>CM069434.1:45775336-47025336 GCA_035610365.1 Aquatica leii
TTTTTTCGAAATCCCATTTGATTTTCTTCTAATATGTTATTCTGTTCACACCAAGTTTGTAATCTATTGTAGATAATTTGTGTAAAAATTTTACAGATAGAGTTTATAAGTGCGATGCCTCGGTAGTTATGCGGGTTTAGTTTGTCTCCTTTTTTGTGTATATGAAAAAGCTGTACTGCTGACCATGCTGTAGGTGTTTTTTCTTTAGTTAATATATTGTTAAACATGTTGAGTAAATAATGTTCCCATTGTGGTGTTAAATATTTGTAAAATTCGTTATTTATCCCGTCTAAACCTGGAGCTTTGTTCTTTTTGGAAGTAGCAATGCAAAATTGTAACTCTTCAATAGATATTTTGTTGTCTAAATACGGATGTTGACAATCTAAAAATGGTTGCGTAACTGAAGTTTCGGTGGAATAAATTTCTTGGTAAAAGTTTTCCCATATGTTAGCATTTATTTCGTCAACATTATTAAATTTCGGTTTAAGAGATTTTACGGTTTTCCAAAATTCTATGTTGTTTTTTGTGTTAGCAATGTTTTTTGTTAATTCTTTGTAGTAAGTATTTTTATGTTTTTTTATAAGTTTGAGGTAGTTATTTTTGGTGTTAATATACATAGTTAGATGTTTTTCACTTTTGTTTTTACGATATGTTTTAAGATAAATTTTGACTTGTTGTTTTAGATCATAGCATTCTTTGTTAAACCACGGATTTTTGTTTTCAGTACGTTGGTTGTTTATTAGTGTTACTTTGCACATTCCAGATCGGCATGCAGCTTCTTTAATTGTTTGCATTAAATTATTATTTATGCTGTTAATATCGTTGCTGTTGTAGTATACATTTTTTGTGTAATTTAAGTGATGTTGGTACAAATTAGTATTTTCTACCTTATAATTAAACTTGATTAAATAATGCTTGTTTTTCTTAGTTTTAGTATTCTTCTGATTTGTGGGTATTTGTTGTTCACCAAAGTACACCGTACAAATTGAGTGGCACGAGTGAGTTAGTGTAGGGAGAATTTCAAGTTGAGATACAGATTCAATAAATTCTAAATTAGCCCAAGCGAAATCTATTGTAGTTCTACCATTGTTATTTAAGAATGTAAAGTTTCCAGGTAAATCACCGTTTGTGCGACCGTTTAATACGTACATTCCAATCAATTCCATCATATTTGTCAACTTTTTTTTCCTCTATCGTTACATGATCCATGCAGAGAATATCGCGTTTCATATACATGCGGAGTTGAAAAAATATTTAGATCAATTTGATTTAGTTGTCCTATATGAGCATTAAAGTCACCAACCACTATTACTTTGTGACTTGGATATACGTCGACAATAGTTAAAAGCGATTCATGTAGCATTTTAACACATTCATCGTTATTTAAGCTTGGTTTTAAATAAACAAAAATTAAAATATAACTTACATGATTGATTAAAACTTCTACAATTATCCCCCAACTAGATATTTCAATTGTCTTTGATGCGATATTGTTTTTTATTAACGCTACCAACCCACCACTAGCCCTGCCCTTAGATTTGTTTTTTGTTGCATTACTACATACTATGTTGTATTGGTTTAAATACGTTGGTAAATTAGTTATTTTATTAATGCACCAAGTTTCACTTAAACAAATAATATTACTTTGAGTTAGTTTAATTTCGGTTTCTTGATCAAGGTTAAAGATGTTATTAAAGCCGCTGATGTTCCAAAATGTTATACTACACGGTGCAGTAATATAGTTTGTTAGTTTTTTGTAGGTGTAAAGTTGATTTGTTTTATTAATTGTTTTTGTTTTTTATTCCATATATATAATTCGTTATCGACGTATAGTTTTTGATAAGCTATTTTAGCTTTTCTACCTTTTTTTAGTTCTTCGTTTGCATGCTGTCTTAGAATACTTTGAATTTCCAATTCGGCTTTTGTTAAATCGTTTTCTATGTACACTGACTTTCCCTTTAATTTATTTTTATTTGTCAATATTAACTGTTTTTGAGTTCTACTTTTTAGTTTTGCTACGATTACCATTGAATCTGATTTTTGTTAAGATATTAAAATATCGAATAAATTAATGACACTAAGAAAGTAAAAATGCACATACAAGTTCAGAAGGCATTATTTACAAGTCTTTTACTATTTACCCTAAAATGTATTTTTTTTTAAGAAAAAAAACAAGTTTAGCTTTTAACATGTAACAACTATAAAAACTATTAATACAAAAAAATATTAAAACTTTAAAACAAAACCTACAAGAAGACGATTTACAACAAATGTGTTCTCTCTAAATACAGTGTACTTTATAAATATTTAAAATTTAACGTTGACAGAGAAAAATACGTTAACTTTAAAGTAGATATAAGCAAAACTCGAATAATTGCCCAACTGAGGCTATCTAATAAAAAATATGTGAACTTATTTTATAAAAATAATAAATATAAAATAAACACAGAAGAAAACTGTTCCATTTGTAATTGTCACGAACTAGAAGACATGTACCATTTCTACATTGTATGCCCTATTTACAACCCCGTCAGAAACAATAACTTCAAATCACAGTTTGCTAACATTAACAAAGACAATATTCATGATATGTTTAGTAATTTAAGTATCTTAAAAATCAATACAACTTATTATTTTACTATAAATACATTAAAAATAAGAAGTTTTATTTTAAATAAATGATTTGTTAATTTAAATTTTAAGTTTTATATAAGCAAAAAAAAATATTTTTTCTTTGTAATAGCGAAGGCTTTCACTGCCGGAGTCTATACTAAGATAAGAACGTCTTCCGGGTTTGGACCGTGTCAATGTTGTAACCGAAGTTTCGCCCACTTTCTTAAGGGGCTTCATCAGGGCGTGAGAGAAATCGAAGAACTCAAACAAGCAACCGAAATCTAACTAAACACTTCTCAAAAGTTAGGTAATCAACTTGTGAACCAAGCCAGATTCTAAACTCAGAAAAGGTAAGAAAGAAAACGATAAACTCGAAAAAGCAAACGAAAATCTAACAAAGAACCACTACAGAGTTAGGTAATCAACTTGTGAACCAAGCCAGATTCTAAACTCAGAAAAGGTAAGAAAGAAAACGATAAACTCGAAAAAGCAAACGAAAATCTAACAAAGAACCACTACCTAAGTCCGTAGTCGTTTTTAAGATCTCTGTCTCCAGAAACTTAAAAAGAAATATGTTTGCGAAAATCATTTTATAAAAAAGGCATACTCATCAATTACAGGTCATTTAAAAGTAAACGTTTTTCCAGAATATTATAATTTTTATATGAACTCAGAACCTACAAAAGTTTTCATGTAGTAATAGTCTAATCGACAAGTTCAAAAACGTGTTAATTCTTAAAATAGCTTCTAAAAATATACGCTATGGCTTATTAAATTCGGAATGATATCTAGAAAAATGTGTTAAAAGGTTATTTAACAGATAAAAAATTGCAAAGGTTATAAACAAATTTAGATAAAGAAAGGCATTTAGTTTTTCGAGAATAACTCAGAAACCATAAGAGATAATCAAAACTTGAAAAAATATTCTTGAAGTGAAGGAAATTTCAAGTAAAAAAGTAGTAGCTTCCGGAACTCTATCTTTATTGCTAATAATTTTAAATGAACGCTGAAAGTAGACCTATTTCGGAATTCGAACGCGGCTTCTGATGCGAGTATACGTCACATAAAATACTTTCTTTAGATATTAAATGTTAATTAGAAATTTTAAAAAAATTATGGTGTATTTTCAACACTTTGGGGGAATAAGATCCCGTTGAAAACATTGATATAACTTCATTTTTGAACAAGTTAGGCGATTGTTAATCAACAAATTTTTTTATGACCTCCGTCATGAAAATTGTTTCAAAAAAATATAAATAATTGATTCAATGCGTAATAACGTAATAAATAAAATAAAAACAAATACAAATGACTAAATTTTATCAAAAAAAATAACAAAAAAGTGCAACCATTATTTTATAGGTGGCGATAGAAATCCACACTTCTTTGACTTCTTATTTCAAATTTTATTAAATTGCAAAAATAAAAGTTTGACACAATAAAATAAATACAAATCGTAATTATACGATTGTTTTTAAGATGTCTGCCAATCAATAAACTAAATCCAACGTTTTTCAGTAACGTGTATATTATAATATAATTGTAATTTTAAATAAATCTTGTTTCGGTTACATAAATTGCCACCAGACTAGTTTTAATTCTAATCTTAATATTCTTCTATTCATAAAAACTATTTCCCTACAAACTAATAAATTAATCAGAATTTAATTAATAGAAATTTCAACTAATCCGAGTAATCCAAGTAAAAATTAATAACTATAACTGAAGTGTACACAATTTATTATTTTAAAATATTTTTTAAAAACCATCTGCTATCGTTGTTATTAAGGTAAGAAACAAGTTATTTTAAAACACCTACCAGTTGATAAAACTTTTATCAGGGTCTAATACAAAACTATTTAAAACATTTATAATACTTGCGAATAAAAATAACCAAGTAATTCGAAAACAGATTATAGTAAATATACAAGTTTTATTTGGGTTACCAAATAACTAGAGTGCGACCAAGATCGGAAGACACCAGCGCAGAAACGCGTTTTTAAATTAGAAAAAGATGCAGTAACGATATAAGAAAAATAAAGACCTTACAGTACATGCTAAAAACATTTACTGGAAATTACGTCAGTTTTTCGCTGTTTGTTGTTGATGTTTGATTATAACCTCACTGTTTTACTTATTTTACAAAAAATGATTTTGCTGTTTGTATTGATTTTAAAAGCAAGTTTTAGGTTTAATTGTTAAAAACGTAAACTGATTTTTTTGGCAAAAGAAAATTAAAGCGAAGCTTTTAATTTAAACTTTTATCGTGCTACTGTTCATCTATTTTTTGCGAGTGATTTTATGTTTCTTTGTTTTTATTACTTTTTTAAATAAAATAAAACAATAACGATGTTTTTTGTTTAGCAATACGAACGTTTTCAGATTTGTGCACTTCTATATAGTCGTTAGAGATGATCATTATAAACCGCAATTGCTAATGATGAGCTTTTATTATATTATTTCCATACTACTAATCAAATAGCATTTTTAATAATTTTCGACAAAAAATTACAATTATTATTGTAGTTAAAGTTTTTAATTATGTTTCTAATCTTTATGTTTAATATGCTGACGAAGTAAATATGTAAATTGACAATAAATTAGTTTTAAGTCTAATTTAACTACAGACCTTGATCACGCAACGAGACATATAACAGATTACCACGTCAAAATGTTTTAATTCTTGATCAGTTCCTACTGTTTTCTTCTTATTTTAATTTGTTGAAAGTAAACAAATTTATATTTAATGATATTTATTATGTAAGAGAATTTCTATTGTCATTAATATAAATCCATCAAGTGGCAGCTCAGCTTATCGGAAAAGCAAGCGTGACTTATCACTACTTAAACTATCACACATTAAAGTTGTGTTTGGTCAAGGTTTTAGATGCCAACAAAACTCAAATTTTACCGATTTATAAAAATGTTGTGTCTTAATTACTTTTTTGTTATAATAATTTTATTATTTACCTGTAACTGTTTATATTAAATAAAAGAGTACACAACAAAAGTTGTTAAAGCCAAAGTCTACTGCCAAGTGTGCGAGAGAGATAAAAGACATGAAAAACTATATCCAAGTTATTTCAAAAACCCTTCCGTTTAAATATATTTTAAAAATGGTATAATAAGAACGTCATTGTTAAGAGAGAATGTTTTTTGTTAAAAAAATGTTTTTTTTACTTTTTTTTCAAAAATTTGGAAAAAAGTTTTTTTAAATTGAAGGTATACGTTGAATTTTACATATTTTGTCGATTAAAAACACATTTTTAAATTTTAGTATATGTCTACCGGTACCAATCAAAAATCAATTTTAATTTTTATTTTTGATCTAGCCGCTTTCGCAACTTGACGCCACCTGCAATATGAGACAACAAAAACAAAACAAAAAATTGACAAAGTTTACCCAGATATTTAAAAACTAATACATGCATTTCCACGTGTTTTTATTGGTTGAGTTTTCTAGTGGAATAATCAGTGGTATTTCATTAATATTTTATTTACCAGTAAAGTATGCAATTATTGTAAAAATATTTGTTAACACCAACAAAATTTTAGTTTTCCCTTATGTGCATATTACGGTATAGACGCGGATTAATTATTTCCACCAGCAATTTATTTTTATAAAAACTGATGAGCTTTGGCTTCATTTTATAATTCCAAAAATTGTCATCTTTATAAATTCTTTCAATTAAGTTATCTTTTTTGGTCCACACAACAAAGTCACAAAAATCCTTATTATTTATATGCAATTGCCCCTAAATCTGATAATAATAATTGTAATTGGTTTTAAGTTTAAAATCATTGCTCAAACTAAATTGTTTCAAATTTGTTATTGCATCTTGAATGTTAAAATGCTTAGCAGTTTTTGGGCACTTTATTTCCGCTATACCATTGTTTAAGGTAAGAGTTCCATCAGGAGAAGCTGCAAGAAAGCCAAATTCTAGATCGATAACTAAATCGCATGGAATAACTTTTTCTCCTGACTTTTGTTTGTATGTTTTTATCGCCGAATATTCATTAATTTTTCCATAATCAATAGCCTCATTCGTAAAAGGTGTTTGATATAATAATCTTTTTATTGTTGGTCCATTTTTTGTGGTTGATCTCCTTTTACAAATTGCACCAAACTTTAATGCAGTCATTCTATTCTTTCGTTGGGTAAACCATCGGTCATTATCTGATTGTTCCCTTGTCAAAAATTATATTTTGTCACGTTCCAGTCCATCTCCATTAATTTTCTCTAAAAATTCTAAACATTATTTTTCATATTCAGTGATGCTCATATCTGCCTGTTGACTTTCTGAACCATAAAACATTCTAATCTTTTTGTTCTTGTAATTGCTGTTTTCTTTACTGGGGTAGATGGACTTAAATCAGTTACAAACTTTATAGTTTTTGGATGCCACTGTGGTCCATATTAAAAATTTAATCGAGCAGCATATATTGTAAAATTATATGATCCGCGTTTACCTTTATTTACCTGTTTTCCACCACTAAATTTGGCAACTAGGGATATAAAATTCAATTAAATTACTAGTATCATTAGTGATCAACTGATTTTATGAATTCTGAAAACATAATATGGAGAATTTCTAACATCATACTTCAAATCTTCTGAAGTGTTTTTTTGCTTAGCGTAATTGCCTTTCAAACAGCATTTTTAAGTTTCATAATAATTGCATTTGATAGCTGTTTTTTGATTGAATGACATTTACTTTGCAATTTAAATAAAGTTTTTGTGTAGCATTTCACAACGTGGGTGGCACAATCGTTTTTTTCACGTTCCTTCCGCAAGAAAAAAGCTCCATTATTTTTTTTTATAAACACTTGAATCTCCGTCTCCGATAAGAGTTCTATACACAATTCCATGTATATCATAGCTTAACGTAAACGCTTTCACGATCATATCGGATTCCATTTTTCAAGGTACTGGCATTTATTTCTGACGTCAATGTGTACTAATTTCTTGGTTTTCAGACCAATTACACATGCAACCTCAGAATTCGCTTTGTATTTATCCCATAGCTTCTGTGAGACCAACCACCATCAACAATTACTGCAATAAATGGCGTTTTACTATCTTCTGTTACATCACCGCACTTAATAATTAATCTTCTTTCTTCCTTTCCCGCCTCAATCATTGACCGGTACAATACATCTTTCCAACAAGTTCCAAGCCTTTCTTCTTTTTTCCTGAATGTACTTTTATTTAAAGATTTTATATCCATCGTCGACATAATTTCCTCTAGATTAGTATGTCGACTGCCAATGGACAACTGCAGATTCTTTTTTCTGAGGAAGCATGGCTACTGCATGACTCTGCAATGTCACAAATTGCATCATTTATGTTAGCGTGTTTATTTATTCGCCACTGCATAAGTCCTAAATTAACAAGTCGTCTTTTTTGTGGTACCTTTTTTTGTTGAAAGATAAATCAGATGTACTTTTAGAAGGTGATTGATCTAGAGAATCATCAACGGATATATGTTCCTTCTAGAACCAATTGTGTTACTTTCATCTAGATTTATTGAATTAGTAAAATTCTTGCTAAAACATAATATTTAGTAAGTACTTGAAATTCACATGCATCTACTTACTTCTGAAAATGTAATAAGCCTTTATTGATTTTACGGTTTTCCTTTCTATAGCAGCTAAGTCTCAGATGATGAGTAATCAACGTTGCCAGATAAGGTTATCGAAAATTCCTGAGATTGTCACAAAAAAATCGTGAGACATCAGAAATTAGAGCACGTAAAATTTAAATTTGATTTTTTTTATCTTTATAGTCAAATTTAATTTTAATTGGTAATTACACACGATAACTAACAATTATTGTTAATAATATTGATTTTGTAGATAATTAATTTAATAACAAATTTAGTTTAAGTACCAATACATACAATTTATTTTGTTACATAAAACTTTTCAGATTGTTTCTCTTATTCTTTTTAATTACCTTAAAACTCATGAAATATTAAAAAAGAGTAAATTAATAAACTTTCTTTTTGTTCTTTTAATGTCTTAACTGAGTATAATAAATGATCTTTAGTTTTACTAGCACCACAACAGATGTTTCATTTTTTAAAGTTATACTTATGTTACAACAATAATAAGCACACATAACTTAACTTGTATTTAGTAAATATATAATTTTCAGAAACATTTCCGCACCAAACCAACCATTTATGTAAGATGTTAGTTTAATTCCTGTATTAAACTTTTAATTTGACAATAAATAATTATTTTCTGTGACTTATTTTAAAAATTTAGTATATAATTATTTTACTTTTATTTTAATGGTCTTAGTACGTTTAAATTCGTGAGTACTTACTTAATGTAAGTAAAAAACAGTGTTACACATTGTGAAAAATGTTTAGAGTTTTTATAGTGTTTTATTGGTAGATAAACAATAAATCTTTGTCAAAAGTGTAATTTAGTAAACATTCATTAATCAAAGAAAGAAAATATTAGGTTTTTGTAAAAGTAACACAAGATTCACTTTTCTTGTCTCATCTTGTGATGAAACGTTCGTTGCATATATTCGTAAAATATCTAATAATTGAAGAATTGAGTTGTAGTTGTTTTGTAATTTCTAATGCAAATTAAAGTAATTATAATGTGAGTAAGAAAGATTTAACTGTAAATTTACTTCAAAACAGGATTAAACAAATTAAAAAAATTTATAAATTTATGACAACTTAAAACAAACAATAAATATTAATTTTTTTATTACGTGAATTCCTATAATAAATACAGCAAAATTGCTTATAATAAAATTTTTGAAAAAGTCAATATTTACTCGTCATATTTATTAAACGTAATAACTGAAATGCTTTCAAAATATCACCAAATATTTGTTTATTTTTTTATTAAAATGGTATTAAAAAAGTAGAGTAAAAAACAATTTTATTGTATAGTTAGGTGAATGAAATTTTTTTCGAACTCTTATTTTCTAAATTATATTTGTTAATGGTGTTATTCTTCGGCAACAGTTACAAAACAAAAAATAGTTTTTTTTGCTAACTAAAATTATATGCTGTATTGTAACCAAGTTATAAAGATTAATATAGACGCAAAATTGACCAAATACACATTTTTTTTTATAAAAATTGAATGCGCTGCTTGAATACGGTGTAAAAGTTCGCTAATTGGTTCAATTTCTATTTTTTTAAAAATCAAATACAAAAAGTTATTAATATGACTACAAATGATATAAAATAACATCTAAAAAACGTAAAAACTAAATGACTGAACAAATACGTTATTTAAATTGCGCTTTTTAACGATTACATTTTATTTTTAAATAATTTATTAAGTTTTGGTTAAGCTCTTTTTTTTATTAATTTTGCCGACAGTTTCAACTAATTTTTAGTCATCATCAGGGCTAATTAACATTTTTCAAATATAAAAAAGTTTAAATTTACAATATTTCAAACATGAAAAAATTATTTAAAAATATATATTAATGGTTAATAATAAAATAACAGATTACATTTTAACATTAGAATGTCTTCCGGGTTTGGGCCGTGTCATAGTTGCAACCGAAGCTGCCAACGTTTCGCCCACTTTCGTAAGGGGCTTCATCAGGGCGTGAGATAAATCGCAAAACTCAAACAAGCAATCGAAATCTAACTAAGAACTTCTCAAAAGTTAGGTTATCCACTTGTAAAACAAGCCATAACCTAAACTAGTTTAGTTTAGGACCTAACTTTTGAGAAGTTCTTAGTTAGATTTCGATTGCTTGTTTGAGTTTTGCGATTTATCTCACGCCCTGATGAAGCCCCTTACAAAAGTGGGCGAAACGTTGGCAGCTTCGGTTGCAACTATGACACGGCCCAAACCCGGAAGACATTCTAATGTTAGTATAGATTCCGGCCGTGGAAGCCTTCGCTATTAGATTACATTTTACTTTTTTAATATCGATATCACATAAAATTTATATACAACAAAAACAACGTTTTGATTTTATATATTTTGTTTAAATTAAAGTACCAAACGTTACTAAACGTGATACACGTCTATCTAAATATAATAATAATTTTAAAGGTTTGTTATATAATCTTTGCGAAATAATTTTTTTTAAATTTGTTAAAATCTGACATCTTCTGCAGCTTGTGGTAAATATTCTACGTAAACCTACTACAAATGCCAAAAATGGTACTGATTGAAAACGGTATAAAATCTTGTCGTAATTAGTAACTTAATCCTTGATAACAACTTTTTGTCTTTTTGTAACTTATCAGCATTGGAAAATACTGGCTCAAGCATCCCCGAGTTATCCTTTATGAAAGTTAGCAACAGTTTTGTTTGTGTTCGATCTAATAAAAATACCAATAAATCTACATTTTTTTCGACAATGACTGTTGTTTTTCGTATTGATGCTTCTATATTTGTTTTGATAATCTAAACATAAGTTTTGATTTGTTGCAATGTTAATCAACATTTTGATGTGTTTTTTTATTATTCGATCGATTAAACTAAAAAAAAATTTTTTTGAACTGTTAGGTAAAACAAATTTTGAATGAAGAATAAATAACAAAGTAATAAAAAATCTATGGCGACTTTAGAATTCCAAACCTTGATGAAATTATAACTCTGTCTAAACGTTTCAGTTTAATGCTATTCAACTTTAGTCGAATAATTTTCATTTTTGTATTTTTGTAGTTACAGACATTTTGTGATTAAAATTTGATAAAATATTATAGAGTGAGAATTATTAGTTAATTGACATTTACATTGTTTCTTGTTACTCATGTTGGTCGTCTGCAGTATATAAAAAAATAGTAAAACTTTTTTATTGTAGAATCTAATTCGTGGCGTGCATGTCATATACCTAATCAAAATGTTTTTGTAAAAAAGCCTGTTTTTATGAATTACAATTATGTATATTTGCTTAATCACTATATCGTAAAATGTTTCATAATTCTATTATCAATGAATCTTACTATAAATTCAGAAAAAAATGTTTTGGTTTATAGATTGGTTTAATACCCATTATATTGTGTAATAAATGAAGAGTTTTTTTACTGCTGAAGAGATCATTTATAATATATTTTTTGACACTGTTACATGTCGTTATTTACGTATCTGCTATAAATAATAATTTAAAGTAAAATTCACACCGTAACGGCACTGAGCTACAAGCTTCTAGCAGTTACAAACCTTGCACGGCCAGCTCGCCCTATTCAGTGAGAGCGGTGATTCAAGTGATAAACTTTTTTTAATGGGCGCCAGATCTATTTTTATAGAATAGCTTCTGTTAGATCAGGACAGTAAGTTTAAAGCCTGTAGTAAAATTGTTAAGGTCCGTAACGTTAAAAAGACGAAGAAATAAACACAATCCTTTATAACAAACTCGATTTAATGAACTTAAATTAAAAACAGAGTAAGAAATAGATATAGTTTGATTACCAGTACAATGGTGATGATAACAACGCCGGAAGTAACGGCAACTTACAATACATTTGAAAGTCAATGACGTATAAACTTCTTCATAAATTAATTTAATTATTAGTGACCATGAAACGTATATCTAACACCATGCGACAAAATTTAAGTAAATTACTATTGATATCGAACAAATCGTTTTAAAAATTATAGAGGTTATAGGGCAGAGACCCCGGTATTGGCCACTACTCCGGTTGTGGCCACTTTCTATTTAAACTTTCAATATTAAGATTTCCTTTATATGTAGACCAATCATATGTCTTGCTGCCAGATAAAAAGTTACTGCCCTAACAAACATGCGAATTTTACTTACTTCAGTTGTAGCCATCGTGTTTGAATAGCGTGTGTACGGTGTCCTATATAGTTTATGGAAGTTTTCTACGCTAAATAGTTCAGAAACTAAGGTGAGTAATATATAATTTTTTTTTCTTTCTTAATAGTTACGTCAATTTCATGTTCTGTTCGATGATTTATAGTATGCAGAGGTTTTTATAATACAATTTGCAAGTTGATATCTAGCATCCTAACCTAAATATAAGAGTGGCCACAACTGATTACTCAGTTATAGCAAAAATCTAGTTCTAGCCATCTAGGTGGCCAAAATTAAAAACTAAAATTCAGTTGTGACCACCAAAAATATAGAGGCCCCCAATTTACCTAAGTGTTTCATAGGTACCTGTCTGTTAGGTAAAATGAGCAAAAAAGCATCTACAGAAACATCCAAAAAAGTTCTTTTTAACTATGAACCCAAACTAACAACTGCTCTAACGAATATAAAAAATGGCATGCCAGTCGCAACCGCTTCAAAGTTATGTGGCATACCTAGATCCACTTTAAGAAACAAAATTTCCGGTAGAGCTCCTGAAACAACTGGTAAAACTGGATCAGATGCTGTATTGGGCAATGATGTAGAAGAAGAATTATGTTCTTGGATCAAAATATGCACGAAAATGGGTCTTCCGGTAGACAGAGAAAATTTATCATTTTCAGTAAAGAAAATTATAGAGGAAAAGCATATTAAAACGCCTTTTATCAACAATATTCCCGGAAAAACTTGGTTTAATTCGTTTTTAAATAGACACCCTGACATATCGTTAAAGCAAACAGAATATCTTGGGAAGGCTAGAACTATTGTTACAGAAAAGAGGATAAAAGAATGGTTCGAGGAGACAATAATGCTACTAAAAGATGACGCTAAAATTTTGGAAAATCCTTCACGCGTATGGAATATGGACGAAACCTCATTTTATTTAAATCCAAAAGTTGGACTTTTCCTCGGTGAAAAAGGCAAGAGAGCATACGGAACATCTACAAACTCAGGTAAAGAAAATGTAACAACCCTTATATCGGTAAATGCCTCGGGTGATCGAGGGCCACCATTAACTATTTATAAGTTTGAAAGATTGCCCGCTAGTTACATAAAGAATGCATCTCCTGGGTGGGTGTTAGGCAAGTCAGAGAACGGGTGGATGACAGTAAAAACGTTCTATGAATACTTTACCAATGCATTTTATCCACACTTAATAGACAAAAATTACCAGTTTCCTGTGATTGTCTTTTTAGATGGCCACACGTCACATTTAAGTCTTCAACTTAGTAAGTTTTGTAAGGAGAAGGGAATTATTGTAGTATGCCTTCTGGCAAATACAACTCACATCTTACAACCATTAGATGTAGCTGTATTTTTTCCTTTAAAACCCCACTGGAAGAAAGCTGTTTGTAAGTAGAGATACGATCACGAAAGTAGGCAAATTAAAAAACAGGAATTACCAGAATTATTAAATAAGGTCTTAAGAGAACATTCTTTCGTGAATTCCATTAGAAATGGTTTTAAAGCTTGTGGCTTGTTCCCATTCGATCCTAATAAAGTCGATTATACGAAGTGCATTTTAAAGAAAGAAGAAACAGAAGACAACGGGGATAAGGCTTTGACTGTAAATCCGGAACACTTGCAATATATTTAGAACATTTAGAGTCGAAAATCGCGGTAGATATGCTGAAAAAGTTTAAGGAGCATTATGAACAGAAAACAAATCCTGATCAAAATGCACTAGCACTTTATGAGGTCTGGGTGAAATTTAAAAAAGATTGTAAGAACTCTGTGATGGAGCTATTATTGTTCGGAGGGAAACAGCGGATAGAGAAATTGTCAATTGGGTCGACGAAACATCCGAGTTAGCTTCTGATGACATTTTAGAATTTTCTTTTTTGGAATTCAACCCTTATCTAGATCAAAATTACGAAAACGAAATGAACATTCATACGTTTATCATCAATCAGAAGATGGTCAATTTTATTTTTAACGGTACCGTCAGAATTTCTCCAGGCCCATTTTTTATTAAAGCTTTTCTTAAAGAAGGAGCTCATGGAATGTAATTTGGATTCGTTGATAAAGTTTAGTAGTGTTTCGCCTCTTTCATTGTGTTCGACATAGGCATATTTTTCAAGAAAGGTTTCTGTTTTCTCTTCTCTGATTCCCAACTTTGCGTTAAAATTTCTTATAAGTATTCTGTATGTCGATGGAAACTCCTGGAATGCACTTTTAATTAACTATATAAATACTTAAAGGGTAGTAACTGTTACTACTCGATCTCAAGGAAGTTCGGTGGGGTAAGTTTTTGCATATTGTCCTTCTTTAACTGGTGTTATTTACTATAATTATGAATTCGCAATGTGTCACGACCGTACGTAAGTTAATTAATTGATTGCTCAAGTTCGAAGTGCGGTGATTACTAATTTTTTTTTTCTATTAAAACAAAAAACGCTAACAAAAAATGACAGCTTATTTATTATCTTGTTTGCTATTGAATTTTAAAATTTTTTATAATTACTGTTAAAATAAACTTAGAAGAAAAGTGACAGGTCATTTATTATCTTATTTATGTTATCGTTGGAAAAATTGTTTTTGCTGGTTTTTTTTCTATTTTGTTCACTGGGTCCAAACGTACTCTTGGTCTTTCCAAGCCGAGAATTTTTATCAGTACGTAGAGTGGCGTTTGGTATCTTCAAAATAGTTTCTCAACCACGCCCACTTATCGACATCGTTGCCAGCCGTGGTAACGTGGTTGTTACTAACGGAGTCTACTGCAGGAAAAGGTTGGTAACAACACATAAAAAATCTAAAGTTATTCTAAAAATCATCCCATAGCCAAATAATAGAATCTTCAATTTGTTTACCTAATCTTGTACTTGTGTCACCATTAGTTAAAAATCAAACTGTATTTTTGTAATTGCAACAGAATGCAGTAGCACATAAACACCAATACTACAATTTATTGAATAATTGATAGAATAGTGTATAACGAATAAATAATAGTAGTCATTGTCAACGAGTATCAAAATGTGAATAATTTGCACTAGTCTTGTATTTTATGTTACATCATAAAAATTTATAGTTTTTGTAATATTTATCTTGTATTATTATTGCAACATAGATACAAAGTATTTATGATTTTTTTTATAAATATTTGGATTTATTAAGTATAAAGACCCTAAGACGTTTCGACCAGGACTGTTCGTCTGCGGACTATTCGTCTAGCGGATGGTTTGTCTAGCGGAGAATTCATCCAACTGACGGTTTGTCCAACATAAAATATTTCTTTAATAAAAGTATATAGGGGCGGTGTTAAATACTTCTAATAGGAGAGGGCGATGAAAAAACACTACTCAGTGTATTTCTTTAGGCAACGTTTCGTGAACTAATGTGTCCACTTCCTCAGGCCAGTAGATTTAATAAAAAAACATAATTAATACAAGCATAAATACCAGGTAATTAGAACTAGTATTTAAATTAATATGAAATTATAAAAATTGTTTTGATATTATAGAGTAACTATAAAACTAGTCGAATGTAAGAAACCAAAAAACACAATTACAAAAAACTACAAACAAGTAGCGATGACTTACCAAAAACACAGACAATGCTAAAAAGTAATAAATAACGAAAAACATTAATTATGTAAATGATTTAAAAAAACATACAATAGTTACAGCACATTTAAGATCATGAAGTTACTAAAATCGAAATTGTGGCTAGTATTAATATAAATATTTATATACTAAATACTTACTTATACTACTTATACACTTTTCTAAATATACCTAACATAACATTGTAGTGCGACGGTTGTTACATGCAAAAAATGGTACTAAAAGAAATGCCTGAATAAAAGCATAATAAACGTTTTTTATTTAGTGCTTAGCGAAAAGGGATCGATTAGCCCAAAATAAAAACCAAAGCAAGATACTCAAATTCAGTGTGGACGTCAATCAACGACCCAAAAACTCATCAAGTTAGTTGCAACCCTCAATGAACTTACCTTTAGGGTTGTAACGTCACAAATCTACAATTTTATTATAACACAAAATTCACGCACACGCTGTGTGATTAAAATTTTTTGTTACATTTAAAATTTACAAATTTATTATAAAATAAATTTTAAAAAAATGTAAGAAAACAGTTAATTAAAATCGCGCTAACTGGATATAATTCGTTCTGGAATTACTAAATCATCATCACTGTCTTAGTAACAATCGCGTTTTCTTTCATAAACTAACACGTTCCGACAACAAAAGTATCAAAAGATTTCGCATATGATTAAAATGCAACAAACACAAATATAGGTACAAACTTAAGACGTAATTAAACATGAACAACCAAAAACTTGTTCTCAGAAGAAATGCACCATAATCAAATGATCACAAAATATAAATTATTAAAGCAAACGAGCGTACTGGAATATAGATTTTCAATCTAAATCTTTAATTTAAGAAATTCCTCAAGAACTTTGAGCTTTCCGAACTTACCTCACCAGCTGCTTAAAGACGTGCAAAACAATCCCCTCTTCGTGAGCAAACAACTAAAGCAGCGATGGGTATACAAGGAGGCACCGGTGTTCTCTAAATACTACTCGATTTCGAGATTTATTTATTCTTAAACTTTTCCTGAAACTGAATTTACCGACATTAGCTATTCTAATTGAGTATCTGTAGGTACTGATTCTTTTGCGATTTTTACACTACCTTTTTGCGATTTATTTTGATTTGTCTAATTCATATACCTGCAAGAACCAACCTGGCTATTTACTTTGATGTTCTGATTAAAGCGCTACTTTTAATTTAAAAATTTAACTATTCATTTTATCGTCCATTCGTTTCATCTTGTGTGAGTGTTTTTGTTATAAATGGTAAGTTACACTTCTGTTATTATTTGTGTCCAAAGGAATACAATATATCTAGAGTTTATGTTGGTAAAAACTAACTCCTGGCTAAATCTTTGTAGGAGTTGTCTAACCGACTTGATGTAACACTAAAGCTGTACCTAGCGATTCTGAGAGCAATACAGTCGTTACACGCATTATAATAAGCACGAAAGTGTAATTGTATTTTAGAAAATAAGTTACTAGTTGCGAAATTAATTGTATTACTAATTCAGCTCATCATCTCGTTATCAAAGCGCACGACCTTGATGCCAGCGTTAATACCGTCTTGTAATTACATTTCTCGGTGGATTTACTTTAACTCAACTAAAAGTAGTAGCTTGTAAACTCAAAGTCAAACATCAATATCCAAAAATAAATTTTGAATATACTATAGTTAACACTACAGAGTTAAACTTCTAAAACTCGATAACACCCATTTACAATTATTTACAATTGTAATTCAAGTATGTGAACAATTTCATTGCATCTATTTGAATTTCTAATATCTTTTTAATAGCATTAGATATACAACTTTAATAAATTTTATATGTTCATTTTCCAAATGTATTTTTAATAGTGTTGCTTAGAATTAAGTAAGGTAAAGTTTTAACTAACAAAGACGAAACAATCAGTGGAGAATACCCATAGCGGAAACGTTGCAACGATCCCTTTACAGAAAACTGCTGGGGAAATCAAGATTAAAATGGCGAAAACAACACCAAGTTTATCTTCTTAGGTGATTATAAAGACTTGAGATACTAAAGCGCTGATGGTTTGCCGAAAAAAAGTTCCCTACACAAGGTTCTCCGTCGTTATCGTCAAGCGTTAACATCAGTAAATGATAATCAGCAAACTTTACCACCGGTACCAAATTATCTTAAATTTGAGTTTACCGTAAGATTTGATAATTTTCTACTCAGGATCTGGAGATGATCGTCTTCTCATTTTTGAGGATAGAATAGTTTTGGATGGTCTAACTAGATCTGATGTCTGGTTGGCTAATGGTACATTCAAGGTAGTGCTTTATACTATCAACTTTTAATTTATAAAAAAAATAAATCCAGCAGCAATGTATTGTCCACTACGAAACCGAAGTAAAGCTACATACAATTGTGTTGTAATTGAAATATAAAAATTTGATACCAACGGCGTCATCAAACACGATCCTCGCCAATTTTGAATTAGCAACAATGGAAGCATTCAAAAATGGATATCCATAGGCAAGAATAACCGGATGTTATTTCCATCTCAAAGTGTGGTAAGAAAAGTGAGCAAACTGGGCATAAACTTAAAATGTGAAGGAAATAACAAATTACGAGAAAATATTTTGTGCTTATTAGCATTCTCACATGTACCAATTGTTGATGTTGCTTAGTCATTAGAAACATTAGCTAAGCAAAGGCCAGAACATAAGAAAATGAATGAACTGCTAACATATTTCAAACATACTTATACTAGCAGTAGAAGATTGGAAGGTAGAGGCGACAATTATGGGTTAGCGACGTTTCTAATTGCCACATAGAATCAGCCCAAAAAGCAGCATTTATGCAAAGTGTCAATAAAATTTAAAGAAATGAAATGAAAAGACATAGAGACTTAACTAACCAAGTCCGACAAGTAGCAGTCGGTTATAACAATACCAAAATATTACTGTATCTAAGAGTATATACACAGTTATGGCATAGATAATAAAGTTGAAATATTTTTATATTGAATTTGTTTTTTATTTAAACAATTTGTTATAAATTACCATAACAGTTTTTTAGTTGGACGAACTGTTTTTAGGACAAACCATTTTAAGGACGAAAAGTTTGCTGGACATACTGTCAGAGACAAACAGCCTTGGACAAACCGTCCATGGACGAAAAATCCGGAAACGAGTATAATTTACTAACATTGATCAATTTTTTAAACTGCATGACAATTCAGAAGAAAACAATTGTGTTTGGACTTTCATCGACTGTTGATTGAAACGTATTCTATGACGTGTGTTTTCTACTATTTTCTCTATTTTGATTCAATTTTAGTATTTTCCGTATAATTTTAATTTTCAAACATTGGGAAATTTTAGTATTTTATTGAATTGGCAACACTTACGCTTTGACATATTGAAATTTATGTAGGTTAACCTAAAATCTCATATGAAATGATCTCTTTATAACTTTATAAGTCAATAACTTTGAATTAACAAGACGTCTTTATTTTATTTTGGCATCAACATATGAATTTCAATTGTTAAGCTACAATAGTTTTGATTTCTTTTTCATGTAACGCCAACTTACGTGGGAAAAATACCAACTTTGAAAAAATTAACATTAGTAAAATTCGTGTATAAATTTGCTAATTCTTACACAGATTTTAGTGTAAAAATCGTTAATTCTTCTGTCAAAATAAAGAAAGATTATTCTTATGAAGAACTTTTAGAATAACTAATTATTTATTTGTATCACAGTTTACAACTAAAAACTTTTGAATGTTTTCTACTATAAATTCTTGTCAGATAGTAGTTGTTTATATCTGAAAAATTCTTTTCTACATTTATTACAACTGGATTTAAATCGATTTTATCTAAGTTATATTAGTTAATTTAACAAAAAGAACAATTAATATTATTCAAAATTCAATCATCAATCAAGGTTATTGGTACCTAATTATTAAATTTATCTAAAACTGTTATCTAATATCATCTTAAACAGTGTTTATACTGCTTAATTAAATTAATATAATTACTATGTGGCATCAGTTGTATTTTCACATTTGAATAATTTGAGTTATAAAATAGTAATATATTTTAATAAACACGATGAACCCGTTTAATTCTAACTTGTTAAATGAGAATTTAGTTTATATTATCAAAAAAGTCAAAAATGATCGATCATACATTGTTATTGCATCACATATACTATTCTCATTATCCTTTTCTTGAATAAATTACTGTTTTTTTATCGATTTTTGTACAGAATTATTGTAGCTACAATAATGATTAGTTGTTTATTGTTTATACTATTAGTTTAGTACTCTTTTGATTTTATGTTTGTGTGTTTAGAATAACCAAATCTTAGTTACAATTCTCAAAATATAATAATAATAATAATATTAAATTTATTGAATGATTAAATCTATTGACAGTTAGTTCATTATGATGCCTAAGTTTTAAAGTAAAATTATCCATAAAAATTAAAAACTGCAACTTGAAATTACTGTAATAATTAAAATATTAAAAAGAAAAAACTACTCTTCTATAATTGTTTGCTAATATGGCGTAAAAGATACAATAGATTGTTTTAAATAAATAAAATTTAACTGTAAAGACTATTATACTTATTAAACAATAACATAATTTTATAGTAAAGCTTTAGTTTTCTCGTTAGCGTTTACTGGATGTGTACTTATAACGTGTATGTAATTTAAAGTACAGTATCGTAAAACTCTAATAATGTAAACATGCTATAGCAGTAAACAACGCGAAAACGTATTTCTGTTCTTGCAAGTAACGGCAGAGCATGTTTGATCTACATAAGAACTCACTAGCACTCCAAAAGGTCGCTAAAAAAACGCTGAGGAGAAAAGGACTGTTTTAATTTTTTATATTCGTACTTTAGAAATTATAATTTTTGCAATAACTGTAAACTTTAACTTTCAGTCCAGTGTATAAAGACACTGTACTTTGACAGTTTACAACGTTTTAAATGTTAATCAAACTCTAAACGCATGTCATTAGTAATTATAAGTCCATTATCCGTTTACATTAATTGTTATAACATATTATTTACGCATTTTTTTACTATAATTTGTTATTGTTATCTTTACTTAAAATAGATCTGGTAAAATAATTAAAATATACAAAAGTAGATGATAATTTTTTATTTGAAATATTTTATTTGTTGATTTTACCTTTAGGTATGATTGAATTAAAATTTTAGGTTCATGTAAAAAGAAAATTTATATAAACACACTGAAAGATAATAAAATAGGACTAAAAATCCCTGAAAACAAAAAAATAGTTTGACTGATATTAAACTAATTTCTTAACAACCAGACACTAGCGGTTTGTGAGTATACGTTTTTTAAGATTGGTTTAACAGTGTATTGTTTTCTGTAACTAAACTTTTTTATAGTTTAACCAGCAATAAAATAAATTTAAACGTGTCTTTATTCGAAGAATTGCAGAGAACGGTCATATTAAATTAATGTTTTAGAGTAATAAAAAGTAGAAGTTAATGATTATAAGTGACTTTCGGCTTAGACTGCGTCGTAGTAAAACACCCAGACGTAGGCTTGGTCCTAGTCTCCTCTTAAGAACCAAAACAAGAAGTAGAACTTGACTTTTGCCGTATTGTCGTTCGTGAACTCAAAAAAACTGACGTTTCGCAAGACATTGCAGCTTGCATCTTCAGAGTGGTAAATGTCACTGAAAAAAAAATGTAAATGACGATATTTATACCAATAGCGATAAGCGTGATTAACGGACCTTCTGACTTCGTTATTACTCGGAGTAAGTGTTTGTGTCCTTTCCAAGAAGGTCGATCTTTCTCTTAGAGCATATAATACTGGTAGCCAAGATTTGCTGAGTCTTAAACCGTGTTCTCTGTTCATATTACACGGATGTTTTTCTGTGTCCTCAGCTTCTCGGATTAGTCCGCTTTTAATCATAAAAAAAATAATACAAAACACAAACGAGATTAAAGTATTTTAATTTAATCGAAAGTATAGTCACCTTAATCTTTTGCTTTAAATTTGGTTAACTGTCTTCAATCGTAAATCACCAAAATATAAATTTACACCAAACTGAAGTGTCAGTGCGCTAAATCGTAATAAGCGATAATTCAGAAACTTAAGCATTTAGTTGACGCTTTTTTGCAATTAATAACAAAACAAACACTATAATTGTTACTTTAAATACTTAGTTCTAATTATAATTTTGGGAAAACGTTTTTTCCTGGTTAGTCCTAAGGTGAAGTAGTCAAAGATGTTCTTAGCATTGGTGTGGTAATATGGCGCGATTCGCTACAGAGCGAAGATGAATGACGGCAATGAGAAACTACAGTTTTTATTCATAACCATACGAGAATATTTGGTTGAATGAACTAACGATTAAATTCGTTAACAAAACAAAAACGAATTATTAAACTAAACTAAACTAAACTAAAATTGGCACTTGGAATTTAAAGAAACCGCGGCACTACCACATGTTAATGTTTTCTGAGATTGAATTAGAATCTAGCTGCCTAATTAACTAAAAATGTTTTTTTATAAACGTTGCACAAACCGCTTATAGAGTTTTTCAAAGAAATCCCATATTATCATAATGCAATAAACAAAGATACAAAATATTAACAAAACGTAGCAAAACGTGAGTTTGGACGAGGTTTTTCACGCCGTACATGCAACTGCAAGCAAAGAAACGAAACCCTTAATGGTCTTAAAATAAACATACGACCATAATATCGAATTTCAGTTGAAAATATAAATTATAATGCAGTCTAACAATAAACGAATTAACTAAAAGCAATCAAACGTTGATCAAATGCAAACGTCAAATTTAAACGATCGTAGATACAAAGGTTTATTATAAAGTAGCTACAAAAATTCTAACGCCGGTTACAAGCTTCTTTAAAAGTGAGCTTTATCCATAGTTGCTAGTGCTTGAAAGATTCTCTTTTGTTTACATCACTTTCACTCATCAGTGCTCGCTCACTGTTTTTCACTAACTGGCTTTCATTTACACATAATTAAACTTTACTGTGTATGTAATTCAAAATTATTTCATAGCATGTATATTCAAATTACTAATATTACAACCATTAAATTTTGCCGTTCCCAAAACATAGTTAACATTTTTTCTTACCTCTCCTGTTGTGTCAACTTTCATTTGTAGTTTTGTCTTATGTCAATTCTTTTTGATAATTTGCTGACACTAAAAATTAAAATAAATACAACATAATGTTACCACATAAGACGTAGTTAAATTAAGTTGTTATTCTAAGAACTGTACATTCTTTTCAAGATAACTCTCAAAAATAACGTATTGAAACGCTTAGAAGTTTCGAGATTATTCAAGAAGTGAAAATAAATATCAGTGTAAAATAACGAAAAGTGCAACTTATCGTGGAACCAATATTTGTAAATATCGAGTGATAGTAAAATATATATTAATGCAAGTTGTTTTGCTTAAATACAGTTTGATTGAATTCGTTTATAAGGCTTAGCTCTAAATCAAATAAATATTTAGTATTAAATAAATTAGGTTAAAAATTCGTTACATAATTTCAAGTGTCGGGTTGCAATTTTAACGTGCAAATAAACAAAAAAGTGATTAGAGAAGCGGGGGAAAATAAAAGCTAGTGGGAAATGGTAGGCACCACAATATTTTCTATTTAAATAATATATAAGTTCTAAATGTACAGCACATATCTCGATGGCAAGATCAAAGTGTTCGGTTAAAATAAAATAAAACTAACACAAGTATTTTTAGAGTGACATGATTAAATGTTTCACTCTAAACAATCGTATTGTAAAAATTCGGCTAAAAAATTCATTGAAAATAGGTTATTGTTCATGTGTAGAAACAAACCTGGAAAAAAATTGATAACATAAACCGATATTATGATTACCATAAACTAGGTTTTTCATATGTAATAGCATACTTTAATAAAATGTATAGAAGCTTTAGTATGTGCAGGTCACCATTCTCTCACAATTGTAAATTTTTATTATGTTTGCATTTTAGGATATCTGTGTTTTGAAAAAAACAATGCCATTTTGGTAGGTACACTTTGATATTCGCAAGCCCCGTGTCCTGTTTGTTTACTTTTTTTAAAGGATTTTTACTGCGTTACTTATACTACAGCATCACGTGGTTTGAAAATAATCTCGATCTTATAGTATTATGTTTGAATGCGTTTTTGGTATTTTGTAATTTTTTAATAACTATTATAATGCATATAGACTTGATTATGTAAATGCCGACATTCTCTCAGTTATATATCGAAGTGTTTAAAAGTAATAACACAAATACACAAAATAGAAAGTATAAAAATATAACAAAATGGTTAACACAAGAAATTAGAAAATGTTTGTCAGAGAGAACAATATATAGTTTATTTATTTCTCAAAAAATATATTAAGATTTGAAAAAATGCCTTTAAAAAGTCGACAACAAAATGATTCTAACAAATTTGAACGTAAAATCTGTAACTTGCTTTAATGACAAATTTATCAGAAAGTTCGTCTACGACAAGAATATAAACGGATATTCAACCTAATAAATGTAAATAAACAGTTTAGAATTATCTTGTTCCTTATTTTACAAACCATAATTTATAATTTAAAAAAAGAATTAATGCAAAATCCCAACTTGTGTTTTCTTTCTTTATAGTTAATAACAGTTCACGCCGCTTATTAGAATCATGGATAATGTTATCAGTCGGGTATGCTACTACATAGAAAAGCATCGTTTATAGTAATCAATTTTGCTTTTATACATGAACAATACCTATTCTTGTAGAATTCAGTTATGTTATACATTTACTGCTTTTTCTTATTTTATTACGTAAATCGTATTAACAATAAGTCAATTAACTGTAAACGTTTTACTAAAAATTTTGTTAGTTAGGAATTACGTTTAACCAAAATCAAAACCATTTTTTATAGTAAAACAAACAACTGTCAAATTTTATTTTAAAAACTTTGATTTTAAAAAATATTCATGATCCATTGTACGCGTTGGAATTAATATTAAGAAGTATGCTTAATAGGCAATTTAAAATTTAAATAAAGCACGTACTTTAATGCCATCACAGCGATACGAGTTTAGCAATTGAATAATGTCTTTAAATTTTCCATTTTTATTATAAAATTTTGTATATTTGTTATTTAAATTTAATTTACAAAAAAGGTATTAATTAAAAGCACAATATATATAAACAAATTATATAAAAGCGTTTAAATTACAATAAACTACAACGATAAACGAAAAACCTATTAACTATGTTTAGAATTAGAAGCAAAAATGATTTAAATTTAAGTTGTTATGCGAAATCAAATTGTATATACAATAAAGATAATATTGAATTATAATTCTTACTTTCCTTTAAAGAAAGTACAGCGATAGCAATTTTTTTTCAAAATTTTTTTTGCGTAATTTTACGCTTTAAGGTCTTCTAAATCAGAAAAATGTATTTTTGACAAAAAAATTTTGGTTGTGTGTCTGGTTGTGTGTGTGTAACGATGTACCCACGATAACTCCCGAACCAAAAGTCCTAATAACTTGAAATTTGGTATGGCTTTTTATATTCTCTCGTTTTTATCAAAATATGGCTCTGATAAAAAACCGGAAGTGGGTGTATTTGCTATTTTTAACGGTTTTTCTTATATAGTTTTGTACTTATGTAAATTATTCGAATTATTTTTACAGTTTCTTATAGAGATAATTCTTCCTAACAATTTATTCAAATAATTTTTTTTTAACATTAACAGTTTATCAGATATTTTATTTATAATTTAAAGTGAGTTCCATATATGTATAATCTAGTTTCCAATCCTGCTTGCCTTTAGAAAAAAATTTCATATCTTGAAGGGAAAGCAAGATACGTTAAAAATAGCAATTTTTCTCTATATTTTTTTGACTTGTTTATACACGGAGTGCTGCATCTTTTCTACATTGTCTTTGGATGTACTTACGATAACTCTTGAACCAAAAAGCCTAATAACTTGAAATAAAGCTGGGTTTTCATATTCTCTCGGTTTTATCAAAGAATGGGTCTGATAAAGAAACGGGAAATGAGTGTATCTGCCATTTTTAACAGTTTTTCTTATATAAATTTGTACGTATGTAAATTATTCGAATTATTTTTACAGTTTCTTATAGAGATAATTCTTTCTACCAATTTATTCAAATAAAAAAACTTTCTAACTTAAACAGTTATTAGATATTTTATTTATAATTTAAAATGAGTTAGTCGATATGACAACATAAGCTCAATATGCCATATTTCGGTTATATCTTAATGAAATCGAAAAGAAAAAATTCACAAAAATTATATCATGCTAGGAAGTCAATACAAACGTGTACATATCACTTCAAAGTGGTTTTAAGACAACTTAACCTTCAAAAAAATATGTAGCTTTCCTTCATCATTCTTTATAGAAAAATCATGTGGCGGCCACACCAGTTTTTTTGTATTGAAATATGATTTTTACACTTGCTGTATAACAATTATAAAATAAAAATACATCTTACAAATATCAAAAAACAAATACTTTTTGTACATATTTTAATAACATTATTTTTTTTAAACGTGTTTAATACATTATTACAGAAAATACAATAACAATTACATTTATTTTGTAACAAATTTAATCAATAACTACAAAGGTGTTTGAGAATATTGTCAAACAAAATTTAATATTTAAATTAAACTTTAATTGCAAGGAAGACGAAACTTTTAGAGTGCGTTCGCACTTTTCTGTATAATAATTTCAAAATTATACAATAAAGTTTAATACTGTTTTATAGAAAAATACTTTATTACGCTTTAGATAAAATATAAGTAATTTCAAAAATTGATTCGCATTTATATTATATTTTATAATCCTTTTTTAAAGATATATTTCTATGCTGCCCTAAATTTGAAATTAAAAATTAGTTTAAGATAATTGATAATACAGGGAATTTTAATAGAATTTGTTTAAAATAAAGTTTTTGTAATATCTGCGATTTTTTTGCAGCTCACAAAGCAACTTTAAATAGAAAAAAAGCAAAGAAAATTGAGATTATATTGCAAACTAACAAACTTAACAAACCACATATAAAATTCACCGTTTCTTAGTCGAGTACATATCACAGACGTTCTTATTGCATAACCTGCGCACGCACATATTATGATATATACCTATACATTCACCCAGTAGGTTAGACTATAAAGCAAAAATTTTATACGTTTTTTAAGATTATTTTCGAAATTTTGTTCGAGGTCACGAATATTTTGAAAATTATTTATATATTTTATTTGTATCAGAGTAGTTTTACTTTTGTTAAAAAAGAGGTGTAGTAAGATATGGCATATCAACCGTTATGAGCCGAGTACGTAGTGTACATGATGGAGTTTTTTTTTAAAGATTGATTTTCTAATTCAATAATTGATTTGCCTATGGAGTGGCGTTAGTAAAACTTATAATCAACAAGTATAATAGCCATCAAATATCTACATCTACCATCAGCTGTTAGACCGGTTCCGCGTGAACCTGATCTGTTATCAAATGGAAAATACTTGAATACCGCAAAAATTTATTTAACTCAATCTAAATGGTTTAGTAGGAGACTTGTGCCTTTAAAAGTATGCTGCTGAGCTTTTATAGATTTTGACTTACTTTCAGCACAATGTTTACACGGTACAGAAATTGTGAACGTCAGTTCATACAGTATTTTCTACAAGAAAGTTTTTTCGTATGTTGCAGTGGCATCGCTAAATTAATTTAGGCTTTAAGTGCTCCAGGGTATGTTCCTAGTAAATGGTAACCGTTTATAGACTTCTCTAAAACTAGATTAAAAGGCGTTTTCTTATACAGAGTGTGTCACAATGATAGTCTATTAGTAGTATTTTTAGAACTAATTAAAATACAGTTTTTAAACATGTCACGAGTCGCCAATAAGTAAATTTAAATCAATGTACAAAATCATATTAACACAATTTTTAAAGGCTAGCTTGAAGTCATCTTTACAAGTTAATTTAATACTAACTTTACATGTGAATTTAATTTCAATTTTAGAGTTTCACTTCCCAAATATCCAAGATTGAGTTAGTACTGTTATCGACATGTAGAACTTAAAAATTGATGTCTCATAGTTTGTTGATAATTATAATTTAAATAATCAAAAAGAACACCCGTTGTTTATATCTTAGTAATAATCTATTATTGACATTAAAAAAACACACAAAATTGATAACAATTCTAACATATACTTATTAGTACGTTCTCTGCAATTCTTCGAATAAAGACACGTTTACATTTATTTTATTGCTGGTTAAACTATAAAATAGTTTAGTTACAGAAAAAAATGTACTGTTAAACCAATCTTAAAAAAACACTTAAAAACGTATTCTCACAAACCGCTAGTGTCTGGTTGTTTAATATCAGTCAAACTATTTTTTTGTTTTTATGGACTTTCGGCCCTATTTTATTATCTTTCAGTGTGTTTATATAAATTGTCTTTTTACATGAACCTAAAATTTTAATTTAATCATACCTAAATGTCAAATCAACAAATAAAATATTTCAATTAATAAAGTTATCATCTACTTTGGTATATTTAAATTATTTTACAAGATCTATTTTAAGAAAGATAACAATAACAAATTATAGTAAAAAAATGAGTATATAATATGTTATAACAATTAATGTAAACGGATATGAGACTTTTATTTACTAATGACATGCGATTTAGAGGTTGATTAACATTTAAAACGTTGTAAACTGTCAAAGTACAGAGTCTCTATACACTTGCCTGTAATAAAAGTTTACCGTTATTGCAAAAATTATAATTTCTAAAGTACGAATATAAAAAATTAAAACATTCCTTTCCTCCTCAGCGTTTTTTTAGCGACCTTTTGGAGTGTTAGTGAGTTCTTATGTAAATCAAACATGTCTCTGCCGTTACTTGCAAGAACAGACATAAGTTTTCGCGTTGTTTATTGCTATAGCATGTTTACATTATTAGAGTTTTACGATACTGTACTTTAAATTGCATACACGTTATAAGTACACATCCAGTTAACGCTAACGAGAAAACTAAAGCTTAAGTATAAAATTATGCTATTGTTTAATAAGGCTTTACAGTTTAATTTTATTTATTCAAAATAATTTATTGTATGTTTTACGCCAGATTAGCAAACAATTATAGAAGAGTAGTTTTTTCTTTTTAATATTTTAAATATTACAGTGATTTCAAGTTGCAGTTTTTAATTTGTATAGATAATTTTACTTTGAAACTTAGGCATCATAATGAACTAACTGTCAATAAATTTAACCATGCAATAAATTTAATAAATTGTTTTTTTTAATTACCATTACCTAACTAAACAATATGCCTTATCTAAACGGTGACATTGTTTAAAATTTAAAAATTTTTAAAAATTTTTGTCTAAAATTGACCAATTTTAATTTAAAAAGCAATTCCATTTTAGAGAAAATAAACTATTACTGTATTTAAGAAAATTCTTTGATATGTTTTTTTATTATTATTATATTATAATAACATTTTGAAAATTGTAACTAAGATTTGGTTTTTCTAAACACACAAACATAAAATCAAAAGAGTACTAAACCAATAGTATAAACAATAAACAACTAATAATTATTGTAGCTACAATAATTCTGTACAAAAATCGATAAAAAAAAACAGTAATTTATTCAAGAAAAGGATAATGATGAATATTACTCACGAGAATAGTATATGTGATGCAATAACAATGTATGATCGATCATTTTTGACTTTATTCATAAAATAAACTAAATTCACATTTAATAAGTTAGAATTATAAGGGCAATAGTATTTATTAAAATATATAACTATTTTATAGCTCAAATTATTTAACTGTGAAAATACAATTGATGCCACATAAGAATTATAAAAGTAGCTATGAATTTTGTTATTTTGAATAAAACGTCCTGTATATTTTTGGAATTTTTGCTGAATTTTAAGTTAAGTTTTATAAACGCACTCTATACCGGATGTTTACCGTTTATGAGATATTTTAAAAATAATGGAAAACATTACGTTTGTTACCTCTTATGAGATTGTTTATAACTTTGCCCTAAAAAAAGAAATTATTTTAAAATTTTGATATTAGCGTAACCAAATGATCGTCTTATCCACGTAAATTCAAAATTTTAATTTATTGTACCGGATGTTTATTATATTCTAACCATTTCAAGCTTTTCAAAATCCCTAAAACTTCATTATTCTTAACAGAACACTATATTTAATTTTATTTTTGAATTCTACATAACTTTTAAGGATAAATTCATAAAGAATGTCCTACATCTAAATCTTATACTTTTTGGAATATAAAGCTTTAAAAGTAAAAACTATGAAACTAAGTAAAATTATAAAAATCTTAAATCAGGTTTTGGAAGAACACGTTAAAACATACAATGACTTGACAAGTTTATTATTTATTTAAATAAAAAACAAAACAATTTGTAACGTTTAACACAAACAACTAAACATATGGGAATAAAAAACGTATAATAAGAGTTCCAAAACACTGCCGTTTTGATTTAGACATTTGTCTATTCTTGCACGTTTAATTTTGTCCTGTTCTAAATTCTTAAATGCGTGCAGCACTTTTTTAACAATATTTTATTTTGTCGTAGAAGGATTAGCATAAACAAGACTCTTTATGTAGCTCTAAATAAAAAAATCCATAGGGGTCAAATCCATATTCTTAACCGAAATTAGGATGTGCAGCAAAAAAAGCCACATCGTTTAACACTGGTTTATTTCTTCTTACTTTGACACAAAAAAAAATTTTAATAACCTGCGAATAAATTTAGAACCGGGCCTGGACCTGTTCGAAAAACGTTCTGCAAATGTTCGGCACGTGAGTAGTAAAATTTTGTTGCAAATTAATTTGACGTCAAGTGATTTTTTTGTTTCAAGTTTTTTTTCCAAAGCATACTTAAAAATTCTTGTAATTTTACTTGGTTTTATAGTTTTTACTTTCAAAAATATTCTTAAAAGTAAATTTTAATTAGTTCTAGAGATACCTCTAATACGCCATCATTCTGACACACGCTGTATAATCAGCATAAGTATGCATCAATGCTAGTTGCTTGTTCAGTTCACTTAAAGGAAACGACATTTTAAATAATCTAATATTAAGACCACAAATATCAACTATGTGAAAATTTAAAAATGTCATGTATAGTGTTCATCCAGCAGGGTGGGTACATTAAAGCGCCTTATTTCATTTGTAAATAAGATAACAAATCCAAAGCTCTGCATTGCACAATGAAACAGTAGCATTTGAAGCACAATCTTACTTCGGAATCAAAAAATATTGTACATGAAAGTTTAGTAAGGGCAGGTAAAATACTGTTAACTACATGACATATCAAATTAGGGATAATGAAGCAATTTTCGGTTCTGTTCTAAAAAACCAGAACTATTTATCGCTGGACAAGAGGTTAAAGTTCAAAGTTGGTTTTTGGACTTTTTAGTGTCTATTGCAAGAATATAAATATATAGTTTTCATGGTCAATCATTTTTACTTATTTGTCACTGCTTTAAAAAATTTTTTAAAGACTTTTGTAAATACTAGAAATTAAATTATCAAACCAAGAATATATTTTTTAATAAAATAACTTCGACAAAGAAAACAATTTCCTAATAAATGCTGTGTATCTAACTAGCAAAACAGTTATACAAATATTATATTATAATTCGTTAAAATTTAATTTGAAAGAAACGTTAGTACAATAAATTTTGGTATCTACAAAATAATTTTATTGCAGCATTCTGAGAATTTCTCCTCCGATAATAATCTTAAGCCATTCGCAATCGACTGTCACATGTGTAACACTGGGTCTACCAGGTTAGAGAGTGGATATTCCCGTAATAAACCTTTGTCGAAAAGTGAATTACAGACTGAAGTAGATCGCATTATGAGAGGCGAAACTAATAATGATATGGATATTAATGATTCATAATCATATTCAGGAGATAGTTATCGACCTTCTGAAAATGATTCCGGTTCATTTTCTTCATATAAAGAAGTCGAAAATAATAGTTTGTTTCAAAACAGTGGCGTACAAGTAGAAGCTGGTGACAACGAATGGGTTGATGTGAATTCAGATTTAGAACAACCGTACCTCCAAATTTAAAACCCTTTGAAGTATTTTCTATGATATTTGATACCTCACTGATTAATGAAATTCGAGAATGAACAAATAACCGTGCCCCGTCATTGCTGGCTAATACAAATCAACCCCGTGGTTGCATATAAACCTTAAGGAAAAAGTGTGTTGCGTGTGATCTGTTGAAAATGTAATTGCAAATAGTTTCAATACAAACTTGTTAGTTTTTTATTTTAAAATCTAGTGAGGGTTAACAGCTTTTCTTAATGCAACGCAAAAGTGACTAATAATTAAATGCGTCACAGATCATTACTAAACTTTACAGGCAGGTGCGAAGTGTTCTTGTGAACAACTTTTAATAAAACGGACTTCGATCGAACCACTAATAAAATTAAGAGCGCCGTTTACGTAAAAAATCATAGTAACTAACGGTAACGGCAACACAATAGCAAATTAAAGTTTTACAGAAATTGTTTAATTTTCAACTCGTTCAGTTAATTGTTTGACATGGTTTTATTACAGAAAAATTAGGGCGTGTACTAGTGTACACATGAAAGAAGTGAAACTACTTTATGGCCTTATTTTTCGCAAAATGATCTACATGCAACTTTTCAGAAATTGGTTAAATAAAGTTAAATTAGATAAATTTTAAACAAAAGGATTTTATTATCATAGACATGAATACAAATTTTTGTAAATCAATTAACTAATTTTTGTAGATTCAATTTCATATTTCAGTTACCATAAGCCATTAATTACAAAAATATATAATAACGATGACAATGATAGTAAGAATTCTATTACAATTAATGAAATGCTGTAATAATCTTAGTAGCAAAAAGTTAAAGTTAAATAATTGTATTATTTGTATTCATGTCTACGATAATAAAATCCTTTTGTTTAAAATTTATCTAATTTAACTTTATTTAACCAATTTCTGAAAAGTTGCATGTATACCAATTAATTGATGTTCATTAAATTAGCAGTCTTATTAATTAATAAATACTATTTTAATGAAATCATATACATTGACCGATAGTTACAATAAGAAACTGAGGTTAACCTTAAATATTTTAAATTTAAAATTAGATAAATTTTAAACAAAAGGATTTTATTATAATAGACATGAATACAAATAATACAATTATTTCACTTTAACTTTTTGCTACTAAGATTATTACAGCATTTCATTAATTGAAATAGAATTATTACTATCATTGTCATCGTTCAAACAGAAACTGCGGTTAACCTTAAATATATTAAATTTAAAATGTCATCGTTCAATCAGAAACTGAGGTTAACCTTAAATATATTAAATTTAAATTGTCATCGTTCAATCAGAAACTGAGGTTAACCTTAAATATTTTAAATTTAAATTAATAACATATTTCAGAATTTATACTCTTTGTCAATTAATTCCACCCAAGTATTAGAAAAATAGATATAATTACTTACTTTTGTTAAAAATCCACTGGAATTAGAATTAAAATAAAGCCTTTGATTTTGTTGATCACTTTAGTATTGATATATTATTTATCACGTCGCTATTGCGTTTTAGAAAAAAAGATGGCGCGTAACGGAAAAAATGTGACGGTAAATTTTTTTCCAACGCCGATAAAGAAGTTTCACTTCAAAAACACATAGGTAAAGCACTATTTGCTATTGACAGAATAAGACCAGATTTCATATATTCAAAACTGCGTTGTCTGCATTTTTTTCAGTTCATTCATACTGTTATCTAAAAAAAAGGCCCAGAAAATATAGAAAAATATATATATCAAAATTTTATTTGCAAAAAATCACTGTTAGTTATAATTTTTTTTCCCCGTAAGGAAAGCATAGCTATCGCAACTTTTTTGCAAAAATTTGTTTGCAGATTTTACGTTTTAAGGTCTTCAAAATCAGAAAAACGTATTTGTAACAAAAAAATTTTGGGTGTTTGTGTGTGCGTAACATTGTATCCACGATAACTCTCGAACCAAAAGTCCTAGTAACTTAAAATTTGGTACTCAACTGGATTTTTATATTCTCTTAATTCTATCAAAAGATGAGTCTAATAAAAAAAAACCAGAAGTGAGTGTATTCGCCATTTTTAACAGTTTTTTTTAAATACGTTTGTACATATGTAAATTATTCGAAGTACATATTTTTATAGTTTCTTATAGAAATAATTTTTTCTAACAATGTATTTAAATAAAAAAAATGAACATTAACAGTTTATTAGATGTTTGATTTATAAATTAAAATGAATTCTAAATATAATCTAGATTCGAATTCTGCCTGCGACAATTTTTTTTAGAAAAAAGTTCCATATGATGAAGAAAAGCAAGATACGTTAAAAATATCAATTTTTACTGGTTTTCTAAAGTGGAAAGCAATATCGAGGCGCACAAATATAGGGGTTAATCCTTATGACAACACAACCTCAATTTACCATATTTCGGTTATATTTAAAAAAAAATCGAAGAGAGAAATGTTAAAAAAAATTATGGCATGCTAGGAAATCAATACAAACGTATACATATCACTTTAAAGTGGGTAGGATAAAAAATAATTAATTCAAACATTAATTAACGGAATATAATAATACAGTAATATACAGTAAATTCCAAACATTCGCGAATTTGCTTATTCACGGAAGTAAACAAAATAAACAAAAATATAGAATAGTAAGTTATAACTTTAGGGTACATTATATTAAATTATAAAACCTAATACATATGTCTAATTTTTTTATAGAATCATTCATAATATATTTTTTAGAAACACATCTGTGTTAGAAAAACTTACAATCCCTTTTTAAGTTTTTAATAAAAAAAAAACGTTAAGAAATTATTGTACTGATAACTGTGATATATATTTTTTTAATCAACTTAAACAAATGTATAATTTTGCTTAAATAAATTTAAATTAAAAAGAAATATCAATTTTATTCAAATATACTAACGTAATGAATACAAAAAACTATCCTTCTTTTTTTATTATTTTATTCAAATATATACTAACGTAACGAATACAAAAAATTATCCTTCTTTTTGACAAGACTAGAAAAATTTGTTGTATGCACTTCACATCATGTATGTATAACACAGAACTAAATTGTTGATTAGATGCACGTTCCTATTAAAATCTGTATAGATAGACTGACTACTTACCGCAATGCCTGTTATTACTTGTATTTTACGCATCTGTTTATATTTATGTTTTACTTAGACCGTAAAAATCGCTATTAATTTATATTGTTATTTATTTTAACTTCCATGTTCATAAAAATGTGTCACAATTTGTATATTTTATATTAATATTTGCGCGAACCTCCTCACGTTGTTCAGGGACCCCTAAATTAATTTTAACTATTATGGACGTTTTTAGTACAAGTACAACTCAATTTTTAAATTCTGTTATCAAGTTCCTAGTTTTCTTCTATTGGATATTTGGAAACGTATATTTAAAGATTTCACCCTGTCCTAATTACTCATAAGTAAGACAATATAAGATTTGATTTTTAATGTTTAACTGATCAAAATTTTAGATGCTGCAATTAAAAGAAAAAATTGTACTACACAGCAGGCATAAGTTTTAATACAAAAGTGACTGAAAAAGTGTAAGGAACGTGCCAAAAATGAAAAATGGTAAATAATAGTTTGTATTTTGTTGTAGATGTGTTAAGTGTTAATTCATTTTTTTAAATTTTTTTATTGTCTGGAAATACTGGGCATGCTCGTCACTTAAGCTTTCAAACTGGAAGAAATCCAACTGGGAATTGAAATTATGCATCTTTAGCAATAACATTTTATTTGAACTGCATTGAGCAAATTTGAAGACTTGCAAATATGCTCTTCTTTATCTTGGCTTTGTTGATTTTTAGAAATTTTTTGGTTATATACTGAAAAGTACAAGTACTCTGTGGCAAAGCAGTTTTATGGACGTTCATTTTATCTCTTGTAGATCTTTTGTGGACGTCCGTAAAACGTTCAGATGTCCATGCAAAAACATCTTATGAAGGTCAAAAAAACATTTTAGCGCTATTAGGAATATTTAGTCAATATCACCTATTGAAATTATATTAAATTTGTAAACTAGTGTAATCGATTAAAAATTCAATCTTTGGTGTATAAATCGCTATCGCAATATATTACAAATTAAGTATGTTTTCTTGCATAATTAACATACATTTGAACAGCAATCAAAATCACTTCAAGTTTTGATTTAATTTCAATCTAGTTTTAAAACTACTTATATTCATTAGTTTTTGTGCATTAATTTTTTGTTTTTTAAAAATAGGTTAAATTTTTCATTAAGTAATTTTTTTAGATTTTTAAAAATTAATACAATAATGTGTTTATTATTTTTCCGAAGTGTACATGTAGCAATTAAGATTATCAAAGTAAGTTCCTACAACAATTTCTAATGTATAAGAACTAACGTTCGCAATTCAAACTATATTTTAGTATTCTAAATTTAGAAGCGCAGTTTTTATAATAAACAATTTATTTATTTTAATTTAAAAAAAAAGGAACACAATATAGAGAAGTAACCTGCAATACATGTAACTTTTATTGTTTAGAAACAGTAAACATTCACATCTATGTACTACATGCAGGTAGTATATGTATACATTATTAACCCAACGTTGTTAAATAAACGCAATGTTTGAATAATATATTAAAGCTAAACTTAAAATATTAACTAAGCTTTGTTTTCAGAAACAAAAAGTATATTCATAAAACTTGTTACATGGTCTAAAAAATTGATTAAAATATTAAATTAAATAAAGTTTAATTAAATCCAATAATTTAAGCGTGTTACAATTTTCAATACCATACATAGCAAATTGATGTACAGCAATGTTTGATAATCTAATCCGCCTTATTTAATTTATTTTTTTAAATCGTTTAGTTAAAATTAAATTTTAATCGTTTTATACTTTAATCAATCAATGTGTAGAATTATAAAGTTTAGAGATTATTCAATGATGTGTCTGTTTTTATAAAAAATATAAAATGTAAAAAGTTTGCAAATTACGTAATTGATTGCAAGTAGGTACTATAAATAATCAACAATGTAATACGGTTTTGTGGAGTGCGTAATTTAATAATACCTTAATTCTTTACGATAATAATGTAAGAGAGCGGATTTTAAGACTATAAAACATGATAACTTTCGTTTATGTAAATTTTAAAAAGCAATTATTACAGATAATTAAATAGTAAATAATAACGCAACTTATAAACATAATAAAAATAGTTTTTTACTGCTAGTTGTTATAAGCTTTTTTATTACGCATAGTAAGTTGTGAAGAAGCAATTTTAAGTACAGGTAAATAGTATTTCATTATTAACTATTGATTAACTATGAACAGATTGACATTTCTGATAATTTTATAACAGTTTTAAAGAAAAAGTTTACAAAATTATTAACCAGTGGCAAAAATTTTATTTATTGTTATTTTAAGAATTTAAATCGTTCATTAAACAAATTAATTTGATCTAACTTAACTAAATGCTAATATTGCTTAATTAAATATATTTTAGATATAATCAATGCTTTTAAAGTAACAATCTTGTTAAACAATTTTAATAACTTTAGTAAAAAAAACTTACGTTATCTATTTATTTTTATGTTGTAAATCACAATTACGATTTACGTCAACATTAATTCTATTAGACTAATGACAACTGTCACAATCACAAAACAAAACACTTAATTTCTGATTTGAAATTGATATCTTAAACTAAAGGCGGGTTGCACAAAGCAAATCAAAAATGTAGCAAGTGATTATTTCTGAAATCAATTGTTACATCACGAATAAACGTGGTTTCATTGGCTATGTAGCAATTGTTTTGAGAAATAATCAGTTGTTACATTTTTGATTTGCTTTGTGCAACCCGCCTTTAAAATTCAATATATTAACAGATTAGAAGGTTTTAATAATTAAAAAATGGTATATAGACCACGGTTGAGAAAATGGTTATAATCTGTCACTTAGGTTATAATCATATACTTCTTAACTTTGGTATATAATATACTATGATTAGAAAAACATTTTATTAACTTCTATATTTTACATATATGTTTAAACATTATGTTGGAAAATAAAATACCAAATGTTTTATTATAATGTTTTTTCATTTCATTTTTTATTCAAACATAAAACAAACGTGAGGATAAAGCTATGTTATGCGAATAAAACGCAAAAGGTGTGTAAACAATGTTTTTTTTTTTATTTTTAGGAGACAATGGTGATATTGTTAATGTAAAAAATGCTTAATGTAAAAAACTGCAAAGCATTAATTCATTTTGATTGAATTTATTAAAACGACACTATGTTTCAAACAATCGAGTCATTTTTAAAATTTTTTGATATATAATTTCAAGATTTAAGTTTTCTTGTATATTATTTTTAAAAAAACATTTTGTTATTATTATTAAATAAGTTTCAAAAAAGTATTATCAACAAAACCAACTGTTTCTAAACGAGTAGCAACAATATTTTTACAATTTAATGAATAAACCATTAAGTAAACACGAAATATATGTAATAATGTATAAATACAAATTACGTTGTACAATAGTCAACAACATTAATATAAACTACTTAACTTACCAAACGTCCTGTTATTGCAAACTCGTAATATTCTTAAAACCTAAAAAAAAGATAATTTTGTTAATTTTTTTGTTTGTTCATAACAAAATGCATGCAATTAGTAGAAATTTAAAAAATGTATTAATTTTTAAAAACAATTATACATAATATAAAAATATTGTTAATCAAATTCAGATAGATAGCAGTTAATACAGTTACCGGTAATTCTCTAGTAATTAGTTCGCGGTCTTGTATGATTGGTAGTAAAATGTCAAGTACTATAATTTTACTAAATCTGTAATTTTTTTTAAATTGATTCTCATTATAAACTACTAATGGGTTTTCCATGTCTCGAATATACCTATTATATTTAAGTCAGATGTCAGCTTTTAAATAAGAAAAATTAAGTAAAAATAAAAATATAAAGAAAAACATATTTATATTAATTTCTGTATTTGATACCGAAGAAGTATGCACATTTGTAAATCAAAAATGTCTCTGTTTGCATTATAAATTATATTTAATTCACGGTCCATTTTATTTTTACAAATAACGAAAATTCGCAATTGCCAAATGCCAGAGAATTGCCGGAGGTGGTATCGACTACCTCCAACCGTTCGCCAGCGACTTGCCAGCTTTTCACTAAAGTTTGTGGTAGAACGCATGCGCTTCGTTGCTGGCAAACGATTATGCATTGAATTTTCTTTCCAGCGAGCGGAGAAACGCTAGCGAGCCGCCGGCGAACGACTATGGCTACGGCTGTTTTAGTTTTACGTGGATTTCTAGTTTTTATTTTGCCATCCCAGAGCTTTGTTGCCCATTACGTAACTACATTAACGAACAAATATTGACGTTTGCGATATTAGCAGCAGAAAAAAGCAATTAAAGAGATATATAAATATGCAGAAAGAAATTAACTGAAAAACTATAGACTTAGCCATCGACAAAAGCAGCGAAAGTTATAAATATGATCAAAAATGAAACAAAACAAAATCAAGAAACAGATAACAAAAAAAAATTCACAGATATCGCAAATATATCGGAAGGTGTTGAAAACAAACACAATGTTACCTGCGTAATATAATAAACAAGATTTATTACAGTTTTCAAAAATAAGAATGCATACATAAATAATAAAAAAATTTAAAAAAAAAACACAAATAACTAGTATTCTAGGTACATATTAAAAGAGAATAGAGTCGTATGATAATTCACCAGTTGTTTGTATTTAACGCTTGTCCATGACATGCCTGAGAATTATTTGCTATAACCTCTTCATTGCTAAAAGATGATAAACCAGTAACACCAATGACTTATAGAAAATTTTTTGTGATAAATTATTAGCGAGACCGTTCATTACCAAGAATTACTGCGCGCTGATAAAACATAGCTTCCAGTGACATATCTAAAGAGAAACCCGATCGCGTTATCTTAAACCTATGCACGTGAACAAACATCATGGCATGTACCTAAGGACGGTGTTACTGATTTTTTTGCCCTTTATTTCTTCAAGAAGAACGGAAATTGTGCTCGGCATTGAATTAGTAATAAAAATTCTAAATCTAAACACTTTCGGCTGTTGTTTCCCATTTACAGCTTTAGTAGTATGTAATAGTTTAGTGTGAAATGATTGCAAACTGGCAAGTACATCTTTTATAAAAAAAATTTCTAGAGAAACACAAAAATGAGTATTTTGGTCTAATCTTTTCAAATAGTTAACAAAATGCTCAATAAACTCTGTCATAAGTTTGCAACTCTTTTTATTCCACCAGTAGTCTACTGTTGGCACCAACATTGAGACGCAATGTTTTGGTTGTAAAGCTTTAATGTCCTGAATGACCGTACTTATTTACTTTTTTAAATCTAAGCTTTGGTTAGGCAACAAGTATTAGGAAATATTTGGGTTGTGTTCGTAACGCTTAAGTTCTCTTTTCAAATAATGTACGGTAAGAAACACAAAGCAAGCAACAAAATCTCAAAACATCGAACTTTATTTGACACAAAATATTTTTAAGGCAAAAAACTACCTTCGCAAAGCTCAAATAATAATATTGCGCTTACAAGCATGTTATGCGAGGAAATGTCGAAAGGTTAAGATTCACGTCCACTGATTTTCATTTTCTGCTGGTTTAGATACGGTTGAGAGCATTCAAATAAATGTAAAATTTTCTCTAGTCACAATCAATTTTAGAGCCAAAGTGGAACTTTCAGAAATTTAGCCAAACTTTGAATACGCTTGGATTAAATAAATCATTCAATCAATAAATAAACAATCTATATCGCGTGATCCCTGACAATTGTTTCACCACACTCTAATTAATTGACGTGCATTTAAAAAAAAACAGAACTAAATGATTGCTGGATTTATAGCGGTTCACAGTTCAACAGCTTCTAAGATTATGACACAATTCGAGCTACGTTGCCACATCTATTCAGATGTAAATCTTGCAAAGTGGGAAATGTTTGGAAATGTGCAGACACAGTTTAAAAACTAGATTTTTTCAACAGTTTGTCGCGTTCGCGATTTCTTGTCATATCTAAAGACTTACAGCAGATTGGACTTGCAATAAAAACATTTCGCGACGCGAAATAATCGACATGCCTACTTATTAAATTCTCTAAGTGTTTTTAGCGTGATATTTTGGCGAGAAAAAAATAAAACTAATCTCATAAGCTACTTGTTAATTGCCAAAGACAAAGAAAAGAAACTCTTAATTTGCTTTCTCCGTATACAACAAAAAAATAAACAAAAAACCTCGTTTAAGCGATAGAATTAAATTTGAATAATCATTCTCAATTTTCTCGCGTTAGACAGTTCATCACATCTCTCGTACAATAATCAAATAAAACACTTATACACGTATATTAAAATAAATTAAACTAATTTCTGACCTTTTTATATAGCGCCTAATCTTCAAATTGAAGATCACGTATTGCGGTTCAACTTTGATAACGCGCTTGTTAACATCTACGTTTTAATTAAATAAAGATAAAGTGCTGCAGTACACCCAAACGTTATTTTAATTTTCGCATAAACAGTATTTTAAGTAATTCTTTTAACACGTAAACATCATATAATTTATTTCAAGAAAGGTAGTAAATCTTTCAAGTGTAGGAAAGGGCAATAGAAACAGTACTTACAATTAGTGTGTTTTTATATACGACGTTTCTTGGAACAGAGTGTTTACTTCTTCAAGCACCTGCGTTTAATAGAGAAAAAACAACGTAAATAAAACATAATCAGGAAAGAAGTGGATGAAGCTAACAATTAGATAAATAAAAAAAAACTATAAAACTTGTGTCCGGTTGCATAAAGCAAAGTTAAGTATGTTGTTACCTGGCGGCGTTGTTAACTAAATCGTAGCTATTGATTTGAGAATATCGTCAGCAAAACAATTGATTTTAAATATTACGTACTACTAATTATCTATCCCAGTAAACGCATCATAAAAAAATTGACATAGTTAAATCTATAAAAAAAAACAAAATCATTAGTTTAAGTAGTCTACAATTTCATGGCAAAAACCTAAACATTTTAACTAACATCACCAAAAATAACAATTATTCTAATAATCTAATAAACAAAATAATATTCCATACGAACAACACTAGTAACGTGAGTAGTATAGTGAGGTCAGGTCTAAGCCACATTTTCCCGCGCTTTTTTAAAAATTTGAATTTCGTGTAAGTTCATCGGGCGCGATCGTATTTTGTTTGGCTGTGTTTGTGTGCGTCCGCAATTTTCAAATTTAAATTTCGTGTAAGTTCGTAATCGGATGAGATCGGGCAAGTTTGAGTTTCGGAAGGAGTGCTGAGTAGTAACCACATTTCCCGCGCATTTTTCAAATTTAAGTTTCGTGTAAGTTCGGGTTTGGTTAAATTGGTAGAGATAAGATTTACATTTTCTCGCGCTTTTTAAAATATTTGAATTTCGTGTAAGTTCGGATGCTTTGAATTTAAATTTTAAGTAAGATAGCCGTTCTGGCTTCAAATTTCTAGCGTCTGAGTATTACGCATTCAAAATTAATACATAATTAAAGTAGCTTGAATAGGTAGAATAAATCTATCATCAACAATAAAGTAGTTTGGCTAACTTTTTCATCCTAAAATACTAAGGATGGTTCCTATCAATTTTTTTTAATACATAATTAAATTAAAGTAAGTTGAATAAGTAGAATAAAACTATTATCAACAATAAAGTAGTTTGGCTAACCTGTTTACCCCAAAATATGGGAAAGAGTTTCTTTCAAAAATTCTTAGGGCCACTTTCAAATCACACATCAGATTATAAAGGATTATGCGTATTTAGTCTTTGAAAATAAAAAGATTTATTTTTTGAATGTAAATTTATAATAGTGTCTACACTGTTGCTAATTTAAGACTACAAAACATTTTGATAGTGAACGTATGGGTCATTGACACTCTTATAATGTGCAAATTTTGTTATTAATTGTTTATTAAAAATCATGCATTTCAAATAAAATACATCATTATATTGAAGTAACTTAGGATTATATATCCAATTACATGTTTATTTACCATTACAGTCTGAGAACCTTTAATGATTACATTTTTGTTTTACTGCTAAATACGCTGCCATTTTATCAAAGAAATAAATACTCTTATTAAAGCGTTGAACTTAAGGATACTGGTTTGCAAATTATTTGCAATGATTGTTGTCTACGACTCAGACATGTATTAGAAAGCACCTGCGAAAAACAGTTTCAATTTACTAGATATAATTTTTACTATTACCACAATGTTGGATCTTTATAAAAATATAGGTATACATTTTAATTCTATTGTAAATTAATTCTTACTCTAAAGTAAATGATTAATATAAAAAACGTTACATACAAATAAAAAATTATAATTTATTTATATTTATAAATTGCTCTAAGCAAAAAGAGAAGCTAAAAAGTGTCCGTTAAACATAAAAATTGAAGTTGAAACAAATATGATTCGTTATTATCCGTATTATTGCAAAGTAATATCATTCATCTTTTGAGTTTTACGTTTTGTACATCTTTATTGTTAAAAAAAGAGGACTTGGTATTTTTAACATCTAATTGATCCGATATCGTTTCTAAACGTTTAGTTATAGAAAAAACAAAAACAAAACAAGTAAAATGCTAACCAAGAGTAAAACTATATAATTTGTTCAACAGTTTGCATTCCACTAGGTGATTTGTACACAAACCATTAATAAATTAAACAGTTTTGTTGTTGAGCACGCAAATTATCTATAAATAAGAAAATCGTTTATTGTTTATCTATATTGACGGCTTATACAGTTTTTAATCTTTTATTGTGAGATGGGTTGAGTAAAAGAATCAAATCGTTTTGTGTATCAACTCGAATTAATATCTCTTTACTTATCGATTACTAAAAACCATAATTGTCTATCCGACAAATTGAACGCATCTTCTTAAATTAGTCAAATGATAAATTGGCACTCACATTATCCTCATAAATAGGTTGTAGATTTAATAGATTCTGTTTGCAGACCATTATAAAGATAGCATTATCATGAATTAATTGTTTTGGAATGCAGCCATAGGTTTGACATAAGTAAAAACAATGTATGTTATTATAGTGACCCATAGTAAAATGCTCTCTCATTCAATTTTGTTTGTCAAACGCTACATCTACAAACAGCTTCGCAAACCGCTTTAAAATAATATTCGTAGTGGCAAAATAAAAACTAAAAATCTACATAAAACTAAGTGTTCAAAGTCATTTATTATATTACAACGAGTATGCGACAGGTAGAAAAATCATCTCAAAAATCTTGAAATTCAGTTAAAATTAAAAAAACGATGTTAAAGTTAATGTGTAATTTGACAGATTTAGTAATAAATGTAATACTAACATTATATTTCTGGTGTTTTATTTGATTTTTTCAAAACAGAATGTAATTTTATAAAAGGCAACATAAAAATAATGTACGTTACTCTTGTGGAATGTATCATAGCACAACTCACTCACATGCAATGCTCGACCATGCGGCCTCGCGTCGTATTAGCGTTCGTTATGCTATGCCTTATTTTCGACCATTGTTACGCAAATTACTATTATATTACCATTTAATAGACAATTCTACCGTAACATGTTTAGAGCTTACCGATCTAGCGATTTAGCTGTCCTGAATTTTACCTTAACAATTCATAAAAATTGCTAGTCATGCTAAAATATTTTCGTATATAATACAACAAGTGGTAGGAATCTTACCGGTAATAATTTTAGTCAGTCAGATCACGAATAGTTGTTGTGACAATTTTCTAAAGACAACAACTATGAGTGGTACTGACTGACAAAAATTTTTTTTGAAATGCAGTGATTCATGAAAAGTCATCACGGCAACGTAACAAAAGCTGTGTAAATAGTAACAAAATTTTACCAGTTTTCGCGAAATGGCAAAATTGCGGTTTGGTAAAACAATTTTAAAAGAAATTCGGGCAGAAATTGTGTGATGACTATTTCACAGAATACAAAGCGTAGTCGCAATTCTGTGTGGGAGCAGTTTAAAAAGTTTTTGCTGACGGAAGTATCACCTATCTCAAAAGTAAGGAGTATATTAGAAGATTACGCATTCAACATGAAAAAACGTGATGGAGAGGATTACAATGATTCCACTTTTAAAACAATGTGGAATACTACTGCCAAAATGGTGCAGGAATTATATTTTAATTCGTTTAATGTGAAGAAGAATTCATTCTCAGATATTGAGTTTAAAAGTGCGCGTGCAGCAATAGACGGAAGGCGAAAGCAGTTGCAAACGACTGCAGAAAAGAAAAGAGTGAGTTCAGTATCTATATTAGATAAAAACGATTGACGTCTGTAACGAATATACTTCTTCAGGGCTCCAAAAAAACTTCTATCAAATTGCAGCAAAAAAGCTTGCTTGGAGAGGAGGAGAATACTTTCAAGAAGAAAAAGAATGCACTGGAAAATTGACTGGGCGTTATGAGTACAACACTATTTTTTCCAAAACTTGCCAAGGCGGATCACATCGTATTTGTGACAGTAAATGGCTGGTTTCTAATGAGAAGAATCCTAATCATTGTCCCGTGAGGTTGGTATTGCTTATAAAAATATGTCAAATATTTATTCCGTTTTATGTTCATTTTCAGATTGTTGAAAAAGATGCTACAAAAGAGGGGCCGTAACGTCACCACAGATCGTTTATTTCTGACTGCCAATCCTAACTGGTGTGAATCTGGTATTTGGTACAAGAATATTCCTGTAGGAATTAATGAAATTGGTAAATGGACTAAAAAGAGTGCAGAAAAGGCTGGACTGGATGTAAAGAGATTTAAGATAACTAATCATTCTACGCGTTCAAGTGCAGTAACCCAGCTTGCGAAATCTGGCGTGGAAGAACAACAGTTAATAAAAATTACGGGTCGCATAGTTCAGCAAGCTCGATTCGCCCTTACTTGCAACTGGACACTCAGCACTACCCACAAATAATAGTAAAATGAGAAAAGAGGAAAAAGTACAACCGATGGTAAATAATTCTTGCATTCAAAACAAAGAAAAACCAAAAATTGTTTATTATAATTGTGTTATAAATAATCATTATTATTAATAAACTTTATTTATAAATTTTTTACCTTTATACTCACCTGCATTATCGCTGTAATCATCTGCTTCTTAGTATAGAAAGATTGTCAGTGTAATCAGATCCTAATTGGCTCAAATTCAAAAATAGACAGTTTCGATTGGTTGTTAAATTTTGAGTTGGATTGTCCTAATAATTCAATAACTACAAATTACAAAACTGGTAATTAACTTGCACTTATATTTTATTTTTTAACTAAATGATAATTTACATTTTTATTTTAATAATTTTTTTTTGTTTGCTGTTGATTCAAAATTTAACAAAATGGTTCAAAGTCATAAAAACCAAACTAACCAACACTACATATGTTTTTGTTTAATTATATTATACAAATGATAGATAAAGAAAACGAATAAATATTAATAACAATTACACTGGTTGAAAAAAGATCTGTTCAGAGCACCGAAGTAAACATGATCTCCGGAAAATACGTCAACTAAGTTTAAAAATTTAAAGCGGTAAGTGTTTTAATCACTCACAACTAACAAGTACCGTCCGCTTAAAAAATTAAATTATAATCAAAATTTCTCATTGTCTCGTGTTTGCTTACATTTTTTTGCGGTTTTACTAAAAAATTAACATCAATTACTGTTTTGTATTCATTGCTTTAAAATTTGAATGTAATTCACTTCTAATTCTACAAACAATAACTAATTTTGGATAGATATTTCTACATCACTTATTTTCTGTATTATTTCAGCTGTTATTTACCAACATGAAATCTAAATCGAAGAAAACTGTTCTAGAAGCATTATTAAAAATTTTGTGTGAGGCGGTGCTTTATAAGCAAAAAGCCAATAGGATATTTAGATGAAACATACATTCATCCGTTATATGGTGTTAGTAAGTGTTGGCAATCCGAAGAACAGGCTAGCGTTTCTCATACGAATAGCAGACCAAAAATACATTATTGTGCATTCAGGTCGATCATCGGATTTGTTAACAATAGTCTTTTAATCTTTATGTAAAGCTAAGTCTGGTGACTATCACCTAAACTTTTTGCAGTGGATGGAAAAACAATAGATTTTAGACCTGCCTTCTAATGATACTGTTGTCATTTATAATGCATCTTACCACAGTGTACAAAATAATAAACTTTCGTATCAAGCAGAATATTAAAAAAACATTCGATAATGACTCAAAAACAATAAAGTAACAAAAAATAAAACGCGTAAAGCGGAACTAGTAATGTTAGTGAAACCATTTAATTATACGAAAACATATTATGTAGATAAACTCCTTGAAAAACACAAGCGTACAGTGTGTTACGTTTGCCACCTTACCACCGTCATTTAAATCCGATTGAGTTGGTATGGAGTTTCTGAGATAACTACATCGAACTGAGACAAACAATGTATATGTCAATCACTTGGCACAAGAAATGTGTGTTTGTGACGCTGTCTAAACTATAAGCTTAAGTAAAGTAGGATTAGTCTCTTTGTTCATCATTTCTTTGAAGGTGTATTTTTAGTTACTATTTAAGCATTACTCATGCATTTTATGGTATATACGGGGAAGGAGGGTTGAACACCTGTGTACCTGTAGGGTGTTGGAAAATTTTTAGTTTTTTTTTAGATACACGTACCGATGTAAACGTAGAAGCAAGCAGTTGTTAGAGAATATTAAATGTTAAATAAGCAATTTATTGTTTTATTTAATGACGATAATGTGCATTTGCACACCAAGGCAAAATAATTTAATGCCAACTACAAACATGGTCCTTCGAGCTTCGATTGTTTAAACTGCGATAATACAAAAATAAGTAAGTGCAACTTAAAAATTTTATGAAAATTTTTGTGAACAAGTGAGTGCGACATCAGCATCGCATCAAAAAATTGGAACATAATTCGTGAGCAAGTGAGTACGACTTCAGCATCGTATCAAGTTGTGAACGTATCGCAAGAAAGTGCCGTATCGTTTCCCATAAGAATTACTCCGAATAACAATTAAGTAGTAAGTGCATTTCCTTTTTTTATGTATCCTTTGTTTAATATCTAACGCTGCTTCAATTACATTCAGTATGGAACTATTAAAAATTCAAAGAGGTATTTTAAAATCCCGTTTAACCAAATTTAATTCATTTTATAAGAAAATCGCCGAGAGTGATTCAAATAACATAAATCAAATAACGGAACTTAAAAATCGCTTAAACGATATTAGAGTAATTAAAGATTCATTTTTAGAGATTCATTTAAAAATTATCATAGAATTAGGTTCTAGCGACGCTTCTCACGAAGATGAGTTAGAAATTTTTGAAAATAACTTTTTTGAAATAACGGCTTTAGCTGAACAGTTTATTCATAATTATGAATTAAACAAAAATAAGTCACCGTTTGAAAACAATGCAAACAACATTCCAAGCGAAGGGATAACTTTGCCAATGCCTAATATTCAATTACCGAGTTTTAGCGGAAATTTCGAAGATTGGATTGAGTTTCGAGATGCTTTTGACGGTATGATTAATAAAAATACTAAATTAACAAATATACAGCGCTTTTATTATTTAAATAGTGCGTTAAAGGGTGAGGCCGCTCAAAAAATAAAAGCTTTAAAAATTTCAGATTAAAATTATTCAGTCGCGTGGGATACACTTTACACTTAGAAAATATGAAAATAAGAAAATGGCTGTTAATAATAACATTAAGGCAATTTTTAGTATAGAATCAATCAAACGCGATAACTATTCTCAATTACAAAATTTCGTTGATGAGATATTAAAAATTACGCATGTTCTAAAACAATACGAACAACCAACCGCGGACACTTTGCTGATTTACATAATTAGCTCTAAGTTACCTCCAGCTACCCGTCAGGAATGGGAAATTTCAGTTAAAAAAGATTATTTTCCCACATTTCAGGAATTTATGAAATTCTTAGACCAACGTTGTGATTTTTTAAGTTCATTAGAATCAAATAAAATTAATATGACCTTAACGTCTAATACTAACAATTTCAATACCTACGGGCAAAAACCAAATAATTCAAGGGCGTATGTCATTAATGCACCAAAAATTTTGTGTAATTATTGCAAACAAGGACACTATATCTATAACTGTGACAATTTTCTACAATTAGAGGTCAATAAACGCATTACAGAAATTAAGCGACGGCACCTTTGTTTAAATTGCTTAAAAGGTAATCACAACAATAAAAGCTGTACATTAAGGGGTTGCAACATATGTCATAGAAAACATAATACATTATTGCATATTAATACTAATAACGCGGAAAAACTCGAAAGCAGCATTGCTTCCGATAAATTAATTGAATTAAATACTAATTACGCCATTGCAGGCACAAGTGGATCAGAATTGAGTCCTGATGCTTCGTTTGTGAGTTCAAATCAAGTGTCATTAAACAAAGGTTTAATGCAGAATAATACTCAGATTCAAAAATGCTTAAAGAATACGGACATTTTATCGCAAACTCTGTTATCAACCGCGTGTATACAAATTTTAGACGCCGTAGGAAATAGTCATGTGTGTCGCGCATTACTTGATCCTGGATCACAGGTAAATTTTATCACCACCAAACTATGCGACAAACTACAATTGCCTAAATTAAAATGTAATTTAAATATTGCTGGAGTTAGCAATTGCCAATCAAACGTCAGTTTTAAAACAAATTTTTCGTTTAAATCGCAAACTACTAATTTTATTACCAATATTTCAAGTTTGGTTTTAGATCAAATAACGCCTAATCTTCCGAACCAATACTTTGAATTAAAAGCATTGCAAATTCCTGCTCATATCCGATTAGCGGATCCCAAACCAAACATTACAGGAGAAGTAGATGTACTATTAGGTGCTAGTATATTTTGGGATTTATTATGCGTAGGACAACACAAATTGGGTAAAAACAAACCAATTTTGCAAAAAACTAAATTAGGTTGGGTGTTAGGCGGTTCATTGCAAATTAAAAATAAAGAGAGTTCTGATTCAGCATGTCTTAGTGTTTTACAGCGCGCAAATATTCAAAAACAATTGGAAGCTTTCTGGGAGCTCGAGGAATGTACAAATAGTAATCCTAAGTTTTCGAACGATGAACAGTATTGCGAAGATAATTTTGTTAAAACGACATTTCGCGACAGCAACGGGCGATTTAAAGTTAATCTTCCCTTAAAAAATAATGTTTCGGAATTAGGAGAGTCAAGGACAAACGCTTTAAAGCGATTTTATTCTCTAGAGCGTAAACTCGGCCGCGATCCAATTTTAAAAAATGAATACGTTCGTTTCTTAGAGGAATACGAAAAACTAGGGCATATGACTAAAATTACTAATCCTCATAATTTAAAAGGGCTTATCCATTATTTGCCTCACCATGCCATAACAAAAAGCAGTAGTTCTACCACAAAAACGCGCGTTGTATTCGACGCGTCGGCTAAAACGTCTTCTAATTTATCCTTTAATGATGTTCAATATGCCGGTCCCGTCATACAAGATAGTTTATTCTCAATTCTTTTACGTTTTCGGAAACACACTTACGTAATAACGGCGGATATTGAAAAAATGTATCGTCAAGTATGGGTCGAGGAAAGTCAGCGTAACTTGCAATTAATTCTTTGGCGTAGTGATCCCGGTTTGCCTATTGCCGAATATCAACTAAATACTATTACATATGGCACTGCGTCTGCGTCATTTATGGCTATAAGATGCCTTAAGCAAATTGCGCTTGATTTTAAAAAGAAGTTTCCAATTGCTGCTAGGGTTATTCAGACAGATTTTTACGTTGACGATTTGGTTACCGGTTGTGACTCAAAGGCAGAAATTATTCAGTTAAAATCACATATTACTAAAATACTTAGCACTGCGGGTTTTTATCTTCGCAAGTGGGCTTGTAATCACGACGATATTATAGAAAATAGATCCTTAAGTGCCCAAGATGATAAAATACATATGTTTAATAATAATAACCCAAGAACGCTAGGTCTGTTATGGAATCCACAAGAAGATGCGCTTCAATACGAAATTCGCGAAAATCCAAACAAAAAAACCATTACAAAGCGGCATATTTTGTCGGTTACAGGGAAAATATTTGACCCGTTAGGTTTGTTAGGGCCAATAATAATATTGTCTAAACTAATTTTACAAAACTTATGGCAATTAAATCTAAATTGGGATGAAAGCGTACCCATGAGTTTACACACAAAGTGGATTAAACTTCAGGATCAAATGCCTCATATACGTTCAATAAAAATCCCGCGACATGTGATATGTAATAATTCAGTTTTAATTGAGCTTCATGGGTTTTGTAACGCTTCCGAGTCAGCATATGGAGCATGCGTTTATATTAAATCGATTAACGAGTCAGGAACGGTAGCAGTAAATTTATTATGTGCCAAATCGCGCGTAGCGCCGCTAAAAACAATTACCTTGCCACGTCTTGAACTTTGCGGAGCGCTAATTCTTGCAAGACTAGTAAATAATGTAAAATCGTCATTAAAATTAGAATTTTCAAAAACATTTCTTTGGTGTGACTCTACCATTGCGCTAAGTTGGATACAGTCGGATTCATCAAAATGGAAAACTTTTATAGCCAATAGAGTATCCGAAATACGAAATTTAACAAATATTGATAGTTGGAAGCATGTTTCAACTAATGATAATCCCGCTGACTTATTATCTAGGGGCATTCTTCCAAATAAGCTAAAAAATTGCGATTTATGGTGGTATAGTCCACATTGGATGAAAAACGACGTAACAGAGTGGCCACTACAGCATAAATTAGATAAAACCAATTTAGAAGCGCGTATCATTTCATGCATAGCCAACATTCAAATTCCATGTTCAAAGGACTTTTCAAAATTCTCATCTTTACAAAGGCTATTGCGGATGGTAGGTTATTGTTACAGATTTATTAACAATGCGAAAACAAAGCAAGAACATCGTATTTCTGGTTCACTTTCGATAAATGAAACAAAAGAAGCTTTACGTTGCTTAATTAAAATTTCACAACAGGAGTCGCTTTACAAAGACATCCGTCACTTAATTGAAAACAATTACGTAGAATCTAAAAGTTCGTTGTTAGGACTTAACCCATTTTTAGATCAGCAGGGTCTATTGCGTGTTGGTGGTCGTATTCGTCATTCAAATCAAAATTTTGACAAAAAACATCCTGTGATATTACCAACAGGGCATTGGTTAACTAAATTAATTTGTTACAATGAGCACATTAGGTTGCTGCATTGTGGGGCTAATCAATTACTAGCATCATTAAGAGATAAGTATTGGCCTATATCAGCAAAAGGTACCATACGTAAAATTATACACGAATGCATTCCATGTTTTCGTGCCAAGCCAAAATCATTAAATCCCATAATGGTAGACTTGCCAAAAGAACGTGTATTAAACGCGCCGCCATTTTATAATTGTGGGGTAGATTACGCAGGGCCGGTCATGATAAAATCTAGAAAGGGACGGGGTGGTACATTGATTAAATCCTACATTTGTATTTTTGTATGTTGCTCCACTAAAGCGATTCATCTTGAGCTGGTAACAGATCTTTCCACAACAACATTTTTGGCGGCCTTAAAACGCTTTATAGCACGTAGGGGACAACCGCTAAATATTTATTCGGACAATGGTTCGACCTTTATCGGTGCAAAATCCGAATTAAAAGAATTTAAGGCATTCCAGCTCAATCCAACAACTCAAAACGAAATTGTAAATTATTTGAAAGAAAATAATACGCGTTGGCATTTTATACCCCCTCGCTCGCCCCATTTTGGTGGCTACTGGGAAGCTGGAGTAAAATCTATTAAAAACCATCTAAAACGGGTTGCTGCTAACACTCACCTCACGTATGAGGAATATTATACCTTACTGACACAAATTGAAGCAGTGTTGAATTCCCGTCCATTAACACCTGTATCTACTGATCCACAAGATATAAATCCCTTAACTCCCGCACATTTTTTAATTGGGAGAAAACTTACCGCTATACCAGAGGAAAACTTGCAAAATGTTCCTGATAATCGTCTCACAAAATACAAACATATAAAAAAACTTACTCAGCATTTTTGGCAACGATGGAGCAAGGAGTATTTGCATCATCTTCAGGTGCGTTTAACATGGAAGACGCACCACCACGATATTGTGAAGCTTGGAGCTCTAGCATTAATTAAAGAAGACAACACTCCTCCATTTAAATGGTTATTAGGGCGTATTAGCTAGCTTCACCCAGGAAGCGATGGAATCGCGCGAGTAGTCACACTTCGCACCGCGAGTGGAGCCTCATTCAAACGGGCTGTGTGTAGAATTTGTGTATTACCTAATCAGTGAGTTTAGTGTTTTTTTTCAATTATGTTGAAGACTTTGCCTTCAAGGCGGGCAGTATTTTTGTGACGCTGTCTAAACTATAAGCTTAAGTAAAGTAGGATTAGTCTCTTTGTTCATCGTTTCTTTGAAGGTGTATTTTTAGTTACTATTTAAGCATTACTCATGCATTTTATGGTATATACGGGGAAGGAGGGTTGAACACCTGTGTACCTGTAGGGTGTTGGAAAATTTTTAGTTTTTTTTTAGATACAAGTACCGATGTAAACGTAGAAGCAGTTGTTAGAAAATATTAAATGTTAAATAAGCAATTTATTGTTTTATTTAATGACGATAATGTGCATTTGCACGCCAAGGCGAATTAATTTAATGCCAATTACAAACAATGTGTTTGTGGTGAACACTGGATTATGCGACAATAAAAGTTGTAGTGGAGAAAACGCAAGTGACAGAAATTTAAGTGATTTTTGTATAATTGTGTTTTACAGTAAATAAGTAATTTTTAGAATTAATTTTAGAAATATGTTATTGTTTTCATGTATTTTGTAATAGAATAACTAATCTTTTAGAAAAGTAAGTATGTAATTACAACTTATTTTAGCAATATTAAACTTATAAAGTATTTATCTGAAATAATCTTAATGTATAATTTAATGCAATACACATTCTAATTGCGAATTTCTTGGTATCAATGCACGCAAAAAAAATTCGCGATAGCATTAAATTCATTTAAGAAAGTTGTATCTCGGCAAAACAATGAAATGGTTAATTGTTGTAGTTTTTGTAAAGTACAAGGTACAATTTTTAAAATTAATTTTGCAACCTGTCAACTTTTCAATAAAATACCTGCAACCACAAATCACTAAGCGGAAAATTGTGGTAATTGACAATTACGAATATAGAAAAAAAATTAATTTATGAAAATCACAATGTATTGATTTTATTTTTGAATTCGTTTACTTCTGTTCCTTCCATCTACCTTTTCCTTTTTACTAATATTCGCAAATAGGAATCAGTCGATTACACAATAATTTATGATTTAAGTATATAAAATATACACCATTATTTTAATTATTATGAATAATTAAGTTAATCTAAAACAATTACTGGTGTTTTTTTATGTGTTTAGATTATTATTCCTCATGTATAAAAAAAAAACAAATTTGATATTATATAAATTTATAAAATGTTGTAAATAATTGAAAACGCTTTGCGTTAAACAATTAAATATGTTTAAATTATGTTGCACTAAATTTATTATTGTTAGTAACTTATAACCGTTGAGAAACAATAGTAGTTTACGTAAATAGCGTCGAAAAGTATATCATAGCATAACGAACACTAATGCGAGGCGAGGCCGCACGGCCGAGCGTTGTATGCAATTGAATTATGCTATAAAATTTTCGACGAGAGTAACGTACATTATTTTTTGTGTTTCCTTTTGTAAAATTACATTCTTTTTTGAAAAAATAAAAAAAAATCACCATAAATATAATCTTGGTACTAAATTTATTACTAAATCGGTCAAATTTTACATTAACTTTAATATCGTTTTTTTCAATTCTAACTGAATTTTAAGAGTTTTTAAATGACTTTTTCGCCTGTCGCAAACTCGTTCTAATATAATAATTGACTTTGAACGGATAGCTTTATGTGGATTTCTAGTTTTCATTTTGCCACACTAGAGCTTTTTTCGCCCATTACGTAACTACACTAACAAACGAATATTGGCGTTTGCGATGTTGGCAGCGCAAAATAGTAGTTTACGTAACAAGCGTCGAAAGTAAGAAATAGCATAACGAACGTTGCATGTGAGCGAGTTATGCTATGATTCTTTCGACGAGAGTAACGTACATTATTTTTTGTGTTGCCTTTTATAAAATTACATTGTTTTTTAAAAAAATTTAAAAAAACCAACAGAAATATAATGTTGGTACTACATTTATTACTAAATCTGTCAAATTTGACATTAACTTTAACATTGTTTTTCTTCAATTCTAACTGAATTTTAAAATTTTTAAAATGATTTTTCAACCTGTCGCATACTTGTTCTAATATATTAATTGACTTTAAACATTTACTTTTATGTGGATGTTGGCAGCACAAAAACATTTTTACGCGCCCTGAAAACTCTAAATTGCTATGTTTATTTTAAGTTTGTCATTGAATATTTATTTAGTTATTATTTCTAACTTATCGAGTTCTGTGTGAAAAAGTTTTGGTAGGTTATACATCTCTACGTGTGTGAGTCATGTTTTTAGGTTTTAGTTTAATTGAATTAATCTTTGTTACAACTAACGACATATTAAGAAGTTTTATTAGGTAGGGTTTAGTGGAATAAAAAGAACACCATATTTTTTTTTGGTTAATTTTAAACGTAGATATTCTTCATGCTTTTCTATCTGTTTCTTTATGTTTTCGGTTGTAACTAGCAAGATTCCAGCTTACCAATGTGTTAGTTACCATATATACAGCTGGGTGTGTTTAAGAAAATTAAGAAAAATAATGTTTGAGTATCCAAATTAAATTCATTGCGTTTACTAAATACAATTTCTCCTAATGGATTGCGTTTAAAAGGGTTCTGTTTTGTTAAAAAAACAATTCAAATACGTCTTTTGTGCGGATATAATAAGCGCATTTCTAAGATTTGTCTATTTTCAAATTTAGCTGTATATAGCAAGTATGTAAACATTGTTATTGAAAGATCTTTCTTTGTGACTCGCTGTATATTATGTAACAAAAAAGTTCTGCTGAATAATTATTATGAAACGTATTAAAAACATCAGCAGTTTTATTTAATATAATTGTCTAATTCAATTCCTAAAAACATTTTTACTTTCCTAAGGAAAGTATAGCGATCGCAATTTTTTTTCAAAACATTTTTTTTTTGCGTAACTTTACGTTTCAAGGTCTCCTAAATCAGAAAAATGTATTTTTGACAAAAAACTTTTAGTTGCCTGTGTGTGTGTGTATAACGATGTACCCACGATAACTCTCGACCTAAAAGTCCTAGTAACTTGAAATTTGGTATGGAGCTTTTCATATTCTCTCGGTTTTATCAAAAGATGGGTCTGACAACGAAACCGGAAGTGGGTGTATCCGCCATTTTTAACAATCTTTCTTATACAATTTTATACCTATGTAAATTATTCAAATTATTTTTAGTTCCTTATAGAGAAAATTCTTCCTAACAATTTATTCAAATAAAAAAATTTTCCAACATTAACAGTTTATTAGATTTTTAATTTATAATTTAAAATGAATTTCATATATAATCTAGGTTCGAACCTTGCCTGCGATGTTTTTTTTTAGAAATAAATTTGTATCTTGAAGGGAAAGCAAGATACGTTAAAAATAGCAATTTTTACTGATTTACTAAAGGGAAAAGCAATATTGTTACGCACAAATATAAGAATTAGTCACTATGACAACAGAACCTCAATTTATCATATTTCGGTTAAATCTTAATAAAACCGATTAAAAAAAAATTAAAAAAAGCTATAGCATGCTAGGAAGTCATTACAAACGTGTACATATCACTTTTAAGTGGTTTTTTGACAACATAATCTTAAAAAAAATATGTATAAATTTCTTATAGGAAAGTCGTGTGGTGACCACAAAAGTTTTTTTTAAGATTCAAACAGATAGATACTTTCTTTAATTTAATGTTTAATGTCTTAATTGTATTTTTTTCAAATATAGAACTTAGTTGCTAGAATAATAACATTTTTGTTCGGTCAACATCGCAAACGCCAATATTTGTTCGTTAGTGTAGTTACGTAATGGAGGAAAAAGTTCTAGAGTGGCAAAATGAAAAGTAGAAATTCACATAAAATTATACTTGTTTGCTTCACGCTACCGATTGTCACTGACTACTTAAACTTTAAAGCATACCTAAATGAAATAGGTAGATCGGAAACGGCTAAATGAAAAACATCATCTATTCGATGACGGTGAAATAAGTTGGACATCATTATGTGCGCTGAACGAGACTTTTATTTTTGTTTATTCACACGCATCTATGCGAGTATCGGGCGTAGTATTTTTATAACTTTTGTGAAAGTTTTTATTGGGGTAAGCCCGTTCTCTTGATTTAATTGACATCTCCCGTAATTGTCATTAGCGCGTTTCTGGACAACTGCACGTGTTCCGTCAAGGTAGAGATAGTAAAGCTGGTTCATTTGTTGAGAATATTACCATGATGACTGTTACGTGCGAAATTTTCATAACGTAATACCCTGTATATCGAATTAAAATTAGATTCTGGTTTTGACGCCCTCTGCCGATCTTTCTGGTTTATGACAGGTTGCGGAATTCATTTTGAAGCTGTTAACTACGTGAGACGGTCTGTGTCGTGATTTGACCTAATTTCAAAGATTTTTACACCCACTGTGATGGACAGGAAATTATAAGTCAATTACGAATGTAACGTAATTTATTCGGCACAGGCCGTTTCGTCACGCTTTGACCACATGTTCGATTTAATAAAAGAACAATGAAGAATTAATACTATTGATAAATACCGTCACCGAACGCTTAAGATTCTGGAAGTCTTATTATCCACAACGAAAACGAAGTCTTGACCAGCATTTGCCTTTGAGATGTTACTTCTTATACGCCAGTTGATTGCAATACCACCCACCTGTTCGTAATCGCAAATAACACATTCGATACAACGGGTTTTTATATCTCATTTCATTTATTATTATTAACGATTTTGTAGCTTCCTATCTTCGTGAGTTATTGTGTGACACGATTTGCTATTCAATATCTATTCTAGACTACTCACGGGGAAAACGTTTTCTTCGCTCAAGTAGATACTGGATTGTGGGTAAGTCTATTTAATTATTTTTTTTTGCTGTCAGAAAAGTCACTCACGGAACTTTTGTTTATGTTAATTTCCATAATTACGTTTATTGTTACACTACCATTAAGGTAATTTTATTAATCATTTTGTGTGTATTGCATGCTGTGTACAAACGATATTTATTACGAAATTTTCTTCGCTATTCGCTTTCACTTAACATATGTATTGTGTGTTGCCGATACTTCTGGCGTTTATGAATTGAGAATTAGATATACTCTTAATACTTATTCTACGTTACTAAATTAAAGTTTTTATACTTGTTAATCTTTTTTTTATGGTAACATACCTTTCTCTTTTATTGTGGTTACCCGAACACCAGAGTAACAAAGATTACGAACCTAAAAATTCGTTACAAGTTTGGACCGTCTGTCTTGATCGAGGCAGAAGTGTTAATTATAAATGATCTGGCGCCCTTAATTATTATTCACTTAAACCTCCTCTATCTCCGACTGTGTGAGTTGGCCGTGCAAGGTTCGTAAGACCTAAAGCTTGTAACATGACGTTACGTGACTTGCGTTGAAGATATCGAAACCTTCGAGTATTGGATAAAACTCTAAGTGTATTGGAAGATCCACTTAATGCAATAATATAAATAATTTTAAGAAAACTCAGCGCATTTGATTTGTTATCACTGATCGTATGAACCAAGGCAAATTTACTTGTGATAACATCGTATGTGCGGCTTTGTTTAATTCAGCGAATTTTAGGTATTTTCGAAAAGGTGCCACAAGCTAGTCGCATAATTTAAAGGAAAACTAAACTGTAAGTATTATAATTTCTACTTTAATTTTTTGCATTTACGTTGTCAGTCGATTGCACGTATGACTGCATGTATATAGTAAGTTGTTATCACAATTAACGGTGCGCTGTGGTTGTCTAAATCATCATTATTTGCATATTTGTGTTATAAGTTACAAATGTAAATTTATTTCTTTCCGGAATGTAAAAGTTAAACCGACACATTTAATTTGTTGTACGACGTGTTGCCCAACCAAAAGGGGATTATCTCAACTACTATTGACTGTAATATTGACCTACGTTCTAGCGTTTGATCGCACCTATGAAAATTTATCTTCTCTTTTATATGAACTTTTCTATCTGTGATAAAATAAATATACTCATTGTTACAACTTCTGTTTTGTCAATTGTTGTTTTAGGTTTTATTGTTTTAAATATGTATTACTCAGACGAAGAACCGCTTCTTCTTACTTCCTCGGACTCTGATGCAGAACCGAATTTAGGAGACTGGAACGTTACATTTTCTGATGAAAATCCTTTTTTATTTTCTTTTTTTTTTTCAAATGTGCAATCGTGTTACTGCTAGTTTTCCATTGTCTACTCGTTCTGGTGTAGTTCAAAGGACTTCTGCAAACCTTTCTAAAGTTCGTTGTTGTTGCAAAGATGCGAAAGCTAGTTTTCTCTTATCATTACTCGTTTTGATGTTTCTAATTGTATTTTGTCTTTTGTTTCTAATCGGTTTCTGCTCTTTTAGCGATGTCGCAAACGTCGTAAATGTTAGTTTATTTTTAACAATCGGATTTCGATTTAGATTTTTGTAATGTTGTTCTTTGACTATGTTGGTGGTATTTTGTTGGTTATAGTTGGGATGCTACTCAATTATTTTTTTTTCATTTTGCTGTACTAAATTTCTTTTTTTCTTAAGTCATTTGTAAATTTTTTTGAGTTTTTTTCCTTAACAATCTTACTATGAGACAGTATATAGTTAAATTCGTTTAATCGGCCATTTTGAGATTGGTAAGTTACTAGTAAGACTCTCATTTTGGTTTTAGTTAGTTTTTCTTTTCTTTTGGTATTCGTATTCCGCTAGTCGGCATTTAAACCTTGAAGTAAACTTTCCAATTTGAACCGCATTTGTTCTATCTTTTACTTTCTCTCTCTATTTTTTTTTCGTATATTATTGGGCGGTTGTTTAACTACCGTAGAGTGGTCTCTTTTTTTGTTTTTCTACAGTGAGAAAAAAGAATCAGGCAATAACATTTGGTTCCCTAAATCAATGAGATTTGCATATTTGTGTTGTAATTTACAAATGTAAATTTATTTCTTTTCGGAACGTAAAAGTTAGCGAACTTTTCTTTCTGTAATAAAATAAATATACTCGTTGTGAAAAGTTCAGTTCTGTCATTTGTTCTCTTACAGCTTTGGGGATTTTAAACAGTGTCTCTCATCTTAATCTTTCATCGTTTAACTTACAACCTAAACTCGTAATCAAACTGAGTTAGTCGCTGCTTTTTTAGGTTACGAGATAATTCTTGTAACAAACTTGATCTACAAGAACAAGAAATTTTGTAGACACCGGTATGTCTTAATTTATTTAATTTTATTTGTATTTGAATTTAAATGTGCGTTTTGTGTAATCTGCTATATTATGACAAAATTTTAATTGTTTTAGTACCATATGAATATTACAATTTTATTAAAAAAATATTATTAGTTGATGATTTACTAATTAGTTTTTAGAGATACATTATCAATGTTATAAACACACAATTAAATTCTATTATTACAAAATTCTAAACTTGCATATATCAAATAATTTGAAAAAGCCAATATATCCAAATACAACCGAATTTGTGTAAGAGTAGCTTAATCCTTATAACTTTTAAATTAAAAAACTTAATAGTCGAATACCAATTTTCATCCATAGGATAGAATCGTATGTACGTTTTTAACAGCGTAGAAATAAATAGTTTTGTTGTCGCAGTATTTAAATAACATACTTCTATTTAATTTCACATTTTACTAATGCTTTTATTAGAGAATTAAGTTTAGTTACAAGTTTATTTTAAATTTATATCTCGTTTTTAACTATGGAAATATTTAGGCAAATGGCTCGTACTTATTTCAATGTTTTGAAATAAAACGTAAACGAAATTTCAAAAAAAATTATGCACAAGCATATAAATCGTATTATGTAAAACGTTTTTAAAAATAGAGTTTATCTCAACTCTCATACATTGCAGAATACGTTAAAGCATTTCTAGAATGACGATTTTCTGCAGATATACAAGAAAAACATATCGAGAAAATAATTTAAAGAAAATCAAAGTCGTTTGATGTGCTTTGGAGAAATTGGGAAGAGTGCATTCAACTTAACTATGCGAATATTTAGAAAGAATACGTTAAATTTGCAAGTCGTACACGTACTTCGAAACAGATTTATAGACTACCCATAAGAAATCGGAAGTTATTTTCAAGTGCTGTAACAAAATAAACTAATAAAATATTTTTTAAATTAAAAAACTTTTTCTTTTAGAATTTATGCAGTTATCGAAATCCATTTATATTTGAAAGCAAATAGATCGAAGCGACTAAAATCTCTATAAAAATACTTGTTTAAAGTTTTTTTTCTGTTAGGTTATTATAAAACAAACTTGATTTTAAAGTTGGTAAATTGTCATTGGAGTTTTGTTCGTAACGTTTTTTAAAACATCTGTTTTTGTATTTTTTTATTAGAATGATAGATTATTTAAATTTTATATTTAAAGAACTTTTTGTGAATTGTTGAATAGAAACAGATAGACTTGGAATAAACTTAAACTAGCCTTATATTATTGTAACGAATTTTATTATTAAAACTAATTTATTTTTACTTATACTAAAAATATATACAATAACTAACCGAATTAATTAATCTAAGGATATTGAATAAAAACACTTACAGTATAATTTATATATAGCGCTATCACTGACACGAAGATAAGATAAAGTCACACACTTGTTTAACACTTGTTTACGTTAAAGTCACGTACCAGATTATTCACCTTAGGTTTATCTCACACGCGTTAACGACTTATTTATTTAGACTTGAATAATCTTCTTAACATTGCTGTTTTCGCATTACGGAAATAACTGACCTACGATTTGTTTTTTCCGTATTTATACAAATTTTGGAAATCCTTCTCGAGTGTTCCATACCTTTCGGTATACGTTCTAGAAGATGGATAGCAACATCGAGAAAGCTCTTGAATTTGAAAACGTTTCACTGCCCCCTCCTTAGGACTGTTCTGTTCCAGAACAGAAGACTGGATGCGACACCGGTAGAAAGGATCGTGGCGATAGCGGCAGCTTCCTCCATTTCGGCAACTTCCTTGACCATAAAAGTAACAGTCAATAGACTTTTCCTGACATAATATTCTTCTTGGTTGGTAACTACAGACCAACACTTGAACGCCTGTTCCTCGGAAGACGACCTCCAACATGTTTCGAACTGTCCTCCAATTCAGTTGATCTAAGCCACATCCAAGCTTGGGTACTGCCCATTTCTTTACATAGTGGAACTCCATTTCTCTCTTGAGATTCCATAATGTTCGCTACAGATTTTTGTATAACGGTTTGGTACGTGAGTATTTCTTGGTGACCAAATAGAAAACGAAGCGTCTGTCGCTACGTAGTCTTAAAACTTTTCCGACTGCCGGTTGCTGTCTTCGTAATTCATCTAACTGCCCAAACTTCTTTTTAAACACGACTGCAACCCCTCTGGACATGTCATCCTCACTCACGCAATGTGCGATGGCGTAATCTTTTTGTGTCTGGAACAGGTCTTGTTGTTTCTTGGTGGTAACTCCGAACCTAGCTTTTCCAGAACCTTCGTATAAGTTCATAAACTTCTTGAACTCCATTTCTTCGATTTGATTCCTGGTTCTGCTGCTTATCACTCTGGTTCGGACCTGAACTTGCGTATTGTGGTTATCGCCAACAAACGGGGCTAGACGATCGACTTTTGGCTTGCTTCTGAGCGGTTTTCGGATGTGATATATGACGTCATTAATACGCTGCATGACTTCATAGGGGCCCTTCCATTGCTTTTGCAGCTTCGGCGACAAACCACGTCTCCTTTGAGGATTATACAACCAGATCATATCGCCAGGTTGAAACTCACTATTTTGTGTCTTGACGTTATATCTAGTCTTTATCCTGTCGCTGGCAATTTGTGTGTTTTTACGGACCTCTTCATGTATTTCGTCTAGCCTCTTGCCATAGAAACAAATATTTTTACAAGTATCTGAAAATTGACTAAACAGCTTAAACCTTCAGCTAAAAAAAAGATACTTTTGATGGACATTGGTAAAATTAACTGCGTACAAAAACAAACTATTTTTGTTCAATAGTTTTTATTGAACAAATTTTTTGTATGTTGAATCCTCCGCAACGCTTCGACATTAGTCCTTATTTCGCTACAATCAAAATTTTTAATAATTTTTTTTTGATTGTCTATTAGATTAGCATAGAGTAGAGTTCTTAAGAAACCCCTAAAAAAATTATATTAGCGATCAAACCACTGGTCCTCTTCTTCCTATTTATTGATTTTCAAAGTACCTGTTTATGTGTTCTCAAGCTACTATATTAAAATGTAGTGGGGTTTTATCATGCTTTTAAATTTTTGTTTAAAATTGACCCAAAAAGGCGCAAACTGTAAAAAAATAGTATAAAAACTGGTTTATGAAGCTTTTATAGAATTTGTTTTTTAATATAGTTTTCAAAAACTATTTTAATATTAATTCTTATTTCAATTTTTACACGAATAAACGCGCTTGTTCAAACGTGATTTAAAAAAACTAACAGCATTAAAAGAATAAAGAAGTAATCTCTAAAAAGCATCAATCTACTTCAAAAAAGCATAAACCACAACAGCGATTAATTTAAATCTAATAAAATTGCAATATTACGAATATTTACGTTTTCCCAACTTTTCAAAAAGTTTCAGCGTAAACTCGTATGGAAGGTCGTTTATTATGCTTAAGATCTAACAACGTTTATATTCATTTTAATGATTTCCACACTTAACACATGAACGTATTTTATATGTGTAATTTAATTACCAAAATTAAAATGTACAAACGCTTCGGTTCACATTATAGATATTAAGCATGCGTCCAATAAATCCTACGGGATTCAGATTCTAAATGCGATTGGTTATGACGATAAAACACGCACATAGTAGGTTTGGGGGATTAAATAATAATGCAATCTAAAATAAATTAAGAGGTAGATTAAAACGTATTACATATACCTAACAATATTTTGTCAAGCGCCATGACGTTTGTAAAATACTGAATAAATTACTTTTTATTTATGTCAATATTACTGTTTTTGATATTAAAAATAATGTCATGTAAAATGATACTTTTCCATTTATTCAAAATTTTATTATACGAATGCAGTTCGTTCGTAACTGAACAGCCGAAAGTCAAAGCATTTAAAATATATTTACTTCAAACTTTAAATATTATCTTAAATAATTTCAGGTTAAAAAAACTATATTATTATGTTATTAAATATTTTGTTTTATATTGCTGTTTCTTTGTCATTTAAACTATTTATGTTTCATGTTCCTCGTCTCCATATACAATGATTGCTATGTTTTTTGAAATTTTTTCTTGAAGAAAGTACAGAGCGCCGAAGCAAACAAAATCCCCGGAAAATATGTGAACTATCTTGAAAAATTTAAAGCGGTAAACGTTTCAACCAATCACAATTAGCAAGTACCGTCCGCTTAAAAAATTAAATTACAATTAAAATTCCTTGATTGCGTTGGGTTTGTTTACATCTTTATCTCCTGTTTTCTGAAAAATTTGTAGTTATTCAGTTAGTATTTGTGAAGACTTTTTGAAACGCTGTTATTTGAACAAGGTAAGTGTATTTATAACATTTTTTAAATATAACCTTTGTAGTTTAACCTCAGTCATTACTTTAAAATCTGTATTTAATTCCAGTGTTAATTCTACGAACAACAGCTAATTTCTGATAGAGATTTTTACATTACTTACTTTCTGCATTGTTTCAGCTGTTATTTATCAGCATGAAATCTAAATCAAAGAAAACCATTCATTCCGAAGCAAGAAACATTATTTAAAATGTTGTGAAGTTTTTCGATAAACTCTCTCTTTAGAGGAGGCAATCAAATTAGCTGCTGTAGCTATGGGCAAATCAACCCCATTTATAAAAACATCTGGAGTGAATCGATGACAATGGTATTTTAAGATTTCCCTCGAAGAAAAAAATAAGTATTCTACAATACTTTGAAAATAATGGAGTAATGACAATAAATGAAATGTGTAAAGTGTTAGTAAAATAATTTAATTATACGAAAACGTATGTAAACGAGTTCTTTAAAAAACACAGGCATACCGTGTTATACAGTTTGCCATCTTACCACTATGACTTAAATCCGATTAAGTTGGCATGGAGTTTAGTAAAACATAAGATCACTATGAATAATATTACAGAGTGGTCTGGAGATAAAAGCCTTAGCGAGAAATGAATTTTTTGAGTTAACTGCATCAGACTGGGATAAACATCGTCAACATGTGAATCACTTGGCACAAGAAATGTGACTGGGTGTAACTGTCGAAAACCTGACGTTTATGATGAACACTGGATCATCTGACGATAAAAGTTGTAATGGAGAAAACGAAAGTGACGGTGATAGATTTTTTATAATTGGGTTTTTGGATGTAAATAAGTAATTTTTAGAATTACTTTTAGAAATTTGTAATGCCCTACGTAATCTTTTAGAACAGTAAATATGTAATAATAATTTATTTTAATAATATTAAAGTTATAAAGTATTTTTCTGAAATAACCTCAAACTTCAACAAGGTCTAATGATTATCTCTACGGGTAGCATATGAACGATTTGAATTTCCCACCAAAATACTTTTTAATTTGAGTGTACCTTTAGAATTAAAGTGACATCAGCCACGCCTTTCCAGGGACTTTGTTTATTCAGCTCGACTGTATGTATGTTTTAAAGGGTGGTTTGAATTTTTTATTTTTATTTTTACATTTTTTATACATCGTTTCTTAGATGTTAATTATTGGTTAGTTGCCTAATGTTTAATAAAAATTACTGTAGTAATGTAATTACAAGCGCTAAAATTATAAAACCATTCAAATTTTGTATGAATACAATCAGTCACATTTCATTTTAGAAAGTTTCATGACTTTAATAAACGTAATATAGTTTTTTTCAAAGCTAGTATTTAAAATTCAATACATTAATATAGAATTAAATGTAATCTATCATTACTCTTAATTAATTTGTAAAGCTTTGATTTATAAAGTGATTAAAGACTAGAACAATTATATGTGCGCTAAAGATCAAAGACAGTCTCAAGAAATTAATTATAAAGTAGACGTAGCTGACAAGTACGTGCATGCTTCTTAAAAACCTGATTTACTTTGTTTATGCTATTTTTGTAACGTATTTTATTGTTTAATTTTGTGGGTACGTTCTGGCCCTAATCTAAACATAAAACAATACGTTTTTAAATAATCGTTTTAACTCCATTAACACTTTTTTAATAACATTCTTGCATTAAATGCATGAATGAATGCTATAGAAAAAAGTTATTTTATTTATGTACTAAACGTTGTTATTTTCTGTTTAAAACAATTAACAAATATAATAGTGTATTCTTGATTTTAATATTTATTACAAATTTATCTATACAAATACCTAAAAAAATCTTTACTTCTTTGTGGTATATACTAAAATAGATTGTCGTTCAATTATTATACTGTTTATTCCCAAATTTCCGTTAGAATAATTTAAATTTGCGTAGCAGTAGATTTAGTACATACCAGCAAGAAATATAAAAAATGAGGTATTAATGTGATAATCGTTAGTAAACGTCACTAGATAGAAATAGAAGAACACCAACATAAAATTTTCACCAAAAATATGTAGTTAAGAAATGTGTAATCAACTTAGTTTTAATCTCTAAAAGAATTAACCTACACGTTTATAGCAATTTATAAATTTTACTCAAGAACTAGGACTTATTTACAAATTGTGTACATATGTGAACAGCACTAAAGAATTTGCATCTATAAATACAAAACTAAATTAACTTGAAAAATATATCACTGAAATAATATTGACTATAACCATAGCGCTATTGTTGTTAACGCAGGACTACTTTAGATGCATTGAAGCTTAAATATAATCATATATAAGAAAATGCATCTAATACTTCAATGCAGTGATAAAATATATACATATACATAGTATCTGAGTTAATGATATGAAAACATGTTTTACACATACATTGTTTATTCACATGTTAAATATATTATTGCAAAATTGTTTATAATTACTAATTACGTACTTATTTTATAATTTAAAAAAGTTTTTAAATTTAATCTTCTTCGTTTAGGAGGGGCATATAAAACCACTTTAATTTATTTTTATGGCAACGTTTCGTGCTGAAGGTTAGCACTTCCTCAGGCCAACTGTAATTTATTGAACTCGTAAGTCAACACATAGTAACAACAAAATGAAATTAACAGATAATTTTTAACACATAAAATTTACAGAATAAAATCAAGTGGATAATTTTTAACACATAAAACTTACAGAATAAAATCAAGTGGATTATTATCTGTTAATTTCATTTTGTTGTTACTATGTGTTGACTTACGAGTTCAATAAATTACAGTTGGCCTGAAGAAGTGCTAACCTTCAGCACGAAACGTTGCCATAAAAATAAATTAAAGTGGTTTTATATGCCCCTCCTAAACGAAGAAGATTAAATTAATTAGTATACACACAGAGGAGGATAAAAAATCTTTACCAAAGTTTTTAAAGTGTTGCTGTTAAAATTAATTACAACATGATGCAATGAATTTTTGAAAATGAATTTACGCCTGTTATCAGCAGGTATTTTTAAACTCTGAAAAGTTCCTTTAAACATTACAGGATAGTATCACAAATAGCTCTTAGTAGATCTTAAGCATTCCATATATTGGATAGATTTTTTAATTGTTTGTAACCAAGATTTTTTGACAATACCGAAATTAGTTTGTTAACAAAAAACGGGTACTTTAATTTGGCCAACTTGCTAACAACACTCTTAACTATTTGAATACTGGCTTTTAATGAGAGTTTAGTTTCCAATTTTAGTATAGTATTCGATATACAAGTAAACTTTTTATTTAGAGCATTTTAAGCTTCTTCTATGCTTTGAACTTCTTTGGGATTAAATTCATTAATAACGCACTTAATAAGTTCAACATTCAAAACGAAATATGAAACAGCTTTGGTCCAACTACTCCAAGGTGTCAGCAAAAGACGGAAGCATACCAACATCAGTAATTATATGAGATAGTGCTTTTAAAACACTTTAGTTACTGTAGGTATCAATAAATTAACACTTGGATATTTTGAACGCGTTATTTCAGTCACTCTATGCAAAGCATATGTCACGGAAGTTGTATGAATTATTTTTGAATATATAGAATTTATAAACCTTTCTTTGCACATATATGGTGCAGCATCGCTACAAACTACCAACACTTTTTTGTAGCAAGTTCTTGTCGGTCACAAGAGCCTGAATGCATCGTTAAAAACTATGGCAACTGTCAAATAATTCACTTTTTCTAATACCTTTATTGTCAATAGGTAAATACGATTTGTTCCTTTCTTCTTTAACACCTAACACACCAAATAAAATATTAGAAATATATTGCTGTTCTGTATCTGTTATTTCATCTAAATCCAAATCGATTTGTTTTCAACTTTTTTTCTTAATTTATGTTTGGTAGCACTATATTATAAATTGCGAAACGGAACCTTTTTAAAATTTTGACTCGTTTGGTATATTTTATTTAATATATTTTTCAAAAAAATGTGTCAAAACCTTATTTTTCAATTTGACTAATGGTATATTAACCAAAATAACATATGCACGCAAGTTCATGTTAAACGCTGAATGCTTATGTCCAGATTTTGATAGCGTGTTGATCAACATCTGTTGCTGTTGATCAATCTTTTTTGAAATTATCTTGTTGTTGTCTTCTAGTTTGCAGATGTTGCGTAACTCAAACCTTTTTAGTAGCTGTTGATTTTTGATTTTTATAACATGTTTGAGTTAGTAGGGGAGAGTTGCATAAAATGGGGTACTGATCATATCGTGCTTGATAATTCAAAAAGCAGTAAGAATACATTCGTGTTACTAATATCAAAGTACACAGTTATGTTATTGGATTGATAATTAAAACGCATTATTCTTTGATTTTAATACTTTTGTAAAAATTAGGTTTTTTTTTTGAAAGTATGCGTAATACCCCGTTTTATCAAACTGGTATGATAAAATGAGGTGGAAAGTACTGTAAAATGGGGTACTTACCCCACTTTTAAAGTAAATTAGTATTATTTTGTATATTTTAAAAACAAAAGGTTTTCAAAACTCATATATTACGGACATTATATACAAAAATCACATTCATATTGCTCATCATTTTCGTTAATCCCGGCACATATTTTATGAGCCCATCGTTTGCACTTATAGCACATTACCCAACCTTCACAAGATTTCGAATTAGAGAATAGTTTATTACAAATTAGACACGCAACATTTTCCTCTTCGTCTTCTGACGAATCACTTGCTTCATGGACCGGTTCTGTTTTCTTCCTACTACCTTTTGGCGCTTTTTCTACTATCAATTCACCTTTCTTCCTTCTGGTTTGATTACTTTCTTGATTTTCTATACTTCTGGGGCACTGCCTTTTCAGGATTTGCTTTTTTTATATTTCTTTTTCCGATTTTCAACTTAATGTTTTAAGTTTAGATTTCTTTTCACATGCTTCTTTTCTCTAGCTTCTATTTCGACAATTAACTCATTTTTATACGGCGACTCTGTTAAAACCACCGTTTTCCCCCTCTTTGTGGTTTTAGTTTTCGCTGTTTCTCTATTGCAATGCGAAGCTGGTCTGATATCTTTAGAAGAGAGTGCAAATGCAGCCACAGTAGCCTGTTGAAATGATGAGTTTGGTTTAGATAGTTCTTTTTCCGAAGATGAAATGCTAGACAAATTTGTTTTTTTCTCTACTCATATCGGAAGTTGACGGTCCTGCAATTGCAAGTGGAACTGCATCCGAATCTCCATTTTTCATTGTGTTAGTGGTTTCTGCAGGTTGAAACATCCAGTCTATAAACACATTACGATCCATCGGAAAAATCCCTGTCTTTCTGAACCCATTAACTGCAGTCTCCATAACTGCCGCTTTCATGAAAGTAGTGCCGAAAAAATTTTCAACCTGTCTGATTGTTATGACCCTTCCAGGGTTCAATGGCATCCACTTTTTACACTCTTCAGAATAATAAGTGCTAACTGGAGATAAGAAGGCAACATCTAGGGGCTGCATCCTATGAGTGGAGGAAAGCATAATAGGATGACGTGATTTTTCCTTGCCGCATCTATAAGCTGTAAAGATTTAGTGTCCATCTAAAAGTAGAAGAACTGGATCTTCTTCTGTTGGCTTGGCAAAAGTAATAAAGCGCTCAAATCACTTTAAAAAAATATCCTTTTGCATCCAACTACTTTCGTCATATTCAGCTGAAGTCCCTGGTAGTGTACCTTCCAGTAACTCCGGATTAGCTTTCTTTCGAGGAAATACAAACATAACGGACATATAATTTCCTGCGGCACTCATACAGATTTCCGCTGTAACCAAAGTTCCTCGCTCCCCTAAAACAACACTTCCAACCTGACGTTTACCTTGCAGGGCGAGAACTTTCGATTGCTTTTTTGGAACAGTCGTCACACCAGTTTAATCCACATTGTAGATTGTATCTGGTGAAAACTGGTATTGGGCGAATAATCTACTCAGGTCCGGTTTCACCAACTAAAATTTAACTGTAGATTAACTAACCTACGATTAAATTTAAAATCCTGTCATATTATTGGTTAGCTTAAAACCACTAACCAATGATATGACAGGATTTTAAATTTAATCGTAGGTTAGTTAATCTACAGTTAAATTTTAGTTGGTGAAACCGGACCTTAGTAAATCAAAGAATTGTTCACCACTGGTCTATTAAAACCCATTGCTCGAGCACGGGATGTTGCTTCTGGCGATCTAAGCCTCAGCATTACGTTTAAGAAATGAGTATAGCCAACACTTTCCAGCCATCTGTTTGTCTCTGTTGAAATTGTGGGGCAGATTGTTCCGCACTGGAAGTTCAAATGCAATACTTCGTAGTTTTTTTAATGTTAGTCCGAAAAATCTATTTTCCATTAGAAGAGCATATTCTACAAGTTCCTTTTCCTGCCTTGAGTTAAACACTGGTTTACGACTTCCTAATGAACCTTTCTTGCTTGCATCGGAAATAGTTGCGCCTGATTTCGCCTTCTTGACACGATTCTCCAATGTAGTCTGGGGTACTAAATATACCTTTGACGCTTTAAAAGAGCCCATGTTTCCATTTATCACCTCTTGAATCGCACGGCGCATGCTATCTTTCGACCAAGACTGGCGCCTTGTTTTCCTTTTGTAATTACTAGCCATATTGTATAAACTATTGAACAATTTGAAAAGAAAAACTAAGTGAGAAAAGTATAAGTTTGATAAAACGGGGTACCCCATTTTATAAAACCAACTAGTACCCCATTTTATCGCACTGGTACAATATTTACAAAATGTGTTGTAACTCGGCTAAAATTTACAGTTTCCTTCTACAAGATATATCATTACATCGCTTAATACGTGATTAAACCAATAGATACTTACATGAGTTTATATTGTTAACGATTTTAGAGTCCTCACAAAAAGTATGTCACCACAAAATTTTAATAAATCGTCCGAATACTTAACTTTTGTTTGCGAAATCTGGAAAAAAACGTACAATCGGTTCACCTAACTCTAAGCAACTAAATAGAAGCACGTCGAACGCGGTAAACCACCTCCACGTGCTAACGGTCAAAATAAAGGCGGGAAAGTGGGGATACCCCGTCTTATCCGACCACCCCATTTTATCCAACTCTCCCCTACTAAAATTATTTAAAAACAGAGAAGACGAGCTATATCAAAAATAATATCGGTCATTTAACAGACCTGTCGACATTATTTTGCAAAGTAAATTTACAATTGCAAAGTGATGGCTTGGATTTTATTAAAACCAAAAACGGTATAAATATTTTCGTAAAAAAAATTGTACTCTTTAAACGAAATCTAGATAAAGGTAAATACAACCATTTTCAATCGTTGTCAACTGTGTCTGCAAAACAAAAAGTTTTACAAATAGATATACCGCGAACACTTAAATATTTTTCATGCCAATTTCAAAGAGCAATGTCTGGATGTTAATAGACAAGAATATACCAAACTTGATTTTAAATTCATTCTCTAATACAAATACAGCTAAATCAACACCACTAACGATAAACTTGAAGTAATACTTATTCAGAAATAGATATCGTAACGAATTTTAAAACTAATTTATTTAAACTAACTATTTATACGAAATTTAGATACGTAACACTCGAATGACTTAGAGGCAGCCAATGATATCATTGTCTATTGCTTTTTGCAACCACCGCATAGCAGCAGCACTTTCCGATGCTTTTAAGCCGGTGTCTCAGGAAAGAGTGTCATGATCCGCACCCCTACCCTATGTATATTAAAGTGCATAAAAGCATTTTTAGTGCATATTTTGCTTATTTTTAGTGCATATTTGCATGCAAACTTTAGGGTTTTTAAGTGCATATTTCTTGAGTTTTATATTTATTATATAATGTTTTACAAAAAATTATTTCAAAAAGTACATAAACTGTTGAATTATTATTAAATGGCGACGCACTACGTTACTAGAATTGGCTGAATAGTATAGTAGGCCTAGACTAGTAAAAATGAAAATCGTATTCGTTATGCAACAACCTTAAATTTCTAAAGGCTGTCTAACTGAGCTTAACTCGTAATGTATTCTTAATGCTAAAACTATTAATATACCTAGTATTTTTGGTAATAGTATTCATATTAGAATCGAGTAATTAATTAGAACAATAATCTTACCTTACGATGCGTTCCGCGACTATGGTAATCATGTTAAAGGTGCCAAAAGTAACTCTACAGAAAATAAACTTTATGTACTTACAATTTCTACAATAATTTATGGTTATAATTTTACAGCTTTGAATTATTTTAAAGAATTTTATCGACGTTGCTTTGTAAATGTTTTTGAATTGACCAGTCGCTTTGCTATTTCGTGCATTAAAAGTTATCAACGCTAACATTTTTTATAGTCCGATAAAATAAAACATTTGTTGTGTTAAATTCAATACGTTTCATCACTCAACTTAAATGTTCTTAATTTTTCATTTAAAAAATTGCAAATAAAGTTACAATAAACATATTAGGGTTGCTTAAAGTATTGCTTTAAATGTGCTAATTTTATTATTTTTATGTTTAAACAACTTTAGAATTTTAGTTTTTCATTTTAAAAGTGGACTATAGAAGCAGCTAGTTCTGACAATTTACATATAGAATTTTATACCAAATTAGCAAATTTATATTCAAAGAATTAGTTCAAAACATTCGCGTAAAATTTATGAAGCACAATTACGACAAATTCATTTAACAATGCTTTAAAATTATTACCTATCAATATTTGCGGCATTGATTATTCTAGTAATACTTTATATCTTATTCAAACAATTGAGATAAATAATTTTATATAACGTGGTATTAGCAATTTTGATTCTAATCTTTTACTATAAATATTTCAGTTTTTTATTGTTTTAATAATTTGATTTTTTATTAATAATTGTGTTTGTTATAGGTGATGTAACTGAAAACTTCAAAGACACTTGAAACTTTAAACTAATTTCAGACTAGAGTAAAAATAGCAAACTCCTAAAAGTTAGTTAATCCACCACGTCGTCAACTAAACCTTAATTGGCGCCCTCATCAACGGTGACTTTTACTTTTGATTTGTTAGTTTTCTCCAAAGTTCGTTATTAGCATTTAAGTGAAATATATCTTTTATTTTTACTTATTAAACCTTCTTTTTTATGTCAAGCAGTTTTAGCCTGTGACAACCTTTAAAGAATATTGCGTTTTTGTTTTAGTTTATACAACATATGCCCAACAAAAAACTGTTACTTTATACTTTTTTATCGTATACTATACGAATCTAGTACGATTGATCAAGTTTTGTGTTTCGGTTATGACCACGATTTGAAAAATAACATCTGTAGTTTTTGTAGTGTACCTACATAACATGTTAAAAAATGAAAATTTTTTTACAATTTTTGAGTAACGGTTATTAACAAAAGAACAAGACTATCGTTAACAAACGACACTGATTTAAATAATACATCAGAAACGACATCTTCTTTTCCTTTACATTATATAATTACAAAACTATATTGTGTACTGGTATCCTAGGCATTATGAGTAAATTACAACGAAGTGAAAAATGAATAAACAAAACATTTTGTAAAAGCTTTTAATAAATAAAATTTAAACATATTTAAATTAATTAATAATTAAATTTCAATTTAATGCATAGATAGAATTTTTTGTTCATTTTCAACATCTTGTTTAGATAAAAAGACAATAGATTTGTTTTTAGTGAATACATTTTAAGACATTTACAATGTCATAATAATATATGGATTTTTATAAATAGTTTATAAACTCATTATTGTTAATGCAGAAAATTAGCAATTTTGCTAGTTTTGTTACATTTTTCATACATTTAGCATTTAATTTACATTTGTCACATTAACAATTAAAAAACTGAATTATTCTTGACCGGGATTAAAGGGTAAGAAAATTGCGGGTATTTTTTTAAATAAAATTTTGTGAAAAATAGAAGTTTAACTGTATAATCTTCCATTCTAAAGTTTATAAAGTTCTAAACTTTAACATCGTTTTTTTAATAACTATAATTCAACAACTAATTAATTATTCTTGAGATTTAAGAATTTTAGTATGTACCTAGATGTTTAATTTTTTTATTACATTGATTAAGTTTTCAATTTTTTTGTAAACATTTGTTTTTAGGTTGTATGTGTCAAGAAATTTCATGTGGGGAACCGCTTCACATAAAACTCGTAAAGAAAACTCTAAAGATTTCTTTCAGCAGCTCACTACTACAAACTAAATTAATGCAGTTTGCAGTTTTGCAGGTTGCAAAATCTCAATTGCAAAATTAGATAATTCATTATTTTACCAATTTTTAAGGAGGATTTCAAAGAAGTGATTTACTTGATTTTTTCCACGACTTTACGATCCCAGCTATCAATTTACTGTTAAAGCAAAAGCTGTAAATGATTCAATACGGATATCTTATAAAAAGACGATCGTTGTTAAAAAACGGTATATTACAAACTCGATTATTGGAAGTTTAAATTGTAAATGTAGCACCGGACATTTAGTATTTGTTAAGGACTTAAGGAGTTAAGAAGCAAGAAAAAGCAATAATTTAACTATCTCTAGATTTGTAAACCGGTACTAATAGAAAAAAAAATATAAATATTAAGTGAAGCTACGCTATAGAAGATACAAGCAAGACAAAATTTTAAATTATTTTTGTCCAACAAAATTAAGTGTTGAACGCGTACGTTAAGATAAAAATAACGGCGTGTAAAAGTGTACGTGCTTTTAATATAAACAAATATCGGTTTAGATAAACAGAAGTTATTTTGCGAGTGATAGTAACATATAAATTAATGTAAGTGTTATCCTTAAATACCAATGAATTTTATTAGTGTTAGTTAAAAGTAATTATAATAAATCTTGTAAATATTTAGTTTATAAATAAATTTGAATTAAAAGTTGTTACAAGTAGTGTCACCTGTGCGCTCGCGGATTTAGTGTACATATATGTAATTTAATATCGCTCCCGTAATAGAAACGTTGTGTGATCGTGTGTGTTTGTTTATATAGTGTAATTATATCTGTTCCACTTCGTTCAACTAGTGGATTTAATAATAAAGAATCGGACATTATTAAAATCTTGTGTTGTTAAACTTATTATCTGTGTTATAATTTATGCCGTTAACACGTTTACAAGTAGTGAAAATGAATACGAAATTATTTTTTTTTTCGAATCAATAAAAAATGATCAAAAATCGATTATTAAAAATAAAAACGGAATTCTAGAAAAATGGAAAACAATTCTAGAAAAATAGAAAAAAAAATGTTGAAAAATTCTAGACGTTTAAAAAAAATACGAACGAGCATTAAAAATCAAATAAATACTATTGAGGAACAAATACAAGTTAGTGTAGTAACCGAAACTAAAATTTTTCAAGAAAAGACTCAAGCAGGTATGTTAAATTTAAGAGCAGAAATATGCGAAATTCTAGAAGACAAACTAGAAGCAATAGACGACAAATTAGAAGCCACAATGAAATTGCTTGAGAAGCAAAAGAGAAGAAAAAAGTCCATTGAGTGCTAGTTTTATGCTCAAAGAAGTTGCGAAACGGAGAAAACGGTCGCTATCGCCACAATCGTTTCTACCGGTGTCGCATCCAGTTTGCTATTCTGGAATAGAACAATCTTAAGAAAAGGGCAACAAAACGTTCTCAAAGTAATTGTCAATTTCGAAACAACAATCGAAGGATGTGGAAAATTCTCGACCCAGATAACAGCAATATATAAAAAGTATTCAAAAGAAGCTAAAGTCAGAAGACTTTGACGGTTTAAATAAATGAAGTGTTTAACGCGGATCGCGTACGTTTCATACCCGGACGTTTAATACCCGGACGTTTCATACCCGGGCGTTTCATACCCGGGACCTTTCATACCCGGACGTTTCATTCCCGGCACCTTTCATACCCGGACGTTTCATTCCCGGGACCTTTCATACCCGGGACTTTTCATACCCGGGACCTTTCATACCCAGGACAAATTTTTTACATAATTTAGTAATGTTTAATGAAAAGTAATTAGAAAAATTATCCACATTTTTAGATAATTAATACACATTCATTACTATCATACAAATATTTGGTAAACGACGAACTTTCCCCAAAAGTACCTAATTAGAAAAATTATCCGCATTTTTATAGTTAATGAATACACATTCATTACAATCACGAACTTTCCTCATTAGTGAGGTTTAGTCACTAATCATTAATTTTTATAACGAATCAGGTCTCAGCCAGGAATATATGGATTACTTTTGCACTTTATTGTCATTAGTCTCTTCACTGTTAGTCGAACGTGAAGGTGTATGTTGTATTTTTAATTTAATTTTGAGTGACTTTATAAGATGGCTTCTTTTATCAAGTCGAAGAAAGGAGGAAAAAAACTAGTTTATGGTGGTTATATTTACTCAAAGCATAAAGAAAATGATTTGAGAATTTTGTGGCGATGCGAACGATTTCAAAAAAGTTGTCGTGGTCGAATAACATCTAATGCTGATAACTACATTCTCACCCAAGAGCACAATCATCTTCTATCTCCAGATGAAACTGAAGCAGCGGTAATTATGAGTAACATACGAACTACGGCAGTACTTACTCGAGAAGCTCCTAGAAGTGTAGTTAACGAATGCCTTGCAGGAGCTTCTCAAGCGGCAATTGTTTCTTTGCCAAAGTTAAATTCGTTGCAGAAAAAAGCGACAAGAGTTAGGAAACAAGTGGCAGTGCCGGCGAATATACCTCACAACAGAGCCGATATCGTAATCCCTGACGCGCTTCGGAATACATTAACGGAACCTCCTGAAGAATTTTTGTGCGCTGATAGTGGTAATGGTGATATAGATAGAATAATGATTTTTTGCTCTCCGACAGATCGCATCCGTCTAAGTAATTGTAATGTGTGGTTAGCGGATGGAACATTTAAAGTATCCCCAGAAATGTATTATCAGATCTGGGTAATACACGGTCTTTATCGGAATCGAGTGTTACCTTTTGCGTTTTGTTTGCTTCCATCAAAATCGCAGCAGCACTACACTTTAGCACTAAATATGTTGTTAAATTCAATGGATGAATCTACAAATCCGGTCCAACGTAGACCGACTAATATTATAATCGATTTTGAAAAATCTGAAAAAAATTCGTTTCGTGAATGTATTCCAGGGATATTAGTACATGGGTGCTACTTTCATTTTGCCCAAAGTATTTGGAAAATTCAAAACCTAGGATTACATGCTCGATTCGGAATGGACGTCGAGTATAACCTAGTACTAAGGAAATTTATTGCGCTGTCGTTTTGTAGAGTTCAGGATGTTGCAGCGCGCTATAATAATCTGGCACAGGATTTTGGAAAACTTTGGGGATACCGAAGAACATCAAGACTTTTTGGAGTACTTTGAAAACACTTGGGTGGGAAGAGCTCGTCGAAATCCACGTTTTCAGAAAGACATGTGGAATTGCATGAACATAAATCCTGTTCTTATGCCACGCACTAACAACAGTGTGGAAAGTTGGCACAACGTATTGCAATACACATTCGGTTGCCATCATCCAAATTTCTGGAAATTCTTGGAGGGATTGCGTAAAGAACATGTTAGGATGAATGCCATTTATGTAAAATTAAGTGCTGGTGAAAATGTACCCTATATTCTAGCCAAGACTATGAACAACGAAATACGCGACTTGTGAATATTTTACGCGAGTATGATCAAAGAACTGAGAACGATTTTTTAAGATCATGTGCATACTATGTAAATTTGTAAACATAGTTTTTAAACATTTTTTACTGTAACTAGCAATTTACATTTAAAAAAATAAAAAACATTGGTAGGTAACAATAATTTGTATTACCTTTAATAACATAAATCATTAATTCCTACTTATATTCCCATTATTATTACTTGTTTTTACCCTTCAGTCTTTAAAGAAACAAGTTTTATTAATGTAAACACACAAATGAACACACATATAGAAAAAAAACTAATCTTCAAGAAATGCGTATGGTTTGCATAGTATTTTCATTACCTTTTTTCACAAGCACGTCGTTATATAAACTGTACCTGCTGGGTATGAAACGTCCTGGGTATGCATCGTCCTGGGTATGAAACGTCCTGGGTATGAAACGTCCTGGGTATGAAACGTCCAGGTATGAAGTGTCTGGGTATGAAGCGTCTGGGTATGAAACGTCCGGGTATGAAACGTCTCTACACCCAAAAATGTGCTAAATTAAATATAACGGAGTGTAAAAGTGTACATGCTTTTAATATAAACAAATACCGGTTTACATAAACAGAAGTTGTCCGCGAGCATTATTTTGCGAGTGATACCGTTGCATTTTATTAGTGTTAGTTAAAAGTAATTATAATACATCCTGTAAATGTTTAGTTTATGAATAATTAAATTCAAAACTGGTTACAATACGTTTAACTTGTTTGGAACATGCCAAATAAATTAAAATTTGTTCCATTGACGTCTTCTGAAATGAAACGTATGTACATTTTCGCCTAGAAATTAGTGTTAACAGACGGCAAATTTTTATTTTAAATAACCGTATTAAACGTAAAAATCAGTCATTATAAAATATAGCATAATTGCGAAATATACTGAAACGTTCGAGAAATTATTTACAAATGCAAGAGCCTTCTAGAAGCTGTTATCCATTTTCTAAAAAATATAGCGAAAAGTAGGGAACGCTCGAGAAGGATTCGCCGATGTCTGTAAATACCGAAGAAAGAAATCGTAGGTCAGTTATTGCCGTAAAGCGAATGCAGCAGTATTAAGAAGATTATTCAAGTGAAGATAAATAAGTGATTAGCACGTGCGAAGTTTTAAATAAATAACAGTGTACACCGAATCGAGTGAACGTGACTTATAGTGTAAACAAACAAGTGTGAAATCCGAGGACGTTATCTTATCTTAAGTGATAGTGTTATACAACGGTTATACATAAATTCGTGTAAGTGTTTTTATTAAATATTATTAGATTTAATTAGTTCGGTTAATTTAAAAGTGTACATATTTCTAGAATAAGTAAACGTATTTTTAGTCGTTTAAATAAATTAGTTTTTAATAAATAAATACGCAACAATACTAATATTGTAAACAATGTTTTTTATTTATTCTTATTAATTATAATTACCAATATTATTAATATACGTAGTATTTTGGTAATAGTATTTATATTAGAATTGAGAATTAATTAGAACAATAATGTTACCTTACGATGCGTTTTGCGACTATGGTAATCATTCTAAAGGAACTGAAAGTAATTCTAGAAAACAGAACTTTATGTACAATTTACACAATAATTTACTGTTACATTTTTATTAATTAACACCACAGTACGTACGTAAGTATGAATAAGTACTAAACAAAAAAAATTGGGAATGCTTTGAATTAATTTAAGGAATTTTATCAACATTGCCTTGTAAATATATTTAAATTGACCAGTCGCTTTGCTATTTCGTTATCAACGCTAACATTTTTTGTCGCCCGATTGAATTAAACGTTGATATTTCTAATGGTAAATACGATACATTCATCAAACTTAAACATTCCTTATTATTTGTTTTTTAATTGCAAATAAAGTTACAATATATATATATATACATATTAGGATGACTTTTTAGGTAAATATTATTTCATTATTTACATTCATATTTTTAGATAATTGTATAACAGTTTTGGAGAATAGTATATTAAAACACAAGTTACAGAATGAACGCACTTCAATCACGAGACCGGGTTTTATACACGAGCCGCGCGATGCAGAGACACCAACTTTGAAAACACTAACATTGCTAAAATTCGTGTAAAAATTTGATAATTTTAGTGTGAGAATTCCTAATTCTTATATCAAAATAGAGAATAGTATATTAAAACACAAGTTACAGAATGAACGCGCTTCAATCACGAGACGGGGTGTCATACACGAGCCGTGCAGCGGCGAGTTTATGAAACGGTAGAGTGATTGAAACGTATACTATAACGTATGTTTTATACTATTTTCTCTATTTTGATTTAATTTTAATATTTCCTGTACAATTTTAATTTTAAAACTACGTTGGTAAACTTTTGTATTTTATTGAATTGGCAACACTTACACTTTGACATATTGAAATTTATGTGTTAACCTAAAATCTCATACAAAATTATCTTTTTATACCTTTATAAGTAAACAAATTAAAATTAATAAGACGTTTTCATTTTATCTTGACATAAAAATTTCAATTTCAATTGTTAAATTCCAATAATTTTCATTTCTTTTTCATGTATCGTCAACTTACGATGCAGAGATACCAACTTTGCGATAAAATTACTAAAATTCGTGTAAGAATATGCTTATTCTTACAGGGAAGAATTCAAATGTCGAAATAGAGAATAGTATATTAAAACACAAGTTACAGAATGAACGCACTTCAATCACAAGACCGGATTATTATATGAAGCGGTAGTGATTGAAACGTATTCTATGACGTGTGTTTTATACTATTTTCTCTATTTTGATACAATAATTAATATTTTTCGTATACTTTTAATTTTAAAACAACATTGAGAAACTTTAATATTTTATTGAATTGGCAACACTTACACTTTGACATATTGAAATTTATGTGTTAACCTAAAATCTCATACGAAATTATCTCTTTATACCTTTATAAGTAAATGACTTTGAATTAATAAAACGTCGTTATTTTATCTTGGCATCAAAATTTGAATTTCAATTGTTCAATTCCAATAATTTTGATTTCTTTTTCATGTAACGTCAACTTACGATGCAGAGATAGCAACTTTGAAAAAACTAACATTACTAAAATTCGTGTAAGAATTTGCTTATTCTTACACGGATTTTAGTGTAAGAATGGCTAATTCTCATGTTGAAATAGAGAAAAAAGTTTACAAAACGAGTTACCAAGATTTTTTTTACCAGAAATTTTATTTAAATTTGTTTTAAAAATTCAAATCGTTAATTAAATAAATAAACTTGATTTATAAAAAAAGTTATTTGAATTTTGCACCTAACTAAATAATTTTGGTGCTTTTAAGAAAAAAAACTTACATTATCAATTTTTCTTGTGTTTTAAATAACAATTACGACAAAATTAATTATATTAAACTAAAGACGATTTGATTTCAAATTTGAAATATACATATATTTGACTAGAGGCGGGTTGCGCAAAGCAAATAAAAAAAGTAGCAAGTGATGAAATGGAAATATTGACAACGCGCCAACAAGTACAGCTCGTCTGGATACCAAAAAACCAAAGCGTTAAGTGAAACCTAATGGCATATATCGGACCTGATCTCGTTTTCGGAATCGCCTATGAAACCGGAAAAAAAATATTTCGCAGCCAACTGGCAGCGGAGCATAAAAAACTATAGAAAAACTCTTCAGGGATGATGCACACAAAACTCTTCCTTACAGAGCCACAATCAAACGCTCAAAATGTGCTATCAAGCATGAGTAGACAAAAGTTAAAGAAACTCACAAGACTACCAACATGGCACTGTGGCCTTAACAAACACAAACGTAAAATGGGACTGCAAAGTAACCCTTTAGACCGCGGATGCTTGGAGCACGACGAGACTTTGCAGCATCTGCTGTGTAAATGCGAAGCGTATCAAACGCAACACACAAGCTCTTTGGAATAAGTTTCTGTACTTCATTGACAAAACATAACTGCTGAGAGAGTAATAAAACAGATGTGCACAAAGGAACCAAACAGACTACAGTGAAATTTTTTAAAATACAATTAATTTGAAATATATAGTATCTTAAGTTTTAACATTGATTTAGTAACAGTTTTAATTAAAAGAATTTGTGTTTTGCGATATAATCTTGTCGCTTAAGTTGTAATAATACATTTTTCAACATTGGTATATAAGTCAGTTATTTCAACACTATAATAGTGTTACGTGTCTTTAATAATAAATTTCCACATTTCTTAGTACCGCATTGTAAGCAAGTGTGCTACTAGCGGTATGATATCAATCATTTTGTTTTTTGCTTTTGACATTTGGTGCGAGAATTTAGTTTTGTAGAAGCTTGTACCGTTCAATCGTAGATACTTTCGTTTTATTTAATTTCAAGTAGTCGTTTTACTATTACGGTTTTAGCGATTGGAATGGGTTTTGAATGAAAATTATTTTACTGAAGAATTTAGATCGTTTTTCTCGCTACTAAACTGCTCGTATAACGACACATATTTACGAAAAGTGAAAGCATTATTCCATTTAAATAATATCTAACACTTATTGGATCATTTCAACTCTGGTAGAATTAAATTTGGCTTGATGACTTCAGGGGCTACGTTCAAAGATGATTGGCTTCGTTCAGCTGTCGATAACTGTATGGTTTCTATTTCTTTGTTAATTACTTATTTGACGTTGTTAAAAGTATTAATTTTGCAACTGTGTCACTGATTTATCTACATTTCTTTACATTAAGTCTTCAAGTTTAATACTTATATTAAGAATTAAGTTGTACTAGTTGTATCAAATTTTTAACTAATTTTAATGTATTTGCGATCATTATAAATAATTTAATTTTAGTTGAGTATGTTTATTTAACCATCAGCTTACGTCAAATTTGAGTACTACTGTATACGTTTATGACTTCAACCGATCGAGTAACCTTAGTAATTGTTCGTATTTAAGATCAGAGGTGACTATTTTGAATCGGCGAATGCAAGCTTGCACTCTTCAAAAGTAAAGTAAAATATTCTCAAAGTAGCTAAGAGTATTACAAGCTACACTAAAAAAAGGAAACAATAAAGTATAGTTTCAAAATAATTTTTATTAATGACAAATGAATGATAATTAAAAAGTATTTGCAAAAGCATAAATGTTAAGTACCTACAAATAAACGTTAAATATTGGGATACTGAATTGTATGCTTACTTTTACTTGAAAACCCGACGGTGGAAGTCATGCAAAAGTAACAATCTGTAAGATGACAGCGAGGTTCACGCCAAACCATGAGCACAGCAAATGACATTAATTTACGGGTACCTTTGAGCCATTTGGCCAAACTTCTGTAACAAGTCGTACAGCAAACTGATGAAACCCAAGTCTTGTCCTGCTCGCCAACTTGACAATCAAAGTACAATTTAATGGCTATTTTAACAAGCGGAGAAAGGGATTTTCATTGCGTTTTTAAAGTTAATTCCCCGCAGACATAGCAGAAACTGTCGGGATGATTTTTATACTCGCCTGGCATAATTAAACAGTAATTCAACGCCCGACATTAACCACAAATCACACTTGAAAAAATCCGGAGTAAAAGTAGTTTTACTGTTTTACACAAATGAACAAAAATGAACACAAAATCCAGCACGTTTAAAACGTCGACAAGTTAACTCTGCAACAGCTATAGATGTACTGATCGAAGCAGTTAAGCAAACAATGTAATATACTATAATGAGAAGAGTAATGCAAGTTCAAGCCTGTCGAAAATTCCTGTTGAAACCTGCATGTGGTATTGAGATCGCCAGCGTCGTGCAGTGAATCTTCCTAACTGTGTATTGATATTTTTTTACTGTTCTTATATATTTGTATTTTATTGTTGTTTCTATATACTTTTTATACCAAAACTTTTGCCATATACTTTGGTATAAATTTTATTACCTGCTTTGGGATGTTTAACGGCTATAAGTTAAAATTCTAAAAAAAAATGCAAAAAATAAAATAAAAGTGGGGTCCCTCCAAAATAAGTGGGTGATAAGTAAAAACAGAGCTCATTTTTGAATTCAGGAGGTCATTTTACATAATAATCGTCATCAGGGCCGATTTTCATGCAGACCAGTGTAATTAAATAAGCGTACGTTCTATTTGAAAAAGTAGACTTTTTAAAGTTTTTTTTAAGTTTGGAAATAACGTCAAATAGGTACGTAATCGCGGGCAATTTTTTATTATCTATTACAGACAATTGTGTCTCAATCTTTTGACATTGAGAACTTGAAATCTTATTTCCGTAACCTTTACCACTTTCGATTTTCAATTTTATTTCCTAAACAGTGAAAAAAATTGTTTTCCTCAACAATCAAAATTGATACGCCGATTATTTTAAGCGTACATACTAAACATTTTATGACACATCAGAATTTGAAAAGAAATTGTTTGGTTTGTATTTAAAATAAACATGTTGATGCTCACTACCGGTATTTCCGGAAGTGCTACCATTTGGAAAATATTTTTATTGAACAGATTAAACACGGCAAATCGCATGTGCAAAATTTCAAATTTCTAGCTTTAACAGTTCTTATAATACAATTCTAACCGACCGTCACCTTGAGACACCCGGTATATTTGTAACACCGGAACTTAGACTACTATATTTGTTCACAATTTCTAGCGGTATATCTTCTACCAGTCTAAATAAAGAATATCTCTACTTGGATAGCTATACGCTGCAAATAAACTCGGATGCATTTTATCTTGCATTACATTAAAAGTTATCCAAACAATTTTAAAACATAATATAAAAATTAGTTTTAGGTGCGCGTTCAAGTCTGATTTTTATATTTTATAAAAGTATAGTACGTTATTATAAAGTTTTAATGTAAAGTGGGTAAGCAACAGGTTATCATTTAGTTCGTTTATAAACATATTATAGGCTATCATTATAATGTCTTTTATTGATATTTACTACATTGTTTAAAACTTTTATTTATTGATATAAATGATTACATTTAAAAATAGCGTGCATCGCTTACTAAAATGAAATAAAACAATTCAACAGTATTAAATGAAGGAATGTAAAATTAATGTATTGTTTATTGTTTTTATACTACTAATTAAGATAGATTTTCAAAAATTAATTCTGATATTGCTTTTTAAAATTTGTAGCAAAACGTTGAATGATGAAAGTAATTGAATAATATATTTTTCTTCTTCTAAAAAAGTCATGAAAATCTCTTTGTAGTATCAGAACTAACCACTACTTTTAATTGTAAACTGTACATTTGTGAATTAATAATTATTTTTTTAATAAACAATTAACTAATAACAATAATATCACTTTACCATACACAACAGTTTAATAAAATTCCACTATAAAAATTTCTTAATTTTTAAATGCGCGTTAAGTTACTTGAATTTGTTCACAATATTAAGCTCACTTACAAGTGAGGTTAATGCTAAAAATCGACTTTTTAAGTTCTTGTCAAGAATTTCTTAAGTGTGGTTTAACAATACCAAACATATTTTTAAGTATAAGGTAAGGGAGCACTTACTCTCAATTGTCGTCTATTAATCTGGCTCTTAATTACTATAAATCACTACAGAAATGCTAACTTAGAAAATAAATTAAGCAATTTATCGAGATTACTGAGCAAACAAATGAAAGATTGGTCTAGAGCAATAAAAAGAACTGCAGTTGCTGTAGACGTATTATAACTTTTTATAAAATTTTTAAGACTTTTTGTATTTCAGCTAAATCAATTTTTTTCTAATTACTGTTAGCATAAACTAACGCATTTTAATAAGAATAGTTACAAAATAGTAATGTTTAAACTCGGTTAAGAGTAATAAATTTATTAGTATAACCAAATTATAAAAACGGTAGTATACACACTTAGATTTAAATTTAAAATATCAATTTAACGCAAAACCTATGACACTTTTGATGTCGCTTTAAGACGTTAAAATATTCGCAAAACTTTTATTTCAAAGAACTTCACCGTAAATAAAATCGGCTAAAATACTTTAACTCTGAATAATAAATAAAAAAGCGAAAAAAAAGGCTTTAGATTGATTGATAATGAATTGCGTTTCAATTATTTTTCAATTTATGTAAATACCTAAATTAAATATTTTTTTTGTGAGTTAAAAGCAAATTTGCATTACGTTCTGAAACTTTCATCAGCATTTCTATTCATTAAACAAAACATGTTTGCTTGTCTGGATTTGTTTTAAAATCCGCGTGTAATTAGATTAGTTGTATACAGTTTTGTTTGCTTAATTTTTTTCTAGTATAACGAATAATTTTTAAAATTTTTGGTTTTTCTAATAGAATTTTGTTTGATTAAAATAATTAACATAATATTCACACAAAATTAAGAACATATTTTTTTTACAAAAGTTTGATAACATACAACCTACTGTTAAAAAAATAAAAATCGTTTAAACGTAGTAAAATGTAAAAAGATATATTTGTTGTATACCAAAACTAAGATAAATCAGATTACTTTGAAATTATAACTGATCAGAGAAAAAGAGTATGGTATAACGAGTAAAGAATGGTAGTGAATTTAATTAATTTTTGCGTCGATCATCTGTTAATAGTAATATTAACGTATAATAATATTAATAATCTATTCAGAAATAGATCTTTAATAACCCTTATTAATAAACGATTTTGAACCAATGAATGAATTTCAATTAATGAACGATTTTGTATAGCAACCAATAAAATCGTTAGCAACCACCGATTTAACGATATTGTACGATTACTAGATATAACATCGGGTTACGTATGCTTTAGTTTCTTTATAACATTACAAGTTTTTACCAACGTACGATCAACGGAAAGACTTTAAAACTAACTCGTTTGTTAATTGGCGACAAATAATTTCGACAATATTAACGCGTTCGCACGCTACACTCGCTCACGGCATTAAAATGTGTCAATTATTAATCGCTATCATTAACAACCTTGTTCGTTAAGTAACTATTACACTATACTTTTTTTATGTGCAAAAACGGCAAGTTTATGTTTTAGAACAGATGGTGCTGTTGTAAGACTGACAAGAATAGATGTAGACAATAGTTTTTATTTATCACTGAAAACGTTGTGTATCTTTTGCTATCGTCTACATTTCAAAACGTGATTTTGTCCCGACACGTTTTTTTTTGCAATCGTGACACTGCATGTTTCCTGTGATAATAAGAAAGGTCACGCAAATTAATAACGGAAAATTATTTAGCGTTAACCTTTTGGAAGTCGCGTCAAATTTTGATACAAGGACAGTCGCGCGCGGACTGTCAATCCGCTTGATAAATTGGCTATAATTGATTCATTTTTGTAATAAAAAACAACAGTACAACAAAAACTTTAATCCAAATGTATGACCTTCAATCAATTGAAAACATAATTTTCGAAGAAATAGTCGTCGTCGCATATTCCAGTTTGAGTTGCTTGTTGAATGTATGATCAAATAATTAATTCCCGCAACATTCAACAATGAATAAAAACAACCATGGGCCACCTTCGAGTGTTTCTTGAAACATTATAAGCCGGACATAGCTTATCAATGCAGTCGACGCCCCCTCTGGTCTGATTGTAATTCATAATGATTTCTGGCTTATTTGTGTTTTCATCGAGTTTATCATCAAAATGTATACTTGATACCAGATAAACATTTTTGTTTTTCATAGGAATATAAGAGACTAATTCTTTTGAAAAGCTAACATGCTAGATAGAGAAGGACAAATCAAAGGACGAGCAAATTTTCAAGAATTGTCATACTTGTAAACCAATCGTCAACTGTAACATTTCTGCCAGTTCTTCTTATTAGTTCACAAAGTCTTAGAACTACATCGTTCGGCGAATTATTCACTACAAAAGGACCCTCAGGTTGCCGGCCAGCATATACTTCCAAATTGATATTTTGAATCTGCTAATGCAAACACCTTTATGCCATATCTTGCTGGTTTACTGGGTATGTATTGACGAATACTACACCGCGAAATGCCTCCTTTGTCAATTGTTACGTATTCAAATGGAGAGTATGCTGTTTTACAGTTATTGACGAAATATCAAATATTTTGCGAATTGGAGTAAGCTGGTCATATTTCTTTCGTATGTCACGCGTTGTTGTATCGTCAAACTTTATATGTTGCAAGAGAAAACGAAATCGTTGTTGTGACATTGTAAGTCGAAAGCTCTACTAACGTACCATTTTTGTCCCACAATTCGTTGAGATTCAAGCGACTAGACTTTAAGACTCCACATAAATATACAAGTCGAATGAACGCCTTTATTTCCAATAAATTTGTATCTTTGGCATCTCTTTCTTGTTGAAAATTATCACGTTTTGTTTCTATGTGTTGGTTTCTGCAATCTACATATACATTCAAAATTACATCGGAAAAAAAGTGGGATTCAATGGTGGCTTCACACCAGGAAGATCTTTTATCAGATTTTCTTTTCTAGTTCGTTCGTATCTAGGTATTGGATATTTAGACCATATGGTTGCATTGTTTTTTCCTATGAATGTTGCTCCTTCAATTGGGGTTTCGTCATCACCATCTTCAATATCTGAAACTTTCTTATTCTGTGTCAGTATCGTTCTTTTGTGTCTCAACGTAATCTTCTTCAGACTTGTTTTCGTCATCTTCAAAATCAGCATCAGGCTGATCACCATCCAACAAGAGTTCTGACATTAGCTTTTGCAAATGCCTTTGTTCTTGTTCCCAGGAGCACATCTAAATAATTTGAAGACATTTTTAACACATTTGAAAGCTAACAATGTAGACTTACCTTTGATAGAAACAATTACTGAAATGTCACTTTGCATAATTAGAGTTACAAGCAAGGTCGCGTGCGGAGTGGCACTCCGCGGCAGGCACAACAACGAAATAAATGCACTCACCGACCTATCACTTCTCTTACTCATCAATATTAGCACATTTCAGGAGACTAATGTTGACCCAACCACAACTGTACCAAAATTTTTACACTTGGGGAGTGAGAGTCCGCACGCAACCTCCGAAAGGTTAACCAAAATTATAAAAAATATATTATCAGGTACTGTATTCAGCTTTTTTTCTAACAAAAATAAAAATAGGTTTGTTATACTTTTATACTAGTATACACAAATACCAATTCCTAAATTAAAATTGTTAAAAAGCAAACTCAAAATAAATTGTAATCAATTTCTTCAAAATCACGTTAAGATTTAGCTTTGTTTGCATCCAAGATCTTGACCTAGCTCAATTGTGACGTATTTACTAAATGCGCGTATTGTAAATTGTTAAAAATGTCGACTTAAAATAAATCGAGATCTTGTTCATTTTTACTAACATGATAAGTTATTGAAATATAATATTCAAGGCGCGTCATTGACTGTTTACAGCGCCATCTGCGTTATAATAGATGAACTTATTGCTGCTAAATAAAAATTTGTTGTGTCGGTAGACATTGCAGGATAATTGTTAACATATTTCACTGGGAACACTCGAAAACTACCTAACAACGTAATTAAAAAAGTAAACCCTGAAATGAAAGAAAAGGATTTACATCTTCCACTAAGCTATTTTATAATTTCCTCTTTTCAATAGTATATGTATAGTTTACAGAAGAAGTAGAAAATTATCGTTGAAAAATATTGCTTACTTTGTGAGCTTTTTTTATGTAAAAAAATATTTTTTTCAAGATTTTAAAATACCTTACATAATACTGACAACATTCTTCTTTCATAGGAACACATTTTTGTGTTCTTACAACTAATATTTTTTGAGATTTCTTGTGCCCCATGCACGCGCAGGTGATATATAAAATATATAGGCAAAATCCCAGCCTTAAACAATATGTAATTAACTAAACAATAAAAGTAAAATTGTTATGCCCTAACTTTATGTAATTGTTTAAGTAATGTTCTAACTAACAATAAACTGATACATAGTTATCATTAATGGGCGGAATATATGCAACAAAGCATTAGCAAAATATGCGCATATATATGCATTACTTTTGCTAAAAATATGCAGCTATTTTTTCTAAATTTTCCTAAATATGCAAATGCATATTTATTAAAAATACTCATAAATAAAACAAAATCTTAAATAGACACATTTATGTTTAATACATATGCTATTTTTTTAGCTTCAACTTATGACTCACTGTTTTTAAATGTTGGTCGACTTGAAACTTCTTCTAACAGAAAATATGTAGAAGAAAAAATGTTCATGCACCAAAGAGAAATCAATTTTTATAGAAACAAAAGCTACAATTTGACGAATTTACTAAACTAAACAGGAATTTTTAAAGTCCACACAGTCAAATATTACATTTTTAAAAAACGTGAAAAAATGTGACAAAAAATGTGAAGAAGCATATTATATGAAATTCTGATACCTACGTAAATTTTAAGATAATGACATGTCAAAATTAATGTAACTTACGATTTTAGAACAGGCCTTGCAAAATACTTTCTTTCCACTTAACTTTAACTCGGGCAAACACTTCATCGAATCACTTTTTTGAATGGTAGACATATTTTAATTTAAAATATACAAAACACTTTAAAAGCACTATCACGATATTACGTTTACTTTAAACAAATGTTTTCGGAAAACGGAAAAAATTATATTAGCCTCTTTAAAGCAGGTAGGTACCTACTTTATTTTTAAAAATTGTTTCTACGTAAATATTATTTAACAATACGTATTTTGAATACTAAGCTAATAATCTTTTTCTTGAAAACCCCCTCAATTTCAGAAACAAATTCAATGACATTGTAATGCAATCTTTTGTCGCATTGTTATTCAGGTAGAAACGGGAAAGTCCAGAGTTCGTTCATACCGTTTCAACTTATAAAATTCGACCTAATTTGTAAAACAGTGAAATTTTAAAATTTCATATTAATTTATTTTTAGAATATGCAAAATAAATCGTGTTTAACTTAAATATGCAATGTTGTTTGAAATAAGCAAAAATATGCAATATATGCATCTATATACACTTTGCATATATTCCGCTCTCTAGTTATCATATTTTATATTGAGGACGTTTTTATGGTTTGCTTTATTTATATTACATATTGCATTCTACGTTAGGAGATTTTTGTAAAGAAGCTGTTATATTTAACTAACAACTAAGTTGCTGTTTTTATATACATCAACGTTTTTACATTTTAAACAATTTGTGACTGCACACTTTTTGTAAAGATGAAAATTTAACCAACTCAGCATAACGAAGTTTAGATTGAGTAGTCTATGTATGGCTTGCAGTTTTCAATGAAGTGTGCACTATAAAACGTACTCAACTAGTATCTCATAATCTAAATCTCGTTTTATGTTTTTTTTTTAATAAAGTAGAGGATAATAAATATAAATTTAATTAGTATACAGCTATTCTTAAAAAAATGTATTATTAGAAAAACAAACAAAAGTAAAGCATATTTTTGAAAGATTGCTTTAAATTTTTAGTGCCCATTACGTATCGTTATAAAAACTTGATGTAATATAGAATTCTTAATACGTATATAGATTTTTAATTTTTTTACAAACACGACGTGGTTTATTTTCTTAAAATAAAATTCATACGTGTGTCTGTATATATCGTAGGCAAATGGAAAATAACATGACCACAACAACGCTGCCAGAATAATATATTCATATTTCATTTCACATTTTCTCAATTTTATGTGCAAATCAATAACAATTTTAGAGAAACGTGATATAACTTTAACCGAATTACACGATGTTATGTGACATTTAAAAAAATTGAAATTTTAACTAGAAGGAAATTTTTTTTTTTAGATGAAAAATTTATGTTTTATAAAAACATTTATCAAGTAGATTAAAAACGCTGTTGCCCAAGAGAAATAATAAAATATTAAAAATTAGGTAAATTAATATAATATGCAACAATATACAACAGTTGCGCTTTTAATAAAACCTAAAATTAATAACGGTTGAAACAATTACTTTAATAAAAGTATATTATAAAACATCTACATTTGCTGAAGTAACAAAAAACACAGACTTAAGTAGCAAATTTTAGAATAACATAACACAGCATCTGTTTTTAAGCGGCTAATTTAAAAAAACAGAGCAACTTTTCTAAAGTATTGTACAAAGTGTCTTAATTAAAAAAAGTAATCATATATCTTTGTAGATAATCAAAATAATTTATAGTTTTTGTAGAATGTTGCTATTTTTGTAATGGTGTCTTACTTTTTCACCCTTAAATACAAAAATTATATTTTAAAAATTTAGATAACAATATTCTTGGATAACAAAAAAAAAGAACCACACATATGAGACTATAATTTCTTATACGTAAAATTTTGTCTGAAAATACCCTCATTTTTATTATAATGCAATCTTTAGACGTGTCTTATAATGTTTCTTTTGTCGATTCTATTTTCTCTTTATAACATTGCCTTGTTAAAAAATAATTTATGGTTCATTCACACTCTTTCGCTGTTTATACCTTGTCAGTATTAAGATATTTTTACAAAGAATTGCGTCATTATTTACTATACGTTGGTATAAAAGTTTTATTTTAGTTATTGTTTAATCTAATGTAAAGCCAGTTTATACTCATCAGACACTATATTAAAAATTACTGAATTCAGTTTAAGAAAATTATTTCTTACTACATTGCTAGTTCGTATAAATGTGTTCATAAATTTGTAATTGTGGAAATTTTCCTCTGAAACACATTGTTAAATTTTAATACGTCAGATACAAATACAAAACTGAAAAATTCAAAAGTACATTTCAACTGATAATAATTTACACTTTGCGCCATAATGGTGTATCATATTGCCCCAACTCTAATTCAGCAAATCAACCACAAACAACCGCGAATATAATTTGAATGTCTTTGGGAGAGTTTTGATGATTTTTTTCACACGTTGTCTTTTTGCACTCTGCGTTTTTTAATTCAAATTTCAAAATCTCGATTTTCTTCCTGGCTATGGACCGTACTGCTTCCGGATTCATAGACAAATTTTATTACAGAGCAGGAACACTGCATCCTGATGGAAGTGAGAAAAGAAAATATGTTTAACTTTATAATCTTGATCTGACTGCTGTTGCTGAATAAAAACTCGGTATGCAGAAAAATGCAGGTTGTCAACATGAGTTAATGCTAAATCCAAGTCAACTTTAACAAAATGTTATATCAAGTAGAACAACATGCGATTGAAAAAGAATTCAACCCTCAAAAGTAGTGATGGCAATTCAAAAAGATCGTAACTCGAATCCAAGACGCTACAATCCACAAAAAGTAAATGAAGTAGCCGTCATATTTTAAAACAAACATGGTGACCCAGCATTTGAACGTGACCTTTTAATACATTGTTGAAGTAATAACCAAGATAATCACACTTTGAAACGTATTAGTGTGCTTAACTCAAATTTGGAACCAATGACGTACCCATTATTTTTTTCCATACGGGACAGCGAATCTGCTTCTGCAAAAAACAGTGTAAAACAAAGAGTATACATTACACAAACGCAGTATTAAGGGTACCGAATGGTTATACGAGAAGAGTTTAATTCTATTTTTCATGCTAGAAAATTATCCCAACAATTTTTGATTAATGCTTACGTTAAAACTGAGTCCAATCGACTAAATTATAAACAGCAAAATTAAAGCAAGCTTCGAACAGAGCTGTACAGTAGATTAGTTGACCACATAAACTTCAAAACCGACCAAGCTGTAATTCTTCGATCTTCATTTCAAGAAAATCCAAGAAATATAGCACACAGTTACCAAGATGCAATGGCTATTGTTCGCAAATATAGGCCACCGTATCTTTTCATTGCAATGCCAATGGAAAGAAATCACTAAAAATTTACAGTATGATGAAAGTGCTGAATTTCGACCAGAGTGTTTCACCTTAAGTTAAAAGAATTATTGGATGACGTTTGCAAAAAATACTTTTTTGGTGTTTTTTTAGCAAAGGTACATGTAATTAAGTTTGAAAAACGAGAACTCCCACATGCTCATACACCAATTGTATTGGCAAACAATTCAAAACCAAGGAATGCAGAACAAATTGATAAAAATCCTGATGCCAACCTAAACCCCAGGTTACATGAAATTGATATTAAAAACATGATACATGGATCATATGGTGATGCACAATTTTCATGCATGGACGGAGGCAATTGTACTAAAAATTTTCCTAAACAATTTCAACCTGAAACTAATGCAAATGTAAATGGTTCTGTACTTTATCGCCGAAGAAATAATCGTAAAATTCTGACAATAAGGGGTAAAACTGTCGATAATAGTTGGGTTCTTCTTTACAATCTATTTCTGTGCGTTAAATTCAACTGTCACACACATTAATGTCAAAACTTGTGCATCAGTAAAAAGCGTATAGTATATTTTTAAATATGTTTGCAAAAGTCATAATTGCGCAAATATTGATATTATAGAAACTAATGCATTAGAACGTAATTAAATTAAAATATTTATAGACAGCAGATATGTAAGCACTCCAGGACGTCGATTTTTGAGTTCGAGAGAAAGAAGCATTCCCTGCGAATATTCTCCTGTTAGGTTCTTATAGGAATGGTCCCTCAACATTATTTGTATTTTTGAATGCATGTGAATTCTCATGAGAATTAGTAATGCAACATTGCCACATTTAATTTTAACTATCAACCAATCAAAATCATTTCCAGGTGGTTTTGTAATTGCCACATGAGTACAGTCGATGCAACCAACAATTCCGGAAAAATTGTATTTTTCAAAAAATCTACATAAATAAATAAATCAGGTAGATCTATGCATAGGTAGATCGGTACATATTATTTATTTACTTTTATAGGTAAATACATAAATATACATAATAACAGATAAATAATAATAATCCTTATTTAATATTTACCTGGTTCTAAGAGTCCTCAGTTCTTCCAAATTAGTAGGAAACTTTACCCACTCGCTAAAAATTGCCGGTTGGCACAGTTTATGGCATATTTCTTCCATGCAACCGCTAACCGAACTTTGACTAACTGCTGTAAATATGTTGGTGCCCGTTATTTGTTGGTAACTACCATATCCAAAGAATCGTAATGCAATTAAAACCTAGATTAAAATGTTGTTGCTTAAAAACTTAAAATGTACTATTGATTACATTACTTTTCTTAGTATGGTAAGAGCAGAAGCTCGAGAAGAATGTCTTAAAAAAGGAGTAACGGCCTCAATTATATTGTGAGATAACTCTTTTGACACTCGAAAATATTTTATGAACTGTTCCCGGCAAATTAAAATCATCATCTTCTTTGCGAAATTAACGGTTTTGAAATTTCGATTTTTAATTTTCAGGAGAACACGTCTCACTTTTCTCACGAGAATTATTCCTCTCGAACTCAAAAATCGACGTCCAGAAGCATGTTAGCGTCTTTATGGTTTTGAAATGCATCAATACAGCCACACAATTTACTGCATAGCAGTACATTTACCAGACCAACAAGCAATTCGCTTCAATCCTGATGATATTCTAACTGCTGTAAATAAAACAGCTGAAGAAGTTACTACTTTAAGTTAGCTTAGTTCAAATTGAACGAGAATGATCCGGATGCACGCAATATCTTTATACAGAAACATATGAGCATTGGGATTCCGTTATTGGAAGAATGTATGCCGTAAATGTAACAAATTTAGAAAGATACTACATTTGAAGACTTAAAATCTTTTCATAGAACTAAATTTGCTGATTTAAAAATGGCAGCAGACGCAATAGAACTGTTAGCAATTGATGCTGTTTGGAAACAAACGATGAATGGTGCTGCGTTTATCAAACTAATATGATTTGGGTGAAGATTTAATTGAAATCCTAGTAGAAATTATTTGCAAAAACGTTGTAAATGAAATTTTTTTCAATAAATTAAATATTGAAAATATACGCAAATATGCAAAAATGATAATTATTATTATCAAAATAATAATGTATAACACTAATACTATTTATAACATGTTTTACAGCAGAACGAAAGATAAAATTGACATAATTGATAAACACAATGTAGTATATAAATTAGAATGTATGGGTTGTCAAGGTATTGGACAAACGAAACAAAAAGTTAAAAATCGTATTAACAACCATAAATACGACTGTAAAACTAAAAAAGGAGAAACAACGTTATCTGTGCATCACATCGACACAGGACATAATTTCGATTTTAACAACCCTAGTATTTTAGATGTGGAAAATAATTACAAGAAAAGATTAGTCTTTGAAATGACCTTTATTAACGTATACAAAAATAATATTAATTTCAATACAGACACTAATAATTTAAGTAGTAGGGGAGACTGTCCTAAAATGACATACTCCGGTAAAATGACATAGTCCGCTTATTTCTTATATTCACCGCAAGATGTGGCAAGCGAGACGTCTGTCGTGTTTCTGCAATTGCATAGCACAGATATTTCCAACGACTGTTGATTTGAATCACGTTTAGTACTGTGAGTAGATGGTTCTTGTAAACAAGCGCCTAAAAGTTTTCTGCGGCAGAAAAATTATCGTTGGTTTTCTTGTGAATCCTAAAGTTAATCTTAACAACAGAAACACCAACAGTAAGTATATATTTATGCTATATTATCTACGATGTATTTTTTGTTTTCATTGAGTAATTAAAATTTATCAGTACTACTAACCTCATCGCGTAAATACCGGTAAAATGACACACATCTCACTACGATAAAATGACATACTGTGTCATTTTACCCGAGCATCATTGGCTACGTGTTTAAATGCATTTCAATTCTTTTTATTAACATTTTAATTTAATAAGGATGTTTATACTGAATTAAGCATCTAATAATAAATTTATTTTCCCCTGCACAGACTACTGACAGAGTCATTGACGGAGTCGATGAAAACAGTCCCAGAGTCATTGAGAATACAGTGAATACTACGAGTAAAGATGATACTGTCCTAACTCAAGCTCAAATAATTGTAAGGCCAATTGACTTATCACCAGTGCCATGTGCTTCTCAATCCCGGCAAAGAAAAAGAAATCATGAGGGTTCTCAATTACTCACAAGCAGTCCTTATTTAGAAGAACTTAAGGCCAAGGCAGCGGAAAAAAAGAAAGTCGAAGAGCGTGGTGCTGCAAAACTGGCTAAAAAGTATTTATATTTGGGTGATGATGCAAGTGACGAGGAACCTTATGCAGTTAAGGATGATCATGATCAAGATGCAGCTTGTCTATATTGCAATGGACTCTAGGTCAAGGGAACTGTGGATGAGGTGCATGCAATGCTCTTTGTGGGCACATGGCAAGTGTGCAGGACTATCTGCCAGAGCAAAAACCTTTGTGTGCAAAGTTTGCCAATAGAAAATGTGGATATGTCATTTTATCCACAGTAACTAGGATAAAATGACACAACAAACCTTTTGTTTAAAATTAAAAAATAATTATTATTAATAATGTTTTTCGAAATGTGTTTGCAATAGTGGATATGTAAACCTTTTGTAATAAAATATTATGTTTTAAGAATTTTATTTAATAAAAAATAACCACATTAAAAAATTTTTTGTTTAGGGTATGTCATTTAGGACAGGTTCCCCTATTTATAATAATTTAATTTCTAAAATTACGAAAAATTATTTAGTGTGTTTCGCGGTTATTTTCAATTTAGGCTATTTTGATTACAGGTTACCTTGATATAATGTTTGATTATACAGATCATAGTGTTTGTTCCCCATGTTGAATTGTATTGTCATTTATTATTTATTATTTATACTTATTTATTGTTTTTAATCATTGACTTTTATTAATCACATTTTTGTCAATTAAGTTTAAGATGTGTTTCATGTTTGTCGAAAACTTCGGAGTAATTGCTCAATTGTTTCTACGTAAGTTCTTACGGTTATTGTTTTTCTGGTTACATCTGTAATTTAGTTACTACTAACTTATTAAACTAGATAGTTGTTGTACTTACGCTAATAAATTGCAGTGGCCTGATGAAGTGCACATCTAGTGTACGAAACGTCGCTTCAAAGAAAAACTGAGCAGTTTTTTTTATGCCCCTCCTTGAAAGAAGATTCTAATAGTGCTACGCAAATTATTAGCTAATTCGAAAAAAATATTCACAAAAAATGTTGTATATAAGGAGATGTTTTACCTTTAATAAGTAACAAGTATCTGAGCTTGCGGTGTCTCTAAGAAATGTACCCCTCATGCTTACACTTAGAAAACCTGTAGGTCACAACATGGAAAGAAATCTACATCCTCTGACCTGAGTGAGAAAATATTCTCAGCAAACGCTTCCGTAAGTAAAATATAATTCCGTAATTTGTGATAATGCTAGAAAACTCCTGTTACGGACTGTAGTACCAACTAGTTAAACTTAAAAATACAGTTTTGACTATCTTTGATAGAAATTTCTGATTCAATAACCAATTCCAGGTTTTTTGCACGAAATTTCAATATTTTGATTATTGCAACTTGCATATTTAAATAAGTGCCGGACCGAGGCTAAAATAGTAGTTTGTACAGTGTGTATTTTAATGATTGTCCGGTGTTTGAATTTGCCGCTTGTTTAACTGTCAACGAACCAACATTGTTTGATTATAGTTACTAGAATGACGACGCGGCAAATTCAAACACCGGACAATCATTAAAATACGCACTGTACAAACGGGAATATAACTGCGGGCCGGCGCCGTCGCTGTTTTATATAACTATAAGATGGAAAGTCCTGGCAAAACATTATTTGATGTTTAAATTTTCGTTAATGCTATTAACCATATATAGTAGTCTTCCACAATCGACAAACTTTTCCAACCTCCTGGGGTTTTTGCTGTGTGATATCGTTTCCTCCGTTAACTAACAAACTAACCGACGATCGTCTAAAGCTGTGTCTCGTGTATAAATCACAATCAAATAAATTAAGGTGTTTGGTTATATATCTCTAAAAAAATTTAGAATAGTGTTTATTTCTATACGTTGATTTAAACACCTGCTTTGATTATATTTCATAAATAATCTTGGCGGAGTATTCTTTCTCCTGAATCTTAATTTAATATAAATTCTGTAGAAAGCTAAATAATAATAAAGAAAGAAAAACGAGTATGTAATGAAACCCCACAGTCAGCAATGTACATTTTCCAAACCTGTTAAAGCGTTAGCCACGTTTTAAACTAAAAAATTCAAATCAAAGTATCTAAATTATGCAACCAACCTTTTCTGATGTGCATGATATAGAGGTTGGGGTAAAAGTAATAAATAGCCAAAAACAACACGAATGTTCCTTTATGGTTCCTTTATTTACAAAGTGAGGTTGTGTTTATATATAACGTACAAAGCCAACAGAAAAATAGTATAACGAAGCTTATGCTGTTTTATTAAAATAAGTATTAATTGTAGTATTGTCACGACCTTCAACATGAAGCAAAATCCCTTGATCCAAGTATTCCTTCGAGTTGGAGAAACAAAACTGTTGGGACGATAGGCCAAGGACAGATACTTTAGGCATATTTTGCACGCTTGTAGCATCTTTAGTAAAAAGCATGCTTACAATTTTGAGTTGTTCATCTAAGGAACTACCCACATAACTTTTAGCGATCTTTATCCTGCCATTTTTTTTAAATTAATTATGAATCAACTGTTTACAAGCAATGTTGCCATGTCTTAACTGCAAGAAGAATCGGTCACTTTCAACATTTTTGCGTAGATCAATATAACATTTCAAAATGACTACCCATCCGATATTAGTTACAAGAAATGATCTTGGCTGCTAAGTTTGTGTATTTGGAAGCACAATAATGGCTCTGTGTTGTTATAAATCTACGTCACCAGTTTTTATTTTAAATCATTCATCACTTTGGCATGACTCTAAGATACCAATAACCAAAGCACCCTACAATATTTAAAATTGTGTTAAAGTCAAAAAATTGATATTAGCGATTTATACCTTATGTGGAAGAAACTCGAATGGTGCGTTTTTAAAAAGTTTTCAATGTTTTCTTTTGTAAAAATGCTCAATTTTTTAGGTTGATGTCCCACATTTTGTTTTTTAAATATGCTAATAATTTACAATATTTTGAAATATTAACATCATCTTTCAAGTTAAAAGTACTCTTTAACATTGAATATAGAGACCACATGGAAGATGATTTTTTAATCTCTGCTACGTCGCGAAATAAGTTAGTAGAACAGTCTCAGAAGTGTATTTTTGAACACTCTTTTTAAAGCACCAGTCGCGATATCACTGTATGCTTTTTCGTACTGTACTTTACCTTTCTCAGATAAAAGATTAAGAGTTAATTTTTGTGCAGTATCTCGCAATTCTAGCGGAGTACACTCGATTTTACTATCAGACATATTCATTGTTAAGAAAACTAATCAAATTGTAATTTAGTGTGTTTTTTGTTTTAACTAATGTAATAAAATGTGAATAAAAGTGCTTACTAATTTTTTTACTGTAACAAACGATAATATTGTGAAGGTAGCTTTTTTTCATTTTTTATTAGTTTAATGTTACTTATTTTATTTAATGGCTGATTGTGAATATAATAGTATATAAACCTTGGCAAAAGTATTCTATTCCTGGAATGGAATACTTTCCACCTCGGTGTGTAATGTACTATTAAGTTCAACGGCGGATAGACCGGTACGCATAGTACTCTAAAGCGTAGGACCCCAAGAGGAAAAGACTCCGTGCGCCTCCTATACTATGTTTTTTTGTTCACAATTTAAGATTCGATAAGTGGGTAACGGTAAGTAATGTCAAATATAACGACTATTCTCATTCTGAAACAACCCTCGGAAAACCAAAAAGACGTTTTTCTAATAAATGCTTTGCAAAAACTCTAAAAAGCTCACCCAGCAGTGAACTAGTTTATTATATTGCATGTAAATTGTTATATTGTTAGATCGGTAAGTTTAAGGTTTGTGTCAAACAGGTTTATTAACATTAAGAGGAGAAATGGAAATTTTATGCGGATTATTGAGCTAATTTCAGAATTTGATTCAGCCAGTCTACATTACAAACTTCTTATTTCTTCAAAGCTACGTAAGAAAAACTGGTTGCAATAATGGAAAAGCAAATGTGAAGACCTATAATCGATCAAATAAATAAAGATGACGTTCAATACTATTCGATAATTGTAGATTCTACTCCGGACTTACATAGCACATCAACTAGCCATTGTTATAAGAAATTGTTACCTGCGACTGCCTTATGAAAGCTTTCTGACGTTTATTTCAATTGAGACTCATACGGAATATTTGTTCCAACAAGTATGTTCATTTTTGAACGAAACTGGTCTTCCTTTGCAAAAAAATCGAGGACAGTCACACGACAACGCAGCTAGTATGAGTGGTCAATATAATGGAGTTCAATTGAGTTTTAGGTCAATTAACAGGTTTGCAAATTTTATACCTTATTCAGCACATTCATTAAACCTTGTGGAAACAGAAACTGATTATTTTAGAATTCTTCAGTTGTAACGACAATAAACTTACTTAACATAAACGCATAACAAAATAAATGAATTAATGCACCAGCCAGCTCACAAAATATTTATTACAAACACATTATAAAAAAAAACAAATTACATAAGAACAATGAGAATTTTCATATTTATTTAATTAGAGTCGTGGGAATTCTTACGTTACTTAACATTAATAATTTTGATTTTGATAAATACAAAAGATTTTATAAGTTGGACGCCACAATATTTTTTTTTTATATTAAAATGGTTAAATATTGAAACCAAAACAAAACTTAAAACTAATAATTACAGATTATGTACATACGTGTCATTGAAGGTTTTATAACGTACGAATTGCGCAGCTTCTTATTTAAGGTGTGGTCATGACTCATTGAATGATGCAATCTGATGCAATTTCCGTAAATCGTATCTTTCACGAAGATTTGATTGATATCTTGCCTTTGAATCGATAAAATTGATAATCGTAGATCGTAATTTCCATAATCGCAGACGTATAAAGATCGAAATCGTATTCATAAGACTTTCATACTCAAAGACATCGTATAAGAACGAAACCAAAAATCCGGAACAAAGAAAAAAAAACTAGAACGTAAATTGCGATGAATTATACAATTCGAATCAAAACAAAAATGACTTACCCCTTCGAATTACGGGTTTTATTCTAATTTTCGTAAATACAACAAAATGCAAATGCTACTAACAAATGCGTGCTACGAACAAATGCGGGCTACAACGAACGCCAGCTTAAATAATTTTCACCATTGGGGCAAAAATTCACAAACACAAATTAAATAAGTGGTAATTCCACTTTTTGCAGCACGCAAAAAAATGTCTACTTCACCTCATCTCTAAACGTAAGATTTCTTCTTACTTAAGAAGGCTCATAACGCATGTGCCATGCGCCAAATGCTTGCGCAAAAGAATTTACATAACAGTGAATACAAAAATGTTAATTAAAAACAGACGTATTCAAACGTAAAAAATGTACACGTTACACAGTCGCTGTATGTTTTTTTTCTGTTTCACACCATAGATGATATATAGTATCAACTATCGTCAAACTTCAATACGTCTTCAGATCTTTAATTGTAACTAGACGGTGCACTCATTATGAAGCTGTTAGAGCACTTAAAATTGGATACGTTGACGTAAATGTATACAAAGAGCTCATTAAATTCTGAAATCTTTTATTTCGAAGAATTTGAAGTAGTGTCTAGTTTTAGTTTTAGTAATTTTGTAAGAGTGTATGTTTTTAATCCATTAGTTAACCATAGTGCCATTCTATTAGACTAAGCAAAAATTCGCACACAATTAAATGCTTACTGTTATGAATTAGATTAAGATTGTTTATTTTGACACATTTATGATATACTAAAGGCGGGTTGCACAAAGCAAATCAAAAATGTAGCAAGTGATTATTTCTGAAATCAATTGTTACATCACGAATAAACGTGGTTTCATTGACTATGTAGCAATTGTTTTGAGAAATAATCAGTTCTTACATTTTTGATTTGTTTTGTGCAACCCGCCTTAAGTAAATTAATAATTATTATTAATATATCAAATTAAAATTGTATACTGTTCTAAATAAACATTATTATTATTAATTAAAATATGCTATGTTAACAGTAATAAAAGTTATTAAGCTTAGGTCCCCACGAATCGTAGATCCGCTACTGTTAAAGTCATGTCATTTTTGGTAGGAAGAGTGGTGTTTAGCATTGTGTCCTTGTTTTATCAGACTAATACGCAAAGAAAATGTTTTCTAAATATTTGGAAATATTTTTTGTTCTACACCACCTTTAAAGCGTATATTGCTTCTCATACATGTAATTCGATTTTTTGTGAAATAAATTTAAATTGATACTTTCTGTAACATTTCTAACTTTAAGTGTAGTATTCTAGATACTGTTATATTTACTTTCTATTATAGTTTCACGCTTACTTACAAAAAAACTGACAACTGTGCACAAATTAATATTGAATAAAATAAAGTAGACTTATTTTTGAAAGCGTAATGAGCGGACGTTATGAATTTATAGCGCCCTGGTTGTAATGTGTATGATTTACGTATCTCGTATCTTAGGCATTACGAGTAAATTATAATGAAATAAAAAATAATAGTCGTTCACGTAAGAAGCATCGAAAGTAAAGCATAACATAACAAACGTTAATGCAACGCAAGGCCGCACGTCCGAGCTTTGTATGCAAGTGAGTTTACTACAAAACTTTTGAAGAAAGTAATGTACATTATTTTTTGTGTTCACTTTTGCAAAATTACAATTTACAAAAAAATTGAAATCACCAGAAATATGTTAGTAATACATTTATTACTAAATTTTTCAAATTTGGTATTGATTTTACCATTGTTTTTCAATTTTAAGGGCGCGTGATTAGCCACTCGATTTTACTTCAATCAGTTTTAAATAAATAAGTGAAATTATTTATCTTTTTTCATAGACTTTGCTATAAAACGGTCTTTCAAAGATTGTATTATTTATTAGTCCTATTATATTATAGAACACAATAATTCTACTAAATTGGCGATGTTTAACAATGACTATTAATAGTAGTTTACGTAACAAGAGTCGAAAGTAAGAAATAGCATAACGAACGTTAATGCGACGCGAGGCCGCTTGGCCGAACTTTGCATTTGAGTGAGTTATGCTATGATTCTTTCGACGAGAGTAATGTACATTATTTTTTGTGTTGCCGTTTATAAAATTACATTCTTTTTTGAAAAAATAAAAAAAACAACAGAAATATAATGTTGGTACTACATTTATTACTAAATCTGTCAAATTTGACATTAACTTTAACATGGTTTTTCTTCAATTCTAACTGAATTTCAAGATTTTTAAAATGATTTTTCCACCTGTCGCATACTCGTTATAATATATTAATTCACTTTGCACACTTACTTTTATGTGGAGTCCTAGTTTTTATTTTGCCACCCTAGAGCTTTTTTCGTTCATTACGTAACTACACTAACGAATGAATATTGACGTTTACAATGTTGGCAGCACAAAAAATGTATTTTAGATATATAATTTTTATACATTATGATACATACTACGTTATGTTAACTATTTAGCAGTTGATACCAATTTTATGTATTTGTGAAAAAATGATTTTTAAAAAACTGAGTGAAATACGTAACCTATGTTTTGACGCTCATTTTTAGCTCAAATAATTTAAATATTATTGCAATGACTTTTTCACTTGTCACAAACTTGTTCTAATATAATAATTGACTTTAGTCACTTAATTTTATGTGAATTCCTATTTTTTATTTTGCTGCTCTATAGCTTTTCTTCACCCATTATGTAACTACACTAACAAATATTGACGTTTGCAATGTTGGTAACACAAACAATTATTTAATGATTACTGTCCTTTGCAAGTAAACTTCTGAACAAAGATTAACTTTTTGTTGTAATTTAAAAGCAAAAAATGTGTATTTGAAGTTGTAGAAAAATAATATTATTAACTTACAAGATGCACAATGTCATCAACCATACCAACTTATTTTTATTTATTGAAAACAATGATTACAGTCCGTTTCAAAATAAAATAAAGCCCGATAATTACTAATTTGTCAAAGTTTAAAAAATTAATATTATAATGTTTTTAACATGTAGCAATCACGTGACTAAGAAACAGAAAACCTTTTTATAATTATACATATATTATTATTTAATAAAATTAATAATGAGGTAAAGTGATATACTTGATTTATCAATTTTCTGTAATATACCTTACTGTCCTTGCGTGTCACTTCTACTAAAACACTAATAATAAATAATAAAATTGTATAAAGCCAATTATTAATTAAAATATACTATTTAAAAACATATATTTTTATAATTTAATATCAATAGTAAAAAACCATTTAAAATTAACAATAGAATGTAAACAACAATATTTTTATAGTTACATTTTAATAAAAAAAACCTTTTATAGCAAAAGATTCTAAATTTTTTTGATTTTATGGATTACCTAATATTTACAATTTTAATATTTTATCAGCTCTATAAGTTTACTTACTTACATTATCTTTAAGTATTTTGTAAGTTTATTAAAACTTGTAACAGAGAAGACGAAGTCATTTAGACTTAATTCTGAGGATCTAGTTCAAAAGTTGCATAATTTTTGTGTACAACTTATTGACATTTTAGTTAGTTTTTAAGTCGAGTCTTTTTTTACTAACGTGGTGGTAGTTGACTCAATTAACATTATAAAATATTTATTTGGCGAAAATAATATTTTAAATAACATGGTACCTATTATCAAAAAAGTCTATACAGAGTGTCTCACGGTTACCATCGGTTAGAAGTATATCAAGAACTGTAAAAGCTAGAAATTTTAAATTTTGCACATGCGACATGCCGTGTTTAATCTATGAAATCAAAATATTTTCCAAATGGCAGAAATTCCAAAAACACCGGAAGTGAGCATCAACATTTTTATTTTAAATACAAACCAGACATTTTTATTTCACATTCTGATGTGTCATCAAATGTTTAGTATGTATGCTGAATATAGTCGGCGTGGCGTATCAATTTTGATCGTTAAAAGAAAAAATGGATTTTTAAGAACTATTTTCCAGGCGCTGGCCGACTCCAAAAAAAAACAACAAAGAACCGAATGCTACAAGATCCGGAAAAAGCGCATTGACCGCAAATCTAATGCTCAAAATCGTTAAAATAAATGTATGTACTACATCACTACAGGTCAACCTCAACGGTCTTTAGTGCTTATATCGTGACACACGATATTAATATTGCTATTGTTCAAGAGCCATAGATTCATAAGAAATTAATAAAAGAGTTAAACTGTCCAGGTAGATGGCTGCTTCTATCCCAACTTGTGCACAACCCTCCCACATGCATCATTCTAATGAATGCACTAAACTTAATGCCATTGTAGGATTTATGTTCTAGAAACCTACTGGCAGCTGACATATCTGTAGTAAAAAAATGCACCACGAGGAGGTTTATTATCGGATCCAGTTACCTTACCTACAATCAAACAGAACCATCGCTGAAGGAGAAAATCCAACGGCTAATTAACAGTGGGACCAACAAACCGCTGATTTTTTGATCCGATGCCAATGCTCACCACCCCTTGTAGGGGAACACGAAAACAAATCCAAGAAGAAAAAAACTAATTTAGACATAATAAATAACGAAGATGCGTCTACGTTTATAATCGTGTTGCACAGTGAAGTTATTGACGTTACGCTTGTTAGACCAAAAGCGAGCAAAGTGATAAAAATGTGGCATGTATCAGATGTACTTTCTTTATCTGATTATAGATACATTCGATTCAATATTGAATCAGATGAGAAACTCGTAATGGAGTACAGAAACCCAAAGAATCAAATGGAAATCGCTTAAAAAAACTTTAGCCGGCCAAATCAGGAACTGTCCTTCAGTTGCAAGATCAACGCACAAGCTAGAACTAATGACAGACAGTATTGTTTATTCATTAAAATCCACATTTAAAGCAAGCTGTTCAAAAACTGTCAAACAAACTCACAACAAGGTTACTTGATCAAACCGAGAGCTTGATAAAGGAAGGGCACGCACAAGAAGGCTATGCAATACAGCCAAAAAGAGCGGAGACTAAGATAAATACAGAACCAGTCTCACAACATACAACAATGCCATTAAAAAAGCAAGGAGAAACTGATGGAGAAGGTACTGTAGGAACGTAGAAAACAAACCTACAGGTTGTCGGCACCAAAAAGTTTTAAGCAAGGACCGCTCTAGAAACATTGATTCTATGCTGTCCAAAAGAGGAAAGTTTATAGACTCGGTGGAAGATACTCTGCAAAAATTATTGCAAAAACACTTTTTGGGTTTATCGTTAACTGAAGTATTTAAAGCACCTGGACCTAGAACTACCAAACAAACGGGCACCCAAAAGAAAAAAATAATTAATCCTGTAAACCTAGAATGGGGAATCAATACGTTTAAACCCTTTCAGTCTCCAGAAGCTGATGGAACTTATCCCATCATGCTGCAATATTTGCTGCTCTGCGAAACGAAGTATGCGAAATTCTCAGAGCCAGCACTTTCGCATATACCAAACAGCTGGGAAAAGTTTAAGGTAGTATTTATACCAAAGACAGGGAGATCTGTGTACGCCCTGGCAAAATCTTACAAACGGATCAGCTTAACTTCCTTCATGTTAAAAGTACTTGAAAAAGTAGTCGACAGGTGTATACGAGACGGAGTACGAAAGGCTTCGCCTTTGCACCGAAATTAGTATGCATACCAATTCAAAAAATCTTGCGAGTTAGCAATTGAACAACTAGTAAACAGGTGCAAAAATGCAATACAATACCATAATATTGCATTAGGTGCTTTTCTCGATATTGAAAAACCATTTGACAATACTACCTTTAGTTCAATTGCAAGGGCAATAAGAAAAAAAGCATCACGCCTCTAGTGCGAAACTGGCTCGACTCAATGCTCAGGAATCGGACGGTAACAGCTACTTTGGACAGTAGCATTGTAGTAGCCAAAATGGCTGGCGGGTGTCCACAAGGCGGAGTACTGTCACCTCGGCCTGCTACAAGAACTAGAAGATAGCGGTGTATTCGCTTTAGGATACGCCGACAATCTCACTATTATCACAAACGGAAAGTTTGCGGCAACTGTATCGAACATATTGCAGAGTGCAGTAAACACCTCACAATAAAACGGCAATCGTTCCGTTTACCAAACGACGGAAAATGAATTACATTAAACTACCTACGATGTACGGAGTCACGCTCTCTGACTCTCTGACTGACTTTTAGCGCTCATCTAGAAAAAGTTACAGCAATCACCATCGGTGTTCTTAATACAATCAAACGGATGATCGGGCATACATGGAGCTTGAAACAACCTATAAAGCACAGCTTCTAAGTTAGACAAAGTACAGAAAACGGCATGTCTGCTGCAGCAGCGATGAGAACCACGTCCACAGCAGCTATGAAAGCACTACTTTCATTTCCACCATTACACTTCGTTGTAATGATGTAAGCAAGACAAATAACATACAGGCTGCCGATTAATAAACACTACCCAATTACCGGAAAAAACAAACCGCGCATATACAATGTGCTGCATGAAGAAACAATCTTAACTATGAGATCCGACTTCACAAAAGATTATCAAATCTTACAGAACTTTGAAGTAGCATTACTGTCACAAAACGAGTAGACAAGCAACATTTACCTGGGCGCGGTTAAAAAAACTATCTGGTACACAGATGAGCCAAAAATCGCAAAGATACCGGTGTAGGAATATATGGAAGCAGGCACCATGGGAAGACATTTTTTCTAACTTTGGTCAATATGCGTCCACTTTTCAAGCTGAAGTTACTGCTATCGACTGGTGTGTCAGGAACATTATCGACTTGAAATTATACGCTAATGGTGTGACATCGATCATGTCTAACAGTCAAACAAAATTACTGGCTCTTAGATCACCAGTAATAAAATCCAAACTAATTATGGCATGCGTAAACAGTAAACTCGCTAACAAGTACTGCTCATCTAGATACCAAAAAACCAGAGTGTTAAGAGAAATGTAAAGGCGGATGCGCTAGCTAAAAAGGGCACAACAGGGGCATATGTACATCAAACTTGAACCCGTTTTCAAAATTGCCTACGAATCTGGAAAAAAAATAATTCGCAGCAAACTAGCAGCGGAGCATAAGAAACTATAGAAAAACTCTTCAGGGGACGAGGCACAGAAAACTATTCCACAATCAAACACTAAAAATGCACTATTAAGCATGAGTCGACAAAGCTTAAGGAAACTCATAAGACTAATAACAGAGCACTGGTACATGCATAAAATGGGATTGCAAAGTAGCACTTTGCCGCGGTTGCTTAAAAGACGATGAGACTCCGCAGCATCTGCTGTGTAAATGCGAAGCGTATCAAACGCAACGCCCAAGAATTCTCGACAAACCAAAACTAACCGATGATGAATTGAAAAAAGACCCTTGGAATAAGCTTCTGGACTTTATTGACGAAACAGAACTGCTGAGGGAGTAATAAAACGGAGGTGCACAAAAGGACCAAAAAGACCGCAGTGCAGGGGCGCTACATGAACCACCTCTTGAATAAAATAAATAAATAAAATAACATATAAATTAATGTAAGTTGTTTTGTTTAAATAAAGTTGGATTTAATTAGGTACGTTTATAAGAATTAGTTCAAGTCGTGTAAATATTTTGTTTTTAAATAAATTAGAAATACGTTACAATACAATACCATGTTCGATAGGTTTTAAGTTATATCAAAAAATTATAGCACCGCGAATAAATTATTTGATTGTAATGTAATGCACCTCATTATAGTGAACGGATATCCAAAAACACACGGTATATTTCAAATTTAAATTATAGTTGTCACTATGTATATTTCATTAATATTTGTTTTTATTTCAACTTATGTTGGGAAGTAAAAAAACTTTTATAGGCATGTTGTTTAGCTAAACGTTTCAGGTTTGTAGTTTTTCTTAGGCTATGCTGCCTTACAAATCTATTCTATAATAATAATTTGTAACACTAATGTAAACTGACTTGTAAAACGTAGTTTTTTAAAATACGTTTTATAAGTTATGAAATAGAAACAATTATTAGATATTTAGATATTTAATAATTATAATTTATGTGAAATTATCGTTTTTACGTGACCAGAATTTAAAATCGTAAACAAACGATAGAATATTTGAATAATCAGAACAAAATATAAATCTTAGATACTAAATTTTTTTATTGAAAGAAAACCGCAATCAGCAAGATAATCATACGATAATATTAACCACAGACTTGATACAACGTCTTGAGCAACGCATAATGTAAATTAAAAATAATCGACTGTTTCAATTTTAAACGGTTTTAGATTAAAGTCTTTTGAGAACTTAGCGTTACGCTAAAACGTGCGAAAATATAAGCAAATTGATTTTAATACTTATCAGAAACGTTTATTACACAACAGCGTGGCAGTTTGACGTGGCTTTCCACTAGAATAACCGCAGTTATCTTAATTTTAAAATCTATCGGAAATACGTTAAACTTTATATAAACAAAAACTTACAGTAAAAATAAATTACATAAAAAAAGTAAAAAAAAAAGTCACTTTACCTTAGTAAAATTTAAAAGTCGGCTTTCTACACGTTTACGCAAAAATTTTCCGCGCAGAAAAACTCGCGCTTTTTTCGGGAAACGTATTAAAGGATCACGGGTGTCCTGAAAGAGAGGTGAACATCGACTGTAAACTAGGAAAGGGTGATGAGTTTTTCGTGCAGAAAATTTCGCGCGTGCGACTCCTAATACGTAACAGGAAACCACAACCTTTATTAAATAAAATAGCGCACTAAAAGCCTCTATTTGTCCAATATAGAATCTAATGCACTCACTCATACTGATACAGTTCGATGTTCTATGTAAAGAAATTAATTTTTTATGTAAAGTTATAAATAATCGGCACTATCAGGAAATGATTCAGAGAGATATAAACATTTCAAACAAGTAATCAACAACAAAAACTGTTTATAGAAATACACCTTAACATTGCGTGTATTTAAAGTTGTTTCTATTAGCGCCACTCAAAATAAAATGGCGTGTTTTAATTATGATACGACTAAAATACTTGCTTTAATATTCTTTTTCCGGCATGTATAGGTTACACTTTATTCCAGTATTAAATGTACGGAAACAGCGGTCTTTTCAGTTTATAGCGGCAATAGAAAACATACGAGGCTTTTTAAGAAAACAAGTATCCAATAAAAGAAAACATATACTATCTATTATACACACTTAGAAAGATTCAATTCAATATACACTACAGGTCAAAATCATTATTATGATAATGATAAATCTACGTATTTCTCCCTTTGGTGGTATAATTCTCCCTTTGGTATAATAGGATAATAGTCATTCAGTTTAAACCTCTTTATCAAATTTAAGGCTTGCTTGGATCTCTTTTTCTTATATTTCCACATTTTACTTTTTTTTCTTATTTTTGAGTGTATTATACTTTATTTCGATAAAATATTGATAATACAGTCGAACTGAGTTATTACGTTATCCGTCGGAGCGTAATGATTTTTACGTTATAACCGACATTAAATCTTGTTATAGTTAAACAATGTTTAAACAGATTAGTAAAATGGATTTTTACATTACGATTTTAAGCTCTAGGCTTTTTAATAATAGAAAAAAGAAAAATAAAACTACATAATTGTGGTTTACGCACTCCATTATTTAATTTAGAAACTTAATATTTGTTTTCTAGATTGTCTCTTTTACAAGTCAAACATTAGAAATTGTACAATTATCTTTGGTATTAAGATCGGCAATTCAGAATAATTTTTGATAAAAATTTAAACAAATAAACTGCAGATAAACGTTTCTTGAAATGGAAATGATAATAATTAACTTTAATTTCGAAAAAAATTGCGTACAACCGTGTTCTCTTAAACGTGTAGCATAAAAACTTTTTTTTACTTTAGACATTAACGTTTCGCCATAAAACATATTTAAGATTTTTTAGTGAACTTGAGCTTAAGTTCTTCGTCAGGCAGTATAAAAAAATTTTTACTGTAGTTTAGTAGTTTACTGACGACATAGTTCTAAAGTAAAAATTAACAATTTACAAAATTTCTCATTTTGTTATTTGGTATCAGAAATTAAAAACGTTTTCACATTTCTAAAATTTCTTCTATCGTATTCAATGTATTAAGTAAAAATTTTTAAAACAGTATCTCATAACTTCTTTTTACAAAAACTTATTTTTACAATCAATATATAGTTAAAATTAAATTGAATTGCCGCGTGGTATACATTCTATGTTATTGATGTTTTCACAAACGCTTTGAAAAACAAAAATTGCTCAAATATTGAAGTATTAATAAAGAATTTAAATTACAAGATTTAAATTCGAACCAAATGTATTAAAATTTTTAATTAATTCTTAATGACATTTGTTTAGGTATTTTAATTGATTAAGACCATCTTCAGACTAAAACACTTATGCGCACAAACTATTGAAAACAATTAAAATTTAACATGTGTTGATGAGTTTTCGTTTAGTTAATACATATTGTTGAAGTATAAATTCAATTTACATTACTGATAAGTTAGATAAGTATTGAATTTAAAGTGAACACGCTCATCTTGGATAGCAAGTATATTGAATTTTTTAAACTTAACTACAAAAGTTGAAACACGTCTAAATTTAAACCAAATAAAAACCATAATTGTTTTATTTAAATAAATACAAAAAATATCGTTAGACAAGAAATTTTAAGAATTTTAAGAAGGTTGTAGACAAAATGTAGTTGATAAAAGTAAAACTGGTATAGACAACGCCAGTATTAAAATAACGATATACAAAATAATAACGTATTTTTAATCTAGTTTTAAACTTTCTACTAGTTTGTCTAACATAAAAAAAATTGCAAAAAAAAAGAAACTTTATAGACACCAAATTTTTCTAAAATAGTGCTGCGTGTTTTATTATAAACAATAAAAATTTTAATTTATAGTTTGTAGAAATAAACAGAAAAGTAAGACGTAAGTAGAAATAATTTTAATTTGATTATATTATTAATAAGATTTTTAAAAACAACGAAATAGATCTACAGATTTTTTTTAACATATCGAGAATAACCATTGCTATATTAAGGTCTTCATTGTAATTATAATTACAATTGTGTTATTTTATCTCGTTTAGAATGACAGAAGAATAATTTTTTTTTGTTTTTTGCTAATAATAATTTATTTAGTTTTATTTAACATAATTAATATTTTTTCTTGTAAAGAGTGTTTTTTATTTGTAATTTAATTTTTACTCGTAGTCTTTTAAACACTTACTAAATATTGAATATTGGTTCTATCCGAAAAAGTTCAAATTTAACAATAAATTTTATTCAGCTTTCTACTTTAGCTATTGGTTCTTGCTGCTGAGAGTTTTTTCTTTATTTTTTTTTTGTTTTTGTTTTAAGTATTTTGTTTTGGTTTAGACGATTGTCTTATTCCTTTTAACGACTATATAAACGGTGTTAATATTTTTTTTCAAATTTTATTAACTCAATAATGTAAAAAATTAATTTTTTTTATAAAATTCTGATAGAATTTGTAGAACAAGAATATTTGTTAAAACGCAACAGCTAAGTATTGTAGTTAATGGAGACACTACTCATAGAAGAACATGTAGTGGAGCCACGAACCAATACCATATATGTGTTACGTTATAATTTAGATTTTCTATAAATTGCGGTATTTGTTTTCTTGAGTGGTCCTCGTATACTAACTTATTTTTATTTTCTTATCTTCATTTTGAATTCTAAGTGAAATTGTGTTTTGTGTGTTCTTGTTAATTTTTTGTAATTAACAGTATGTTTAATTTTGTGTTTTGAATCTAAAATTTATAAGGAAACTTGTTTATCTTTACCTATATGGCATTGACCTCACCCTTACACTTACCTACATAAAATTTGTTGATGTGCATATCGTAAATTGTTAATGTTAACTTTCCATTAGCTTTGATATTTTTCGTTAAGATTTTGTTCTGTTTTCGACATTAGTTATATTGTTTTGCAATTGTAAATACGCCATTTTTATTTTTCATTTGAATTTCGTGTCTAAACCGAATTAAATTCGGCGACTTTCGTAATCTACCATTGGTAAATTTGATTCGCCAGAGTCGAGATATTTTTCACAAGGCATTTTCTTGGAAAATTTTGTAAATTCTGTTATTATGTTGTTTCTTTTTTTATATTCCAATGCTGTTTAGTAATTACCTCTAATTTAAAACCATTGGTAACTTGCTATTTCCGATTTATTTTTCGTTACTTTTGTACCACATTTAAGCACGGCACTGATTTATTTTTGGCGGTTTCTGAGACCTTTTAACCCGAGTTTTTTTTTTGAAACATTCTTCTTTTCTTTACGTGAGCATTTATTAGCTAAAAAGTGGTGTTGACATGTACATGATTCATCTTTTAGGGCAAATTGAATTGAATTAATGCCTTCTGAATTATTTAGGATTTACGGATCATTGTACAATTATTTCTTACTAATCGTGTAGAAATTGAGATTTAGAGTAAGAAAAACTCATTTAATTGAGGATCACTGTGTCGCATCAACGTGGCTTCTTTTTACCGTATGTTTGGGTTTTACAACGTACCCTCTCGAGGTAGGAAGCAGAACGCTTTAATTATCTTACAACGTAAATCGTCATAAATTTATACTTTTAGGGTTCTTTCCCAGGGCATAAAATTTCGTCCTTAATACTGCTATTTGACGTATTAATCAGCCGCCATCTGGCAATTTTATCAACGGAAATTTTTATGAAAACTACATTAAGGTCAGGCATTTTCCTATATTTATTTACGAAAAGGATTTCGAAAATTAATCGGACGCCACCGCCTTATTACCGTTTGTTACTGAATTAAGTAATTTTTTTTGCATCAGTTGTAACATTATGCTATTCGACTGCTTTTGTTAATTTTATTCTAAAACACATTGTAAAGTTTAGTTATTTAGTAGTTGTTCATATAGCACCAGCGGTGTTTTCGAGCCGGAACGCTCCGGAACGTCGTTCCGGTACTTTCTTTTTTGACAGGAACGCGTTCCGGAACTAAAGATGATTTCTGATAACGAGAATTGGCTGACGTATTGAAAAAAAAATTAAAAAGAATTGCTGATTTTTTTTTCTAATTTTTGACAAATTTTTATATGTATTATTATAAACAAGGGTTTGAACCGAACCCATACCGAAACAAAAACCGGAACGAACTGGCTTGTTTTTCCGAACCGTAAACCGGAGTCCGGAACGTTTTTTTTCTGCTGAACCGGAACTCGAACCGAACCGAAACAAATACGTGAACCGGTTTTTGAACCGGTTCAACGGGAATTAAACTTTATTTATAATAAACATTAGAAGAAAAAAATATAAAATTTTAAAAAAGTAAAGATTTCATACATAAATTTTAATGCAAGCGGCCCACGGACCGTACGTTACTCATTCCTGGCATAGTTTATTGCCATACCCAAATTGGCCTGCGACTAATGCTAAGAATTTTTATTATACATTTGTTGTGAACTAGAATTTCCAGATGTTGGTTTCCAGTGTTGGTAGATGTTTTAAACTTTATTAGTTTATTACAGTGATGCTAAGAAAAATGCCGACAAACGTAACGATTTTCATCTGAAATGTGCATTGCTGGGAAATTCCCATCTTTGTAGTTTGTGCATCCCCCACCCTTAGTGTAAGAATTTTAGTATTTAAAACCATTTTTTTAATCAGTGTCAAACCATCTTTGCGACAGCACATTTATAGAAAGTGGAAGTTTTAGTTAGTGAATAAGTTCCACACAAAACTATTGTATGCATTAAAACCTTTATTACATCCAATCTAATAATAAGATTAATAAGTACTACTGTTAGCAAAATATTCTATGCACGCTACCTAAGTCAAAGTGTCGATTAAAAAGTGTTAGTGTCAATTTCGCATATTTCTAAGAACCTCTCGCTACAAGATTACGTGCGCGCTACATATATGTATGTAGTAGTTGCATTTTTCTATAATCTTTAATCTAATAAACTTAAAGTGTAAGTATATTTCATTTTCATTATTAATAAAAAAATGTCCGTTTTTTTTCTATTAAATAATAGTATTTATTTTATTAGTAATTTCAACATGAGTGAAAAAAGATAAAACAGTAGCATCACCGATTTTTTTAAAAAGAAACTAAAAACTAGCAGCGAAGATGAGTCAGTGACCAAGGAAAATGCAACATTGAGCCAAGTATCCAACACCAAGTTCAACGCTGATCAACTGGAATCTGTTGAACTTGCAGCCATAGCATCAACGTCAACGTCAACAAGTACTTATAATGATAACGATTCTGACGAAGTCTCGTGGCCTAATATTTGGAGTGCGGAAATGTGATGTGAAAAGAAAAGACAGTTTCCTTGGTTACTTTCCGAATCCGGAAAATTAGGTTGCTCTTTTTGTAACAAAATACAGCACTTAGGGATATCTAAAACCCGTTGTGTAAATATTTCGAAGGAATGGAATTCCACATCCGTTTCTTACTACGGTAAAGATAAAAAATCGCAGTTAACGTCATTAAGAAAAAAAAAAATTTGAACACGCGAAAACAACAGCGCACATTAATTCAGAAAAAAAATCAGCGAACAGCATCAGCCAATAGAAAATGTAATAGACTATTTAAATAAGGCGTCTATTAAGAGCACGTCTTTAGTATTTAGAACTGCTTATTATTTAGCCAAACACGACCGACCATATTCGGATTATTATAATTTATTGCAATTGCAAGAATTAAATGGAACAATTTTGGCACCTGGTTTACGGTCCAGATATACCTGCACAAATATAATTAATCACATATCCAAAAATATGAAATTAAGAATTTGTTCAGAAATTATTAAAACAAATGGAAAGATTTCAATTCTCATTGATGAATCTACAACATTAAGTAAAAAATCTACTCTAATTATATTTTTAAAATTCGAAATAAATAAAATCAGCGAACCACGAATCCTTTTTTTTGATTTAATAGAATTGTCCGATCAAACAGCATCCACCATTACAGAATACCTTTTAAATAATTTGGAAAAATATGGCTTCGACGAGAATTGTTTGTAACAAAATTTATTTGCATTTACCAGTGACGGAGCAAGTGTAATGTTAGGAAAAAGGTCAGGAGTAGCTACAAAATAATTGAATAAATTTCCAAAAATAATCACGTGGCACTGTTTAAATCATCGTCTGGAGCTCTCTGTTAACGATGCTGTCGCGTATGGTATTAACCATTTTCACATATTTATGGATAAATTATATACCATTTATCAGCAATCTCCTAAAAATCAACGCGAACTAGAATCATGCGCGGAAAATTTGGGAGAAGAAATTAAAAAAATAGGACGTTTTAGGAATAAGGTGGATAGCTAGTTCATTCAGAACTGTTAATGCAGTTTGGCAAAATTTAAAATCTCTTGCTGAACATTTTCATCAAGCCGCAACTGATAAAACTCGTTCAAAAACTGATCAGAGTGTATACATAGGTCTAAAAAAATATATCATGTCTAAACAGTTTATAATTAACTTGGCATTAATGTATGACGTTTTGTATGAACTTTCCATCTTGTCTGAAGCGTTACAGAACAGAAGTGTAACGACAGTATATGCGGACAAACTAATCCGTCGAACTATTCGCTATTTGGAATCACTAAAAGACGTTAAAAAAGGAAACCAACTCATAGAAGCATCCGAGGCTGTTCAAGTGATGAAATGACACCTAAAAAAAAACGTCGCCGCCAGAATTATCATCGAAAATCACCTCCGTCGTTAAATTTGGGACATAAGACCGCACAGAGCGGCCGCCTACCCAGGATCGGCCTTGTCTATATAATTATATATACGCGTTCCAGTAAAAAAAAATTAGCACAACACCACTGTATAGCACCTAGTACTACATTCAATTTATATCAGTTTTTTTTGTTTATTTTTTTTTTTAATTGCAATTTGCACTCCGGTTGGGCGAATGTTGCATTCGCGCGTTAGTGGCGCGTCGTTACGATTGATCTGTTACGCGATTCGCGCTATCGCTGCTTACGTAAGCTACGGTTGTCGCTTTGGATTATTTTTCGTCATTAAATTATAAAATCGTACGCGACTCGTGACCCCGCTCGGGTGTATCTTAACCTAAAGGTGGCAAATTTGCTATTATGTTCATTTATTATTTACATTTGAATGTTTTATTATAAGAATGTGTCTGTTAGCGTTGTTTTCTTTTATTTTGCCCTGCCTAGAACAGTATATTTGTGTGACACCCGTTTAGAAGTTGGTGGTGTGTCAAAAACCGCAACGTTCTGAAAGGGTTTGGAACGGGTACTCAACCTCTTAGCGCTCAATTATATTCATTGCTTTATTTAGATCGCCCACGCCGTCTCCACTGCAAAGTTAGCCACGGCAGTCCAACCCCCACCTTTACGTCCACTCGTTGGTTGTCGTATCATATGAAGTAATGATAACTTCATGTAGATATGATGTATGTGAAATCTAATGTTAATAAATAAATATATACATCTTAATATTTTAAATAAAAACAAAATATAAAAGCACAACATGGCTTAGTCTAGTATATAGAAATAAATAAATTTTAAAAGTTCTGTTAAGGATTCCGTGAAAATTTTTGGAAATCTTCAAAGTGCACATGTCAAGTTTAACAAATTAAACATGGAAGGGTTTAAACCACCTAAAAAATTTAAATGTCACAAGTGCAAATATTAGTGACAACTGGAAAAGGTTTAAAAAAAGTTATAAAATATACATAAAGGCCACTAGCAAGGCAACAAAGGACTTTGAAACGGAAGTAGCCATATTTCTAAATTTAGCTGGTAAAGACGCATTGAAATTGCTTAATACATTTAATTTTACTGAAGATGAGATCAAAAGTATTGATAATGTTACGACTGCCTTTGAAAATTATTGTAATCCAAAGAAAAATGTGGACTACGAAAGGTTCATGTTTAATAAAAGGTGTCAGCAAGAAAGTGAACCATTCCAAAAATTTTTACCATATCTTAAGAAAATTTCGCAAATCTGTGAATATGGAACTCTAAATGATGAAATGGTACGTGATAGAATTGTTTTAGGTGCAGCAGATTTATCGTTACGAGAAAGACTGTTAAGAATTGAAGACTTGAAATTGCAAGAAGCAGTCGATACATGCAAAGCGGCGGAAATATCTAAAGCACAAGAAAAAAATTTACAGGACAAAATTGTTGCTGGTGTGTCTAAAAAATCGCCAGGTGGAGAAAATTTAGGTGTTACAGATGTCAGAAAGTACATGGTGTTCGTGAATGTCTAGCATTTGGTCAAAAGTGTGCTAAATGTGGAAAAGAAAATTATTGTAACAGCGAAGGCTTTCACCGCCGGAATCTATACTAAGATAAGAATGTCTTCCGGGTTTGGCCCGTGTCATTGTTGTTGTAACCGAAGTTACCAACGTTTCGCCCACTTTCATAAGGGGCTTCGTAAGGGCGTGAGATAAATTGCAAAACTCAAACAAGCAACCGAATTCTAACTAAGAACTTCTCAAAAGCTAGGTTATTCCATTGTGAAACAAGCTATAATCTAAACTCTGAAAAGGTAAGAAAGAAAACGATAACTTAAAAAAGCAAACGAAAATCTAACAAGGAACTACTACCCAGTTAGGTAATCAACTTGTGAACCAAGCCAGATTCTAAACTCTGTAGAAGTGACTTAAGAAGAAAACAATGACACGGTCCAAACCCGGTGTTCATACATGAACAATCATTTTTAATCATAACATTTAAATTTAATCTAAACCTCTTAATTTTACAAACATAAATTATAAAATCCCTAAGTTGCAAATTTAATAATATAATTGTGATGTAATTCTATACACATTCCTTACAATGCTTATAATGTATATCAGCAAATTCTTTCCAATGTCACAACATGTATTATGTAGTAACAAATTCTTTACAATGCCATAACACATAAGCAAATATTTTATAATGTAGGCTAATAATGAAATAGTTAAATGTACAAGCAAGCAATTTGAACTGTATAAATACACAACTTTTTATTAATAAATTATCATTCAAAGTAAAACTTGTTTGATCACTGACATCTGTCCTAGAATCTGGTATCGTTCAGATACTGATTACCTGGGCAGGTGTCAACCTATTAAGTACGAACCATCATCGTGCTTAACATTTGGTCCTTCGAGCCGGATCCACCACGGATCCACCACCATGATCATTCAACGTTAAGTTGTTTGATCACTGACACCTGTCTTAGAATCTGGTATCGTTCAGATACTGATTACCTGGGCAGGTGTCCTACTATTAAGTACGATAACACCTTCGTGCTTAACATTTGGTCCTTCGAGCAAACAAGAAGAGGAAGCGGTCCACCAGCACCAAAACAATACAAAGTGGTGTCATCATTCCGAAGATAGAAACATTTTAATAGATTTACGACCTATTAAAATAATTACAACAACATACGAAGAAGTATATTTCCGGTCCATCCGCGACCAACAAACGAAGAAGTATATTTCCGGTCCGTCCGCGACCAACATACGAGGAAGTATATTTCCGGTCCATCCGCGACCAACAAACGAAGAAGTATATTTCCGGTCCGTCCGCGACCAACATACGAAGAAGTATATTTCCGGTCCATCCGCGACCAACAAACGAAGAAGTATATTTCCGGTCCATCCGCGACCAACAAACGAAAAAGAAGTGTATTTCCGGTCCATCAAATGTTAAGCACGTAAGGTGTATCGTACTTAATAGTAGGACACCTGCCCAGGTAATCAGTATCTGAACGATACCAGATTCTAAGACAGGTGTCAGTGATCAAACAACTTAACGTTGAATGATCATGGTGGTGGATCCGTGGTGGATCCGGCTCGAAGGACCAAATGTTAAGCACGATGATGGTTCGTACTTAATAGGTTGACACCTGCCCAGGTAATCAGTATCTGAACGATACCAGATTCTAGGACAGATGTCAGTGATCAAACAAGTTTTACTTTGAATGATAATTTATTAATAAAAAGTTGTGTATTTATACAGTTCAAATTGCTTGCTTGTACATTTAACTATTTCATTATTAGCCTACATTATAAAATATTTGCTTATGTGTTATGGCATTGTAAAGAATTTGTTACTACATAATACATGTTGTGACATTGGAAAGAATTTGCTGATATACATTATAAGCATTGTAAGGAATGTGTATAGAATTACATCACAATTATATTATTAAATTTGCAACTTAGGGATTTTATAATTTATGTTTGTAAAATTAAGAGGTTTAGATTAAATTTAAATGTTATGATTAAAAATGATTGTTCATGTATGAACATATTGCCATCTCTAAAATAATAAATTGAGTTACCATATTTCGTTAGCTGATTGTTGTATAAAGATTGGTTTTTGAATGTTCTGCCTTTGTGCTTCTAGTTGTTTTCTTAGTTTTAACTCTTCTTCCACGGCTTGAAATTTTTTTCTAACTCTTTTCTTTGATCTGCCTTGAATACTTCGTTGTGTGCTTTCCAATAATGTATATGAGACCTTGACTGTTTTATAAAATGGGAGGCATCATATTTGCATTGAATTAACCCGTAATTCATTTTTCTTGTCCTGTTGTAAAATGTTCTTGATTCGATGATCTCTGATGGACCGGAAATACACTTCTTTTTCGTTTGTTGGTCGCGGATGGACCGGAAATATACTTCTTAATTTGTTGGTCGCGGATGGACCGGAAATATACTTCTTAATTTGTTGGTCGCGGATGGACCGGAAATATACTTCTTCGTTTGTTGGTCGCGGACGGACCGGAAATATACTTCTTCGTTTGTTGGTCGCGGACGGACCGGAAATATACTTCTTCGTTTGTTGGTCGCGGATGGACCGGAAATATACTTCTCTTCGTTGTTGTAATTATTTTAATAGGTCGTAAATCTATTAAAATGTTTCTATCTTCGGACTTTAGATACCACTTTGTATAGTTTAGTGACGTAACATATCGTATTGTAACCAACTGTTCATACATGAACAATCATTTTTAATCATAACATTTAAATTTAATCTAAACCTCTTAATTTTACAAACATAAATTATAAAATCCCTAAGTTGCAAATTTAATAATATAATTGTGATGTAATTCTATACACATTCCTTACAATGCTTATAATGTATATCAGCAAATTCTTTCCAATGTCACAACATGTATTATGTAGTAACAAATTCTTTACAATGCCATAACACATAAGCAAATATTTTATAATGTAGGCTAATAATGAAATAGTTAAATGTACAAGCAAGCAATTTGAACTGTATAAATACACAACTTTTTATTAATAAATTATCATTCAAAGTAAAACTTGTTTGATCACTGACATCTGTCCTAGAATCTGGTATCGTTCAGATACTGATTACCTGGGCAGGTGTCAACCTATTAAGTACGAACCATCATCGTGCTTAACATTTGGTCCTTCGAGCCGGATCCACCACGGATCCACCACCATGATCATTCAACGTTAAGTTGTTTGATCACTGACACCTGTCTTAGAATCTGGTATCGTTCAGATACTGATTACCTGGGCAGGTGTCCTACTATTAAGTACGATACACCTTACGTGCTTAACACCCGGAAAACATTTTTATCTTAGTAAAGAAAATTATTGGCAATTCAATTAAAATTAAGCATACAAAAGGTACAAGAAGAAACGTTAAAGAAATTGAAGTTGCAGAAAATAAAGAAGACAGTGAGGAACAGATAAGTATTAGTTTAGTAAGTGTTAGTAATGTAAATATTTGGACTGAAAATGTAACAATAAAAAATGTGGAAATAGGTTTTAAAATAAATACAGGTGCCCAAGTAAATGTGTTGCTTGACAATATTTTTAAAAATATTCAAGATAAAGTAGAAATACCGTAAAACACCTATCGTTTTAGAGGCGGTTGGTGGATCAAAAATAAAACCGTTAGGGGTAGTAAATTTTAACTGTAAATTTAAGGACACTGTACCGAAAGACGAATTTGTAATTGTGAAAGAAAATATTGTACCAATTTAAGACTCTCAACCTGTATCAAACTAAATTTAATTCATAAGGTAAATGAGTTAAATGTATTTGAAAGTAAAGAGACATTTGTACAAACTAATTTGGATATATTTGAAAGTTTAGGAAGTTTTAAAGACAATTGTACAATACATTTAAAACAAAAGGTTGAACACACTGCATGTCCTTCACGTAGGGTTCCAATTACTATAAAAGATAAACTTCTAAAAACTTTGCTTAGTACGGAGGAAAGACAAATAATATCAAAGGTTGAACAACCAACAAGGGAATGGGTCAGTAACCTTGTAATTATTGAGAAATCTGATGGTTCATTGAGAGTATGTCTTGATCCGAAAAATTTAAATACTGCTATAAATTGTCCAAAAAATGTTTTAGTACCTACTTTAGACGAGATTTGTGAAAAATTACATAGCAAACAGTATTTCACTGTATTAGATTTTAAGGAAGGGTTTTGGCAAATAGTGTTAGATACTGAGTCCAGTAAATTGTACACATTTGCAACTACATTTGGATTACCTTTTCGTTTAGATATGGCTCCTGAATATTTTCAATTAATTAACAACAAAAACTTTAGAGATATACCTAGAGTTCAAATTTATTCTGATGATCTATTGATCGCAGCAGATTCAATTGATAAACATAATAAAATTTTAAAAACGGCAATTAAAAAAGCCAGAAACTTTGGTGTTAAGTTTAATAAAAAGGAAATACAATTTTGTACTGAGTGTGTTTTTTAAGAGAGGTATTGAAATTGAAAAAAGTCGTATAACAGCGATAACGTCATTAGAAGATCCAAAATGTAAAAATGATTTACAAAAAATATTGGGCATGATAAAGTTTTTTCGTCAGTTTATACCGAATTTGGCAGAACTTACAAAATCATTGCGGGAATTATTAAAAGATGATGTTGATTTTTTATGGATGCAACAGCATTCACAAGCTCTAAATAGATTAAAAACTAAATTATTAAATTCTTCAGTTTTAGTACATTTTAATACTAGTTGCGAGATAACTGTACAAACAGATGCCTCACAAGGGGGTATAGGTTGTTGTTTGCTACAAAACAATAAACCTATAGCTTTTGCTTCAAGAAGTTTAAATCAAGCTGAGATGAATTATTTGCAAGTAGAGAAAGAGCTTTTAGGGATCGTATTTGAGATGAAAAAATTTCATAATTACGTATATGGACATAACATTAAAATAATTACTGATCACAAACCTTTAGTAAGCTTAATAGAGAAACCTAAAATTGCATCAAATAGACTACAAAGAATGAGAATAAAGTTGCTTAAGTATAAATTAAAATTAGTCAACTTACCTGGTAAACATTTATATGTAGCAGACCTGCTATCAAGATCATATAAAAAAGATCAAAATTTAAATGAAGAAGAGTAAATATCTGAAAATGTAAATTCAATAAGCAAATCTCTGAACATAGCTGATGAAATGAGAAAAAAGTTTCAGATCTTCACTAACAATATATGCAATATAAAACACTAATAAAAGTTAAAAATTATGACACCATCAGTACTAAGTGAGTTTATTACATGAAGCTCATTTCGGCATGCAAAAAACCAAACCACGAGCTCGTCAAATTGTCTATTTGCCGGGATTAATGCATGAAATTGAAAATATGATTGCCAAATAGTTAATTTGTGAGAGATTTCGAAATTTAAACTGCAAAGAACCATTAATTCCTCATGATATACTGAACCTACCATTTAACAAAGTTGGTTGTGATATTTGTACATTTGCTGTATCTGATTACTTAGTAGTACAAGATTATTATTCTAAATGGCTTGAAATTGTACCTTTGAAATATAATAACTCTGATGATATAATTAAAAAACTAAAAAATATATTCTCCGTTCATGGTATACCGAATATCTTAATTGCAGATAATATGTCTTTAAATTCATTTAAATGCACACAATTTGCGAGTCAATAGAACTTTGAAATTATTAATAGCTCACCATATTACCCGCGTAGTAATGGTCTTGCGGAAAGGCAGTTCAAACTGATAAATCAGTTTTACGAAATTGTGCACAAAGTGGAAAAGATTTGTCATTAGGGTTATTGGAGTAGAGAAATTTACCAATATCAGGATTACAAGTTTCTCCGGCACAAATATTATTAAGTCGCAGATGCAGAACAAAATTACCAACTTATTCAAATTTACTAAAGCGTAAAATTTTAGAAAACGCTCATGCTGAAATTGAAGATAAACAAAAAATATATAAAAAAAATTATGATAAAAACACTAAGCTGTCTCAAGAATTTAAAGGAGGAGATAATGTAGTAACTTATAAAAATAAGGTGTGGGAACCTGCTAAAATTATACAAAAATGTAAAACGCCAAGATCTTATTTGAGTAGAGACAATAAAGGTCAATTACTCAGAAGAAATTCAATTCAGATAAGAAAATCATTAAATCAGTTTGTAGTCAAGTCAGATTTTGATGATGAGTTAAATGTAACTAGCAATAGAAATATTAATAATAGTGATACGGAAACTGTAACGGATACAATTTATTGTAATAGGGACATGGCTAGTAGTGCCAACTTAAAACGCAAGACTGATGATTATGTAACTCGTAGTGGCAGAAGTAGTAAAAAACCAAAAAGTTTTGCAGAGTTTGTAACATCAATAGTAAACAGGGAGGTGTAGTGAATGGAGACACCACTCATAAGTAGTAGAACATGTAGCGGAGCCACGAACCAATATATGATGTAATGATAACTTCATGTAGATGATGTATGTGAAATCTAATGTTAATAAATAAATATATACATCTTAATATTTTAAATAAAAATAAAATATAAAAGCACAAGTCTAATATAAGTACACGCAACGTAAGTTTGTATGTGACACTAACTAATTGCTACGCGCGGTCACGGTTCGTAACTCAAGCATGCATGCGGGATGCCTCGCTACAAGATATAGTTCTAACACGCCCTCTCAAACCGCATGTCCCATTTACACTCGACCCATTGCCAAAACCAAGGTCATTCACACATTTCTCATGACCAACACAGGATCATTTGCCAAGCATTGAAGACCACGATTATCGAGATATCTTGTAACATCGGCCCATTCATCGAGTTCTAGCTCGTTCAGCAAACTAATCAAATAAATAGCTTGTTTGGTTGCTTTTTCTAGGCTGACGTATTCAGCCTCCGTTGACGACAAAGCAACCGTTTTTTGCTTTTGGGATTTCCACGTGATTGCAGCACCACTTAGTATAAATGCGTATCCCGTATATGAACGACGATCAATTCTACAATTACCCTAATGAGCATCGGAATAAACAAACAATAGTTTATCAGTACGCGTATACACTAGTCCGATAAAGACACTACCAGCTAGGTATCTCAAAACTCTCTTCGCTGCAAACCAATGACATTTACGCGGCTTCTCAACGAATTGTGCCAACCTTGACACTGTTTTCGCAGTATCAGGCGACGTTGCCACAGATAAATACATAGGCGCTCTGATCAATTCTGGAAATGGATATTTACCAGGTGAGTCACTTTCGTCTTCGACAAAACGCACATTCGTTTCTGATGGTATCACAACTGGGTTATACTTATCCATCCCATATTGTTTAAGTAAACCTAACATATAATCTGTTTGAGAAAGTTTTACTTGATCACTTTAATCAATGGCCAGACCTAAACAACATTTCGCAAGACCAAGAACTTTTATTTCAAATTCTTCCAGTTTTTGTTTTATTTTTGTCATCCACATATACTACCACTAATATTATATCATTATCTCCATCGCCATAAAACAAGCAAGGTTCGTTATTAGTACACTTTAAACTCATACTATGAAGCTTTTCAGTTAGACGCGAATACCACCACCATACAACAATTTCTTTAGCCTGCACGCGTTACCACTATTACTTATTGCATTAAGAGTTTATTCGCATGTGCACTTACTTCCAAAGTTTCACTTTGCTTAGGCATTATCCTCTTCAGCATCTAGTTCAACATTTCCGGCACCTTCATGATCACATCTTCTTCTTGCGTTCTATTCAGATGGCCTATCTCTACGTCGAACTGCCAAATCTTAACTTCAAATTGCACTGCAAGTGCAAACACTAGTTGTAATGAATCCAATCTCGCTACAGAAGCAAACGACTGATAATAATCAACGCCGTACTTCTAACTGTAACCCTTTGCTACAAGCCGATCTTTACGTTTCTCGATATCACCAGTACGATCATACTTATTCGTTAAAACCAGATGACATCCAATCGTTTCTTAGAATAATATGCTACGTATCATTCTTCACGAGGTTTGTGAGTTCGACTTCAATTGCATATTTTCATTTGTCACCCGTGTCAGTTTCTAAGGCATCTGGCACATGACTTCTACTACACCGACAAACACATCATCTTCAATTTTTGAGTCAACATTATCGATTTGAGCGTCATCTTGTGCTACCGCACGTGTTTCCCGTACGAAACGAAACAATTTTGGTCTATCGGGACTCTTATCAGATCTTCTTCCGGTTCTGTTTCAGTAACTTCAGGGATAACAAAAATTGTCTGGCATTCATTGGAGTTTAATTCATCATCATGCAAAAACTCGACAATTTTCTGTTGATTGTTTTTTTTTACTGTATTTTGTCCTTGTTGACGTAAACAACTCATCTAGTTGTGAGGGTCCTTATCCATCCAAGCTACTTGTTGGACTTCGATTGTAAATGTAACAAACTGTGGCGATGGCTTCCGACCAAAAAAATGCACTTAACTGTAATAATAAACATATAGCTATTTTCAGCTAATTCGATCAGCAACTCCATTTTGCTTTGGAGTGCGAGGAACCGTCTTTCAATACCTTGTTTAGATAAGTATTTATCAAACTCGGCATTACAGTATTCTCGACCGTTGTCCGATTGCAGGTACTTTATTTTCAAACCAGTTTGTCGTTCTACAAGCTGTTGGTAAATTTTGAAATGCTTTGAACACACCACACTTACGTCTTAAAAATTACACTTTGCACCATCACGTACTGTCGTCAACGAATATTACAAAATATGTTGCACGTCCTGTAGATTCCGTTTTCAATGAACCCCCAACATCCGAGTGCATAATTTTTAATGTTTTGTTACACGGCATTTGACCTTTGGGGAACGATAATGCATCCATTTTACCCTTTAAGCACACTTCACAACATAATAACTGTGTTACATTCTTTAGATCAACCTTAGGCATAACTCGATCACGAAGCAATTTCACAAGGTCATTGCTATTCAAGTGATCTAATCGTTCTTGCCACAACATTAAGTTTAAACTCATTGGTTGAACTACAGCTCCAGCATACTCAACATTTTTGCGTATAAAGTACAAATTCAAGAGCGATACAGCTTAAGACACTAAGTCTTTTATTCAAACAAATAATGATATTTTTGATTGCTTGAATAGTACAACGTTAAATGACCAAAATCCTTATAAACGTGGATTTTCGATATTCAAAAATCATTCTTACAAAACATTAAGAAATCCGTTGAATTATTTTGACACTGTAATTTTTTTTCAAAACGGCAACGAAAAAAAAAAATCTTGCGTACAAGATTTTTAATAGACCATAAATGCGATTTTAATGTTAAGGAAAGATTTAAAAAAAAAGAAAATTTGTATTTATTGACGTTAAGGATTAATAGATTCATTAGAAAATTCGTTTTCAATAACCCGTGCCAGGAGATGATATAATTCCCAACTACCTGTTCGTGAATTTAGAACAGCGTTAAACCACGACATGGACATTCGTTTACAAGTACCAATTTAACAAGCAGACTCTGAAATGGATAGATTGTTATCTACTCTAGATTAAACAATAAATGCTGAACCTAACGCCAAAAAATTATAAAAGAAAAGAAAAAGAATGGCAATTTTTAACTGAAGACATGGAAGTATTGCTTCAACGTGACGGAAATGTTAATTTTTTTTAGAATCTTGTTCCGTAGCTCATATTGAGGGTTATTGGTGTCAAAAAATTAGTACAAAAATTGTAAAAAATATTTGAGTGATATAAATGTGCTTGAAACATTAATTGTAAATAAAGATTACAGTAATTCAAAGAAAATCAAATTTTTATACAGACCAAATTCAGAATTTTTTAAGATTGTGTACAACCTATTAATATTGTTTAATAAATAGTTTTCTAAGTTACAAACAAATTATAGCTTACTAACAAAAATGAAACAAAGAAAAAATAATTGAAGGTGGACAGAAAATATGTGGTTAACTTAATGCAATTCACATAAAACAATAATTATGGACCAATTAATGCAACTTTATAAAACATTAAAATGATCAGTTGGTGGCACTGGTAAGAATGGTACAACACTTAAAAAATCACTTATGCCGAGTTGATGTTCAGTAAATGAACAATGTTTCTGTATTATAGGTACTATTAAATTAACGACATAATTAAATTGCTAATACAGTATACTAAAAATGTAATTGTCGATTTATTCACTATATAGGCTATCCAAAAAACCAAACATCACGTCATGACGTTACACGTCATCAATAAGAAGTTACGAGAGGATGGTGTCATGTACAATATTGGCATGTATTTTGCTTTATTATCTATTAGACGGTACCTTTTTTTAAAGTTAGGATATGTTTATTTATTATAACAAAATTTCAATTTTCTAAAACGTATAGATTATGATGTTTACGTTGATGTTTCAAGTTATATGTAATTTGTAAATGAATTTCTGTATGTATCAGTTTTAGGTGAATATAATTTAAGTATCCGAAATTTCATCCTTGGGAAAACAAAAAAAATTAAATCATCAGGCGATGTGAAAATATGTTACTGTTCTGCGCACTGCTTAAGTTTAATTAAATAAGTTGTACAAACGTGGTTATATATTTGCAACAAAACTGTAAAAAAATTCCGTTTTAGCAAATATACATAATAATTTTTTCAAAAGTTGTTATTCGGGAATTTCCAAACGTGTATCTAAAGCTATGCTAAAGTATGCTGATAGTATTACGACACTTTCATTTATTTAGTCTATGTATTCGTATATACAATCGATTTGATCAGCTTAATTACGTGATTTGTAGCGCACATTCACAAAACGCATACTAATACCAAACTCTCAATAACAACTGCTTATGAACTAATTATTGTTAATAAATGAAGTTTTCCTATAACAAGTTGTATTAAAAAAACGTGCTACTTTTTACAAGCATAAATAACGGTCGAATTTAAATATTATAGATACTTTTTATTTCTATAACACAATTATGTAAATATCTATATTTAGTTTTAATTTGTTTTAAATTCATCTTCCAAATAACGATCTTCTAAAGTTATTATTGATAGAGCAATATTTTCAACAGCCAAAACTTTTACTTTGTAAGGTAAACAATGCCAAGGCAAATTTAAAAAGCGACCAGCGTAAACTGTTGTACAGCCGTTTCGCTCTTTTGGGGCTCACCAGCAGTGGTAGAACACTCTTATCTACTTCCACAAATCTATTGACAGAGCTATAACTGTATATTAAGGTAGTAGTCTGGTAACTTATGCCTATTTTCATGACTTCTTTGGAGAGTGGTTTTTTATAGGTAAATAAAAATGAATTATCTTGAATATTTAGAGTGTTTTTATTTACATATTGAAAATATAAAAAAAAATGTATTTGAAAAAATTTAATAGTTTATTACTATTATTATTGTCACTCGAAGTTGGAACCTCAAAAAAAATGCACGTGGGTGGCCCGGGTGATTTTGGCTCTTGATGTTATTTGAAATCAAATATTCTTGATTATTCTTAATCTATAGACATGTCATTCTGGTCGGAACTACTGAAGTTAAATTTCAAGGGTAAATAACAAAATGACGGACTTTGAAAAAAAGTCTTTTTATTTTAGCAAAGAAAAAGTTGTAAAATAAAAAGTTAGGGCTGAAAAAAATTCTCGTTAGTACCGACGAGAAGTATAAGTGTGTAGAACAGCCTGTTAAAATTTGAAAGCAATCGGTTCAGTAGAAAAAAGTTAGGACCGACCAGAAAAACAATGTTTTTGTTGGACTCCGAGGCGAATTCGAATTTCTGTCTGAAATTTTCACAATATATTCTCAAGACATTGTACTTTCCAATTAAGCAAAAAAAAAATTTTCGATTTTTTGAACCCAAGTTACCAGACTACTACCTTAATAAACGATGTAAATAACATAAACGAAAAATGATGACAGAGCGTAAATTTACTATGTAAAAATAGTAATTTGAAATTTGTTATACAGATGAAAACGTTGACAAGCTGATTTTATACCCGCGTAATTCAAACAAGTTTTGAATACACCGCGGGCTAAAACCACAACAATTAATATTGTATCTCATAATTGTAAATAGTACCTTATGAGATGGCTCTGCTATCAATCGCTAGTGACTTATAATAAGAAATTGCTGATTCTAGGGCACGTTATGGAGAACAATCTAATTCAAAAAGTTTAACTTTAATTTTAAAAAAATGTATAAAAATCAAGTAGACGGATAACGGAATAGAACACAACTAAATTTTGTTCTATGTATAGTATTTTGTTTATTGATGTTTATTAGTATTAGATCATTTTAGTTTTTTCTTATGTGTTATTAATAATTTAAAGAATTAAATAACAATTATTTGCAGATCTAGTACACTAAATTATTTAAATTCTCAATAATATTTTTAACAGGTTTCCGCATTAAAACGCAAATTACTTTGATTTCGTGCAATTGTAGTAGCAGTAGACTGTTTGATTGAATATTTTTTAATGAGGTCAATAGAGGGTTTTATAATATTATTATAATTGGTATTCAGAAATATTTAGTTTAAAACAAATTAAGGATAAAAGATTCAAATTTCATCATTTAAAATTTGTTATTATTAAAGCTACGGGCACACAAACAAACCATAAAAATATTCTAAAATACTGTTCTACCAACTTATAAAAAATTGATAATTTGAAAAAAATACATGTAATTAAACTAATAACAGAGAAATATATAAAAATATGTACGTCTAAATATTTGATTAAAATTATTATTATTACAGTTATAATTAGAAATTTTAATAAGAATTGTCGTTAAGATCTTTTGATTGATTTAATTTTATTCTTCTGCATTTTTATTAGTTCAGCAGAAATACACTCAATAATCGAATCGCCAAAGAAACAGAAACAACCACTTCTAACAAATGCTTTTGTAATTAGTTTATTCAAAGTACGCCGAAAAATTACATTAAAAGTCTGATGCACTTTCCAAAATTATTGTGTATTAATAGCTTTCGTATTTTACCGTTTCGTTTACTTTTATCAGTATTTTTTTACGTGTACAAAATTTATTATTTTAAAATAATTTTTTTTTAAAACCAACTGCTTTTGTTAATTTTTTTTAATATCTACCAACTGACAAAACAAAATGTTTATAAGTTATCTAATTCAGGATTACAGCCTTATAAAAAATGTAAATGAAAGCATTTATCAGTATCTGATAAAGAAACTATTCAAAAACAGATGATAAGAAATTTACAGCTACAGCAGGTTACGTAACCATTTATTTTATATGCGTTTTTTATATACATATAGTATATACGTGTGAGGATTTATATTAACTTTACTTATTTTTATAGGTGTTTCTGTATCTATTGCGTTCTCCAAAAGTGTACCGTAGGTGAAAGCTAATATTACATAATGCCACTGATAGAACAAAAAGTGGCTTAAGACATATTTTGCATTCGTACTTTTTACGTAAAGAACCACCAACAGTACAGAAAGCTTTTATTAACGAAGATAAGAATTTGTCAAACTTTAAAGTAACTAAACAAACAAAAATTGGTTGATAAATTGTGAAAACATATGAACGATTCAAGTTTATTAAAAAATAAAGTAATTTGCGAAAAACACATCATGTCCAATAGTTTTTGAAACTCTTCCGCTTTAAAGAAACAACTTTAATGCTATTCTAGAAAAGTACACTTTAGGTAAGCTACATTTTTTACTATGAATTAAAAAAATAAGTGAAAGCGACTTGTTCTAGATTTTTGTTATTTTATTTTGAACAATCGGAGTATCACAAAAATAAAAATATTTTTAAAATTACACTATATATTTGAATCCATAAGTAAAAGAATAGCCGCTAAATAATGTAAACTAATGCAAGCAAAGATCTTTACATTATCGAAATGTTTACATTAGAATCATTTTATTTATAAAAAAATTACTCCAAAAATATAATTAGTACAAAATAACACAATTAAGAAACAAACCATATTTTAATATCAATAAGTGAGCAGTAATACAAATTTTGAATAAGAAGAAAAATAAGTTACCATTTTAATTTTCTCCGTCTTTCACTGTATGTACACGTAATTTATAGAAAACTGAAACATCCGTATACGATACTTTTTTTCGGTTCCTCCTCATTTACATAATTCATCTGTTTGTTTTTGTACCATGAATTAATATCAGCTGATTTACAAAAAATGTTTAGGTTTACCATTTTCAATAAATTAACTATATTTGATAATGCGCTAACAACACCATCAGCATAAGATCGTAATTGTTTCGTAATTACGCTAAAGACAACATGGTCTTTATTATTATCAATGGTGCAAAAAAACTTCTTCTAGTGTTTTTCCTTTATTTGTTGATAAATTCCAGACCATGTCAAATTATTAACTCTTAAACGTCGTAATTCAATTATAGTTACGTTGTTACCGTATCGGAATCATGTTAGAAAAAAATTGATCTATTTTTGCTTCTCATTTGTTTCTCTTGCGCTTGGTGCGTTATCTAACTACAGTAACAGTAACAACGCTGTCATTGATTATCTGTTTTTTAGAAATTTTTTGATTTACTAAATAAATAGCGTTAAATTCCATATCTAAGCGATTGTGATTTTGTATACTTCACCTTTCACATAGCTTCAGAAAAAAGTCCAAAGGGTTAATATCTGGCATACAAATTGACCAGCGTCTAGTGCCGTTTCTCCCAATTCAACGACCCGTAAAAATTATATTTAAGAAATTTCAAGCTTACATGCTGAAGAGCTCTATCGTGCATAAACCACACTGTTTTGCAAACTTCAAGGAACAAGTCATCAAATTCTTGCACAAAAGTTTTTTGTAAAAGTAGAAGTCGCCTGTAAGTTTTTCTGGTAAAATAAACGGTTCAATTAAACTATTTCTAAAATGCCCGCCCAAACAATAATAAATTTCTTGCTGCTACAACCACTCACAAAACTCAAAATCAACGTTGGTTAACTGTTGAACTTGGTAAGGATACAAAAAATAATTCTTTAAAACGATGCAGCGTACTATGAGACGCGTTAACTACGCGGCCTATTTCTCTAGTGTTACTTCGTGTCCGATCTTTTACAATTTACAATATCTTTACATACATTGAAGAAAAACAAATATTAAAATTTTGATTTTATTAAAAAGATTTATTCTTTTTCCGTTGCTAATACATGGGATGGTCTTTCTCGACTTTTATAAGTAAGAAGTCTTTGCACACACGGCAAAATAAAGTTTATTGAAGGCAATTGTCTATCAGGATATTGCTCAACCCACAATCTACTTGTGGTAAAGAAGTTATAATTACACTAACGGTACATTAAAACAGTATAACTGTTATACGTAATAAAGAAAATTTAAATTAAATATTGTACGAGTACGTTTACACGAATCACTTAACATCAACTAAAAAAAATCCATACAAAAATAAATCAGATCGCCAAACTCAGTTTTAACAAAGCTAAATTTTCCATTTAATTATCTGAAGTCTTGTTTTGGTTACAACCAAAAATAAACGTGATCGTGTACACAAAGTACCTACATTTTGGTAAGTTAGGTCAGTAATATTGCTGAGAAATAAACATTACTCTCTAATTTAATTATTTTATTAAGAATTGATTTGTAGATTGTGGAAAATTAAATAAAAACTGTAATTAATACAATACATCAATACTGTTGCGTATTTTATTATTAAAAAGTAATTTATTTAACGACTAAAAATACGTTTACTTATTTTAGAAATATGTACACTTTTAAATTAACCGAACTAATTAAATGTAATATGTAATAATATTTAATGAAAACACTTACACTAATTTATATCACTTACAAGAAGATAAGATAACGTCCGCGGGTAGCTTCACAATTGTTTACATTAAAAATCACGTACACGATTATTCTCGGTCAATTTATCTAGACACATGCGTGCTAACGATTTATTTCCACTTTAATAACCTTCTTAACACTGATGTATTCGCATTCCAGCAATAACTGACCTACGATCTGTCTCGTCGGTATATATACACATACCGAAATCCTTCTCGAGCGTTCCCTATTTTTCGGTACATCTTCTAGAAGATGGATAACAGCTTCTAGAAGGCTCTTGCATTTGCAAATAAGTTCTCGAACGTTTCAATACGTTTCACAGAAGTTACAGTATTTACACTCATTATTTATCGCATAGTTGGAACCAACAAACAATTTCCATTTGTTTAAATAGTCAGGACTGGCTTGAAAACTTCCAAAACTGGGTCACTTGAGACCAAATGTTTAAAAGAAACGCCACAAGAAAACTGCTCTTTAAATTTGTAGTCATATCTCAGATACACCCTGTATAATAACAAAAATTTACGTTCAGGAACTATTTAGCTGAATCTTAAAGAAACTAAGACAAACAGTGGTAAACCGTAACATTTAAGTGTCTCCGCATGAAATTTCCAACGTAGTACAAAGATGCGTAGCAAGTATTGTTTTTAGAATTTTAAGAGTTGTTTAATTTGAAAGCGTTAAATAAAATGAAACATAGCACAATTGCTACCTCTTTCGAGACAGTCTGCGTGTTTTGTGACCGGAAAGCAACCGAAAAGTACTATATACGAGAAAAATGAAATGAAAAATGTTCAACAGTTCAACTTATTTATACCACACAGTGCAGATATATGTAAATCAGTAGTTTTGCTTGAACAAATTTGTGTAACATAATTGTCTTAGCACAGTTCAACTTGTAGCATAATGCGCAATGGTAAATTGAACCAAATTGACGGATTTTACGTGTTTATGATTTTCTTTAATTTAAAATTAAAAAATATGTAGAAAAAGCTTATAAGAAAGTCGTGTGTTGACCACTCCAGTTTTTTATATTACTGAAGGCGTGTTCTGTAACCAGACACGAGCGATAATATTAATGTCGTAATAACTGCCAATTTATTACTAAATTAATAAAATTATTGTTGTTATGAAACGGCTTATAAGAATTTTTATGCAAGACTTTGTAGAAAAAAAAACCACAAAACCGTTTATTTCAGAAAAAAAACGTTTTTTACATCACTAATAGAAGTAGAGGATCCCTGTATTATTCTGTGCTAAGAAAGTATTTCTGAAGGCGCTCTTGCCGAGCATATACCGCTTCTGCTTACACCAATTATTTATGGATGAAGAACCAGTTGCAATTTATTACGCAGTTTGGAAATTATTATGAAAGTTGTCAATAAATTAGACTCTGAAGAAGCACATAGTATTGCTTAAATCATATTATAAAAATAAGGAATCAGGGAAGATGTGATTTATGATTTATCCAAACAAATTTTTTATGTATGACCAAACTAAAAAAAAAACTTTTTTTTGGAAGCGTTTTAATAACAAAAGAATTAGTAAGTACTTTGTTTAAGTAAACTGTAGAAAATACAATTTATCGATAAATGTTATCAGCAGCTGAAAAACATAAGTGAAGTGTTGCAAAATCAAAGCTTGCTCGATGCATCAAAATAACATTTTTTACTAATTGATGTGATACATTTTAAATTTCACTGCATGTATGTAAAACAAATCTTTTCACAATATAATAAGTCCAAATAGATTTTTGCCGGCAACATACGTAAATTTGCATTTTAATCTTGAATTGTATTTTTTTAGTACTTATTACTATATCGTTTATTTATTTAGTAACGCATCATACAAAAAATAAACAATAAAATCTATAAAAATCATATATTTTAAATGCACATTTTTAGCGTTTTTCGAGCATACTAATTTCAAGTGTTTTAGTGCATAACTATCCGGAGCCTAATAAATTATACATTTTAATGATTGATGCCTTAACATTACTTGTACATAATTAAAAACTCTGCGATGATAGAATTTTTTCTTATTACACTATTTGATTTGATAATTTTTAAAGCACAAATAAAGCAAAAAACTAAATTTCTTCGTCTACAAAAAACCGACATAAAATTATATTTACAAATTTGATGTATTTATTAATCTATCAAGTCAAGATCAACATAATTTAATTAGACACGCTTTCATTTTAGTTTACTTATGAATTAACGTTGTTGAAGAAAATTAAAAATAAACAAATTTACTACATATACTGCGTCGGTGGTTATATTCTCGAGTGCAACGAACACACGCTATCATAGTAAATTATACTTATCCCGTAACGGTAATTAAATTTATGTAGGGTGTGTAAAATGCACAGACCAAATATTTAGCTTAATTATTTAATTATTTTTGTGGTCACTACTTCCCAGAATTATACTAATAATGTTTTTACTACTTCTTCGTGTAGTTAATGAAATACGATTTTTAAATAAATCTAAAAGTCTGATAATTGATTAATCATAGAATACATTTATCTAAAGATAAACAATAATTTTTTTTATTGCACATTTAGCATTTTCGAGAATTTGAAAAACACGAGTTAAATAATCCAATATTGTATTGATTAAATAAGAAAAGATTAAATTCAAACATAAGTCGTCATTCTTGAATTGCTTAAAAAATGTTTAATGGCAGTTTTTCCGTAACTTCAGTCAGTACTAAAAAATACAATTTTTTGAATCTTGCTATTTAGATTTCGCAAGTCGTTGCCGACTAAAGCCTTTATCCTTTTATAACTAAAGCTATATTCAGAACCTCCTAATTAGTTGTTATAATTAGTAGTTGCACTTAACGCAAAACATTGTTGTCATGGTTTTTAGTTGGATCTCTCCAGGCACGCGCCTAGCACTTTTGGCGCCTTTGTACAAATTTAAAATAACGCCCCAAATTTGAATTACGTTCATATGTGAGTACAGGTACGGGTTAAGTTAGGTATTATTATCCACTATTGAAAAATAGTTTTAAAAAGTATTTTTATAAATTTATTTTCATTTAAAGCCATATTTTTTCATTGAGGTAGGTACATAACATAATTATAAACTTATAGAAAACAGAAATATATTCTAACAGTATTTCTCTATTTCGACATGAGAATTAGCGATTCTTACACTAAAATCCGTGTAAGAATAAGCAAATTCTTACACGAATTTTAGTAATGTTAGTGTTTTCAAAATTGGTATCTCTGCATCGTAAGTTGACGTTACATGAAAAACAAATCAAAATTATTGGACCTTAACAATTGTAATTCAAATTTTGATGCCAAGATAAAATAAAATGTCTTATTAATTCAAACTTATTTACTTATAAAAGTATAAAGAGATCATTTCGTATGAGATTTTAGGTTAACACATAAATTTCAATATGTCAAAGTTTAAGTGTTGGCCAATTCAATAAAATATAAAAGTTTTCCAATGTTACTTTAAAATTAAAATTATACGAAAAATATTAAATATTGTATCGAAATAGAGAAAATAGTATAAAGCACACGTCATAGAATACGTTTCAACCACTCGACCGCTTCATAAACTCGCCGCTGCGCGGCTCGTGTGTGAAACCCGGTCTCGTGATTGAAGCGCGTTCATTCTGTAACTTGTGTTTTAATATACTATTTCATCAAAGTTTTGCAAATATTGAAATTCTTTAACAAGTTCCACGGCAGTTACGTCTCGTTCATTGCGAGTTTTGCAGTTTAATAAATTTTCAACTTTTTGACATAATTTTAATTGTTCGTTTTCAGAATAATTTTTAAATTTATCAATATTCCATAAAAACGCGAAATTATTAAAGTAAGAAGAAAGTAATTGGAATCTCTCATCTACTGATGTTATAATTACATCTATAGCAGAGGTTCCCAAACTTTTTTGTTTTTGTTAAATTAAAACTACTCGAAATTAAATTTTGTATCTGTTATATAAAATATACGTAACATGAAATAAACATAAAATAAACTAAGCAATAAGTAAATGTTTTTAGTGAGAAGGATGAACCTTTTGCTTTAATAATAAATTATCAACATTTAGCGTCAATTTTGTAAGGTTTAAGCTTAAATCTCCTCGGCTAATGATGTCCAGTCTGTTTCCTTTTTTAATTTAGGAGATTAGTAACAGAGCTGAACCCCTTTTCTAATTGGTATGACGATGGAAAGGAAATTAAATATTTCCTGCATTACCAGTTAAAGTTGACTCGTCCAGTTGTATAGAGATAGAGAAATGGGTCGTTTGCAAATAATTACACAAGCAGCTTTCAATATCAGAACTCATTTCATCAATACGTCTTTCAACAGTATTGTTACTTAAGGAAATTCATTTAATGATATTAGAAGCAGATTGGTGTACAACAGTTTTTAAAACTTCTTCAACGACTGGTAAAAATTAACTTGTCTCCGATAGTATGCGGGTTTCCGGATTTTGCTATAAGTAGCGAGATATTGTAAGACGCCCGCAAACCATCATCGTTTCTTTGTGACGTCGAAGCGAACATTCTGTCCAGCGTGGGTCTCTTCTAAAGTTTATCTTTAAGTGTTTGAAAGTATTTCAAATCTTCATCTGTTTTATCATGGTGACATCCTCTCAGATGATCCTGCAGCTTAGATGGTTTTATAGCGTCATTGCCCAAAACTTTGTTGCATAAAAGGCACATAAGCAATTGTTTGTCCAACAATGATGGAATGAAGCCAAGTTTCAAATAATCATCACTGTACCGTCTACATTTCTTTTTAGATTCGGACATGGTATCTGTCATCTGTACTCTATTTAAATAAGACATAAAGTCCAGCAGCTGTAAATTAAAAAATCAAAGTCAAATTTAAATCGTATGGTCTTGATTTATATCTACGTACATCTTATATTATATATATTATATCTGTCATGTGTAAAAATTCACTGGTTTCACTTTAGCAATAATACAAAATTTTAATTTTAATATAGAAAAGTATGTACAGTGCAATATCCATAATCCGAACTTCCGTAATCCGAACATTCCAGTAATCCAAACTGGCCCATAGTGTATCGACCAATGAACAAAAGTACAATTTTTTTACTTTTTTTGTAAAGTTATTTGGTAAATATATGTATTTATAAAAAAATAATAAATGCCTAGCAAGGTCGTAAAAAAGTAAATATTGACACACATACATATTTATTTATGTGACCGGCAAAAATATGTAGTTTAATTCGAAAATATTTTTTTTGTAAAATCATTAAAGAACACATCTTTTTTCTTTTTGGTGCTTCTCAGTATCTTATTACAGATCATGATTTCTTCAATAGTCAAAGAAATCATCGGCAGTGGGATGTAAATATCTAAACGATTGGCTGAGCTATTCGTACTGCAAAACACGAGGTCATTGACTGTACTCCTTTCTTTGTACTTTTCGGACGTGAACACGTTCTATCAGGAAATTTCTTAGGTCCATCTTCTTCTGATGTTTTTATTTCGGAACCTAAGGTTATTTGTTCAGTGCCACATTATGAAGCTATTCGTACGCATATTTTAAAACAACTTTCTAAAACGTACACGAAAACGCAAAACAGATATAATCTTCGCCATCGACATGTACGTTATATAGTTGGAGATTCGGTATGGCGACGTAACTGTACGCTTTCACACGCCACTAGGCATTTTAATGCCTGGGACCTTTTATTGTTAGAACGGTTACACCTTCTTGGATGTCTAAGTTAGTCACAACTACTGGACAATCGGTAAGTATCTGGCATGCTAAAGATCCTAAACCAGATAAAGACTTGACTTGACTTGAGACTCTTTTGAATGAGATCTCACACCAGGTAAACCGTTGGTCTGTCAACGTGTCGTTATTATATCCCCGTCGGCGTAAACCACGTAAACTATGTTCTAAGTCATCTGTGGCTAATTTGGACGAATAACTTTGCTTTTGATTTGGGTTATTTTTTGTCAGTTGTTTTAGTTTCTACGATTAACGTTTAAGCAAATGTAATGTCCGTCCGTGAATTTATAGTGGACACTCTATTATTTGGCTGAAGGTTTGGTTACTGATCGAATTGCTAATTAATTTCTTTACTCAGTTAGAGTGATACGACTTTTGTCGACTGTAACTAGATTCCTTATTAGTGATATTTCTTCGTTGGTTTTACTGTGGTGCATAGCGGTCTTGTTTAGACCTCTTATAATTTTGATTTTTTTTATGAATTTAGTAGGATTGGAGCTTTTAGTTAGTTCGCCTAAAAAAAGCTGCCCGCCGTGGGTTATTACTATTTTGGTTCTATTTTTTGGGAAGAATATCATACCGTTTACAGCACTATATATCTATTCAAGTCTAGTGTGAATGAGTTTGCTCCATTATGAAGTAACGTTTCAGTTTTTTTACTGCATTTGGGGGGTTGGTTCGGCAGTAGGGTAGGTCACTCGAGATCAGGGTCTGTCACCATACGTAAAGGGGCGCCTGTTGTGGGAACCTGACGCCTATACGTTCGGAAAAATTGGTTGTCTTTGACCAGGTAGTCTCAAACTCGGGACCAGGCATAATACCTTTCGGGGGCTATAACGGCGGAATCGATAAAACTCGGCGGGGGTGACCAATTCTTCTTAAGCGGCGCGTAGAATGTTGTGGTTGCACAGGGAGCACCGCTTCCGGCTACAGTCGAGCAATTACAAGCTGTAGTCGTTTTTATTTTAGACTTTAGGGCACAATTTTGATATGCATTCTTTCTTTTTTTTTCTTTTATCTACTTTCAAGGTGTAGGAATTTCCTGGGTCTTCTGCCTTCTGGTCATAGATCAGATTTTTTCCTGAGTGGCAAAAAGACTATCGCGAGGGTTTGAGGTGTGTTAAGACTTCGACGCCACACAATCGTTCGGCACTTCAACGAGGAAGTTTTAAGTGTACAATTGGATTCCTTGGGTGTTTCCTAGTCCCGTTGGTGTGGGTACCGTTCCTTTTCCATTTTCCTATAGTACCTTTGTCCTTTTTCTGATGAGCCTTCTGGGATTTATATTCAGGACTTGTATCTGTGGAGTAGGATTTCATAAGATTTTAGGGCGTTGTCCTTTACCGTGGTCTAAACTTCTTTCTTTCCTACACTTCTTCCTTTTTTCTTGGTTCGCTTAGGATTATATTTACGAAGTTAATTGGAGAGAAACTCTGCGCATTTGTTTGTTTTTAGTGATCGTATGAATTAAAAAGGGGTTTACTTGTGATAACGCCGTATGTACGTTTTTTTTTTATATTTCAATTAAATTTTAGGGAAAACTGATACGGAGCTAGCTAGCCCCTTACTTGAAGAAACCTAATTGTAAGTATTACACTTTCTATTTTAATTCTTAGTATTCTGGTGGTCTGTCGATTGTAAGAACGGCCGTACGTACATGTTAGGTTGTTAACACAATTAATTATAAACTCGTTTTGTTGTGTCACATATTATTATACGGTGCGCTTTGATTCCCTAAATTTTCGATTTTCGTGCTTTTGTATTTTAATTTACAGATGTAGTAATTTCTTTTCTGAATGTAAAAATTAGGCTGACTAGATCACTTTGCTTTATGACGTGTTGCCCAGTCGAGGGCGTAACTTAAATTTTGTTTGTGATACCGACTTACGTGCTAGTGTTTAAAATGTGCATATTAATATACTTATGTACAATCTTCTCCTTTGTCTAATGTGAGCAACTGACTGTGATAAAATAAATGTTGTATTACTACTTATATCTTATCATTTGTTCGGTTTCAGCTCTTGGTATCTGGAAATCGCAACACTAATTTATTCACAAACTGTATTTCTAAATATCTACTTCATATAGTATTAGTATTATAGTATTAGGTATAGAACAGTATATTCTGTAACATAGTGTTGCGTCTTTTATTTATTAAAAACTAATCTATTTAAAACGACTAAAAATACGTTTACTTATTCTAGAAATATGTACACTTTTAAATTAACCGAACTAATAAAATCTAATAATATTTAATAAAAACACTTACACTAATTTATATCACTTACAAGAAGATAAGATAACGTCCGCGGGTAGCTTCACAATTGTTTACACTAAAAATCACGTACACGATTATTCTCGGTCAATTTATCTAGACACACGCGTGCTAACGATTTATTTCCACTTTAATAATCTTCTTAACACTGTTGTATTTGCATTTCAGCAATAACTGACCTACGAATTGTTCCGTCGGTATATATACACATCGGCGAATCCTTCTCGAGTGTTTCCTACTTTTCGCTATATCTTCTAGAAAATGGATAACAGCTTCTAGAAGGCTCTTGCATTTGCAAATAACTTCTCGAACGTTTCAATAGTTAGTATGAAAATTTGATATAAGTGGAAAGCTCCGAGCGTATGCGAGCGTGAAAAATCACGAGTATTGAATTTTAATTTTAACCGACTAACACACCATACTTTCTCTAGAACCAAAAGGTATGAGGTGCGCAATAACATAAAATTTAAGTAAATTTGAGTTAGTTGTATTGACACTTAAACAAAAACATTATTAAGTAAATGTAAGTAAATAAATTTTGCAATAATAAAAATTCGTATTTAATTCGTTACATGTTTAGACTACATATAAAATGTTTTAGTTATTCTCAGACGATACAATTTGGTCATAACAGGATAAGATAGTTAATATATGGTTATGGTCAAATTGTTATCGTTAAATTTACACAAACGCGAAGGCTAACGGAATAAAATTTATTAAAAACTAATTCGCAAACAAAAAACAACAAAAAGTAAGTTAAATTAAATTCAAATAAATAAGCATCGCAAAAATAAAACAAAGTAAAATACGACAGTTATTAGATGATTTAAATGAAATTAAAATAGTAAAAATTTGAAATAAACATAATAAAATATGTAAATTATAAATAAATTAACAAAATGTAACAAATCGGTTAGGTACTTTAAATTAAGTTAAAACTTGCAATGCTTTGTTCAAAAAAAATAAAATACAACACAAAAATTCCGTAAATTGCCATAAGTAAATCAAAAATTTTAATACTAAAGTCCGGTAATAACATGACGGGCTTCCTCGATATAACAAACAAAATTGTAAATCGGTTACATATTGTTTAAAAAAAATAACTGTCGTGAAATCGAGAGGTTACTTAATGGTGCGGTAAACAAGAAATTAACTTTACTTTGGTTAACATCAAAACTTTTAAAGTACTTAAGTTGACGAAAACTAAAATCACAATTGATTTTAAACGGTAAATATAAAACTTTGGTTTGCTCGTAAGACGTCTGAATGATATTGGCAAAAAAATTCTGGTGGTTCGTAAGACTGCACTGTGTCCATCAGAAGATTTTTTTGAACCACCACCAAAGCAAAATTGAATTGTGTCGCACAAACCACAAACGATCACACAATTCCTTCAATACCATACTAAACTCGGGATCAAGTAAAACGTTGGGACCGTAAAATATACAAACTAGGATAATTTCCCAATAACACTATTTTCTTTTCCACACTTCTACAAACACCACTAAAATGTTTAAGGGTTAAAATTAACCTTACCGAAACTACATTAACTTTTTTTTCAAACGAAAATCACCGATATAAATAGACTTGGTTACAACTCGTAAATTTAAAAACTGTGACGTAAAAATTTTCAAGAGAGACAACAATACAACAAAGACGTTGACAAAGATGCCAAATTATATCAAAACTCAATACACGAGTGCTTAGGCAACGTTTCTCACGTTGAAAAACACAACGATAAGAAAATAAGAATATTACTCTTAACTGAGTTAAAACAAACTATTATAGATAATATTAGGTTTCTTTAATTTTAAAAACATTCAAAATAATAATTGTAAATTGTACTCAAAACGTATGACAGTAAAATCGACTCAAATGACTCAAGTAAACATGCACTAAATACGTATTTATAAAATGAAAATTAAAATTAGGATGAATTTAAAAACGTGAAATAACTTCGATAAATTAATGCAAAATTACTAAAATGATCTTAAAGAAAACGGAATGAATAAGCCAAACTGTAATACCGGGTCTTTCAGAAGAATTACATTCGGCAATGATCGTGGAGAAAATTATATTTATCCCTTTAGTAAAACCTTTCTACAAAATTTCAAGTTTGTGTATTTATGTTTCGTTAATTAAAAAAAATTAATAAAATCACTAGAAAGATCAAACCTGATTTTAAGAGTAACAGAAAGTTATCTATAGTAAAAACAATTGTTAAAAAATTGAAAATTGCCGATGAGTTAAAAATAAATATTTAAAAACGCATAAAGGTATATTTACAAATAAAGGGAATCGAGACATTTTAAAAAGGATTTGAAATGATCGATTTGCAAGCGGACCAACTTTAGCGTTTGATGAGACAAATTGTGCAGACAAGTCCTTTGATGTTCAAACCGTGCGCATAGTATTGAATGAAAGCATATTTTCGGGAGAGCCGTTGATTTCACAGATACCTAAATAGAGTAAATCGATTACGTTTTCCTAAACAATACATTCATTTTCTATACTATAACCACTATGTATAATTACAAACGAAGGTAAAAGTAAATCGTTTATACTGTTTGATGATTTTGAGTATCTACTAATTTTGTTTTATCTAATGAGCACGTTCTTACATTTTTCTATTTTTTTTTTAATTTCACTTATATTCTTATATTGTAATTCCGGTAAAACAAATGCAAGAATCATTTACTGTTTTTTATTTGTAACAGCGGTCTAGAAATTCTTGCATGTGTACTGCGCATTTTTTAAATTAATTTAAAGTTAAACTATTAACAACTGCAAATTACATTAAGCGTTGATTCCTTATTACGTTTTCTTTTTTTAATATTATTTATATGATCCCAACATATTCTGCTGTTTTTTGTTCAATGTAATTTACTAAACACTTCAATACGTTTTATTCGTTTTGTAAACTTATATACCTACATTTATTTCAAAGAATTGCTAACAACAGGTACAGTCCCGCGCAGTACATAAGGGCAAAGTCGTGTGGTGCACGACGGCGCCGAAAAGCCTCAAAACTCGAAAGTAAAAAAAAGATAAAGCAACAAACTACATTGTCAAAACAAAATTTATAATGATAAAAAAACCAGTAAACATTGTTTTTTATTTGTACTATTTTAGACGAGGGAACCGAATTAGTTCTCGAAAATAATATATTTTCCAAATGAGAGTACGCAATAATAGCATTTATTCGATCGAATACGTAATACGTAACATGATAACATGAATTGTGTGAACTCAAACAATTCTGATTTTATTCATGTTTGAGCTTAAAATTTGGCTTGCAACGAGCCAACAAGCGTTTTTTTTTCCTGCCTGAGCTTGCAATGTACGAAACTTTATATGTTTAAGCACTGGATCGGTCGCGATTTCATTTGTTGCCTGAGGCCCGATCGATAATTAACTTAGCGAAGTGAAAAGGTGCATGGGGTAAAAGATATCTGCTTTTGAAACTTTAGTTTTTTATAGTTTTACAGACTTTATAGTTATGTGTTTTGTGTTGTGAATTAAGGTGAGTTCAAATTGTTAAGGGGATACATTGTTATTGGTTATTTATTATTATTATTTAAATTATTATTATTAAATTTCAAAATGTATTTTACATATGTTTCGAGCTTGCAATTATAAAGCTCATCTTCAGAAAACTACAGAAAATATTAACAATTCATAAAAAGTTAAATTACAAAAATTTTTAAACTTACATTTTTTGATTTTTTGAAAAATGTCAAATATGAGAATTTGTTACTAGGTATTGAAAAAATAAAAAATGTAAGTTTAACAAAATGTTAAAAGTAAATAAAAGGAAGATGGTGCAATTTAGAAACAAATCTAAGAAAAATTAAGTTTAAAATCATAATTGAAATTGGTTTGATCGTTCAACAAAAAAGTTTTATCTGATATTTTAATATAAATCGACTCTAGCAATTCAAGAATTTGTTTGTTATTAATGTTGTTAAAAGGAATTTTAATTTTCAAAAAATAATAAGTTTTATTTCTTGATTTATTAATTTCTTTAAGTAATAATAACACTTTCGAATTTGAAATTTAAGAAAACCTACAACTACTAACCATTTAATACCGTTTGACTCAAATCACCATATTTCTCATAAACTAGTTTCATTTCATTATTTTTTTAACAGACTTCTTACTTTTCCTTTATCAATTAAAAATTATAAAATTGAATTAGAGATTATTTTTTATTTAGCTTATAATAATAATTTTTCTTTAGATATTATTTATAATGTTTATCACAAACACTTATATAAACATTGTATTAAATCTTACACTAAATTAATACCAATTTCAACAAATTCTACTAACAAATTGTTTTCGGTTCCTTTTATACCAGATTTTCTTAATTTTTTTAAAAAATTAAGTAAAGGTAACGATTTCAAGATTTCTTTTTCTAATTAAATATCTCTTCGGAATCTTTTTTCTTAAAGTTTATTTTTTCTATTTATTCTTTAGTTGCTCAAAATGGGTTAATTATATTATATTATTTATATATATATATTTATTTTTATATTATATATATTCTCAAAACCTTTCCATTAAAATATATTTAATTTTAATTTTTATATTTTAATAGACGCTACATGTTTCGACAGATTGTCGTCGTCAGGCGTATACTATAAAATGAAAAAATATAAAATCGAATCTTAATTAAATATAAACTTACATTAGAATTGAAAAATCAAACTTCAAATATTACATAAACTTTTAAAAAATAATAATAATAGAAATCTGAAAAATGAATTAAAAAATCAAAAAGTTATAAAAATGAATATAAAAATAATATAAAAATATAAAAAAAAAGCTTGGTTAAATAATGAAATACAGTTTGGTATAAAGTTAGAAACCAATTAAATTTAAAACTTTATATACAACATTCATCTTATTATAAATTAATAATTATATTAATTATATAATTAATAATTATAAATTTTGTTAAAGATAAAGTAAAAGATTTTGGTTTCCATACTTTTAATAAACTAATTCTAAAAATAAATAATTTACGAAAATCAAAAACATTAAACAATTTTCAAACTAATAATATCCAAAATCCAAACTTTGTTTTTCATAAGAGATTGTTTAATTTAAGTAATACTAACTTTGACAAATGTGAAACTGAATTTCTTGAGCGTGGTCTTAAATATAATAACAATCAACTTAATACTAAATTACTAGATAATTTCAAAATAGACTTAGAGTGTATAATACATAAAACAGCTAATTATACTAATACTAATTACATTAGAGCTATTTGTCATAACTACTACATATGAACGTAATATAAATTTGGGGCGTTATTTTAAATTTGCACAAGGGCGCCAAAAGTGCTAGGCGCGGACCTGTATTCTTGGACTAATGGATCAGATGCAGGTCTTAAATCTCCAATAGGAAAGAGGAAACGACTTATTATAGTACCCCAATCAACAAGGAAAAATTTTTTTTTATATATATATATTTATATTTTACAACTGTTACATTAATGTATAAAAAAATATTAATCAACGCTTTTTTTTAATATTGCTTAAGAGCAGTTCTACAATCATGGTATAAATGTAAGTTTAGTTATACTTGTTTTAATTTTAAAATACTGACATATTTGGCTGTTAGTGTTAATTATACTAACCAATAACACAGCCAATAACGACAGCATTTTACAATCAAACTAAGTATAACTTAACTGACATTTATACCATTATTATAGAACCAGCCCAGAATGCTTACAAAAGATAGATAGTAAAATCTTTGTGTACTCAAAATACTTCAATTTCATGTGACTGCAAACGCATTTGGTGCCTATAAAAAAAATTCACACGTTACCATAAAAGTAAAACAAACATTGTTCATGTAGTTACTTTATATTATTTGAAATAATTATAATAATCCTCACAAAAGTTTCCAATTAATCAAAAGTTTTTCTATTTTATGGATAAGATCCTTCGGAGTGGAGGAACGGCAACAATAGAAACAACCTTTATCTGTTGTTATGGCCTGAACAATAAAGGTTGTTTTTATTGTTGCCATTCCTCCACACCGAAGAATCATATCCATAAAATAATTTTTGACTAATTATGCATGTACCTCTTTGTGTAAAAACAAAAACCAGAACAGCTAACAATCTAAGATTTTGAAACTTTGTACACACAAAATAATGCTGCATCAATATCAGAAAAAAATACGTACCAAGATTAATCGGTTATTGTGCACGTTCAAATCTCCCATTTTGATAACCTTAAAACATCACAAAGAATAGAAATCATGAAGTAGTAAGATGAACGTTTTAGTGTACCACTGCTGTAACAAATAATATTACACTTCAGCAAAATTTCTTGCAACGAGAAACGTACCATCATAATAAATGCTGACATATACTAAAAGTATCTATTTGAGTTTCACTAGAACGCAAATTAGAAAACGATTAAACTGATACATTACACAGCATACCGAGTAATACCATGGAAATTGTTGATTCGTTGAAGCTTAAAATTTAATGCAATTATAATATACAAAATCGCCATCTTTTCACGCAGATACTGGTACTTTGCGCAAACGCGGTTATTAAGTACTTAATTCAAATTTGCAAGAAAGTTTTTAGAAAAACAAAAAGGTTTAAGATGTATTTATTAATAATGTAACGAAATTTTATATAGTTTTGTTTTTGTTACAATATATAAAAAAAAGTATATAGGTGTAAGAAAGCAAAAGTATAATTTCTAATTAAGTAAAATGTTACTAAAAAATGTTTTAGAAAACATTTTTTAAATATTTCAATATGAATGTTTAAATGAAATCATTTTTAAAGCGCATCAAAAATATTGTTTTGAAAAACATTTTTTATTTCGACTATTTTAAAACGTAAAGTTTTTTAAACATCAAAAAAACGTTTCCTTGCTGATTAGGACATGCTGGTATGTTTACATGATTTGTTTATAACATTTTGTCATTTGCCAATATTTTAGGAGGTGAAATGAGTTTCATCAATAATGCATTATTGATATTTAAATTGGGACAAAAACCGGAGATTACCGTGATGACATAAACTACATAAATTATAGAAAGTGGATTAAGGACCAATTGTTACCCAACTTATCACAGAATTCTGTAATTGTAATGGATAATGCAAGTTACAATAACGTGTTAGCTGAGAAGCATCGAATTTCGACAAGTCGAAAGCCAGAAATAACTACCTGGTTAATGGAACGTGACATCTCATACGATGAAAAATCATCAAAACCAGAAATATATAACTTAACAAAATTGAACAAACCAAACTACACACAATAGTGTTGATTCAATATTTGCAAAGAATGGGCACACTACAGAATGTCGTTTGCTACCATAGCATCTGTACTTGAACCCAATAGGAAAGTTGTGAGCAATTGTGAAAAATTAGGTTGCATCGAGAAACATTACGTTTAAATTAAACGATATAGAGAAACTAGCACGAGAAAAGTTTGCAAATGTTTGTGCAAATAAATGGCAAAAAGTATGTTTTCACGTAAAAGACATTGTTTTACGGTTTCCAACTTAAAAATAAAACACAAATATAAACTAAAAAATAAACTTCTAAAATTGTTTTTTTAATTTTTTGAAAACATATTTTTAAGTTGAGCTTTACACTCGACGTCACATTTTTCGCGCAGCTTGGTGTCTTCCGATATTAATCCTATTTCTAGTGACTATTAGTGTTAGATAAATGAATATGTACATATTCAGTGATTTTACGCCTGTATCGTAATATTATCGCAAACAAGTATTTGATCAATGTTTTGCCGCAAATAACATATGGAACAGAAAATTGTACAACGAAAAAACACAACATACAAAAAATTAAAACACCTCAAAAAGCAATATAGAGCCATGTTAAACAACACCAGACCAGACAAAATAAGATCGATAACGAAGGTAACAGATGTAATGCATCAGAATAGCACAACTTTGGTCAAAAAGTCAGTAGCAGATAAAACTAAGCAGCATATTTAAATACAAATTATTTTAAAAGCTTAGCTCTGGTTGTCGAGAAATGGTAAGTTAAGACTTATTCAGACGTCCCGTACAAATAATATTTTTGGAATATTTGATTTCAAAATATTTGCATTATTTTGGGTTAGAAATGTTTTTTTATATCTTTAGGACAGTTGCTACAGAAGAACCATTACAATAAACAGAAGTAGCCACTACAACACCACTTTATAAAACACAATGTAAGACATTAATCTTTAGTGGAAAAAAACTGCAACAAGTTATGCAGCGAATTTATACCAATAAAAAAGTTCGCAAACCTATTATATAATGTTAGTGTTTATTAAATAGTTTGATAGAAAGAAGTTGCATTGGTGACAAATGAAATCCATTTTTTAATATTTACTTACCTTAAATGAAACCGTAATTGGCCGTTTATAAAACGTTTGCTTCAACTTATTATTCTGTAAGTAACTATTACATATAATAGCTTTGCACCATTTTTGAAACCAGATTTTAAAAACTTGCCTTTTTTTATTACTAAAGACGGAATTATGGGTTGTTTGAAAATGCAAAAATTAAAAATTCAATTTTAATTTTATTAAAACGATTATTTCATACAATTTGTGATGTAGAAAATATATAATTGCATTTACTTAAAAGCTTTGCTCCATTACTTATAGTACCCTCAATTCTTCATTAACTATAAAACACATTTAATATTTTTGGTACAAAATTTATCTTATATTTTTTACATACAAACATAAATATTAAAACGAAAGTTAGGTACACCATGTTAATTGTACAAAAGAAAATTAAAATAGCTGCCAAATTATTATATAACATGCATTAAAAGATCCATTGCGCAGGTTTTACTATAAATGTGCTTCCAAAAACTACTACAGGAATGAATAATATTTCAGTCTATTAATTAAAATTGTCTAAATAAATATTTAATAAGTACTAAAATATCTTGCAGAATATAAAGACAAATACTGATAACAATGGATTTGTAGAATATCTGAACAGTCATCTTTGGCACAGCCATTTTATTCGTTCTGACATTTCGAGTCTAGCAGGTTAAAATATATTCATACTTCTTGTTTAAATACACTAACTTAATTATTACCCAAGTATTGCTAATTAATGTAATCTTTATATTTATTACATCCTAAATAAAGCAGCCTTAATTGGTCCACGTGTAAACAGTAAGAACAAAAAGTATGAACATATCCCCATTTAGTTAAAATGGTAATGCGAGTAATACCAATTCTTTTTTAAATTGATAATCATTAATAAATTATTTTTTGTTACACTTAATAACATCAATAATATAAACAAATCAACATGAGTAGAGTATATTAAGTGCGCATCCTTATTGTATCAAAACTTTTATTAAAGCATTTTTTTGTTAATTAATTTTAAGTATCACTAGCTAAGTACACTGGAAGTTTAACTAATATTAATTTCGGTCTTAATTATCCGGAGATTTTTCGATGGAGTTTTCGTTACGACGAAAGCTGCTTTTTCCTTTTAATTTACATTGAGTAGCTGTTCCAATAACTTCCATCCATCTGAAAAAAAAACAAAAAAAAAATTTGATGGTAGCCCAAGTAGAAAACTGTTTTAATATCGGGTGATCGAGATTATTCGCAAGTCACGTGACCCATTTGTTTTCCTTTTTTTAAGGGATATTTATTGCGTTATCTATACTACAGGGTCACGTGGTTTGAGAATAATCTCGATCTCACAGCATATTAATTCGCGATAAAGCTGTAACTTCTATTATAACCAACCAGTGAGTTTATTAATGATAAAATTCTGAACTGCAACTAACAAAACATAATTTAATTTCTTGTCGCGCTAAAAAGTTTAACGATGTTTTTTCTAATTTTTCCAGATAACTCGCAATAATGCCCGAAAACCGCATGTTTTCATCGAAATTTTATTGAAACGATTTTTTTTTAAATAAAAATAAACCAAAAAATGTTTTTTAATACACAAAATATTTAAGAAAAAAATCGCAATTAAGTACATAAAATACGTAATAAAATATTTGTAAAAACAGAAAAAAACAATTATTAATAAAAACATTTTTTAAATTAACGTTAGCCCGAAACCTAAAATAATTTTTTTAGATTTGTGCATGGTTATGTCGGTTATATTTCTGAGTTTGTGAGGAATCCAAGTTTCTAGGATTTTATTTACATGTTGTACAAGCCACGACACACACATGTAGAACAGTGGTTAATTTTGATATTATTTTTTTTAAAATTTTGTAGTAGGAGTGGAAAAAAAACAAAAGTTCATGTTCGATACTTTGTAATGCCGGCGCGAAAGTGTACTAGCAACACTCGGTTCGCCTTCTAGTGCCCTACTCAGTGAAATGTATAAATGCCGAGTCTATCCAAATCCTAGAGTGTACTGACGCTCGACTTGCCTCGACTCGGAAGCGCTCCTAGTAGTCTGTTTTTGACCTCGACCATGTTTGTAATACATATATAACTAAGAAAAAAATTCTATTTTTTAATGTTTTTAAAACATTTTTATTTAAAAAAATCTTAATTTCAAAATCAATCTAGAAAAAACTTGTACACAAATAACAAAAAGTTATTTACAAAAATTATAGGCAACTTAAAACTACACATTTTAATAATACTTTCGTTTATACAGAGCGTTACGTATTACCAGGTTGAACCAAACATACTGTTTAAATGAGTCATCCTATATATATTTTTTTCAAGGTCAGATTGAGCTCTCTCCCTTGCTGCAATAGTGTTTAATTATGCTATACAAAGTATTTCAAAATTTACATTTACATTTCAACCTTCTGTATACCCTAGACAAAACAACCTTCCAATAATTTTTTTGCTATTAGTACAGTGTTACAAGAAAATGATATTTCTTTTTTATTTCAAGAATTAAATATTGAACGAGCCAAATCTCGAGCACATAATTTTCTCAATCGCCCTGTATTTTATTGTAAAAACTGAACATACACTGTATATTCATTTTTTATAAAGCATTTCCTATAGCTAAAGTATTTATTTTCTTAGATTTTTAGCAAGCGTCGAAAGTAAAGCATAGCTTAAAGAACGTTAATGCAACGCGAGTCTGCACGGTCGAGTATAGCATGTCATTCAGTTATGCTATAAAACTTTCGACCATTACCGTACATTATTTTTTGTTGCCTTTTGTAAAACTACATTCTTTTTGGAAAAAATAAAAAAAATTAAATCACCAGAAATATGTTGGTATTACATTTATTACTAAATCTGTCAAATATGACATTAATTTTAACAGTTTTTTTTTCAATTTTAACTAAATTTTAAGATTTTTACGTTCCTACAAGAAAACTATCAATTGCATTTTTTTGCAAAAATTTTTTTTGCAGAATATTAAGTTTCAAGATCTCCTGAATCAGAAAAATGTATTTTTGACCAAAAAAATTTGATCTCTGTGTGTGTAACAATGTACCCACGATAACTCTCGAACCAAAAGTCATAGTAATTTAAAATTTGCTACGGACTTTTCATAATCACTCGGTTTTATCAAAAGATGGGTCTGATAAAGAAACCGGAAGTGGGTGTATCCGCTATTTTTAACAGTTTTTCTTATAAAGGCGTATTTTAATGATTGTCCGGTGTTTGAATTTGCCGCGTCGTCATTCTAGTAACTATAATCAAACAACGTTGGTTCGTTGACGAATGAACAAACGACAAATTCCAACCCCGGACAATCATTGAAATACACACTGTATAATTTTGTACGTATGTAAATTATTTGAATTATTTTTACAGTTTCTTATAGAGATCATTCTTCCTAACATTAATAGTTTATTAGATATTTCATTTATAGTGTAAAATGAATTCACAAATAAAATCTAGGTTCGAATCCTGCCCGAGACAATTAAAAAAAAATTCTATATATTGAAGAGAGTATATACGTTAAAAATAATAATTTTTACTGATTTACTAAAGGGGAAAGCAATATCGAGGCGCACAAATATAGGAGTTTAGTCGATATGACAACATAAACTTAATTTGCCCTATTTCGGCTATATCTTAATGAAATCGAGGAGAAAAATTTCAAAAAAATTATAGCATGCTAGGAAGTCAATACAAATGTGTACATATCACTTCAAAGTGGTTTTATGACAACATAACCTTAAAAAAATATGTAGACATTGCTTCACTATTCCTTATAGGAAAGTCGTGTGGTGACACCAGTTTTTTTAAATGACTTTTGCGCCTGTCGCATACTCGTTCTCATATAATAATTGACTTGGAATAGTTAGTTTTGTATGGATTTTTACTTTCATTTTGTCACTTTAGAGCTTTTTTCGCCTTTTATGTAACTTAAACAAATTTCTATTATAAATAGTTGTCCGTTGCCATTTAACGTTATCATTTAACGAATTTCTGTAAAATGTATTTAATAATTTGTGAACTCTTAAATACTGTTTAAAATGAACTTCCCTGTTGATGAATAAACAGACATGATATGGATGCTTAGAGAAAGTATGGAAAATTTCGAATCCTGCCTGCGACAATTTTTTTTTAATTCCATATCTAAAAGGGAAAGCAAGATACGTTAAAAATAACATTTTTTTCTACATTCTTGTGACTTGTCTTCCTTACATTATCTTTGGATGTGCCCACAATAACTCTCGAGCCAAAAGTCCTAGTAAATTGAAATTTGGTATGGAGCTGGCTTTTCATATTCTCTCGGTTCTATCAAAAGATGGGTCTGATAAAGAAACCGGAAGTGGGTGTATCCGCCATGTTTAACAGTTTTACTTATATAATTTTGTACATATGTAAATTAGTCGAATTATTTTTACAGTTTCTTATAGAGATAAATCTTCCTAACAATTTATTCGAATAAAAATTTTTCTAACATTAACAGGTTATTAGATATTTTATTTATAATTTAAAATGAATTTACAAATATAATCTAGGTTCAAATCCTGCCTGTGACGATATTTTTTAGAAAAAAATTCCATTACTGATTTACTAAAAGAGAAATCAATATCGAGACGCACAAAGTAGTTTTATGACAACACAACCTTAAAAAAATATGTAGACTTTCCTTCATCGTTTCTTATAGGAAAGTCGTATGGTCACCACAGTAGTTTTTTTAAATAACAATTTATCACATTGTCATTTGCCCACGACCAAGTTTTTCTCATAAAGTAAAGATTTTAGCTACAGAGAATGCTTTATAAAAATAAAAGGACATCAAGTATATATGCAATTTTTAAAATAAAATACCGAGCGATTCATTTTAAAAAATTTTAAAAATTGTGTGCTCGATATTTGGCTCGCCCAATATTTAATTGTTACAATAATAAATAAATGGCACTTTCTCGTAACACTACTAATATCAAAAAATTATGCCCCCAAAAATATTGTGAAGTTGTTCCGTCTACGGTATACAGGACGTTGAAATGGAATTGATTCTCGTATACAACTGACCTTAACTTAAATTTAGAAATACCCTGTATAACATAATTAAACACGCGGTGGTAATTGCAAGAACCCGATCCGTCATAAATTATAATCATAGCGGAAAGCGCGTGCGTTGTTTTCCATACTTTGCAATACTTTGTTATTGTTGTGTGAAATGGGTGTTTATTGTTTTGTGTGTAATAAAGTATTTTCTCTATTTCGACATGAGAATTAGCCATTCTTACACTAAAATACGTGTAAGAATAAGCAAATTCTTACACGAATTTTAGTAATGTTAGTTTTTTCAAAGTTTGTATCTCTGAATCGTATGTTGACGTTACATAAAAAAGAAATCAAAATTATTGGAATTTAACAATTGAAATTCAAATTTTGATGCCAAGATAAAATAAACACGTTTTATTAATTGAAATTTATTTACTTATAAAAGTATAAAGAGATAATCTCGTATGATTTTAGGTTAACACATAAATTTCAATATGTCAAAATGTAAGTGTTGCCAATTCAATAAAATAATAAAGTTTCCCAATGTTGTTTTAAAATTATAATTATACGAAAAATATTAATTATTGTATCAAAATAGAGAAAATAGTATAAAACACACGTCATAGGATAAGTTTCAATCACTCTACCGCTTCATAAACTCGCCGCTGCGCGTCTCGTGTATGAAACTCGGTCTCGTGATTGAAGCGCGTTCATTCTGTAACTTGTGTTTTAATATACTATTTTCATCAAAGTAATCTAAATAAACATACAAAAATGTGCATAATATTTAATATGTACCTGCATTAAAATATCACAAAAATGTTGGATCATTTAAATGTTTAGAAGATTGCGAGATTTCTTTCAAATTTAACAAGGATTTAAGACAACATTTGCAGCAAAACCATGCAATTGAAAATGAAGTGTTAAAAGAAACATTTAAGACTTATGAAGGTAAGTATACATATTTTTTAACAAGTCAAGTTTTTCATAAAAATCAAAATAAAAAATACCTAATTTATATAAATTTGTAGAACAGCAGGGTGCTGAAAAGAAAATTTATTTTGACTGTATTCTATCTGGTAGAAATTTTTGTCTGTACATATTTCATTTGGTTTTTAAAAACTTCAATGTATCTTTGAGAATGCTAATAAATATAATATTGTGGGACATATGCCTACTTATTTTTTAATGTATATGTATGTATTTTTAAGAAAACAACGTAAAGTGTCTGAAGTCAAGCTAAAAGAACTTGCATCAAATCATTACTTACAAGTCGTGAACCAGGAAATTAAAAAATTAAGAAACAAGTTTTTTTTTCAACCAAAAAGAAAACAAAAAAATCGGCAGTATAAAAGCCAAGTAAAAGTGAAGAAAAATTCATAAAAGAATATTTAACATGTTCAATTGTTAGTTCTGACCAAATAATGATCATTTATATTGAAACGTTCGAGAAGTTATCTGCAAATTCAAGAACCTTCTGGAAGTTGTTATCCATCTTCTAGAAGGACCGATACCGAAAGATAGGGAACACTCGAGAAGGATTTTCAAAATGTGTATATATACCGACGAAACAAATCGTAGGTCAGCTATTGCCGTAATGCGAATACAGCAGTGTTAAGAAGATTATTCAAGTTGAAATAAATAAGTCGTTAGCACGTGTGTGTACATAAATATACAGAGAATAATCTTGTACGTGATTTTAGTGTAAACAAGTGTGTGAAGCTATCCGCGGACTTGATCTTATCTTAATTAGTGTAAGTGTTTTTATTAAATATTATTAGATTTCATTACTTCGGTTAATTTACAAGTGTACATATTTCTAGTATAAGTAAAACATATTTTTAGTCGTTTAAATAAATTACTTTTAATAATAAAATTCGTTACAATATGAAAAAAAAAAGAATGTAGAAATCTTTCTTTTTTATACTATAGGTATCACCAATATGTATACTATTCTTGTATTACTAAATGTGAAGCTCGTGAACAATTTTATTTTATCCTCAATTCTTTAGGTTATTTGGTACAAATCTCGACGCGTGTCAAATCTCGTACGCATACAAACATCCAATTAACCAGCTGTTTTATTTTTGATTAATACTATCTTTTCCTGTTATTAGTTATTGAAATTCGAAATATTCTACATCCGATAATAATGATTTTATATGTAAAAATATAATTTTTTAACTTGGTATTTAATGCTTTTAGAATTCACTTCGCAGATATAATCTTAATCATTTTGTATTGCTCTACACCGTTACCTAAGTAAAAAATCTATTTGGCATAACCTCTAGTAATTCATATATGTAATTTAAAAAATAATTCTGAAAAAGTTTGTCTATTACAAACTAAAAATGCTAACGTAATTTTTTTAAGAAAATATTTAATAAGTTTGTATGTAGTAGATTTTATCAATAAAATTAAAAAACGAATGTTGTTCCAATGCGTTAAGAACAATTTTTGACTTGAAATCGTCAAAATACACTATATTTATTAACAGTTACATAATAAACAATACTGTAACTACAATGTAAGACTTACCTTGTGTATGTGTACTCGGACTCCGCTCGGAAGAAGTAAACGTGATTTTTATATTGCAGTTTAAAGACGTACTCTTTCCCAATATTGTCCTCTTCACTGGGCGTCCCAATAGAATATCCCAACAACGGTAAAGAAGCTAAAGGAAACTCGTCCATACAACCTTTGTAGAAAAACAAGCAAAAAGATGTAAATACAACCCACAATTTTTGCCATCCATTACTGCTCTTAAACTTCCTTAACAAATATCCGGATAATTGATTCTGAAATAAATTATTGTCACTGCTGCTCAATCATCACATCAAGAACACAATACCTGCATGGCGATTAATTGGTCCTGCATACTTAAACTAGTGTTTCTGTGCCAGCACACATGTACAGTTGTATTACTACGTTGATTCGAAGATTTAGCTGTTTGAGTACCCACATCCGTACCACATTGATCTACAATTTCATCGGATGAACCTAAAAATGAATATTTTTAACTTAACAATTTTACATGTCATAAACAACTGACTGCAACTTTTTAGACTTAAATATGAAATCTTAGTGTCCATTTTGTCCCTAGCTTGTTGAATAGCACTTTGCATATCCTCTTTCCAACGATCCTTCTCTTCCTGTGAATTTGCAGCCACCATTAACGCCCTGTTCCCACCTTAAAACATTCGCTATACCACAAAATTAAAAAAAAAAAAACACTTACCATAAATAATAAAACCGTAGCTGGCAAGATCACCATCGGGTTCTTCCAATAAAACTCCGCGCAAAGGCATGTGACCGTGTACTTTAAATTCTAAAGTAACCGGTGATCGCGAAGTATACAACAATATGTCAGAAAACTAAAATTGCAGTGATTAACAACTGTTACCGGCACTTATCGTTATAGTAATACCAAAAAGAACATTCTTTGTTGATATCCTTTTCTGGAATGCTTGAGAAGACAACCGTGTCGTATAAACTTTCGACCAGGTTGTAACAAATTATCAAAACCACTAATGTCTCTTTGTAATTCGCATAAAGTGGCAAGATTTTCCGAATGAGCCAAAGTTTCTGTGACAGGTTGCATTAAATCTTTCAACATATCATTCGCAGTTAAACAATCAGCTCTATCCGGATGGTTTGGTCCATAATGTTTTAGTAATCCTAAAACATTATTATTTCAGTAAGAACATATAAATCAATTTGTTTATGATCGGTCAATCGTAGTGATTTAATTCAAGTTCAATTAAATTTGTTTTATGTTCGTAGTTATGTAATTAGGACTCATGAGTAAAGCTTGGATAAAGTACTCTACAAAAATAAAGCGCAGAAGTACTAATAATATCTAATGATGCTAAAAGATTGACAATATTAAAAAAAAAGCAAATAAAACATATTAATTGAGCTTTGGCTGTACTTGATATAGATCCTTCCCTGTAGGTAGAAGTGCTTCAATATTGTCAAAAAAAAATTTCATACAAAACGCAACCATATTGCATTCCTTTCAAAGAATATGCAGTCTGTTCAAGAAGAAAGCAACCGTCGTCCTTTGGTAAGGATAGATGTAAGGAGCTACCGCACAGTCATCTGTTTTAACTTGTTTGAACCTTTGTTTCGTGTTCTTTTGCGCAATATATAGTTTGCCGGTAATTAACGTTGCTGATATCCATGAATTCGTTATCTTTACAGTTCGTGCAAAATTCTTGAAACAACACGAAGCTGTGTTTTTGGTAAATCATACAAGACCGTAACTGACACACAAAGCGACTGCAAAATAAACGCGGAAGTCAGAGGTGATCGTTAAAACGTAGGTAAAGCTATATTTAGAGATGACGGAAAGAAGACTAGCCGGTGTAATAACAACGAAGGAGGATGAAGTGTTCTTGCGTCTTTTTTAAGACAAACCAAGCCTTTCGCTAAACTGTGGCCAAAAAAAGAAATATCTCTCTAAATACAATTCAAAATCGCCTGCATGAAACTTTGAAAAAACATTTGCCAAAAAAAGACGTAGAAAGACCACTACCGTAAAAAATTTGGATCAAAATTGGAACAATGTTATTTTCACGGACGAATCTTTTTTCTGACCATGATCTTCCTTATTAAAAGCGTGGTCAACAAAGAGTATTGGTCACGTAATTTGTAAAAGACGTGTCACACGATATGCGCAGTACACGAAATTGACACGAAGAACTCATTCTTACGAATATAATACAATAAGTAGCATTCTGATACGCCGTCTTTAGTAAATCGCGCAGAATCGCCCTGTAAAAATGCATGTTTAGGGATGCTTTCATAAAGGCGGTGTTGGTTGTCCCTTTCTGTTTAGGGACAATTTAAACGCCAAGAAAATGCGCACCATGCTTGTTGAAGTCTGATGACTAATCTTTTAGTGTAACAGAACAAGTTAAGTGCTGCAAGAAGACAACGGCCCTAAACATCGAAGCAAACTGAACAGTGTGTAGAAACAAAAAATAACATTATTACGATGAAATGACCGGCAATAAACCTCAAAGCCAGTGTACACAGTGAAGCAACTGTCATTTCAAATTAAGAAGATATCGCAAACTTTGCTAAAAAAATATGCAGTCAAAACCATAAGAAAAAGGTGTGAAACTATAATCAGTAATGGAGATTAGGTAATTGTGCAATGAATAATAATACGTACCTTAATATAAAAAATCTAAAACTTTATATTTTTTAGGCTATGACGGTCTTTTTCTTCTTAAACAGACTGTCAAAGATCGATAGTCGAAAACGATAGAAGCTAGAATTAAGGTTAACCATGCTCATTACCTTACAGTTGAACAAAAACTACTAAAAACTAAGCTTTGTAACCAACATATAGATACAATAAAAATTTAGAAGCGAAATCCGAATGCTACGCAGCAAATAATATTATGTTATGATTATCAAATAGTGCTAACAACAACTGCAAGCTGCTAACTCATACGGTTTATCGCACTTGACGAATCCAAAATGTTTTTTATAAAAAAGAATGTGATGAAAACGTTAGAAAATGCGCCAATCAAGAGAAACCTAACAACATGAGACACCAATATATTTATGACTCTTGCAGGTTGTAGCTTACAATGAAGAAACTAAAACAGAAACTATTGTATGAAAAAATACGAGACCTGCGTCGTCTCCCCGACATCTTGTATTCTTGTTTATTTACACAGGAACATCTCGTGACAAGCTTTTATGTCGTATAAATTGTATAATGTAATAAATTTATTGGTTTGAATTAATTTAAAGATTATTTTCTACTTTTTAGAGCATTTAAATAAAATCTTGTTTTTTTTTTAAATTATTGTTTGTTATTAATTTATGTTCTTATTTTTCGTTTTCACTCGACTAAAAATGCATTGTCCTCGGAACTGAACCAACATGTAAAAATTTAACTGCGTAGGATACGAGGAAGTGGTTCTAATTCAGCTTAGAAGATTTGACCTAAACATACATTGCAAGTTAAATAAAATGTGTTTACGCATATAAATTTGACGACTAGCTTTTATATATTATAAATTGTATAATGTAATAAATTTATTGATTTGATTAAATTTAAACATTTTCTACTTTTTAGATCATTTAAATAAAAGCTTGTTTTCTATAAATGTTTTTTTTTATTATTAACTTTTTAATTTTGCTAAAAGCGTCGACACTAATAAAAACTGTACACAATTCTTCAATAAATTCTGAAGGTTTCGTACCGCTTTTCCACAATGTCATAATTAGAGCTTGTGTTTTACTTGATTTTTTTAATAATTATTATTCACGAGTTTGACAGTGTTCAAATGCTGAATTACTTGAAACTGATTGGTCGCATTCACAAACACTTCACAAAACTTACTAGATAACATGCTTCCATTCATTGTAGTTTTTGGCAAACTAGTTTAAAGTTACAAATATATGTCTTATCTCTTTTGGCATCTTAGAAGATTTTAACGCGAATGACAGTAACAATTAACTAATTCAAGGATTGCAAGTCTAAGCACTTGTTGCTTATTGATTAACTTGTATGCATAGGTATTTAAATTTAAAATCCGAGACGGTAATTGCAAAATAAACGATATTTTTCTGTAAAAATATTTTTAAAAAAAAGTGAATATTTCTTCATTTCTTATCTTCTTCTAACATGACAATGTTTATTAACAACGATAAAACTTTTGATAATAACATATTGTATTGTAATGCTATTAAAAATTATGTAAAAATGTTTTAAAAGCGTAATTAATATTGTAAAATCTGCAATTGTTTTAAAACGTAATATGCATTCATAAGAGAAACATGTATAAAATATATGGCATAAAGAAAGTTAACTTGTTTTAAATTTTGAGAGTAGTAATGGTGACAGACTTTTTGATGATCTTTAATTCTCTAAGCATAGAAAAGATTCTAAGCTTCAGTAAGGGTCAGATAAATAGACCTTTGTGAACGCTTAATTACAATGGAAACATTTTTATATAACTAGTCAAAAAACTATATAGAAAATTGATAGAAATAGTACTAAATTTGCAGACTACACAATAGGATAATATAATATAATTTTACTTACGTTGTAATAAATTCTGATATTGCAAAAGCCGGTGAAGAGGTTTAAGAACAAAAATAGTAAATGGAAGATAACAAACTTTCTGTGTTTCGAAATCACGGTATAGCTGCTCGAAGCGATTATTTTGTTTAAATGCAGAATCTAGCCTTTCTAATACCGAAATGTGACCATCCAAATATTCTTCATAAATCTAAAAAGTACGTATAGACGTTTACAATTTGTAAAAGGTGTAATAGTTACCGGCAATAAAGGAGGTAAGTGAGTTAAAAGTACGTCAGCTATGCGACCGGAAACCGATTTAGGTCCACCTTGACCATCCCAGTTTTGTAAGCGTTGCTCTAAATCTCTTACTAATAAACCATGTGCTTGTGCTAATGGAGCGATCAATGTTATTAATATCGCACACTCTTCAGGCTCGTCTTTCGCTACTTCGTCACGAAACCACTGTAGTCAAATGCAAAGTTAAAATAACCTAATACATAAACTTAAAATTACTTACCACATTAATTACGTCCAAGTCTTTTTTATAAGTAAGCTCAGTCATTAAAATTTCCTTGGCGATGTAATATGATTTATCTGAAGCAAAACGCGTCTTCTTCCGTACTTCTCCTTCAATGTCTGCGATGATTGTGGTTGTATTGGTTTTATTACTCGTAGTATTAGCATTGATCGAATTTAAATATTGTTCCTTGGAAAAACTTTTAATGGGCGTAACTTCATCTAGTTTTGACACGTTTCCGTTTTCTTTCCAATGATTATTAAGAATAATGTCGTTTGTATGACCATTAAATCGCGCGTTCGGTGTAGAAGTAGCGTACACAGAATTATTATTTTCCGAAATAAGAGATTCGTTTAAGTTATTTTCCAATTTTTTATCTGTAAATGAAAAATACATTAATATTTTTATCACAGTAAATTTTGAAACGAGCAACAAGCAATTAAAATTGAAGTCTCACCTATTTCCAAAAGCTAGCTAACTTATGGATTATAAATTAGTAGTTAGTAAAGGCAATAATAATGCAAATTGGTGGTTAAAGATGTATTATAAGAATGTTAACTGATTGTACAGAGCAAAAACATCTACAGAATAGCATATTATTAGTATTGACGTGTAAAGTTGTTTAAGTTTCGTAAAATGTGGTTTGACCCATTTTGGTTTAGAATCATGATGTACTTAGTAATTTAGGCCAAACAATTCGTTTTTGTGAGTCACATGTCGTCTTACAATAAAATATGTCTATTAACATTGTTACCTATTTACGTAATATCACAAAAAATACTCTCAAAACAAAATACCCCAATTAAAATGAAACGAATTATTTGTACTTTAATAAATTATTTTATACGATATTTTACATCGAATTTTAACTTAATTGACTAAATGAATTGATCACATAAATCCTTTCATTTTACCTACACCTTAAAAGTACAATTAAATTTTGATTTTTATCTATTTCTATATACATAATGATAACTAATAAAATAAGTCTACTAGCCTCGCGTTATTTTTTTGTCTATGTGTAATAGGAATATTAAAGTATGAGCAAATCAATCACAGACATCAACATATGCGTACGTACACACTAAAGTTCATGTGACAAAATGTCTTAACACTAGTTCTTTTTTAAAGAAGTACATAATCACGTAAAAACATAATTCTGTATTTTACGTCTAAGGTATAGAATAACGTAAAAGCAATACTAATCTATTTTATAAATACTTCGACAATGTATTTGACTAGTTCATCAAAAACAACATTTAATATACGTTCAACTAAATATTGCTTTTGAGAAAATTTTCCACTAAAAAAAAGGTCAGATCCAAATAAAATAAAGTTATAAAAATTAAGTTGGTGCACCAAAACACTATAACAAAGTCTTAATAAGCTAAAGCTGTAATGAAACGGTAATTTTTTTAAAAACATAGCAAGACATATAACAATAAACACTTCCCCAAATCGAAGATAAAATATTACAGACTAATAGTAGTGTTTAAAAATATAACCAAAAATTTTGTAGCGAAGATTGGAATTTGAAAAAGAATTAGCAAAAAGCTTTAAAACATTTACTCACGAAAATGTGATACAAAGTAACATAGTTCAAAGCTTAAACCTGAACCAGCTTGAAACCAATAAGATCGAGTGAAATACTGCAAGATTTATTATCCGCTGTAAAATAAAACGTTATGTTTGTGTACTAGGCGGTCGCATTTTGAGTGCATCAACGTAATATAAAATTATATACAAACATTCATAATTGTAATAATAGATATTTAATATTTAATAATTCAATTAGTTGCTAGTTAAAAATTTAATCAAAACACGTTTAAAATTTCACTTTAAAAATTTTTAACATATGCGCCCTATTAACATTGGTCTATATAACAAGATATTTACATCGCCCATTTCACTCGTGTTAATACAATTTGGCACTAGAAAATCACATAACGTATTTCAAAAAGTGGATGACGTTTTATTCTGGTATTCTTACTTAATTGCACGGTTAATACTGACATTAATTAATAGTACGCTGAACGAGGCGATGTAACAATCAGATTCCGACAATAACATAAATTTGTAATACAAATATTGGTAGACAATTCTATCTAAGTTTGATTTAATTAATAATAGGTTAGCACAGGGTTAATTTATATTTATATACAAATACTTTCAGTCTTCCTGTAGCCACAGAAAATTAATACTGTAATAAGAACGTTTTAACAAAGCTAAATTAAATCACATCTCGAGTGTTTACAAAGAGAGTTAAAATACGACAAATATTTTTGGCATATAATAAAGTGGCACATTGAATATTATTATCGTTAACAATAACAGAAGTTTCGTGTACTTAAAATAAATGGTAATAAACATTCAATTAATTTTCAGTTAAATTTGATTTCAGTTCGTAAATCACGCTTTAAAGAAATCACAAAATTTTGATTTATATTTTTTTCAATTACATAAAACATAAAAGAATTACCTATTCCTTAAATTTAAAATTTTTATTGGTATTGCTAAATATTTTGCTTGTTTCCGACTATATACAGAGAAATAAAAATTCGGCGCTTCATATAATTGATTAAAGGTCTTTACGAAGTGAATAATACAATATAAGTTATTGGTCCAATTCACTTTAACCAAATCATGAGATACATAAAAAGATTGTATCTCAACTCTATATTATAATGGAAATATAATAGCATGAGTATTTATATCGTATTTCTCATGTAGAATTAAAAAAATCTCAGTCAAATGTTGCTAAATCTAAACGTCAATAACATTACAGCAATTAGACTTGACAACATACCCACGTACGGATACGTGTATCAAATGAAGAACAACATATTGAACATTAAACAGGAATTTTTATTAGGCTGTTGCATTTTTATTTATTAACCAACATTAATTTAGGATGTATACAAAAAACTGAGAAAAAAGCACTTACGATAAAAAAACAAAGTAAATTGATTACGTACAGAAAATTGCAAAGATAATACTATAGACAAATTGTAACATTCTGACAAACTCTATTTTCTACTTTTGGATCACCTTGTATAAAAACTTCAACCACATAATTTGACAAATGAATAAGTTTGGTTGCTAAAACAGACACACCTGAATTCACAAATCAAAAATTTCTCAATAATCAAATAAGTGCATTACGACTATCACCAAACAAATGCACAAATTGAGATCAAAATGCAGATAAAAGCTTGAAAAAAATAAAGGATCTCTCGTCAAGAACGCTAAGATCTTCAACTACTATGGAGCAAGTTGAGGTATCTATTCAAGAAATTAATACAACGACAATCAGCACACACTCAAAAACATCAAAGATATGAGAATGTTGCACAATGTCTAAGACACTCAGCTCTAAGCAATATAAAACATAAATCATTTTAGCTAACGTATTATAGACAACATGATGTGTCGACTAGTATATGTAATAATAACAAAATGCATTCAGTATTTATCTCCAGCAGTTTTAGTTTTGCTTAAGTTTTTAATAACAAAATTTTGGTTTTACCACCACAACCATAAAAACAAATTTAAAAATCAATAATCACGAAACGCCGCTACTAAAAAGTGTAACTGAAATTAGCAAATTCAAAGTAAATATTTCTCAGCAATGTATCTGAAATAGATTTATCCAAAATGCTATGAAACTGGTCTCAAGTCACCTTTATTTTTCCTAAACTAAACCTTAGAGATAAATTCAGTGCACAATGTATAATATATACCAGGAAAGTTTGTTGTAGAAGTTACAGTGTCGGTTTAATTAGTAACGTTGAGCAGAACTTCATGGTAAAGTTACTGCCAATTTAGAGTAGCCACATATGTATATTTAAATTATTTTGAAAGATGTCTATTGTTCATATTTTTATTTGGAATTCGAATGAATGTTTAAATTGATATTATTGTTGATTTTTTAAGTATGATACACATACCATGATTTTAGATAAGTCACAGTAGGTTATGATTTTATAAATGAATTTATTTTTTAATTTGATAAAACTAAAAGCAGTATTTGTTTTTGTTAAGTTTTCCTAGAATCTATAAAACGGATAAGATTAATAAATAAATAAAAGTAATAGACGCCTAATTACGTAACATTCCAGGTTTCTGGATCTTGTCCTTAGTGATTTTTTAAGAAAATTGTATTATTATATCCAATTTTAAGTTGATCTTATACCTCAAAAATCAACAGTGATATACATTTTTAAACTTCTATTTTTCATAAATTAATACAAGACAGATGGCCGTGAAATCACTATACAACACTCAAAACAATAGAATTGTCTTCATTCTTCCAAAATATTTAAAGATGCGTGTCAAATGTATAAATGTCATCTCATTTACTTTGACCCTCTGCACAACTTTACTAAATTACTTACTCTGCAACACCTAAGTTATCTACACAACACAAGAAAATTTTTATCACCCGGTATATGTATGGTAGTAATTTTAATCTTTTGACTAAACATTCACACATAGTAAGATTAATGTGTGATCAACAAGCTCTACCAATAGAAACTTTACATTTAAGATTATACTAAAACGCATAAAAATTGGTAATAAAATGTTATAAAAATGAGCAAGTTTTCAGAAGGTCTTACACTAAAAATATTGTTACGACATATAACCTGATCAAAAACCTAAAATAAGTGTCTAACAATAACAAATTGGCTCAATAACGGCACCTAAGGTAAATTAAAATCAAATTTCTGGTAGTCGATCGTCTTCAAAATCATCTTCAATTAAAGGAGGAGGAATTGAAGATACATCAAAACCTTCTGCTAATTCAAATCTATCACTAAGTTCTTCTTCACGTTCCATACGAAAAATATCAGAACCGGATTGCGAATCACCATCAGGAAAATATCCTTCCTCTACGGCCTCAGAATAAACAGATTGCAATATCACACTATCGTCAGTAAGAATATGTTCGTACTGATAAGTACTATCCTTAATATTATGCGAACGTATATAAGTTGTATAATCGGGCACTGCAGAATCTTGTTCAACATAAAAATATTCATCTTTAAAACCTCTATCCTTTTCTGGTTTGTGTTTCTTTTGTGGTACCTGTCTTCGTCGACGATATCCACGACGATCTCTAGAATCTGGTGTACTTTTAGGAGATTCCATAGAACTTGTAGAATCATTTTCGCTAGGTGGACTCTTAGTTTGAAACAAACTTTTAGAAATTGGTTTTTTGTGACTTCTTGTTAGAGGCACTGTCGCTGTTTTACTTACGGAAATTGATTTTAGTGAAGTGACCGGTGTTGATTCAGAACTTAAACTACTAGAATAATACGGTGAACACTTTGATAGTGGAACTTTTATTGGTCGTTCAGTTGATTTTAGAGATTTCGGTGCAAACTTGTGTTTGTCAATTTTCTGCTCCAACGAACTACTCTCTGTCGATTTCTCGGTGTCCGATAAAAGTTGTATTGGTATTAATACAGGCCTTTCGGTAGATTTCGTGAATAATTTCTGTTTCTCGGTAAATCTGGTATTGGCAAGACCAACTGATACAGAAATAGCCATATCTTCAGATGGAATATTTTGTGGACTTTTAACATTTTTTTGATCATATGGTACGTCCAAATCGTCAATACTTGAACCTAATCTAGACACCGATTGTCTTACATTGAAAAACTGCTGATTAATCAAAGTCTTAGAAGTGTCAGAACTTGATCTATCAGAAATGGTAGGAACAAACTCGGTTAAAGTACTGCTATCCCCAGTTGAAGCACTTGAGGAAAGCTTTTGAAACTGCAAACTAGAATTATGCGCTTTTAAAGTGTTACTATTGCTACTCGACCATTCTGATATGGAGTGTGCTATATCAGCTAAAGAATTATCATCACTCTTTAAGCCGGAACTACTTTTTGTAGCACCACTGTTACTTGTAGACAAATTTTGTAGTTTTACAGTGTTTGTACTGTTTGACCACTCTGATAAACTTAACGCAATAGACGTATCTTCTGAATGTGAGCTGTGGGTACACTTCGTTGGTTTTACAGCAAGACGAACTGTGCCGTCTTCTAAATTTGTGCCTTTAGAACTAGTACACTCCTCTTCTGAGTATGAACTATGTGAACTTTTTCTAGACTGATTCTTATCATTTCTATGTCCTGAATGGGAAGAATCGTCAGAATTGGTACTACGACGTAAAACCGTTGGTGGTCTCAACTCGTTTTTAGATACCTCGACAACGTCCACGAAAACATCATCGTTCAAATTAGAAATATTTAAATCTTCTTCTGAATTAGAACTAGACAAACCTCCTGTTCTATTATCAAACACAATTTTAACACCGCTAGGTCCAATACTGTAATTTTCTGAAAGAGCTTCACTAATTTGCTCGTTTTGATCAGTAGCTACATTTTCATAAGTGGGATCAGATGCGGTATTACTTTTATCGCCATCCATATCTAATGTTTTATTTTCATTGTCAGAATTTGAGTCGTTATCATAAGTGCTGACCGTATTAGAATCAACCAACACTTTACAAGGTTCTTCGGGAGGCGTAATATAATGTGTTTCTACATTTCCAGTTATAACGGCTTCTTGTATACTAGATGGCGGGCTAGGCCATGGTTCAGAATCTTGACTTCTCAATGATCCCCTAAGTCCAAAGACTTTGGGAATATCAGGTGGAGGAGCGGGAGCTCTATAAACTTGAGTAGTAATTTGAGATGCGTCTGAACTTCCAGTTTCATGAAGCGCAAATAAAGATTTACTAATACCGTGCTGAGGTATTTCTGGTAAAGGCCATTCGTCGCTTTCTTGACTGCTCGAGCCTTTCTTTAATTTTATATTTTCTGGATCCACCCATTCTTCGTCAATCACGGTATCGTCAGAATCTTGGTGTCTCAATTTTAAACCACTTTCTGATGTAATAATCTCAATATCGTCTATAGACAACTCTGCCATCTCAGCCGAAGTTCGACGATCGTCAGATATTTGCCGTTGCAAAAGTAAATTGTTTAATTGGCATATCTGTTCAGAACTAGGTCTATCGCTTTGTTTACTGTCGTGTCTGATTCCTGAAAATTCGTGAATTGGTGGCTTTTTTTCGGATTCAGAAACATGCGCATTACTAGGTGTATCAGAACTAATACTAGCTTGATGATCACTAGAAACTAAAGATTCATCATTAAGACTATCTAATTGAGTACTTGCTTTTGTTGAATCTTCGTCCAAGCTAGATTTTTCAGAATTAGTACTGCGCTCTGATATTCTAGATAAAGTACGGCCTAAAAAAGTTGTATTGTATCCTTGTAGCATATCCGATGGAGACAGACCAACGCAAAGATTAGTAGAGTTTGGAATCATACAAGGATATCCAAATGAAGAAAGATTTGTCAAATCTCCGTTTGCGCCATTATTCTCTTTTGTGGGAATCACATCCGCGTCTACTTTAAATCCTGATACAAAATACTCTCGTTCCAAATCTTGATCAGGTGGTAAAATACCTTCTTCAAAACTAGACGATCCCGAACTATCTAAAGGAAAAGGTCTCCAAGTTGAACTGGGTTCCTGAACAGGTAATTCGCCAGTTTTTTGCTTACGAACTGCTATTCCCAAACTACCAGAGCTCGATTCGGTGTCGAGAGAACTACGCGATTCCGCTGATAGTTTTTCAACATACAACAATGATTTCTTATCCATAATCTTTCCATTCTTACTTCGTTTATCTGAATACGACTCATCGAGCGAAGACATACTTTTGTCGGCAGAAGATAACTTTTTAGCTATTTTTTGGTGAATACGCTGCCCCAACTCTGAATCGCTAGACCACTTTTCTTCAAAAGGATAAGGACTTTTTTTATACTTCACAGAATCATTATCGTTTTGCTCGCTTAGTTTAAATTCGTCAACTTCTTGAATTGGTGTTATATCGGGTGGAATTTCATTCGCACCGTCTGAACTAGATTCTTCGGAACAGTTATTTCCAACTGATTCTTCATCTATTGTAAAAGCACGACCTAACACACAAATTCGTGGGCTTCTTGGACTACGAGGAGCATCTAAATCTGGCGAATTCTTATCTAATTGGTCACGTGTGCAAAATTTTTCTATTGTTTGACTTAACCCAATTGCCTGTCCCATTGTACAACTTACACTGGATTCGTCACCAGTTTCCTTTGGATTCCCCCCTCCACTTAAATCTTTCTCTCCGCTAGTCCATGAACCTGTTGTATCGCTTGAACGCGATTGATCCGAACTTCTTTTTAATAAGTCTATTTTGTTATTTCTGTTTTCGGTAGTTAATAAATTTAAATTTTCCGTTGATTTGACAACCTCTTCTTCCTTTTCTGTGACGCTTGATTCTACCTCGTTTGTTCGAATTGTCACTGGATATTCTTTTTTCTCGACATTCCTATCGTTAACCATTTCAAGATCAACGCCACTTTCGGGTGCACTGCACTGCCCTGTAACTTTGTCTGGCGATTCTAACAGAACCGATTCAATTTCAAAAGAACCTTCAAGTCCAATATACTCATCACATTCCACTGTCATCCAAGAACCCGTATCTTCAGATCTACTACGTTCGATACTTAACTTCAGCAACGCATCCTTATGCGAATTTGAAACGGCCAATAAATTTGCGTCTAATTCACATTTTAGCTCACTTACTTCAGTTAAAGATTCATCTTCACTAGTAATTCTCACCAATGCATTTTCAGTTGTTTCCGCTATTATTTTACTTTGTATCTCAATATTTCTACGCTTTTCAATTTTTTTGGCAAGTAATCGTCCAACAGTTTCAGAAGCTTTTTGTAAGTCCTCAATTAATTTTTTATCTTTTTCAGATTTATGCGAAGAATCGCCCGATGAATCAATATACTTAATATCTAAAGAGTTTCCTAAGCTAACTTTTTCTAGACTTTGTGAATCCGATGAGCTTTTATTTTCTATCCTACTTAGGTCCGGCGGTTTACTACGCTGCTCAAAAAAATCCTTCGATTTCTGAATTACAACTATGTTTTCTAATGCTTGTGCTTTCGACTTAGCTTTGTCTTCCATTGACAACCAAATGTCTAAGCTTGTGCCCTCTAACACTACTTTTTGAACAGCATCATCTTCAGTAGGTTGACTATGTACCTCAGCTTTAACAACCTTAGTTTTTGGCCCCCTCTCTTCTAATAATTGCTCCTTAGAAATGTTAAAATCACCTACTTCGTCTTCTTCACGAGGTCTGTTCTCTAAATCTAAACTTTTGCCTAATCTTTGTACTACTTTGGCACCCTCTTCATCTTCTTGGTTATCGGTCAAATTCAATTCTAAACTCTTGGTTAATTTTTTATCCATTTTTTTGTCAAGGCGCTTAGGAGACTTTGTAATTATTATTGCTTCTTCCAAAGATACGTTAGTTTGTTCGATAGTATTAATACTGATTTCTAGTTTACCATGCCGTTCACGAACAGATTCTTCAACTTGAGGAAATACTGGTAAAGCATCTTTTATTGGACTTTTTACTGTTTTAGTTTGTTGAATCGCAATTTCGTAGAGCATTTGTTGTTTCTCTTGTCGTTTTGCAATATCCGTATCGCTATCGTCTTGCGATTTAATACGTTCTCTACTGCTAGCGCGTTTAAATTCCAACTTTTCCAAAGATTTTGCTTTTTCTTTCGGTATCGTCTTTTTAGTAGATTCCAGTTCTTGACTTTTTGCGCGTTTAATTTCTTTCACATCAGAAACTTCTACTGTTAGTTGCGTTTGAAGAGCAACTTGGCTAGTAGTAGTTTTGTCTTCTTCTTCCGCTTTTAAAGTAGAGGGTTTTAACTTGGTAGGAGTAATAGACTTAACCGAAGTTGTCCGAATTGGAGCTTTAGGTGGAATTTTAGAAATAGCCTTACTGGATGTCTTAGAATCAATTTTAGGCGCGTCTTTGCTAGAAATTGACTTGGCATGTGTTACTTTACTTTTACCATCACTTCTTATTATTCGTGCAGGTACCGTAGTTTTATTACTTCTTTTAGTTTTTGATGTAACATCTGGAACAATTTGATCTTTTTCCATAACTTTAGGTTTGGTTTTTACCACAGGTTTTATCTTAGTTTCAGGTTTTTTAAGTGCTACATCTGGTTTTACATTTACCATTTCTTTTTTACTTTGCTCTTCCGGTATACTTTTGCTGTCAGACGCACAGTACTCCTCTTCTACGGTGTCATCTTTGCTTGAAAATGCATTCGAAGGAGGTAATCGATTTACAGAAACCACTGGTGTATCTAAGCTCTTGGCTCGCCTTCCAGATACTGGCGATTCAGTAGCTTGTTGTTTTTGAAGCATTGTCATAGCAGATCCTTCAGATAGATTTAATCTAGCATGAGCAAAAAGCATCGGACTCTGACCCTTTCTTCTAGACGTTGGAGAACATATCTCTGTAAGTTTCGTTTTCGATGGAACTTTAAGATCTTTAAGATCGCGTTCTATATCTGACTGTAACAAAGCTTTTTCGTTGGTAGCTTGATTATAATTCTCTTTGGGCAATTCTTGTAACATTACTGCTTTTTCTGTAATCGGTTTAAGATCTTCGTCATCTTTAAATTCTTCCGTATTTTCTGAAGATTTGTCTAAAAATTCTTTTTCAACTTCTGGTACAGTGGCTAAAACAGATTCGGTCATTATTTCGTTAAATACAGGTTGCATTTCAGAAGTGGCTATGTTAAGATCATCTTCAGAACTAGGAATTGATATTGATCTTTCAGAAATTCTTCTCAATTCAGTTTGATAATTGGGATCTAAAGTACGATCATATTGTATATCAATTTTTCTCGACTGAGGAGGCGAACCTTCAACTTCAGTAGACGACATCGTATATTGTAAGTATTTACGCTCTGCTTCGTACTTTAATATAGATTCCATCTCCTTGCGCGTCTGCGGTGGCGAAAATTCTAATTTGGTAGGTGTTGCTTCAGCTGACCCAAAAACATCATCAGAATCAAGAGATTCGTCGTCAGAACTAAACGAAGTGATGCGTACTTTTGTTTTATTCGAAGATTTTATACCTTTTTTATTGAGCTGAGACCTTGGCTTTGTAATGCGTTTTGGTTTCACATCAGTTTTGATTTTGTTTGGTTTTTGAGGAACTTTCGAGTCTGATTTTTCAAGCGAAACGGTTTGAATGATCTTATGCGCTATTTGATCTGGTTTAATAAACGGTTTATCAACTTTAATATCCTCAAGTAGCTTTTGTGTTTTTAGTTTGATTTCAGGTTTCAAACTTTCAGTCTTAGAACTAGTAGGAGAATCGCTTTCAATTTGGCTGAGCTTCGAATTTAAAGTTTCTAACAAAACAGGATCAATCCTAGTAATATCTCTTTTAGGACTCAGCATATGTTGTATTACTTTAGATTTATCAACTTCTAATGTAACGGGATCAACCTTCGATAGATCAATATTTTGAGTAAATAAGAAAGACGACGTTTCTGGTTCTACAACAGCTGCTGGGCTTTTAGGTTTCGAACTTAATTCTTCGACGATTGGTGACGGTTCGACTGCACTTTGAGTGCGTCTAGCTTTAACCGGTTCTTTAAACTTTGTTGCTTCTTCTTTCGATGCAGTACCGTTCATGATATGCCTTTTATGTAAAGTATAAGGTATGTCGTTCTTTGGGGGCAAATTAATTAAATCAGATTGAGTTTTAGCGCCTAATACCTCAAACTGACTTTTAGGAACTTCAAACTTCGTTTTTTGTCCTTCAATTTCTCTTTTAAGAACATCAAAATGACCAAATTCCGCTGTAGGCATTTCAAAATGAGATCCCCTATACTTTGTAATAGGTGGTGCACTAGGGATCTGTCTATATAAATAGTCGTCGTCGCTAGATTCGGCAGGAGTTAAATCAATTGACTTTTGATGCATAAGTAAATGCCTCCTCGAACTTAGATTTAAACGTTGCCGTGCAAGAGAATTTGGATCAGATTTTGTACGTTCGATAGGTTGATGAAGTAACATACCGTCCCAACTTTTTTCGAGACGTTTGGGTTCGATTTCTACAAATATGTCTTTAAAAACGTCCTTTTTGTAATTCTTGTTGATTTGCTCGGACTTAATATGATTGGTTCGCATGTCGGTTTCCTGCAAAGATTGAATTCTGTCTTCATCAAAACTAAAAATATTACTTTCTGAATCGGTAGACTTCAAACTTCTCTCTTTGGTATCTTTAAGGCTTTTAATGCGACCATTTTCTCCTTTAGACGTGGGTACAGTAGCGTCTTCGTTCAAGTTATCTAAAATTTTAGAATGTGTGTCTGTTTCCACGTTCTGTAAGCTAACGGTCTGAACTTTAGACAGCTCTTTAATAACAATGTCGTCAGGCACACTTTGCAAATCGTCTTTTTTGGAATAACCTAGTTTCTGTATGCCATAATTTCTTTCAAAGGGTATTTTACGGTCATAATCGTGCGGAAATTTAGATTCATCTACTTTTGAAATAGTATCAAAATAGTCACTCTTAGAATCGAGACTGGATGTCCCAGATTCTATAAATTCAGATTTTTTACCTAAACTTTCTAAACTCTTATTTTTACGGACTTGTTTCCTGTTATCGTCGCTTTTCGATTCTTGACTTGATGTTCTTGAACCCAAGCTAGTTTCTCTACTAGATTTTCTGCTTTCTTTAGATGGTTTTGTTTCATAATAGTCACTTTTAGATTCTAGACTAGATGCTCTTGAACCTAGTTTTAAAATTTTGTAGTAGCTTCCATCTGATTTACGCGGAATTTTTTCTCTGGGATAATCACGAGGATCTTCCATTACAAAAATGTCTTGTTGTAAATCAGAACTGCTCTTAGATTTAAGTTTATTGTCTGGATCTGAATCTACATCTGAAGGTAAGTAATTGCCCGAGTCTAAACTACAGCTCCTAGCGTTCAAAGATTTATTTTTTTTGTATTTGTACTCTATAGATAAACTAAGCTCCTCGTCAGATTTTTCTAATAATTCGTAGCTGTCGTGAGATAAGTCATCTTGAGAATCACGTAAATCGTAGTTCCCAGGATCTTCTATTGAATCTTGCGAATATGAGGTAGTACCCGGGTAGCTGCTTGAATATATTTTTTGGTCCGGTATCATTATATCTTGATGAATTTCGAGACTTGTCTGGTGCGTGCTGCTGTATAAAACGCGATGCTCGTCGTACCTCGTTACAGGAGACTCAAGTTTTCGTTTTTCCACGCTAATATACTTTTCAGTAACATTATTCCCTGTAGATTTCTTTTTAGCCTGACCAGATTCTTCAAAACTATAATCATATAATTCTCTACAACTAGCACTACGCTGCCATATTTTACGTTTAGTTGGAATTGCTATAGACTTATAAGTATATTGGGAATCGATTTGGACATCCAAATCATTTTGTGATTGCGTCTGTGTGGGATAATTGTTAGTAAGCATAAGGGGAGGTTGATCAAGCTTGCCCTCTGATCTATGACTATAGGGCATCTGGGCAGTAGTGGTGTGAGTGCGAATAATACCTGTGTCGTCCCTGTGAACTGCTGCGAGTACGGCGACCGGTAAATTGTTGTAATCCGGGGTCTGCTCCTCGTGTTGAACATGTTGCGGACTCGTAGTCGCAGAAGTTACCGAGGAAGCCTTATTAAGCGAAACAATAAAGCAATTATTATCAAAATTGTATTTTACTTACCGATTGCGTCGTCAGAGGAGGTGAAGGCGATGTCGTCGTCTGAGCAAACAGTGTGGTAGGCCGTTTGTCTGGGACCGAGTTCCAAGATATAGCTGTGGCGGGGGGGAGAGAGGCTGATTTCATCGTCGGAGAAACCGGAGTTTCGACAGTTATGTCCATCGAGCCCAGTGAAGCTGATAGTTTGGACACTCCCACTAAACGAGAAGCAATTTTTGCAAATATTTGTTTTGCACTTTTTTAATATGATAAAAGAAAAAACAAAACGTACCGCTTAAAGTACTGTTGGCAATTGGTAACAGCGGATGTGCAGAAATGCTATTTCCAACTGTGCTGGTGTGCATGTTGGTTGCACTTGAATGAGTACTAGAATGACGAAATGATGCCGACCTGTACAAAGGAATGAGGAATGAGATAGCCAAACAGATAACCGAAAACTAATTTAATAAACAATTAACAGTATTATTCTAAAACTAAAACCAGACAAAAGGAGTCTATACACAGTAATCACTTATGGAGCACAGCTTAGAGCTGATTGGATAGGGTTTTAAAATAAACATTAATTTTGTCATCAATAAAAGCATTCACACAATCGAAAATTTAGAAACCGATCGTTTAAGATGCTGTAAATGAATATCGTAATTTATTATTTAAAAAAAATAACGATAATTTTCCCATCCTCCTTCCCACATACATTATAAAACCAGCATTGGTACAGCATTTTCTGACCAACCGTTACTACAACCATGCTCCAGAAGGGTACAAATTCTACTTTTTATGTTATTTACTCCGAATATCGAGTAAAGTGCGTTTCACGTTTACAAAATATAAAATACTACTTCAAATAAATGAATTTGAAATTACGAAAGCAACAAAAATTTACAAAACTCCCAAAAACAAGCTAAAGCTATAATAATAAAATTTAAGTTAAGCAACCTTCCATTAAGTCTCATATAACACACTATACAACAGGTATTAAAACACTCAGCAAAAAATGTTATCAATTTCAGTTATTTATATTCGCAGCCACTAATAATGCTCATTGGTATATAAATTTACATATAAAATTATTTGGTAAAGAACGACGATTATTTCCCTTTTATTGTATTAACTAAGCAAGTTATGAATTTTAAAATTTCTCTAGATGTTGAAAACGCCAAAAAACAAATCCAATCAGAAACGTATTTTCAATGCGGGAAATAATCTTCCTAAATATAACCTTTTATCGGATATTTTTATTCTTCTTATATTCCTCAAGTCTTTTGATCTCAATTTGTCTCGACATCAATTTGGCATTAAATCTTGGACTTTAATAAGATTATTAACGCCAAAATCATGTATCAACCAGCTAATGTCAAAACACAAAAGATGCAATAAAAATATTCATAAAAGTCGTGTTATATTACTTATGACTAAATTACCTACAAATCTGTATTTTACACAGTTTTAAAGCAAATAAAGCTGTTACATGCGTAAGTTAGTAAGCTTACATAAAATACGAACACAAAAATATACCTTTGGAATGCTTGCCTTTTTACGTAATTATCTCTTACAAATTCTACAATTTGTTTTTGGGTTCTTCCGCTATACCTGCAATCAGAAAATATCTATTAATGAACTATATTATATTAAAAAATCAAGGTCTTCTCCACAATTATAGAATTTTATTTTTGAGTACAAGTTTTGTTTGTATATTATCTAATAATGAATTAGTGCTAACAATCACAGAACAAGATCATACGCAGTCAGTCCATTCGACAGTAACCTATGGTTTAAAATAAATACTAAACAGATCAATTTTAAAACAATATAACTACTATTTTACATAATGGTTCCTAAGAATGTCAATAAAATTTTCTAAAGCTGATACATCCGAATCCGAAAAGATTACGTTACATAAAGCTGCGGGTATTTTACGTCAAAGAATTAAAGAACGTATGCACAATACAATTGATCGTTGTTACACAATACCTCAAAGAATAAACAAAAAAGGGAGCGGGAAGGAGATCCATGTTATAGTATAACGGGTGATCGAGATTATTCGCAAGTCACGTGACCTGTTTGTTTACTTTTTCAATAGATTATTCTGCGTTACCTTACTACAAGATGACGTGGTTTGAGAATGATCTCGATCTCACAGTCTCAGTTTGTTGCATGAAGAATCAATTTTTGTGTACCAAATCATAAGAAGCAAGAAATTAAAAAATATGTTATACTGCCTTGGCTGTGACAGGTACAAAAAAAAAAGATATGCCTTGAAGAAGCATTCCAACGAAGTCTTTATCCCTCAAGAATTGATCTTAGTCACTGACGAAGAAAATAACGTCGTTCATGCCAATATTGACAATTTTGACCAAAATGAAGAAACCCTCGATGAAACAGTGTGTTATTTCAACATCAACATTCTATTGTTTCTAAAAGTGCACTGATAAAACAGTAATCGAAAAGGTCTCTTACAACTCCTTTCAATCAAATTGTATCTTTATACAAAAAGCTATCTAACCGACCAGAACCTACCAAATATGACAAAAGAACTAGATATCTTGAGTTCAGTACTGATAATAGTATGAAATTCTCAACCGACACGCTTTGGAAAATAATACGTTACGTAAGAAAGAATAACACTTTTCTGAGATGGACTGAGTACAATAAGGTAATTAGTTCATGCGATAGTAATATGGAATAAACCTTCAAACCTGGAAAATTTCATAACCATGCAATTAGGCAGAATGCATTTAACAATGGCATTCATTTGCAGTATAAGACAAATATTCGGCGATGGTGGTCTTTTACATATTTTGGTCGACTTTGGGGTGTATTCTGAATCGTGATGTTGCAGGCAAGGCTTTTATACAGAACTCTGCGTGGATTAACACTTGTTTCAGATTATCTCGGTCGTTTGTTGTTAAAGTCACCGTGAATATGAACCATTGAAACTGGATTTGAAGATCCAATTAGTGAATCTATGTTAATAAAATTGAATCACATTGCAAGGTTGTTAAAAGATGACCGCGCAGAAATTGAAAACATTTTAGGTACTATCTCCAATATAATTCAACAGTTTAACTAAACAATGTCGAAGTTTATCGTTTATGGCAATGAACATTCACCAACTTTCAAGTATTGGTTTTTATTTTTGGACACTACCAGTATTCTCCCGAAGTTGCAAAGAGCTGAAAGAAGTGAAGACTTACTTTTACACTTGGAAGCGGTATCTGAAACCATACCATATTTAGAAACTGAAACACGTTACAACTATGCGAAGTCCGTTCTAGTATATTTGCTGGAAATGAAAAACTTTTAGCATTTACTGATCCTGCAACCTTTCAAAATTTGTTCAACGGCAATTTTGTAGTAAAGAGGACAAATCGCGGCAAATTTAATTGCGTCGCTTCTGATATGGCTTTGGAGAAAAAATATTCGCAAAGAAGTTGACGTCATGAAGATCATGACACAAATTGAAGACGCTTGGATAAATCCTTTCGACTGTATTTATCTCGATTATTCTCTGTTCACCCAAAAGAAATAGTTAAGCTCCGCCCTACAAAAATTCACTACGTTTGAATATAATATTTTTATTAGTCAAATTATTAAAACCCATTTCACACCATACTCGCTACTTCGCGTATCATATTTCGTTTTGTTATTTATTGAAATTCTTCGTTTTGCTATTCAAACTCGTTAATCTAGGATAAGTGTTTTTAAACGCTTATGTTTGTATTTGGTTTCATTAAGGTAACCTAATAACAAGGTTTATGGTTTGGATTAATAAATTGTATCGTGTAAAAATGGTTATTCCGCTTTTTATTTTGCGCAAGCATAAATTTTTAAGGAGGCGCTTAACTATTTCTGTTGGGTGAACAGAGAATAGTTAATCCATATTGCTACAAAAAAAATGCTTCTGCTGAAAGTTCAAATTTCTTTAGCACATTTTAAAGAAAAGGCCTTTGAAAATATACAGGAATTTATTAACAAACGGTTATGTTTAAATAGTAGCAAAAGCTTTTGAATATCTAGCTCGCTACTTTAGGTTTAAAAATGAACAATTCTCAAGCACAATATAAATCCAGAGTTCATGTTTCGAAGAATTGTTACTGCTGATTTTGATCTGAATTTTGACAACATCCTTTCTTACGAATTAATAAATGTTCCATTAGCAATTTTTAATGAATACGGAACTATGAGGAAAACGTCAAAGTCAGAATTAGCTATGAAGCTTGAAGTATTTTCAGATATTTCCTTAGAACCGCCAGCATCAATTACAGCTTATCTTATAGATGGAAGGCTTTTATTTCAAGAGTTAAATTAAAAAAAACTTCATAACGTTTAATAGACTTGAGAATGTTTGTTTTAAAAGAATCTTGCAAAATTTTGAAGCATACGAGAACTGCCAACTAATTTCTATCGTTTTTGATAGATATGATCTGAATTCTATTAAAAATTGTGAACATCAAAGAAGAGGACAACAAAGCACTTTTAGTTGTTTCTCAATAATTGGTACTAGAAACGTACTTAATTATAGAAAATTTAATACAGTTTGTAACCAACTATAAAATTATAGTTACGTGAAGGTTTTCAAAAACTTCCAAAAGGCAAATACAAATTGCGGTTGGACTTAGTAATTAATGATATATCTACTTACATTCTTTACTATAGATTATTAATTCAAGATGACGTAAAGATGGTAACCTCCAATGCTATCATGAGGAAGCAGGCACCCGACTTATAATCCTTATATTGTCAACATTGCAAAAACACTTAAAAATTCTTGTTAAATCAGATGATACTGAAGTACTGATTGTTCTCTTGGAAAAAGGTGATAGGACAGCAACAACAAACAAACATCGATTTGTATCATTGCATGAAATTTTCCAAAAGCTTGATAAGATCGTGCTAGAATCATTACCAGTCTTTCATGCATTACCAAGGTGTGATAACTCTAGCTCATTTTTCAAAATTAATAAAAGGGCAGCATGGAACATTTTCTTAAAAAATTATAAAGAAATAAATCTTCACCTGTTTGGAAGAACAAGTTTTGAGCAAAGCATTACTGTAGGCAGGAAATTTGTTCTTCGCCTTTATCATTTGGATTTAAACGAGGTAAACAATTTAAATAAAGCAAAACGCAATCTTACACGAAAGACGAAAAAAGCAGACAATGAATTACCTCCTACTGATAATAGTTTTATGCTACATGTCAAAACGTAATTCCACGTTAAATTATTGCTTGAATTACTTTTTTCATCCGATGTTTTTATCAAGTAAATATGTGGATTAACTGTGACGAAGCATATCACTCCAGTTTAGTCTAACGAAGCAAATGTGCTTAAAAACTCAATTTTATTCACAATGTGTGGCAACTATCAAACTATAAAATCATGAAAACGAATGCTCTCTATCAGTTAATGGTTATTACGATGTTTGCAAAGCGCGGATCCTTTCCCTAAAAAAATGTTTAATTGTGACTATTATTGGAAATAACCTGATACACAATCGAGAGAAAACGTAATCTATAATATTTTGCAGTTTTTGGTATAAAAATAAGATCAACTCGTGTTATAATAATCGTATTACAGCGTATGAAATCAGACCAAATGTTAAATTAATAAATTTCTTATTATAAATATTTTATTGCGGGCAACAATTGCACTAGCCAAATTGATGTAAATTGTCTGTGGTTTCAAATGATGTAATTTATAATATTTACCTATGAAAGAGTCAAGATATAACATCAAAGATAATTCTCAAAAAATACGACAATTTTTATGGTTTTTCCGCAATAATCGAGTGTCGTAATTTTCTACTTCGAATGCAGATTTTTATTATGAACATTTCTGTATATGGTTTATTAATTTATACCAAAATACTGGCTTAATGTCTATTTTGTTGCCGCTGCCGCCGAACTAGTAGTCAATATAAGATACATTAATATTGAAAACGGCTTTGAAATATTATGAGAGCGACTAGATTAATATTTGATTGCAAAGGTTTATAAACTATTAAAATAGAACATTAATTTTGGTAATCGGCAAATAAACCATTAAGGATTCATTTGTAGTAGTTGTAAAATAAGAAAACAAAAAAAGAAGTTGGGGTGTTCTATAATCGCTATTTGCTGTAACATAACTTCATATAATTTAGGTACAAAAATTGTAAATATAGATATTGCTAGGCACATCAAAGCAACCTAAAAAGTAAGCGAAGAATATTTTCTAGGAAAAGATGAGAAGAAGAAATTTCCATATTCAATTGTAAAACTGTTAACTATTATTGTGACCAATTACAGGTATTTCATTTTGTTTATAATGAGCCTGCTTCGTTGGCAATTGATAGAGAGACAGATTCTTTGCCACGTGCTCAATTATGTATCAAATTCTTAGTCAGAAAAGAGAAATAGAAATTAAATTGCGAACTAATTAAACTGAGCAAGTTCGAAAATCTTAAGCAGTTGATAAAGCTTCTCCTTTTTTCATTTATTCGCCACAAGTGTAAAACGTACAAACTTAATTAAGATTGTATAAGTAAAAAGTAAATAAGTAGGGGTCTCTACTAACATTAGAATGTCTTCCGGGTTTGGGCCGTGTCATAGTTGCAACCGAAGCTGCCAACGTTTCGCCCACTTTCGTAAGGGGCTTCATCAGGGCGTGAGATAAATCGCAAAACTCAAACAAGCAATCGAAATCTTACTAAGAACTTCTCAAAAGTTAGGTTATCCACTTGTAAAACAAGCCATAACCTAAACTATGAAAAGGTGAGAAAGAAAACGATAACCTGAAAAAGCAAACGAAAATCTAACAAAGAACCACTACCGAGTTAGGTAATCAACTTGTGAACCAAGCCAGATTCTAAACTCCGTAGAAGTGACTTAAGAAGAAATAGTCTCCGTATTTAAAGGAAAAGGATCGTCACGGATGATTAAGCTCGACCCTGATTGGGTTACGGTTGCAAAGGGGCGTGTTTTTGATAAATGACTAATAACCGGGAACCAAAGAGGGAATAGTTCGAAACCATGATCGCGATTGAAGTTATTGGGGTGTTTGATGATTTCTATGCTTTCTCGGAATTTCCTGTTGAAAAAGAATGGAGATTTGGCAATCAACGAAACATTATCAAAATCTATCTTGTGACCTGTAGTAAAATGATGTTCAGCGACCGCAGACTTGGAAGTATACCTTTTCCTTATACAACGATCATGTTCTTAAATGCGAGTAATGACGGAACGACCGGTTTCACCAATGTAGACTAAACCACAAGAACAGGGAATTTGGTATACACCTTGAGATGAAAGTGTAGGGAATTTGTCTTTGAGAGAAGGAAGAATCTGAGAGATTTTGCCTGTCGAGTTGAATATGGGTTTAATACCATTCTTACGAAGGAGTTTCCCTATTTGATCTGTAACCTTGTGAATGTAGGGTAAAAAGGCCAATTTCGGGTTGGATTCGGGAGTAGAAGTGTCCTTAGATAATCGAGTACGTGGATGTAAACGACGATTAATAACTCTATGAATATCTCGCTTTAGATAACCATTGTTCACTAAGGTTCTAGTAAGATGACGAAGTTCTGAGTCTAGATTCTCAGGTTGACAAATAGAAAAGGCACGATGGACCAAAGATTCAATAACAGAACGTTTCTGTGCAGGATGATGATGAGACGAAGCATGAAGGTATCTGTCCGTATGGGTGGGTTTGCGATAAACAGAATGCTTACGAGTTACAAGAACGTCAAGAAATGGAAGAGAACCATTACTTTCGATTTCCATAGTAAATTTGATATCTAAGTGTTGATTGTTAAGATGATCAAGAAACTTAAGACAATTCAAGATGACCATGAGACCAAACAATAAACGTGTCGTCAACATATCTAAACCACACTTTAGGTTTTAATATTGATGATTCCAAAGCAACCGTTTCAAAGGATTCCATAAAAATGCTAGCTACAACAGGTGATAGAGGAGAACCCATAGCAGCACCAGAAACTTGTTCGTAAAACTTATTATCAAATTGGAAGTAAGTAGAGGATAGACACTTTTCAATAAGAGGAACCAAACTCAAGTCCTTGCCATGTTGAGACAGAATCTGTTTGATGATAATAAGCGAATCCTTAATAGGAACTTTAGTAAAAAGTGAAGTAACATCAAAGCTCACGAGAAGATCTTGGGGTTCAAGTTTTATAGTTTTTAGACGTTGAATAAAATGCTGCGAGTTGAGGATGTGAGAAGAGGTTTTACCTGTAAACTCGCAAAGAATGTTGGACAAGAACTTGGCTAGCTTGTAAGTAGGAGATTGGATAATACTAACGATAGGTCGAAAAGGAATACCTTGTTTGTGAATTTTGGGAAGTCCGTATAGACGAGGTGGTTTAGAATCTGATGGGGTAAGTCGACGTTTAGTTTCAGGAGGTAGATTGGAAGATTTGATGATTTGGCTAACCTCGCGTTCAATCCTCGAAGTGGGGTTATGGGTTAGAAGAGCGTAAGTTTCCTCAGACAAAATAGAATTGATTTTCGTAACATAATCAATTTGGTTCAAAACTACAGTGGCGTTGCCTTTGTCGGCTGGAAGAACAATAATATCAGGGTTCTTGCGAAGACTTTTTAGAGCTGACTCTTCCGACTTAGAAATGTTGGATTTAGGGATTTTAGTTGATTCAAGGATTTTGCCAGTGTTAATACGAATGGGATCTGAGATGTGGCGAGGAAGATGTCTTATAGAAGACTCAACAGCACATAGAATATCTTCTTTAGGAATACGTTTGGGAGCAACCGCAAAATTCAAACCCTTAGAGAGCACCGATTCCTGTTCTGAAGTGAGAACCAAACTAGATAAATTGACAACCGTCTTTACTGAGTTAGTAGTAGAAGAAACTTTACGATTCTTGGATTCCAATAATTGAAACTTTTTGAGATGACCTTCAGTGGTTAGTCGTAGAGTGGTATCCGACTGCTGGTAAGTAATGTTGTCAAAGAATTTCCAATCATCCGGGGATAGAGTGTTAGCCAACTCAAGATGAAGATAAAAGAGTTGTTTCGAAATGGTGTCTAACTCTCGCCTAGTTTGCTTAATCCGTTCGCGTATCAACGCTAGACTAGCACGGTGTAGGATGTTTTTAGAAGAACGTGTCTGAATGTGGAACTTAATTTTGAGGAATTCATAAAAGACTTGATTAAAATGATTCATAAATATTTCAACAAAATCCCCAATTTTTTCTTACTTATAAATTTGTTGAAAAACTACCTTTTTGGTATTATAAGATTTCCTACGCTTCTGCCAGTTTTTCCAATATTTGTACGACCACAAAAGCAAGAAAAACGCCTTCGGAAAGAACAGATAAATAGTCCAAACAATACCATAAGCGCCTTGAAAATTAAGATGTGGTTAAATTTAGAAAGAGTAGAAATGACCAAAAGAACGAAGAATACCGTAAACGCCTTCAGAATTAAGAAATGGTCCAATTTAAGAAGAGTAGAAAACTGAGTGGCAATGTTGTACTTCGACAGTATCCTAACAATACAATCTGTAGTATCATAAACATAGGGTAGATAAGCGATTGACAACAGTTGAGACTTGGGTTCCCTTGGTTTAGCAGAAGTAAACTTTGAAATATATCATGAAATGCTTTTTCGGCTGCAAGTTGTTTGAAACTAAAACATTGGCAAAATGAAATTTTTTAAATTAATTTCAATTAAAATGTGAAATTGACTTTTCTTGTTGACGAGCTCAAGAGTGAAAATCTTCAGTGACCAATAGATTCATAACCGCCATTTAATTTCTATACAATGAAAATGCCGTGGAGATACGCGCCTAAAAGACAAAAAAAGAAGACTGATTACAGTTCTCAACTCAACGAACAACAATATAAGTGTGAGCCTTGATGTCATAGTATTGTTTAACCCAAACTAAAAAGACAGCAACATATTGAGCAATTTAATTGCTAGGTGTTTGAAAAATACATGGTCCGAGATGACAATATCTTTTACGTTTAGGCCTATATAGTTTTTATTGTAATGAAATGGTTAAAACAAAATCTAACAAAGGTTATTTATACAAGGACACACTATATACAGAGTATTCACGAGTACTTGAATTATTTGATACAAGTTTAATTAGCAATGTAAAATTATTTTTTTGCTGTACATAAATAATAATTAGTGCTCAGATAATTATTGAGCCCAATTACTAAACTTTATCTATTACAGTAAGACATCGAAAATCCGAACGTCAATATTTCCAACCTCAAAGTCCGAACTACTCAACCATCATGTACTAAAATTAAAAATCATCAATAATCCAAGAGAGCAGAAATGAAATACATATTCCAATTAGTCCGATATTTTGAAGTCCTACTGTAGTTATTTTAGGCTCTATAGAAGTATCACAGAACTTGTAACCCATTTATTTACAAAAAAAAACTACCTAGAATTTAAAAAAAACATCAATACCTAAATGAACTTCCTCTTGAAAGTACACGTGTTTTATGCCTCGATACCGTTTTAACCGATGAACATCGAAAAAACCCATGATTTTCTACACACTTCTTCCAAAAGTTTTTACATTCGTTTCTTCCTTCAAAGAAAAATTCTACTATATCTTTATAATAACCCTGAAAACACACTGTTAATAACAAGCTTAAACTCAACGTCTAAACGTACGTATCCTTCGGGATGTAATTTAATAAGAAATCTTTTGCGTTTAAATGAAATTTTTCTAATTTTAGCCCACGAGAATGTATTTATTTTAGTGTAATTCTGAAAGACGACAATTCCCATGTGGGCAACTGCTAAATTTAAAGGTACATTTTCTTGATCTTTAGCCGGGTGCATTTTCATTCCATATAACTCGCATCTCCTTGCTGTCTCTAAGAGATTTAGGTCAGCTTCGGCAGGAGATTGGCCACTAAAAAAAACATGGAGCGTAACAATTAAATCTTTTAACACTAACAAAACTTACGCGTGCTTCTTATGATTTTCCATAATTCGTCTTTCCATATCATGATCTTGATGTGGTACAAATTTGTAACTAGATAAATATGTATGATCGGGATAATCTTCAGAAACATAATCTCCGCATTCTGCTTGTACGATATAACTAGCCATAAGTGCAGCCGTATTATCGTTGCACTGAAGAAAACCATAGCACAAATCTCTCTTTACTTGTAAACAAAATAAATAACGCGTGTATTCTTCTTCGAGCTGACTAGGATCGGGTGTATAAAATTTAACGCAAAAATGCAACAGTGGATCCACTAGCGATAGTCCCAGTTGCCTAGAGATGGGTTTTTGTAAATCAAGCCAATACTAAAAAAGAAAAAACGTATTAAACGAAAGCATAAAATGGAATAATGATAATAAAGTCAAACTTGTTCTATCACAAATATAGTTTATCAATAATAATAATAATAAACCAGTTTGTAACAGAAGTTGTATACTATTTGTAATTTATACGAATTAAGAAGTTTGTAAAAGAAGTTGTATACTATTTGTAATTTATACGAATTAAGACAGTAAACGTAAGTTTATGTACGTTTATCTTAACCCTTCTACAGAAATTCATATTATACCCTTCTTGTGGAAATTCATAGGTCAAAATGACCTAATAGTGTAATACATGCTAAGATAAGTATATTTTTAACGTTTATTCTGTACATTTTGTCTAAAAAAAATTAAAAACACGTTTATTCACTATATCTCTAGCATTAACTATCATTACATGTAACACAAGTGGAGGTCTTCGGTTTTGTTATGAACATGACGTCACACGTTCGCGCATATACTTTGGCATATACGTCATTCCATACGACATAGTATAAATTAAATCCAAAAACATTAGTTATGTAGGAAAACCGAACAAGTCTAATAAGAATGAAGAATTATTACTTGCATAGATTGCATCTTGCATACGTTGTATAATTATCTCTTGCCACAACAGCTTATGTTAAACGCTTCCTGCGCATAATGTGTGATTCTACAAATTGGTGTACCAATTCAACTAAATAAAGCCCTATTCTAAAATTTTAGCTTTTATTCAGTTTGTAGAACGATTTTTTTAAATTTGAGATTGTCGCCTGTTTGAAACTATTGAAAGTTGGTAGTAAGCACAGAAAAGACGCACAACCATTATTATGTTTAATTTAGTTGGTTAGATTGGATGCAGAGAACGTGTGTTAATAAATTTATGTGCTTTGTTATTTAGTGCTTTAAAGTGTTGTGAATATTTTATTGAGAATGTCGTTAGAAAATGGTTTAGAAAAACGTGGCCAAGTCGCCGTTACTTTAAAAGAATTAGTAACAACCACCGTTAAGCTTACAGAAAAAAGAAATTTTAGTAATTCTTATTAAAAAAGTTTGATTCCGGAGTTATTGGAAGCCTTGATGAAGACGTGAAACAGTGATTTTCGCGCATACAAAAGGTTCAACAACGGTTTGATAAGGACACGGACAATTATTACAAAATTGCAAGCACATGCATTGTACTGGTTCCACAGCAAACCTGTGTATGTGCTATTAGATTTGTTGAATTAAAAACAGAAATGTGATGAGAAGATTTGAGAATAGAAGCTAAAAAATGGGTGTGAAGTTTGCTGCATATTATTTTGATAAAGTTTTGCTAGGAAATAAATTAAGCATACCTGAGGACAATTTAATCAGGTACGTTATTAATTGGTTTGACAATCCACATTTACAAACTGTTGTACGTATGAAATATTTTGTAAATTTGAATCAACTTCTTACTAAGATTAATGTAATTAAATACATAAACACAATAAATAACAATAGTAAGACTTCTGTTAGATGTTTCAATTATAATTTAATTGCCCTCGGCCTAAAAGAAAACGTGGCGATTGCTACAATTGTGATTCTAAACAACACATAAAATGGGAGTGTCCTGAGAAGAAGGAAAATGAATCAAGACCTTCTACAAGCTGGAGAAAACCAGATCATAGAAAACCAAATGAACGCTTAGATAAAGATGGATGTAGTGTATGTATAAAGGCGATCTTAGATACTGGCAGTCCCATCAGCATGGTTAGATCTAAATATCTACCTGAGGGTGCCTATAAAAATTGTGTTACCGATAAACAATACTATGGTACCAATGGTAGTAAGCTAAATATTTTAGATACCTATGATAGTCGAGTAATTGTTAACAATGTTAATGCGCTCTTAAGATTCCACATAGTTAGTAATGGTACAATGTCTTTTCCTACTATTTTAGGAAGAGATTTTTCAAAGTTATCCAATGGTAAAATTACATTATATGAGGAAGTTAGTATTGTATACATAGATGATTTAGTAAATGAATCGATTATAAATAAGCTTCAAGAAATTATGTTAATGGATAGTGAACCAAGTGAAGCCAAACCAGACATAAATGCTAATCTATATTACGACGCTAAAAAAGTACAAAGCTTAATTTAAGAAACTTGTAGTAAAACCACACGAACCTGATGTTAAATTTGAAATGAACATTGCTGTAAAGCATAAACAACCTTTTGCGTTTCCAGCTAGGAAGTTAGCTTATTGAGAAAAAGAAGAATTACAAAACATTTTAGATGAGCTCTTAGAAAATAATATCAATATGCCATGCATCTCTTCTTATTGCAGTCCCATAGTTTTAGTAAATAAAAAGAATGATAGTAAACGTTTATGTATAGATTTTCGGGAATTAAACAAAATAACAGAGATCACTATCCATTACGGCTGATTATTGACCAATTAGATCTGTTAAAAGGTAAAAAAATATTTTTATTATATCTGAAAAATGTATTTCACCATATAAAAATGGCTGAAAATTCTATCAAATACACCTCGTTCATAACTCAATTAGGTTAATTGGAATTTATTAAGATGCTCTTTGGGTTAAGTAATGCACCATCAGTTTTTCAAAGGTTCATTAATCAAATATTCCCAGTAAACACAGATTGAAACTGTTACAGTAACAAGATTAAAACAATTGTTTCATTACGTTGTTTCGTGTTAATTCCATTTTTATATCATTTACATGTAACTGACAGTGAATAAATTGAAAGAGTTCCGATTTTTCACAATCAGTTTTAAACCGTTTCAGTACTTGCAATTTTTTTCCCATAATCAGCAACCGTCTAATAACTGATTTATTAAAACCGAATATTTTTTGAATAACTAGAATTGTTCGAAGATCGGTTAAATAAAACTGAATTATTTTCAAAACAGTAGAATCGTTCCAGGAAAAACGAATACTTTGTGATAAGTCAGCATTAGTCGTTGCTATACTTTTGATTACTGTCGTCAACGCTTGCGCTGCAAATTGATATCTTTTCACTTGTTCAGTTGCAGTTTGATAAGTGATGCTGTGTGTACAATTACGAAATGGAACAATAAACGGTAAGTCGAAGCATTTTATTATAATCCATAAATGTAATCAATATTATTATCATTTCTGTTCTTTATGTATCATGTTTTAATTTGTATAAAAAATGTAAATTAAAACATGGTAAATCTGATGATACTTTAGGATTTATAATTACAGTTCAATTCTTCAAGTTTTCTATACGATTATGTACAGCTAAAGGTATTCACAGTGTTTTTATAATAATATAATAATATTTATATTAAGTTTGTGTTGTTTTTGATTAAAAAAGTGTAATTAATTTTGTGTAACTATGATGTATGTATATAAACGAAATATTTATTTCTATGTTACAGATGCGGTTAAAAGTTGCTACCCAACAGTAACTGATGCAGTTTTCTAGGCTTCCGTGAAAAGATTACAAAAATAAAGTTGCAATATGTAAAAAACTCATTGTGATGTATTTAAAAATATTTATTGTGCAATAAAATTTGAAACGTGCATTTGAAAATGTATTATTGTATTATTGAAAGAATTGTTTTAGTTCATTATTGAAACAAAAAAATCATACATGTATCGATCATTTAGTATCAGTTCAAGAACGAAGCTTTTAAAACGTAAACCGAATGCAACATTTGTTTTGCAACAGGTTTGAATTTAAAATACCGAAACTATACTGATTCAAATAAGTGAAACAGCGATGGACTTATAGCTATTTTATTGCAGTTAGGTTTCTTTCATGTTTGAAACAAGAGTGAATCATAAATTTTTTGTTTTGAAACTGTTACTAAACATTATCAGTTTTGTGTTTACTGGGTTTTCTCTCTCGATTAAAGGGCATAGCATTTTATTGTATCTAGATGACATTTTAATAGCGACAGAAAGCGTACAATAGCATTTAGAAATTTTGATATAAGTTTTAAGTTTAGTAAATAAGAATTTGTTAGAATTAAGACTAGATAAATGCTCACTTATGTATCCAAGAACAATTTATTTAGGATATTTAGTTAGTGTAGAAGGAATAAGTCCCAACCCCACGAATGTTGATGCAATAGTGTTATAAAAGTACAGCCGTTTTTAGGCTTACTTAGTTATTTTAGACGGTTCATAGAATCGTTTTCAGTTTTAGCCAAACCGTTATACGATCTTTTGAGAAAAGGCAATGTGTTTAAATTCACAGAAGTCGAACTTCAATCCTTTAATTTGTTAAAAGATAAATTACTTAGAGCTACAATCTTAGCCATTTATTCTGCCAAATTACAGTCAGAACTACATTGTGACGCGTGCTCAAAAGGTTATGGAGCAATTTTGCTACAAAAACAGGGAAATGGTTTGTTTCAAGCTGAATTTTACTTCAGTAAACGTACAACTGAAGTCGGATTAGGAATTAATGTTAGAAGAGTTACTGATTGCAATTCAATGAAGTTAGCTCTCAACAAAAAGGAAATTAATCCCAGATTAAATAGATGCGCATTAACTTTACAAAACTATAATTATGTATTAGAACAATATATTAGTACTAGAGAGGAACACGTTTGAGCAAAACTTATTCATTGCACAAAACTTAGATCCAGATATAGTTAAGATTAGACCCGAATTAGAAATAAAAGATAAAATATTCGAATTATGAAATGGATTGGTTTACAGAAAAAACCAGAGGTAAATATTTACTTTTTTATGTCCCAAAGTCAATAGAAGACAGTTATTTTTACGGGAGATAATAACTTAGGCCATGTAGGTGTAGACAAGACTGTCGATTACATAAGCCGTGTTTATTGGTTCCCCAAATTACGCGATAAAGTCAAAACGTACGTTATGAACTACCTCAATTGTATAGCATTTACAAACGTTAGTGGGAAGACGGAAGGTTTACTACATAATACTCCTAATAGGAATAAACCGTTTGTGACCATACATATTGATCATTACGGTCCATTAGAAAAAACTAAATCGAGTAAAAATACATTTTTGAAATAATAAACAGTTTCACCAAATTTGTAAAGTTATATGATGCAGTGAAAACGACAAAAACGAATAAAGTAATCAGTTGCTTAGAAATCTACTTTAATAGTTACAGTAAACCCCTTAGAATAATATTATTTTTGTTAAGGTGGCTACGGCCACTACAAAAGCCAACGTTCAAATTGAGAGAATTAATCGCGACTTAACGCCAAAGTTGGCAAAATTAGCAAACTATCCGAATACGTGGGATCAGATTTTAAATAAAGTTGAATTTGCGATTAATAATACTATTAATATCGATAGGTACTACCCCCAGTATTTTATTATTTGGTGTCGACCAGCGCGATTTGTATGGTTTTACAAGAAATAGATTAGAATCTGACGAAGGTGAAAGAAATTTCATCAATATTAGATATGATGCACAGAGTAGAAATTTAAAGGTTCAGGGTTGTAATAAAAAAATGTATGATCAAAAGCATAAACCTGTGCGTAATTATGAAGTAGGAGATTTTATTGTAATCAAGTACTATGACGCGACTGTGGGAGTAAATAAAAAACTCATCCCTAAATATAAAGGTCCGTATGAGATTAGGAAAAAGTTAGATTATGATATGTATTCAATAGAGGATGATATTGAAAACTTTCAAATTACCCAAATTCCGTTTGAAGACATATGTAGTCCTAAAAATATGAAACTGTGGCTTGAAAAATAAGAGATTTATGTATAATTGTAGTGTAATGATAATCGTTATTGTAAAATTGATGTATGTGTATACAATATTTGTTATATTACATTTATTATGTAAAGAATATGTATATCTTTTGTAAATATAATCGGTCCTCTGTCAGTATATAATTACAGCTTCCATTTGGGTCAAACTGACCCATTTACCGTAGATGGGTTAAAAATTTATAAATAATATACTATTTAACAATCTAACTAGGTAGCTATTATTTTATATATATATAATAGCTTCTAATACGCGAGTCAAATGGAATATTTTATTTAAGACTATTGAATTAATGCAATCGATAAGAAATGAAATTGTTCCTTTTATTTAACGCTGAAAATATTGTTCAATAGCCAAAATTAATTTGAGAACGATCCCGACAATAATTTATCAATTTTATATTTAAAAGTTACAGGCATGTCTTCAGTTTTAATAAAAATTACATTTACAATTAATTTATATAAAGTAACCATCTCATTTAGTCATTAAAATGACTGAATATTGACTTTCCTCTTTATAAGTTGTATTTATAAAATAAATATAAATTTATAAATAGGTATCATTATCAAAATACTCGTTAAGCATAAGGTTACAAAGCAGAGAGACTTGTACTAGTTACCAAGAAAGTAATTAGAAATTTCCGGTATGCTTTAAAATAGTAGTTTTTCAGTACTGTACTATTAAGCAATTCCATTTATTTCAGCGATATAATAATCACCGTCAATTCTCTAATAAAGTGAATATGGATAAAGTTATGTTTACTACTAGGTTAGATATTAATTCACATAATTTTTTTCAGATACCGGTTTATTATTTGTAATCGTTAATGAACCGAACCATTATTGGTAATTGTAATTAATTATCTATAATCTATACAGTTAGAGTAGCAACAATGTGAAGTCTTATAGTTAAGATTTCCTACTATAACAATTTACTACATAGAACACCTACGTTTAAATGAAATTTGATTTATTTCTTTTTCAAAGAAATTTACAAGCAAGTACTGATTTTTACATTCATCGTTAAAAACATTACGGGGATAACCTTACGAAACCTTAAGGGAATTTTGTGAGTAGAGCGATGACAATGTGGCATCAGCGTTGCCCCACGTATTACCGTACGTTCACTAAAATGTAATTATGAGACACAGAAGAAGCATAATGCATTGTTTGTACTTTTATTATTGTTATAAATTCATTAATAAAACGGACATAACAATAAAATTAAAATTTGTAAACGGGACCGGAGCTCAAGGGGGACATTGCCCGTCCTGACCTTTGTTTTGGCCGACCTAACAAGCATTACAACAATTGATATTTAGAGGGACAATAAAAGTTTTCATTATCGCCCCTTCTAGAAAATAAATTGCCCCCTCCCCCTAAGCCATAAGTATGTTTGTAAAAATAATCAGTTAACAAACAATAAGTAATAAATACATAACAATAAACACAAACTCGTAATTATTGTAATCAGTCTCTAACGTCACATATATTATATTGTTCTTTATTATTTTTATTTAATTTAAGGTATGCAATTTCAAAATGTATTCATCATAAATCACCACCAACTGTGTGTTAATGTAGCTATAGCATTAATATTTTATGCGAATGTAAATATGTATACAAGAATGTTTAAATTAAATCTTCGAAAAAATCCATTTGAACTTTTAATTGATAATCGTGAAATGAAACACTTTAATCGTTGTCCAATCAATTAGAAAAGTATTAATTATAATGACATACTTCGACCTGTTTAATACTTTAAGGTCATCATCAGACTTATTTTGGTGTTATAATTAATACCAAGAGTTACACATAATTAACATAAGAACAAATTTGAAGCTTTTAAGAGGAATTGTAACATTAGGGTAAAAATATTTTAAGCCTTTAAGAGGAAATTAGTAACAATTACAACGACAAACAAAATGGTAGTGTATAATGTTTAAATTGTATAAACGTATAAAAATGAGCTGAGCTGAGTTTTATTGTTTTTAAAAATTACCATACTTTTGTGTATGGTTTCACGATTTGGTTTGTACAACGTACATTTGATCAAATTACCGTATATACATATGTGTGGCTACAGCATCGCGCTCTCTCAAATTAGGAACATTACGAATGAGTTAATTTGAATAAGCAACATAAAATCTCATTTAAATCGTTATACATGACAAGGTACAATTAATAGAAAGCAATTATGTTCATCTTTTTTTAAAATGGAATTTATTAGTATTCATAAATCATTCAAAGTAGTAAAATGTAACCATAATGTATACAATTGTTGCGTAACTAGTCATAGTTGCATATTTTATTTGTAAACACCAATTTACGGAAACAGTTTTCAAAACAATTCTTTACAAGCTTACTTATAGAATTAACCGCTGTATTATAGCATTTTTACAACTTAGGTAATAACAAAAACAGTGAAATAAGTGATTAACATTGGCATAGTAGATGCTTTCAAGGCTTACAACTAAAGTTTTTTTTGTAACGATATGATCTAAAATTGGTTTCTAACTTTTTATTTATTTATAAATGAGAACCAAACATAATAAAATATTATACAGTACACGCAAGATTACAGTCATCTGCGTCAAGGAGGTAACTCCTCCTTTCGGCAGTAAAAACTGTTTTACCTTGCTAATACCGTAAAATACTATTACAAATTATAAACAAGCAAATAGTATTTTTATTTTTAAACAGGTATAGTTTGTTTGAAAATTACTATACTACATTCCAATTGAAAGGTAGTAGATGGCGCTACGTCTGCAGACAAGTTTTACAAAGCAATTTTTATTACTGTCAAAAAGAAAGAAAATTTAAGAATAGATTTTTTTTGTAAATGTATTCATATTAATACATTGTAATGTCAACACAGCGACTAAATTAATTCATGGTTATATCAATAGAGTCTGATTTGATAAAAGCTAAAGACTATTCTTATATAATACTCCATACCACCAACAATCATGACGAAAAGGTCTTATATGAATGAGAGTGATGTACTGCATATTTGAATGGTTCTATTGCCAGATATCGCTAGTACTGCCTGTGGTGAGCTTTACTGACCGTATCCTATTGGGAGACCATTAAATAATAGCTTAACAATCAGTCGATCTTAAACTACTAGTAAAAAAATTATTAATTATGTTTCGTAAATTCCATAGGAACCAAAATAATATTGAAGCTACAAAAAATGAGCAAATTGATAGCAATTAATAATACTTTAACAGCTAGTAATTATAAGTTGACACGCTTCGTTATATCGATGATAGTATTAATCAAAAAATTCAAACAACAAAGAAAATTTTGCCTGAACCTTCCAACTTACAATGATCTAAATAAGAAAATTGCAATAATAAAAAAAAAAAAATATTGGACCACGAAAGATTGTGAAAACTTTAATATAACAAATAATTGGTTTTATATTCCATCGAGTATTCTACAATACGTAATACTTATAGTAGGTACCATACTTCAAATTCAGCACGACCAGCATAAGTCAAAGTATTTCTTATGGAAAAATTTTGCACGGCGTTGTCCTTCTTCTTTTACCTGAGGCGCTATTCTGAAAGCAACTTTTAAGTACGGAATTGTAGAGGTTCTCAAACGTGATATAATAAAATTACCTAACTTATTTGAGAATGTTGGTAATTACAATGCACTAAAGTATAATCGCAGTTTTCACCGACACTTTTAAGCTATACCTAAAGCTAAGTAAAACTTAATTGTATAGAAATAATTATTACAATAATTGTTTCTATGGTAATTAAGTTTTACTTAGCTTACTTATACCTACTTAACTTTTCAGATATTTTGGAAAGAAATAAAATAAAGTATAATTAAATTTCATTTAACTCCAAATATCGTTTTTATATGATTTTAATTAATAATAATTGATGCGATAAAGTGATATCATAAAAGTAAGTTTTATGTGTAAATAGAATCCGGTTGAGGCGTAGGTTTGGCAATACAGCAGCCCGTAAGTGCAATGCTGAATTTGAAGTATGGTACAGACTATAGTTGTACTGTATTATATAGTATTGTTTGTATAAAAAAAATGTTGTTCGCATTACAAGTAAAAAGTTACTTTTTGCCCTCGAGTGATTTCCGACTCCGCTTCGCGTCGAGCGGCAAACTTCGAACAATAGTCATACTTTTCGCTTTTAATACAATAACAAAAATAACTATTATAGATTAAATCTCAAGTCTTGTGATATCGCCCTTGAAAACAAACTTTATTTGTGATTGCTAACTTTTGGGTTTTTTATTGCGAACAAAGTTGAATTGTTTTCAGTTTCAGAATATTATGGGCGTAACCTCGAATCAAAAAAACTAAACTAATAGCACCAAATATAAAATTTAAATGCCAAACCAAACATATTCGATTATTATTAGACGTTTATGTTATCGATTATACATAAGTTAAACAACTTTAGACTTCCGTAGCAAACAAACTATTAAAAAAGTATAATACGTAAGTAGTAACCAAACAAAACGTGAGAAAATAGACAAAGAACGCTAATGAAAGTTTAAATATGTAAGGTTTTTTGTGAATTATAAAAACGGCAAACGCACTAAACAATTCGTAGAAGTGCACAATTAAAGAGATTCCTAAGAAGATAATCGTAGCTACAATTTGGAAGCTGCAAATCTTCAGTGGTAGCCGAGCAATATGTTCAAAATTTTTAAACAACTTTTTGTTTCTCTATTAATATTATTTGTACAAATAATGAATAAAAATATATTCTGGGAATCTTCTTTTCCGAATTTTTTTTTTCACATTCAAGAAATGGTTCTGTTTGAATGTTTTATTAATTATCATGTTACTGATAATGAATAAAAATTGATAAAGAAAACGTTGTTACTAATGGTATTATTGCTAACAAATAACGGCCACCAACTTGACCAAATCCTTTTTGTTTCGGTCTTATTAGTAAACGCTTCATCAGACAATAAATAAATGTTTGTTACTAAATGACACATACCTAAAACTTGAGCATAATATAATAATAATAATAACAATATGGGAAAGAACAAAGTATAAAACTCACTCAAGTAGAATCAGAAATGTACCTATAAATTTTATTGATTTTTGTTGATTCTACGAATGAAATTATATCCAACCTATTGTCAAATATCTAAGAGGATCTTCTAGTACACAACAGTTACCTAGAAAATTGAAACTCTTTATAAGTGTAAACACTAAAGATCATTATACGAGTTAAAAAGCAAATTAATTTTGGCAAATAAGACAACTAAATAAAGCTTAAAAAGTTTCTTAAAAATGATTTTCGAATTCGAACAAGATTTAATAATTTCAAATTTTGATAAGTGCATTTACTTCTAATCTAATCGACTCATATTTTTAACTGCTCAGAATTGAATCATGCAACTACCATCAACACCTTAAACCGTCTATAATATTCTCATACGTATACATTTTTTTTTCAATATATCACCGGAATATTCTCAAATTTAATTAATCAGAAGTTAAACAAATCTTGTTTCCAGTTTTAGAATGGAACAAAAGGTTACCAATCGTTATATTTAAAGCAGTCCTTCGTGTGCTTGTAAATTCATACGTGTTTGTTTAGACGTTGCGTATGCATATGATGGACACATGTGATCGAGATAGCGGAACCGAGGGACAACTACAAACAAAAGCATTTTTAAACCTTTTGTGACTTACAGCGTTGCATAAATACTCGTTAAATTTTACTTGCAGTAAACGTATTTTAAAAAACACTATTAAAAGAATTTGAAAAATAATACATTTAAACGAACTTTTTGTATCTTGCAATTACGTATTTACCAAACAATATAACTTAAGAAAATTCGATTTCATTGGGTTTTGAAAAGTGTTTAAGACGAATATGTTTGTGATTGACTTACACTTTTTCCTTCAGTGACATTTACCACTCTGAAGATGCAAGCTGCAATGTCTTGCGAAACGTCAGTTTGTTTGGGTTCACGAACGACAATACGGCAAAGGCCAAGTTCTACTTCTTGTTTTGGCTTTCAAGGAGAGACTAGGACCAAGCCTAAAAAGTCTGGGAGTTTAACTATGAAGCGGTCTAAGCCGAAAGTCGTTTATAATCATAAACAAAGTAACCGCGAAAGCTTAAGATTTTATACGAATATGTTAAATTTGTTTTTAAATTTCCTTTTGATTGGTATAACCATTCCGTATAACTAAAGTTAACAATTTCAGAGATGTTTAACACATTTAGATAATTACACAAACAATAAGATATTAAGTTTAGAAATTAAAAAAAAAACTATAAGCGCATCAAAGATAGCAACAAATAAATACACTTAACCTAAGTTTCTTAAATTTGTCTCAAACTTCGACCCAGGCCATCGATGATTACCGTTATCGGTACATGTATTGTACGACTGATAACCGGATATATCTACCACTATCGACCGGGTCGCACTTAACGAAAAGCCCTAATGTTTAAAGATTCCAAAAATCGAACCCGCATACCAATAATAATAACAGACATTTTATTAGGAATTACTTAAGAAATTTAAAATTAAAAAAATATACACGGGTCCCATTTGAAATAAAAGTTTTTTCTTTATACCGCAAGATTAGGACACCCTGTATGTTGGAAAATAATTTTACGACAAGGATTTTTAAACCAATTTTTAAACATTTTGTACAAATCATTTCTTTCCATCTCTCACGGGAAAGGCGATAGGAAAGCCCGACGCACTGTTGCAGGAGTGTATAGTATAGCATATGAATTAAATTAAAACCATGCACCAAACTAAACAGTTCTTAATCATCGCAGGCTAAATAGCTCCTGTGTGAGACTTGACTGTCTATAACAGTCTATAACAGTTCTTGTTCAATCAGTCTATAACAGTTCTTGTTCAAATAATTTTTCCATTTGCTTTTAGTTTTTTTTTGATTACATCAAATTAAACGCGACACCCTGTGTATATACAACCAATTTAAAAAACATGTATAACGCAATCTGCTTCAAGTTTACATTGCACCATTTAATATGAAATATTACTGCTACATTAAAAATCAATTAACGACGATAAGACTGAAAACATTAGATAAACTATACGTAATGAAAAATCGTTTTTTCTGTCAGGTGGTATATCCATAAATAAATCCTTACAACGTATTAACTGTTAACCTTGTTTTATTAACCGCATAAATGTTGCTTCCCAATACTATGCTTTGAAATCATCACATCTGATTAATTTAAAATTTTATTCATGTTCTATAAATCAAGATAAACCTAAACAAAGAATTTCCAGAATTTTTAACTTTGTGCGAGTATCTAAAAATCATACTCTTACGTTATTTTTCTCGTAAAAATCAAACGTCTAGTTTCTACACGAGCAATTGCTTTATTTTAGTACATAAGAATATAAAAGCACTTATAAAAAGACATACCTTTGTACCAGTTAGATCTTGATATTCAAGTCCAAAGTAGTCAGCTTCGAGTAAATGCAACTGTTTGCAAACTTGATCAAAGAGAACCCGTCCCACAGCTTTTGCCTGTAACAAAAATATTATTAGTGTTAAAACAAAAAGTTTAAATTGTTCAATCATCTCATAATTATCGGTAATTTTGTTCGTTACTATTAAGTTAAATGAAATACTCATGTGTATATAGTCTTACCTGTACTTGAAAAATAGTAATACTATCGTCTAACATTTGAACACGTATAGCAAGCATTTTTCCACCTTTTTTAGGAGTTGCTGGAGGTGTCCTAGCTCCACCGTCAACTCCAGCTGGTGTGGAATGGGAATGGTGCATACCACCAACTGTACTACTTATATTGGATAGTTGCCCTGTTGAGGCACTTGTGTCACGATTGCAGTCCATACCACATGCATAAAGCAATCAGGCCGAGTTTACCTAAAACGAATAATCATTGTAACAAAATATACATCTGAACCAAATAAGTTTTTCAGCGATTATATATATAATAAAGATTATAGTTAAACTAAAGTTTATAACGATACTTTTTTATAAAATATATTCTAATATAGTACTCCAAAATTACACAGTATCAAAGATGCAGCCAGACAAAAGTCTAACAATATCAGTTGTAAACCCACCCATGCTGATCGATATCTAAATACTTCGTTTTATGACATTATACCGTAAAAGCTTAGTACACTATGCCTTTGGTTTCTGGTAACACGAAAATTTGAACTTGAAACTTGCACCTAACAATATATCCAAAGCCCCCACTTCTTATTCAATATAATAATATCATCAAAATCAAGCATTCCAGTAATTTTTTTAGTATATGCGACTTTCGTTCGATCGTTTACATTAACAAGTGCACGATGCCCAAAACATCAGAGACGTTCTTATTTACATTTACCAGACAATTAATTCTGAGGCCTACTTGGTTATGACGATTCTTCTGTAATATTTCAACATTGATTATCAGCTGAGGACATTACAATTTTGCAGCTTCAATTAAATAGCAATGAATATAGATTTTCGAACAGCAATGTATTCGAATTTTATTTAATTGATTATGTAAAAATTGTTACTTTTAATAAAATACTTCAAAATATCCTCATCATAAGACCCGGTCATCATAAATGTTAGATTTAAGTCTGGTAATACAACGGGTAACGGTGAAGGTGATAAGGTCTAGTGTCAACAAAAATGACAGGCATAGGATGACAGGTGAGACACATGACTACACGTTTGCCAACTCTTTTATTGCGAAAAACTAGAGGCGAGCAAACTTTCGAAATTTTCGAACCGAACAGTTCGGTTCGAAAATTATTTTCGAATCTTACTTCGAACTTTGCACCAAATTAGCTATATCATAATTTAGAAAGCAACGGAACTACAAAAACGCGTAATCGTCGCAAAAGTGCTTTATTATTGGTTGATAATTAGTGCTGTATTTTGATGAATACGCGGGTATACGTTCCAGGTATATATCTAAATACGCATTTTGATATACAACCCATATATAATTGATAAAAAAATATGGTACCGTTTACATGTATATATCAAAGTGTTTGTAAAAGTTTTCTTTCCAGAAATACTCAGATTTAAGATTATTATCTTTAACTACTTACATTTACCAATAAATTACAGTACAATAAAACAATTGACAGTCATATTCTACACTTTAAAAAAATTCGGTACACTAAAAACTGATACCAGATATGTTGTGCTTCAAAGGACGTACACCGCCGCCTTAGATTATAAGAAACTAAAGTGTCTTATCTTCGTAAAACTAAGAGTGTAATTTTTTATGATTTCATTACTATCAAGGATGTTAATATAGCCTATTCAATTTCAAGAGAAATATTAAAAAAACGTGTAATTTTATAAACTTTCTTTGTAAAAATTTTTCAGCAGTGTACCGTATACCACGTATACCCATATCCTTTTGTTTATAATCATTTTATACAACGCTGCAGAAAAAAACGCAAAACTGTTTTTATTTCAGAATAAAAAACGTTTCTATGCTGCCAACATAAGCAACTCAAAAATGAATATAATTTTACAAAGGAGAACACAAAAAAATTATGTACGTTGCTTTCGTCGAAAGTTTCATAGCATAACTCACTCACATGCAACGCTCGGCCATGCGGCTTCGCGTCGCGTTAACCTTCGTTATGCTGTGATGTACTATTTGACGCTTGTTACGTAAATTACTTTTTTTTTATTGAAAACAAACCGCAGAGAAAAAATTTTTTTTTGCAACACTAGTTTTGCTACTCGAGTATTTTACGAAACAAAATATATGTACGTAACAACATGCAAATATAAACGTGAAGTAATGTATTTTTTCTATTTTGCGTCTATAATAGAGCCATTACAGCACTAAAAACAGTGCGGTAATGGATTATGAGCGTAATGTAATAGAACGGTATAATTTTATTTTTTAATGTTGATATGATTGAAATCTGAAAACTAAAGCAGTAATTCTAACCGGTTCTAAACTATAATTAAAAATAACCTCTATAAGATAACTTAAATGTGCTATCAAAGAGTCATTTTGTTTATTAATAAAAACAATTATATTTAAGCTTGAAAATATATTATTATACTGTAAGAATAAATCTAATCTATTTTTGATTTTGAATCGAACAATTACTATATACATTGATAGTTACATTAAATGTATCTTGAGCATTTATTATTACTCCAGGTAAGTTTTTAGTTGATAATTCTTGTAAAAAGTACTATTACTAATTGTAGTAATGTTATGTATGTCGGAAGCAAATTCAGACTGTGTAGCATTTTAAAGCGTCCAAGTAAATCAAAATTAGTTTGCTGAGACGTAAACATACGAAAAACTGCTATATTTTCTTTTAAAGAAGTCTCAACATAACCTCAGCGACAGCAAAAGATTTTCATTCGTTTTATCGATAGGAAGTCACCGCCACGGTTTACTAAATGTGTCGCATTTGATTGTCGAAACCGGTGCCCAGTTAAAAGTTCTGGATTTGGTAGTTTTAAAAATATTGCGATGTTCTTGAGACCTTTCCCATTATGTTAATACCGATTGTGCCATTAATGCAATAACCGTTATGATAAGTTATGAAGAATCGTTTATGAGAAATGTTTTTGGGTCCTAAATTTACATATTCTTTATTAACTCGATTCGTTCCTTATCGGTTATTGCAAACATGCGTGGTACATGATTTTTAGTTTTAGGTACAGTGACGATAGAATCAACTTTATATGCAACGTCGTCTATGAACATATTCGTTAATTCTTTTCGTCTGCTTGCATCGTTGTAACCAATTATCAAAATAACCTAAATTGAATACCATTACTTAGCTGTGATTTATACATACATATAAAAAGTACACCTTTGTCAGGTATATTTTATCATCTGATTCTCGTACAAATTTATTAATATCCGTTTCTGTTAGAATTTTAGACTTTTTTAGAGCATAACCGTTAGATGATCGTTTTAATAAAGCCTGTAATTTATTATATATAGATGTCTACATCTTCGTATGTATTTAGACATGACCTCAACATGGAATACGTTATTGTCCATAAAGTAGATGCTTTACATTTTTTAGGTTGCAACTCAAAATACGCAAGTAAAACGTTTTCTGACATTGCTACTACTTTATTTTAGCTACACCATTCTTTAAATTTACTAAATTGCTTTTCATAACGCATACGAGAATTGTTAGGCAGTAAATGGTTCACAGTATTTTCAGCAATTTCAAGTATTTGAGGCAAAGTACATATAAAATTTACTTCGCTCATGTTTAATTATTGTTTAAGAAAAAAGTCTGGCTACCAAACTACTTTAAATTCAATTTTTTTTTTAATTTCACAGTTCCACTATCACTCGCTAAACTTATATGATTGTAATGTTTAATTTAAAGAGACTAAAACGGCAAAATAAAAAAATAATATAAAAAACTTGCATGAGGCCTATTTCGCACTCGTTCGTTAGAGTTTTCAGGATTGAACTCGTGCGAAAAATCGTGTTTTTTTAATATACTATTTCATTATTACTTAAAAGTTAAACATTTGGTTTTTCATTTTTTAATAATTTATTTTAAAATTTCTTGTAAATTTTAGTGTTAATTATGTAAAATATTGTGAAACAATGAACGCGTTTAGCAAACGCAACTGTTGAGATAATTCGCGTGCAAAAATTTAACATGGCTTGCAGAGGCAGTGCAAATAAAGAAAATATTTATATAGATTACGTGCTAATTAATAATCAAATTGTACCGATGGCCGCAATATGATATATATTCATATAGAAAATGCTATAATTATACGTATTATTCAATACTTAATAAAATTCTGAGCCCTAATTTATAACCACCAAATCTACAAGAAAATTTTAAAACTTTATACCTATAATGTTAACTGAACTAAACCCTGATCAAAATGCGTTTTGTGTTTTATAAGATAAATAAGAAACACGTGAATGGTGTTAAAAGAAAAGCTTAATACTTTAGAAGTGATCTTTACTGTTACAAAAACTATATCTTCAATGTAACAATTTTTTTCACACATTCACTATTTCGATCTATTTTCATCGTGAATTTATATGTTTCATATCATTTGTATCTAGACAATATTAATGATTCTCTTTAACACCATATTGCAAATATATTTTTAGCATCCGCTTGAAATCCCGTGTAAGTTATTGTGTTACTCAAGTAGTACAATGTCATGTAATTGTTTATGTTTATATTGTCTCTTCTTAACACCGATTACCTTAATGATTCTTAATTATCTCATTCATTGATAACCTGCTGAAGTTTGCATTGAACTGTCATTAACTCGGTATCTAGTTTAATATAGTCCATTAAAATGTATTATGGTCCATTGATTTTTGTATATACCAAACTTTGTATCAAAGATAACTTGTCTTTCATTCTCTTGTATACGCAATTCTTGTATCGTGTTAAAAATGTTTAGTTATAAAAACATTTTCACGTCGATGAAATTTGCACGAGAATTTGCACATATCCTTACGCATCTAAATATCACCTTCTATAGTTGTTCTTAAAGCTAAGATGTGTCTTTTGTTGCTGGATTATCTTCAACGCTGAATTAATCTGTTGTTAATTCATATGAATCTTAGTTTTAATTAAGATTTTTAGTTTATATTCTTGTCAGTTCTATTACTAAGTTTTCTTCACATTCTTTGTACAGTTCGAGGTATTTTATATATTCTATAAACAAATCTATTTTTTAGAATTATAATAAAATTATAACATATTACTTGAGATACGTACACTAATTTAAATCTGCTAGTGCCCGTTAGCACAAACTAACCCCTCGTACGTCTAGCTATACGACAACGAGGGGTTAACCACATACAAAAGTTGTGTACACATTTGCGAGTTTCTCTCACATTTGTAACATTTGCGAGAAAATTGCGACATTTGCGAGAGAATTGTGACATTTACGAAACAATTGCGAGAAAATTGCGACATTTGAGAGAAAATTGCGACATTTGAGAGAAAATTGTGACATTTACGATAAAATTGCGACGTTTGCAAGAAAATTGCAATATTTGCCAGAAAATTGAGACATTTGCGAGAAAATTGCGTTATTTTTTTGTTTTTTTAAACCAACATACTTTTTTGAATCCGATCATATCACACAACCGACATTTCAACTGTTATTAGTTTGCTTCAGTCACGTTCGTTTTAAAACTTAAACTATATTTTGTAATCGTAATCTGCTAGTTCCATATCTGCATCTGTTATCTCAGTCTCTGATAGGCAATTCTCTGTGTTATGATTTTCTAGTGAATTTTCCAAATTATTTAATTTATTTAGCATGATGTCTTCTAAATCAAGTAGGTTACAAGAAACTATTTCACCATCATTTTCATCTACCAACACCGGATGTAGAATATCAACAACGTAAATATGTTTTTTTTTATATTCATTACCTAATGCTAAAGCATCTTTTTTTGCCTCATCAAGAGCTTCTAGACAAATACTTTCTATTTTTGTGTCGTCAAAAAATTCACTGTTGTTAATTGTATCACCCACAGTGCCGAGTTTATTAGAAACTTCTGACAAATGATTGGTAATTTGGTTGATTGTTTCAATCTTTGAAATCCTATTTAAAATTTCTAATATACTGAAATTCACAATAATAGAAAATGTTGAAGTGAGTGAACGTGTGGCTCGAAGAGTCTGCTCACATGGTTGTGAACTAAAGAACCATGTAGCAAAATGTACTCCATTTTTTAATTTTTCGTTATCTCGAAGTTTTCTAATTAATTTTACTAAAGCGTGTGCATTTACTTCTATTCAAAGATAGGCATTGAGTGTAATAAAGTTGTCAGTAACGGAAAGGTTTTTCTCAGATTTTAAGGAACCTCGCCACAGTCTTAAAAAAAGCTGCATACCATATGTAATGCAATCTTTGTGCAAGAGCAATATCTTTGCATAAGCAATAGTGTAATACATATCGTATTATTGTTAGGTATATTACAGTTGCCTTACTTTCCTGCAACAGTTCGCCCAAAAGGAGAGATATCCGATCTGATGAAATTCTTTCAACCGTCCGGAAGTTCAGTGTCAGATAAAGTCAATCCATGCTTATCTTCGGAAATGTTCAATATTAAATGTTTAAGCGTTTAGACCCAACACAACAACAAAATCTCCCATTTGTATACAAATATTTATCTTAAATAGCCGAGTTCTCAGTTTAGTTCCAATGTGAACTGTATCCTGAACACATATTAGCCCATTATCCAAATCCATATAAAACCAATTCCATTTTGAGTTACATGCATGTAACTGTCAACCGCCTCTCATCGCCGTCATTAACCTAGGGGTCTCCACCACTCGAATATCCCAAGCATTGAATACCACAGCGATCCATTTCATTGGTAATATATTTTGGCAAGAACATCTTCACATGCAAATGAATTATCGGTTCCAAAAGCAGCTAGACAAAATTGTGGACCTTTATCAATTGGAACTTGTGCCATAATCCAATAGGCATATTCTGTGGAAGAAACTTTGTATTTGTTTTGCAGATGTTGCTAGAAACTGGTGTTTTTCAGGTATTCCATTTACTAATGGAAAAATAAAACCGACAATTTTATTACTCTTCGAATCATATTGGATGCCACCAGTTATTTTGGTACCATCCTCACTAAGCCAAACAACTTTTGGTAGGTTTCTTTTTTCCAGAAAATCCAACAGTTCTTGAAAACGAAAATGCCCTTCTTCGAAGTGGTTGTGAATTAGACCCCGTCCTATTGTTGTAATTGAGGGTAAACCGTTTTTCATATCTGCGTACAAAGTTTCGTATAATAATCTACCTCCAACAAGAAATAAGTAAGTAGAGAATAACTTAAGTCTATGATCATACTTGTTCCCTTTACTTGATTTTTTATTACTATTTGAAATTGTTGTGTCTAGAAGGCATTGTAAAAAATTAGAAACATCATCTGTATTTCCAAGTTGCAAACCACTATTTATCTTATTTTGAGAACAGACGTTATTCCTTAAACTTATTTCTTTAGCTCCTTTATATAGCATAGCACGGAGTTCATTATTCTCTAGGAGTAGTTTTTTTACCTCGTCCAGTTGATGGCAAAAATTTGTAATTAAAGGTTGTTCATATCCATCTTTTATTACTCGTTCTCTAACTCTTCTAGCGCGTGATCTTCTAGAATATTTTTGGGAACTCCATTTAACATTTTTTATTTTTATTGTGGAGGACTCGCTAGAAACGGAATTGTAACTCTGAAAATCCTGATTAGTTACTTTCCTGCTCGACTCATCTTCAGATAAGTCCTCTGAGAACTTTGAATTAATTAATCGAATCCTTTTTTGTGATACTTCTTCTATTTCATTCAATTTCCTATTAATGTAATGTTCGAATGTAGCGAAAACGTCAACATATTACGAAAACAATAAGTAAGTATAAAACTTTATGACATGGCGTATTACTTAAATGTAGTTATTTAAATATTTTATTCTTAGAATATAATCAAATATTACACAATTTCTTTTGTGTAGGTATCATACATTTCCGAAAAAAATGTGACATTTGCAAAAAAAATTGCGATACTTGTAAAAAATTTTTGACATTTGCTAGAAAAATCGCGACATTTGCCAAAAAATTTCGGCATTTGCGAGAAAGTTGGGACATTTGCGAGAAAATTGCGACATTTGCGAGAAAATTGCGACATTTTCGAGAAATTTTTGACATTTGCTACAAAATTGTGAATTTGTGCGAAAATTGCCACATTTGCGTTGACATTTACGTTGACTTGTACACCATATTTGCGTAGTGGTCAACCCCTCGTACGACAAATCATGATTTTCTTCTAGCCATTACTCAATTTGAACTTCAAAAGAACGCCACAATTTTCAACAACGACAGAAACGTGATCAATTTTACCAAACATTACATCAGAAATAATAAATATATATAGCGATAATCACAACAAAGACATATTTGCTTTACTACAAACAAAGATATGTAAAACAAAAAATAATACCAAATCAAAATCATAAAACTTGATCAACCCAACATTTTTACCTAACGTGTTAATGATCAACAAACATAACTATCATTTATTCTAATGTAGTATTAAATAACCATTGCTAAAGTTCTTGCCATAAGAGAAGATCCCTACGTCATTACCTACTGATGTAAGAAATAACATACTGACTATTATATAAGCAAGACATAAACTATGTGTAAAACAAAGAAGGAAGATTGATTGCATGCGTTATGAATAAAGTTGTTCAATTGACTTCAATCAAGTTGACGTTTTGTCAAACACGATTTGCTGTCATTTTCGCTTCATTTTGTATCTTTGGTTTTTTTTATTATTTTGCATTATTTTATTTCAAACAGTTCTTTTTAGAACCAAAACATGTCGGGTTTTATACAAGGTAACTGTTACAACAACACTGACATGAAGTGCTATGACTACCACGCGACCATTGCGAGTTTAATCCAATCGAATTAATATGGCCAGTGCAAAGTCATATTACAATAAACACAACAAAGTACTACAACAATGTACTTCCGAATTATGGGAAAAGTGAGTGATTCATACAGAAAAACTAATACAAGAGTGGTATAACCGAGAAAAGTTATTAGACATTACAGTGGAATAATTAATGTTGGTTTAAACGATTCAAGTTCATCGGAATCCTCAGATAGTAATGATTAAAATAAATGAGGTTTATAGTGTTTTTGAAACTGATCATTTTTTTAGAACCAATTGTTACTCAAGATGCTGTTCATTTCGTTGTTTTATGTATTAAAATTACGTTTAAATTGTATTATACATAACTTCGCTGTGCTTAAACGTTTTTTCATTTTAAATTACTTCAATAACTGGATTTGATTTTAGAAAAATTTAATAACTATATATGTTTGAATCTAAATTTCACGTTAATAAATATAATTAATCGAACATAAATTGCAGTCGTTTTTAATATTTATTTTAATATTAGTAATCTCGAATAAGCGAAAATTAATTTTGAAGGTTAAACGTGTTGTGGCAGCAAAATTAAAATTCTTATAGGTACCAACTAACCAGGATAGCCAACACTGAATTTTTAATTGTAACTAATAAACTAACACTTAATTTGACTAGTGCGTTAATCTTGATTCATATGAATACGATGATGACGTAGAGCTCTTCTCTTATGGCAAGAACTTTATACCATCTACTTTAAAACGTCATAACCGACATTATTCTAATCAAAACCATTTGTGGATTTAAAGAAGTATCGAGCGTTCGTAAAGCAAACACAACAAGAATTTAAAAAAACCATTAACGAAGAGATTACTATGCACATTTTCTAGAGATCCAATAAAAAATATTTATGAGCAATAGTAACAATGATTAATAAATTTAGTTAAAGTAAAAATCGTGTTCATGATTGACGATGTCCGGTTGATGTAATATCCTCTAATCTAGAACCCCTACACTATACTCTCGCAAGCATGTGAATTTTTTTATACATCTAAAATTGCCTGTTCGCCTAACGCTGTACGTAAATACTTGTAAACGAAAACTTGTAATTCATAATAAATTATCGTTGAGAAAACTGATTTATATATTAAATGTATTTGTCGAAAAAGTAAAGAAGTTTCTAGTCCAAACATAGAACGACAAAAGACAAATAAGCAGCGGTTATGTACTATATTTAATCGACTAAACAAATAATAATTAAAATGCGTGACGATTAAACTCAATGCAAATAAGCAGTGGAAATGAGCTCATACAGATTTATCTAACTATGAAGTGAAACTTTAATAAATGCCTGTTGTTAATAGTATTGTTATTATATTCAGGAAAACTAACCACACAAAAGCGTTTAATTGTAGAATCTACGCTATTGTCAAAAAAAATCTCTAATAGGACGAAACTTATTAAAGATAAAATTCTAAATATAATTATAACATACATCGGCCAATTTTTGATATACATTAAAAAGTGAAAAATTGATATATGTACTATTAAAAATGAAAACTAATATATTTTTGTTGAATTCGTATGGAATAACCAAAATTATAGTTTGTTACTTGTTCTTATTCCTAGTACTTCTAGTTAAATTTATTACCTACGCTATATTACAGAAAAACGTACTTTCTTCTCGCATATAGTAAAGCAATTTGTAAATTTAATTTAAGATTAAAAAGCGGTCGATTCTAAGTAATAGAATCCTGGCGAGAACCTGTAACCACTAGATAACGCATCTCCAACTGACATAAATGCCTCTAAGCATAAAAACGAAAAAAAAACCACGAACAAATGAGCACCTGAAAATGTCGCCTGTTCGCCCCGTTAGGCCTCGTACACACGGTACGGTTTCGTTTTTAATATAGTTTTAGTTTTGTCGACTCGATTTTAGTATACTATGTATGTATTTTGTTTTGTACGTTCACGCGTTGCGGACAAAAACAGAATCGTGTGAACACAGCTTTTAGTTGACATCAAAACGATTATAAAACCGAAACCGTATCATGTGTACGAGGCTTTAGACGAAAATACTAAAAAATATAACCACTAATACCAATAAGTATAATAAACGCCAAACCAAACATTGTCCCAACTAGAAACGATGCACGTATTTTGGGTAATAATTAATATGCCTGAATAGCAACAGGAGTGTGTCAACACGGACATAGAAATAAAGTTGAAATATCGGTAAAAATGAACTATACTATAGTACAATATATATACAATATAACTAACCTCTTCCCAGTAACAGTAATAATAATAAAATAAACAAAACTGATTGTTAGCCGCACTATGTTTAACCTGAACTTAGAGAAAAAAGGTAAGTTAAGTGGACCAGATTTCTTGAAAAATATTTTTAAGTTTCAATTTTAAAAATATAATAACAGCTTTTATTAGTGCAATGCAGAAGTAACTAAAAAATTAATCGAGACTTGAAATGCTAATTGGTTTTTTCAACAGGCATTTTTTCGTACTCATACTAGTTGTACCTAGTATAGATTTTTGTTAGTATAACCCATTCCTAGTCGAAAATATTCCAAAAGCGTTAAAGCAAAGTATATCGTAAGCGAATGCAGTTATAAAGGTGCGTAACTTACAAGTAACAATCGGCAACAAAACATTTTAATTTGTATGGAACAACATGAAACAGTTAAATTTTGGGATCAAACATTTAGTGCACACAATTTTTGGAACACCGTTATAACCTGGGTCCACGTTTATCGGTAAACGCATGTCAGTGTCCTTGCAAATTTTAGTTGTGGGCATTAAGTCAACTTTTTTTTTTCTTCATTTATAGTCCTTGCTATACATCAATAGAAGTTCTTAGCCTTGCTTTCTTTTTTTGGTCAGCATAACTACAAAGTGTCGTAGCCAAATCAGGTTCCTATCACCACCACGATACTATTCCCCACATAAAACGAAACCTTTCTAAACTAATTTCTTTTGTTTACTTTTTATGTATTGTTTTAGGTGATAGCGTCCTTTGAAAGGAATCCACCCATAGTTTTCCTGTCATAGGAATCTTATTGAGATTTCTAACAACCGATTCGATAAACGGGCTTAGTTTGTATAAATCGTCAGTACTTTCGTCGATATGTACAGTGTAACTGAAATGTAAATGTGATGTTATTAGTTACCACCTATTTCTGGACATGGTTTCAGCTACTTTAGAAACCACCTTTCTGCCAGTACATTTTGATTCTAAGCAAATTAAATACTGGCAAAAAAAGTTATCCTCAGAAAACCCTGCAATTCTTTGCAACGATTTATTTAGCCCACGTTGTATAGCATACAAATTATTTTCCAATTAAGAACGTATCTTTTCTTTTGAATTTTTCCTTGCTACCTTTCGTAGTAAAATGAACTAGTGGTAAGTTATCTTCTAAATCACCGGAATCCTCATTTGTTTGTATCTCATTCAAGCCTTGTTCGTCTTCACCAGGATGTTCTTCTTCGACATGTAGTTCCTCATCCTTTGCAACATCATTTCTGTTCAATTCAAAAATGTCATCCATAACACTTTCGCTCAAAACAGAGTCTTCAGCGTTTGTTATAATGCGTTCTAAAATCTTTGAATAATTACTCTTATATCTTGATCCATAAAACCTACCAGAATGCAGCTTGTGTACTTCTTCGTTCAACAGGGGCATAAAAACTACTCAAGTTTGCATTATGGCGACGTTTCGTGTACAAAATGTACACTACTTTAGGCCAACGAAAATTGAAATAAGTGAATCCGGTAGGTAAAAGACATCAGCAAATTTATATTAATTATTAAATAGACAAACATTTCATTAAGGCAAGTCAAAGACTTAAAATTATATAACAAATACAGGTTAACACAGTGACAAACAGAATGGCATATATAATCCTATCCTTGAACGAAGAAGTACACAAAATCAATAATTTAAATTCCACCTTTATAACTATTTACACTAAATAAATAACATCGTTCTGACAACACAATAATTTGGTTTTTGCGTCAGTTCGTCTCATAAACTTCTTTTTGACATTATGCGATTATAAGTAAATACAGACAAAACTGCAAGAATTTGAAAACGTAAGCTAATAACTTTAAGTTGACCTAACAATAATAATATTTAGGTTTTGCATTAAGTCTTAATACAAAAATTTCTTCAACTAACCTCAAATTCTTTTTAATTCGCTAAGCAATAAGGCAATCCAACACCATAACTTACTGCTGTCAAACTGCCTTACAGAAACCATATTATTTTTTCCTAATCTTAAATTTAATCATAAGGTAATCTAGCACATTGTCAGTTATGTCATAGGTTTTACTGTCAAATTCAATTGTATGACATATATTATAATCCACTGTATTACCATATTACTAAAATAAAATAAAATGGCTTCTGTAGTACACTTTGTCAGCAAATCGACAGCAGACTGGATAGTTCTATAAGTAATGTACATTTACGTTTCGCGTCCAGTTGCTTCTGCGTCTAGTTGTCCCATTTCGCTAACAAAATATCTACCTAAAGTACTTGAAGCGTTAGATGTAAAATCAAATATCTCTAGCGGAAAGTAAAAAAAAACAAATATAACTAACAAAACTTCTCACTATGCGATGTTTCAGCAAAAAAATAATACCGATTTTGAACGAAACGTGTGGGTTGCCTACGAGAAACTGTATTCGAACTTAAAATTAACTAACACATTTATATTTGTTAACTGTTAATATTAAAAGTGTGTTATTTATTTGGTCTTAAAAAATGTATCAAACATTAAAATTCCACAAAACCTTGATCACAATTTCTGTTGTTTTACAATTTCAATATTTAAATACTTTAAAATGATTTAAGTTTTCACAAATCGAATTACTTGAAGAATGCAACATTTATTTTGTACAAAACGGTATATGCTTGTGTGAATGTGTTTATGAATTAGTAAGCAAATGAGAATTATAATTATAATATAGTAGCCCAATCTAACAATATTTCAGTTCTGAAAACTTGCAATTTGTGGTCTACGAGTATGATCCATTGAAATAATATGTATAATAGCGACTTGCAACCACTTTTGGTTCGAAACGGTAACTTCCTAATCTTAAGTCTAATAATTTTTTTTTGTATGCCATATTTTAAATGCACTCTTTATTGTAACGCTACTTTCATCAGCACGTATCTTAAAAAATTAATATTTCATTTGAGAAGTTTTGATAATTAAAATTAATGAGTACTCGAACCTCAAAAACAATTAATAACTTTCTGTGTAATTACTTTGACGATATTTTTTAACATGTAAGCGTACTGTAATTAACAATTACAATATAAAACCCAAAAACCATAAAACACTATAGATATCATAAGCTGCGTAAATCAAATTGTTAAGAACGGTAAAATCACGATTCAAAAACAATTTTTCCACTAAAAAAAAAGGAAATTAATTTCGCGTTTATAACGTGTTTTAATTAACACGTGTATCGAGTATTAAGAGTTCATTAAAAAAATAAACCTTTTGAGTTTTACTCACCCTATTTATTTATAGAAGTCGCGTTTAACAATTTTATTATAAGTTAATTCAGTTTTGACTTTAATTTAAAAAATTACCGGAACCGCTATACGTAGTGATTCTATATATAAATGTTTAGTTGTATCTGTCTTGTCATCTACCGACAATATTTTTCTAAAACTTTGTATGCATATTAAACAGTATGATGATCTTTCTAATATGTGTTTTGAGCCGTGTCACGTCCTCTTGTACCAACAATAGACATTAACTTTGTTGTTTCAAAAAGAATATCTGTATTTTCATTGTCGGAATAAATGGAATAATGTATAATGAGCCACATACCTCAAATACGTTTTGTGAAATTAATATTAATTGAGTCAAACTCTAATTTCTATTTAAAAATTATAATTCTATTTGGTGTTTCTCAATTCGTTAAATTTTCCTTGGTGACAAAGTGTAGTGATCGCAATATTAATCTAGCAATTCATTATACATTTGAATTTGACGTGGCAATAATTTTAGCATTATTAGAAGATGTACACTCAACTAAACAAAAAACGGAATACTTTGGTTGGTTCGATTGAAACAGTGCATTATAAATGTTATTAAAACTATTTTTTAATACATTTTATAGTACCTATACCCATCTAACAACCTATTGTGAATAAAAAAATATCGCTCTTACGTTTTAATCATATTTTAAGTAGTTTGTTTAATATCTCCGTTTGATCAAACGTCAAAAAAATGCAATTATAATAAATGTTTTAAATAATTGCTAATACACCTATAACTTATTAACAGTGAAATAATTTTATGTCAAAAAATATATTTGCTGCATTATTTTTATACAAAATATTTCGGTGTATAAATAAATGAGTATCTTCGTAAGAATAAATAAATCAAACTTAATGTATCATTGAATTTCCACGTTATGTTCCTTTAGAGGCGGGAGAGACACCATCACAGTATGATAAACAACAAAATCGTATTTCCCTTGTCACTCATATCCTGATTTACTATAATACTATAAATAATCGTTCTTATTATATTTTACAAGAATGTGAATTAAGAGAATGAAGTATTTTACCTTTATATTTATTTATTCGCTGTTGTAGCCTAAAAAACTGACAACAGACAGTCGCCGTAGAAGAAATAATGTAATTTTAAATTTTTTTATTGCACCCAATATACCTCATTGCAGTGCAATACAGTAATCAGTCATTCAAGTGTTTATCGTATTAATAAACTATAGATTAAAAAAATTAAAGAAAAGATCTTGTAACTACATAAAAAAAAATAAGTATTGATTCTTAATTCATATTTTACAAGAAGAAATTCCTTAGAGTTACAAACTAAATTGAAATTGAAATTTGATCTAGCTAATAAAAAATCTCATTTTACATGTTTACTGATTACATTTGAATCAAACATACGACTCGCGATTACCAATAATGTGTATGACCTACTTGACTGTCGATGCATTCTTGCGTTCTTCTAGGCATTGAGGTAATCATGACCAATCGTTTCTCAAACAGTTTCAACGCCGATAATTAATTGTTCGAAAGATGTAATCGTTCTCTGGATACAAAATTAAAATAGAAGGCTCTATAAGTAGCCTTATGTATTAAGACGATCCTCAATCACCCAACAAACGCCTGGGTCATGGGAACTCACACAACCCCATCCATTTACTTTAAAGTGTCCACCACACTTTTTTGGGTCCTTTAGCAATTCCTGGTAATCAATGAAATAAAGAATATAGAAAACAGCAAAAATAGTGTAGCTCTCTTTAAGCTTGATTAGTAGTGAAGCGTACAAAATACTAAGAGGCTTTAGAACGCCACTACTTAAAGACAAAACGTTTGCGCAACTGTGCAAGATGCTGAAATTCCATTTTTCTCCAGCAACGTGTATGTACAGAGAAAGAACTAAATTTTACGAAGCTTGACAAAAAAACTCTAAACCAGGAAACAAATGGTATGTCCGAATCCATAATTTGGCAACCAATTGCAATTTTGGAATTAGGCTAAAGACAATTCTCACGGATAAGTTCATTTGTGGAATGAAAACGAGAAGAGTATGCGATCGGTTATGCGAAGAAACTGCAGAGTGTGCAATAACTAAACTATCAACTGGTGTAAATAGCATTGACAAAAGAAGTAGCAATGTCAGCTAAGAGAAGTGAGGTTAATTGGATCCGAGATACACAAAAGTCTACAAACAAAGACATACACAAATATTTCCAATCAAAAACGGAGCTATCAAATAGAAGAAAGCGATCCTTAACAAATTTCGTAATCAACACACTGGAAATCCAACTTGCAAGTATAAGTATACATATAATTTATGTAATCGTATAAGTCATTTAATCAAAGTATGTAGAAGTAAGAAATCGCAGAATTGTATCGAACAGGAAGAATTTAACGTAGAAACAATTCATAATATTTCACTTAGTACTAACAGCCAGATCAACGCGAACGTTACAGTAAATAACATAACATTATCAATGCAGGTAGATAGTGGTGCTGCAGTATCAATTATAACGAACCGATGTTTTTAATCAATACTTTAAAAGCTATTCACTTGCACAAAGTAATCTAAAACTCAGAGACTATTCTGGTAACAATCTAGAAACATTGGAAATAATGCATGTTAATTTAGGGTATGAAAACATTATTGTTTCTGATTTCACTTGTTGTAAAACGCAGAAATCAAAACTTACTAGGAAATGGATAGGTTGCAGAAAGCGTAGTACACCACTAGTACCAGTACTAAAAACTGATGAAAAGATTAAGACTTTGTGGAGATTATAAAGTCAGTGTAAACAAAGTCATTAATAACGTACATTACCCTCTCCAAAAAATTGAGGATATATTTTTAAATCTCGCCAATAGCAAAAGTTTTACAAAAATAGATTTAAGAAATGCTTATATAATCAACTTTCACCCTGACGAAGAATCAGCAGAGCTATTAACCTGATCAACACATGAAGGACTATTCAAAGCAAATAGTCGCAAATTTCATAGACGATATAATAGTCACAGGTAGAACAAGACCAGAATATGAAACTTTTTTACAAATTCAGAAGCTCAGGATTAAAAATAAAGAAAAAAATGTATTAATTTTTCAAAACTGAAATCAGATACTAAAGACATACTATTTCTAAACATGGATTGAGAAAGAATGATGACAAATTGAAAGATTTCATAGAAGCTCCACGCCCAACAAATCATACGCAAATAAACATATTAAACATAGTTAGCCTGAATTCATAGCAACACAAAAATTTGCAACCACACTGGATCAGAAAAACGAAATAAACAGCGAACAAAACTTCTTATTACGGGGCTATAGTCATCATACCGACAAAATTGAGACGTATTGATGGACGAATTACATTCAAGTCACTTTGGAATTGTAAAAATGAAATCAATACATCATACTTCTAGTGGCCAAAATTAGACCAACAAATTGAAAGCCTGGCAAAATCCTGTAGACCATGTAAATAGACTGATGCGCCCAAATCATAGACTACACCCTGGTTTGCAGCCGAACAACCGAACGAAAAATTGCATATACAAAATGGCCTAAAAATTTACGGTATGAAATCAATCACAACGGAAGCAACAATAGTGAAAGTAAGAGAGTACTGTTCACGCTGATGAATCCACAATTTCATTGTATCTGACAGCGTACCACAACTAGTATCAGATCAATTTGAATCATTTCTTTAAAAAAATGGTATTAAGCACAAAACAATTGCACCGTATCACCCTGCAACCAACGGTTTATCAGAAAGTGCAGTAAAAAATTTCAAAAAAAGAATATATGCGGCACTTTAGACGAGAAAAACAAAAGTACACCGATGGAAGTACTAATTGCAAAATATTTAATGATGTATGGAAATGCAAAACACCGTTCCACTGGTGAAAGTCCGTCAAAACTAATGATCGGAAAGAAGTTAAGAACCTTATTCGATTTAACCTTACCTGCCTCAAACAACAACCTCTAAGAAACACAAAAAGTTTAGAAATACCAACTTTTTAAGGAAGGAGATAAAGTATGGGCACGAGATTACCGAAACATAAATAAAAAAACCTGGGTGGAATCAACGATAGTAAAAGTCCTAGGTGAAAAAACTTACTTATGTGAAACACAGAAAAAATTACAATGGAAAAGGCATGTTGAGCAATTAAAGGCACTAGAAGAGAAGCAAATCTCAAATCAAGAATGTCACCTTAACACAGCTAACAAACAGAAGATAAAAGTACGTACCAGAGATTCTAATGTAGCAATTCCTCAAAACAACACGCCTAACCAAATTCCTACTATTCCAGATCCAATCCAAGTTACAGTAATAACCAATGATACTCCTAAAGACATTAAACGCAAACGTCCTACACTCGAAATAAAACGACGCATCAAATTTAGAGATTTTGTATAGACAACTTGAGGATAAATATGTAGAATTAATTCCTATTAAGGGGAATATGTAAGGTAAGGACATTAGTTGCCCAAGTTGGGAAAATGCAATTAATATTTTCTTTCGGCTCGTGCGGTTCGTTCCGCTCTGGCTAGTGTGCGCCTACCTTTACCATTATCTATGTATGTATGTGGTAACAAAAATGTTTTCTTTAAAATGACAAAGTTGATACATACTACAAGTATAAACAAAAGTGACATGAAATATAACACGCATACAGGGACTACTCAGAAAATATCAATACACTAACATAAAAAAAAACAATTGAAGTGAAAGAAAAAGCAACAGTGAAATACTTCTCATAAAAAACAAAAGACTTCTATAAACTTTAGCAATGTATTAGCAACGTTTGATGGCAGAGCCATCTCATAGCATAAGTTACTATGTATAAAAGATAACTGTAAATAGCTATAACGACGGACACTGCTTTACCCCCAATGTTCTTTACGTTGTGGTTTTATCCCGCAGTTTTATTCAAAACTATTTTGAATTAGACGGGTGTAAAATCAATTTTCATTGTTTACTCCCATTATGGCTATTTACATTTAGCAATGAATTTTTTAAATGAACATAGATACAACTGACCGATGCAAATAATTTCAAGTAAAATCAGCGATGGTTTGAACAACTTGGATATTCTGATCACTTAAATCAGAAGCTTGTTAAATCATAAAGGATGTAAGCTAGCAAAAGAATAATTAGCGACAACTTAGTATTTCAGCATTCTGGACATCAAATCCCAAATTAAATCCAATCTAATAACAGAAAAAGAAAAACTATTATCAATTAATTTAATATTAGAATGTTGTTTGGCGAGATGATCAAGAAACTTAGACAAAGCTTCTTTAAGCTAGACAATAATAATATCATGAGCCTATAACTCGACCTCAATGAGATATAATTATTATATTATACCTCATTGCTCGACCCATACTATACACAATAGCCTATAGAAATGTTTTTTTAGCTGGCTTTATCAAAAAGATACCAATCTGGCGATTCTTAGTCAATATGAAGTAAAAATAAGAGTTATTTGGGTACTGTATACAATTAAAGCATGCTAGTGCCTTTGAAACTGGTGAAGCAAAACATCAGCAACTTGAGCTAATTTGACAGCCTAATCCTGAAAGTTGTTCTTATTTTAGTGTTCACAGTTATTTGTCTAACAGTTGTATTTAATATTGAAAAAAAAGGCATAAATTATATAGAATAAGAATAGACATCAAAGTTATTTAAAAACAGTAATCAAATAGTTATAGACGTCATTATATCGAAAAAAATTGTTAAAAAACAATCCTTTAACATTATATATATAATATGCATTTGCTACACTTGACCGCTACTAATGATGCATGAACTATATTCGTAGCATGTACGTATTTATTATTACTTTACAAATGATTACTTGTGGTGCAATAGGTTAAGACTAAGGGTTAACAATTACACCTTTATGATAATGTAATTTCATAATTATATCCACAACAAATGTATGTGTTTACACAACTTTCCAATAACAACTACACACTTTACTAATAATATGAAGACAATTTATTATAGACAAATTATTGTATGTAAAGCCGTAACCTAAATGCATTACAAATTCAATAATCCATATTGATAATAAGAAAACCGTTGTTCCTGTACAGTTTTCACATTTTATCTAGCACGATTATTAAAATACTTTGAGAAAATTAATTTATCCATTAAACATGCAGTAAATAAACCAGCAGATCTATTCAAGTAATTGTAATACAGGGTGAACAACCGTACATACATAAAACAAATATAATCCGAACTAAAGAATTATTCATTGCCGAAATAGCACATCGAAGTACTTTGTACTTTATATTTTGCAATAATCCACTATTCGTTTCAACAAAAATTTTCATCGTAAAATAAGTAATACAAAAATGCTGTAATACACAATAATGAAATATTCAATTAGCGACTATGAAATAGCATTAAGTAACAAATTAAGTCAATGATGAATCTAAACAAATAATAATTAAACTGCTAGACTATTAAATTCATTCGCTATATTATGAAAACGTGCAACAAGAACAACAAACATTTGTTGTGACAGTTTCTGGCAGTGCGAATGAGACGTATATACATTTACGTAGTATCTGAAATGAAATTTTAAAGAAAAACCCACCCATGGTCATTGATCTTGTTTTAATGCAACTTAAAAATGAAAATAACAATTAAATAAATTATTATTGTTAAATTCTCTATACTTACAATCATGATACTTATAAGTTGAATTATCCTACAACTTACAATTCACTATCTCTGTCGCATATTGGCTCTACACACCCTCCACTAACACAAACGCCATTTTAAACTATTTGCGATGTATCGTCGTATTCTTGCACTACGCTATCCTACTTTCTTATTTAACTTCTAAAGGTAAGAGTAAGATGGTTATAGCAACTGCACAGTAACCATAGAATTAACAGTTTTTACTAACGCAGTAAGTAAAATGCATCCAAAATTGATACAATGTTGCCGCTACTAACTTTATACCAGAGTTTTTATTATTTTACGACAGCTATGCTATAGAGTACCATTGTTTATTTACATAAAGTACACAATTAGTTCTACATGTTTAAAAAAAAATAATACCAATTTAGTTTTTTTTATATCCTAAAAAGTAAACGTTTAAATCATAATTTTTTTCAGCTCAATATTTTTTGTTATGAATACTTTGTTTTAGAAAATGCTGAGAATATGTAAATATACCAGATCTAACAGCATTGCTCACCTAAGACAAAATCATTTAATTTTCTATTGTTCTTGCACAAGGTATTAATAACATATTTTCCTAAGATTGCCTGAAGTTATCAAACGTAAAATTCCGCCTGATTAAGATATCTATAGAAAATATTACGGTATAACCAAGCAGCTATAAACAAACAATGACGTTAAATAAACGCAACTTTTATTCTGTGCGAGTAATGTTTCTTATTGGCCAAATTACAACTTTGTAACTTTCACGTTTGTTTATTTTTTTAATTTGGATATGCAACCAAAAAATATAGCTTAAACTTAAAATCTTTTAATTAAGTTTTAACAACTTACTAAATCAAAATAAATAATATATAAAACTGATTTTATTGCTGACGTTGAGATTCACATATTCGAATTCATTAGAAAAGAAAGTACTCGTAGTTAGGTGAGGTACGTTTGTTACAAAGGTACTCTAATAACGTAAAAGTCGTGTAATAAAAATAACACAATCTGGTGGGTTAGGTACCTATGCATTTGAATAAAAGTTCAGAGTTTTATAAAATCAGAACTCTAATAATGAAAGGGACTAGTAATGACAGTATAATTGGCAAACATTGGAATTGGAATTATATAGTTGTGGAAACTGCATTAGAGTATTCCAGTGCTGAGGAGTCCAAATAGGACGAAACAGCTGTCCACTGGTCTCTAAGATGGTTTCTGCAATTATATAAACAAATTTTTGCACTTGCGTAGTACAGTTAGAAATATTATGCCGCGTATAATTCAAATACATTTTTTGAAATTCGCGGTTGTAATATTTACTATCTAACTAACAACTTCATAGTTTCCTACATGTGGATTAGAATTGGGCTATAACAAAAATATGTCTGGTGTTGATCAAATGATGCCTTATCATTATCAATCCCTTGTAAAACATTGCGTTGATATAAAAAAAAAATTTTTATTTATAGTTAACAGTGCTCTATGAAATAGCTTTCATGTAATAGAAAAGAAAACCGAAATAAAAAATGACGGTTTTGAAATTCTAAGAATATATCATGAAAAAAGATTACAAACAAAGATAAAGTACGTGGAGAATGAGGGGGAACAATAAATCACTCCACGAATCGGAAGCACTGCAGTGGCGGATCCAGAGTTTTGATGAGCGGGGGGCGCACCAAACGGGAGCTCTAAAGAACCACACTCCCCTTCCCCCCCCCCCAAAGAGACATAGGGTTCCTACTTGGCGAAAGAGAATTTTCATAATCTTTTGATTATATTTAATCTATTAATTCTTATAGCGGTTGTACAAGATAGAACTGGGAAAGTGATTATAGAACAATAGTTTACAGATCCATTTTTCTATTACTATTTTATTATTAATTTGATATATGTATACATGAATAATGACTCCTAAACAGTTAGTCGGAGCTTATAAAACAAGCTCAAGCTTCCTACTTCTTAAACTAGCAAATCTATTAATTACATGTTCAATGTTGGCATCAATATCTCGACAAGATATAAAACAATATCTTATTAGAATTGCAACGTTTGGAATGTTTGGATAAGAAAAAAAAATTGAAACTTGAGTCGCCTGATGTTTAAAATAACTTGTAGGTGTATCAGAAACTGATTGTTCCATTTTATTAATTCTTACCGTATCTCTTACAAAAATGCAAGTAAAGCCAATAAAATTTCGTTTATTATACTCCTTAAATGCTTAATCAGGCATAACTATAATTTGGATTAATGGCTACAAATAAATTGTAGATGTATTTCATTAAGCAATTTATCACAATTAGAATTATAAAACCAAAAATTGCATTCATAACGTGTTACCGTTTGTATCATGTAGGGATAAATATGTGCAATACAGCGCCATTTATTTCTGCCTCAGGGGGGGGCGCGCGCCCCCTGCGCCCCCCTTCTGTATCCGCCGTTGGGAAGCAGTTTCATTATTTAGTGCCGGCATCATTAACGAAGAGACAGTCTGCAATAGAACGTTGTAGACAATGCACTAAAAAAGTAAAAACAAGGTACCACCGTGCAGTCTGTTGAGAGAAGTCTGGACTCGATGCGTTTATCCTTATTTCCATGTTCAATAAATGCACCTATTAATTGAAAATTTATTACATTATTTTGAGAATTTCATTAAATGACATTGATTAAAAATTAAGTAGTCGGATCACATCAACAACAACTTCAGTATGATCCAATAGTCGAGTTTTTTTTCAATTGTTTTTAAGTGACCGACGAGATCTAAAGCTGCTCTGATCAGATCCGGCAATATAAGAAGTTTAATATGACTAAACGCAACCTTTTCTTCAGTTTCATATAAGATACAAAGGACCAGTGTTGTGACAAGTACTCATTTTTTGGTACCTAGGTACAGGTACAGGTACATTTATTTAAAAGTACCTAAGTACAGGTGCAGGTACAGATTTGGCAAACGTACCTAGGTACAGGTACAGGTACAAAAAAAATGTACCTTAGAATTTCAGGTACTTTTTAGGTACATATTTATGATCATAAAAAATACAAATTTAGTAAAGCAACTCTTATTTGTGCAATCTCATTGAAAAACGATACAAATCATTACAGCTATAAAATGCATGAAATGATTGAAATCAATCAACGACGCTACTATATTAATCACTGTTGATGACACACACAGTAGCTGATGTGAATCTCAGTAAAGATATTAAAATTTATACAACTTTTGTAATTGCAGTTTATTGAGCAATGCTATTGTTGTTTATTGTATGAAGTGCATTATTTAATAATAAAAATAGTATTACTTATTCTTAAATGTTTTTCTTAAGGTTTTGGGACTAAATTATAAGATACTGAACGGGAAGGGTAATGCATGGCAGTTTAGTGATACAGTTGACGTCGTGTTTACAGCATTTATGTTATACCGTTGGTTATACCCGTCTCGGCTATGTTTATGTAATTTAGTATAATACAAACTCAAATATGTCCCAGATAGCACGTAAGCTTACGGCAAGTTTGCTTTTAACTTGTCATGTCAAGCCTCAAGCAAGTTTCAAACATGAAGCTTGAATTAACCTTGAATCAAACTTGAAACTTGGTTGGAAAGTTTGAAGCAAGTTTGCAAAATAAGCTTATTGCAAGTTTATTACCCAGGTAGCATGTAAGCTTACAACCAGTTTGTTTTTGACTTGGTTGTGCTTGCAATGTTAAACTTTCACTTTAACTATGAAACAAGCTTGTAATAAGCCTTGGTAATAAGCTTTAAAAAAATCGTAACAAGCTTTGCTATTATTTTGGCAACGGTGTTATCCGAAAGTTGCCGGAATGCTTCGTTAAGTAGCTATAGTCAATGTTGCCCAAGAATATTGCTCAAGTTAGTATACATTTGTACTGAATCAGCATATTTTTGCTCAAGTAAAAGTACGTCAATACTTTTGTAACTGATTTCAGTACGTTTTGTTTAAATAATAATTATAACAAAGATTGATTTGAAAGGTGCGCCATAAGTATATCTGTAACATCTTTTCATTGGCTAAAAAAATAGATACATAAAAATCGTAATGTTAGTTTTTCCTACGAATAAACATCCTTGGTCTATGCAGTTTTAAAATTCGTTTTGTTCAAAGATATTGCAAAAAGTACGTTAACCTAAAAAATCAGTATGTTTTTCTAAATAGCGGCAACGATGGTTGAACTTAGCCATTTTACCTTGTTTTTACCGTTGAATAGGCAGCTTACAATTTTTATTTTGATTGTTGCGGTTTGTTGTGTAACTATTATTCTTCGAAAAAAGTAAGGTGAGTATTTATTTTAAATCCTAAAATGATCCTAAATGTAAAATTAATTAAGTACACTAATCGAGTAATTCAATTTTTGTTGAGGTTATGTTATACACGTGTTGTAATAAAGTTGATAAAGTGTACAACCATAAAAAACTTGTAAAAAACCATACTCCTTAATCTTAAATAGTATGGAATGTTTTTATCACTGATATCTATTTTCATTTTAACGGTCGATTTATATGACTACTGATCTATCGATTCTTTTATATAAATTCATAATTTTCAATTACATATCTTGAAATTATTTTCTGTTTTAACAAATTATTTAAAAAACCCGAATGGGCATAAATATGTTTATAACCTGAAATCAAAAGTAACATATCTTAACATTTGTTAATAATTTATATATTTTTGTATTAGTTCGATTAGTTGTATTAAATTCGACCAAATCGTTTTTCACTTATGCTATTTGTATTAACCACAGAAGAAGTAGACTAACTGCTAATAACTTAAAAAATATATCATGTTATCTACAAGTTTTTATTCAGCTATAATTAAATTTTCAATTTTGTTTTTGTATCTGGTATTTTAATAAACGGATTCACATTTCTTCAAGGTGAACGTACAACACATTATTAAGAAAATATACATTTACTTTTATTCCTTAGCATGTTTTTGTTCTAGTTCAATTGTTTTTTTTTTTCAGAAATCAAGGAAATCGATCCAATGTGGAAACTCAGTAGGAAAAACTACAATTGCTTAACGATTTCTTCATATATAGTTTATACTGTTATGTTATTCCTTTTTTAGTTTATATTATATTATCTAACGCAATGTATTTTTTTATATCTTAATCCACTTTTTTTTAGAAAATAAATTGATTCAAAATGAAAAAAATGCTTTTTTTCAAATTTGCCCAACACGCTTCTTTCAAGCTTGTTCAACATGGTTATTTCAAGTTTGCCCAACATACTTTTTTCCATCTTGTCTAATAAGCTTTTTTCAAGCTTTATAAAATAAGCTTGTGGTAGCGGTAACTAGTGAGCTTGAATTATGCTTGATATAAGTTTCCAGACAAGTTTGTTTCCAGTCTACATGATTGTTAAAACAAGCTTGTTTTAACCTTGTATCAAACTGACTGTGCTATCTGGGGTCGTTTTTAGAATAAGTCATTAAGCACGTTTTGTTTAGATAAGCAGAAATACGATTCGTAATAAATTTTATTATAATGTCATTGTGTTATATAATCAGTTATAATTGTTTGCTTTTTCCTAGAACTCCATAACTCTTTTCTCTAAAAATCATCTTCTATTTTATACAAATTATTACGTTTCGAAATTTATCGCATTGGGTTTGATATCCTGGCTACTCATGTTAACAGTCCGATTGCGTTGTTGTAAATGATTCATCCGAGGGCTGTCTTTAAGTGTGCTGTCACTGTCTACATTTGCACTTTAAACAATGAAGTTTATACACATTATTAACGGTACCCTTCGGGTATCATTAAGGAAAAATCGCGTAGGTCATGTACTATTTTTGGAAGGTTTTAGTAACTTCAAATGTGATTAAATCCGAAACAAATATATAAAGCGTACAATACATGTACGCTTAAAAGTACCTATTTTATTAGGTACTTAGGTACAAAGGTACTTTCTAAAAAGTACCTAGGTACAGGTAAAGGTACATAAATTAAAAAGTACCTTTCTAGGTACATAGGTACACAAAAATTACCTAGGTACTTGTACCTAGGTACATTTACCTAGGTACATCCCAACACTGCAAAGGACAAAGGACACGTCTATAGTTACATTCGTACTACCAACGTTGTGAAATTCTAACCTAGTTTTTCTTAGTGATTGAATTATTTTTCTGTAAAAAGTTCTGGCAATATCGACCACTGTGATCGATATTACCCTACAGTGGTCGATATTACACTGCTATGAATATTATTTGTTTTAGATGTCACGTGAAAGATATAAACGCAAAAGTAATCGCTCTTCGTGGATAAAAGAAAACATGCGGCGTGCTATTAAAGCAATACAGGACAAAGTTACATCTATAAGAAATGCTGCAAAGATGCATGATGTACCATACGGAACGTTGCAAGATAGAATAAAGGGAAGATTTGATTCTAAGAAATACAAGTTAGGTAGGAAGTCCGTGTTTACCGTTGAACAAGAATCAGTTCTTACCAGCACACATTTAACAAAGAAAAAAAGATGTGTGGGAAATATTGGCTTTACTTGTTTATGCGTCGCAACCCAACAGTTTCCGTAAGCCAGAGGCTACCAGTTTAAGCAGAGTGTTGGCTTTTAACAGGGTAGAAATAGATATATTTTTTAATAATCTTGAAAAAATCTACGACAATCATAAATTTGCTGCTCATCGAATATTTAATGTCGATGAGACAGGCATTAGCAATGTACACATACCTAGCCGAATTGCAGCGCCCAAGGGCCAGAAACAAGTAGGAGCTATTACGAGCGGTGAAAGGGGGCAGCTGGTCACTGTTGTCACTGCAATGAGCGCGGCGGGTAATTATGTCCCGCCAATGATTATTTTCAAAAGAGAGTGGATGAAAGAAGGCCTTCAAAAAAATAGTCCAACCGGTGCAATATATAGATGCTCCAAGTCGGGGTGGATTACTGAGGATCTTTTTACAGAATGGATTAAACACTTTGCATCTTACACAAAATCTAGTAAAGATGACCCTGTCTTACTAGTTCTTGACAACCATTCGACCCACTCTAGCTTATCGACATACAACTTTTGCAAAGAAAATGGTATTACAGTTATTTCAATTCCCCCGCACATATCACATCGGTTGCAACCCCTTGATGTGTGTTTTTTCGGACCATTAAAGATAGCGTACAATCAGGATTGCGACAAATATATAAAATCAAAAAATCCTACAAACTGAAGGCAGCCACAGTCGAGAAAGGTGTACGAGCTTTTGAAGTAACCGGAATATTTCCCTTTAACCGTTTTGTGTTTAGTGACGAAGAATTGACACCCTTAGCGGACGGAGTAGAGCACATTACCGCAGAAAATGAAAATCCTGCAATTCAACGTATGGAAAGAACTCCCTCGCCAGTGGCTGGTCCATCCACATCGATCTATATCTAAAATGATCCAAAATAAACGCAAACGTAATCGTGAATCCTCATCTTCAGATTCTGATATTTCTAATTTGGTATTAGAAGAGGTTTTAGAGGATGAGTTAAGTGATGATACTGACAAGACTCTTCAACCCAAGCAGGCAAACAAAAGTTTTACATATCTTCTGCCCTTACCAAAATCAAAAATGAGAAACATGTCACGAAGAACCCAACATTCCAAAATTATGAATTCAACTCATTTAAAAGTTGAATTAGAAAAAAAAGAAGAGAGAAAGAAAGCCAGGCCGCAAGATGTGCAAAAAGTCAAGAGAAATGTGGTTTCTAGCCAAAAAGAGAAAAAGAAAAATACTGCGACAACCGAAACATGTAGCGTTTGTGATAGTTTCAGTGGAAATAATGACTTATGGTGGAGGTGTCGTTCGTGTGGTTCTTGGGCCCACGCCAACTGCACGAATATTGATAATGCGAAGACTGCTTAAACTTATAATAAATATTTTTTATATGTTTTCTATGTTAAATATTTTGTTCAACAGTTTTATTTTCAATAAAAATCTTTGGTCGATATTTACCCACAATGTGATCGAATTTACCCGAAAGGTCGATATTACCCGTTAAAATTATTTTTTTTAGTTTTGTAATAAAACAAAAAAATGAAACCGAAGTAAGCGTTATTTAGATAAATGTCCAAAAATAATTTGCTATAAAATCCAGACAAATAACTGATCAAGTAAGCCAGTAATCGGGCTTCTTCCTTAAGTGGTCGATATTCAACCACTTTCCCCTACTTTAAATCCAACATTATAAACACCAAAAAGCTAGTAAATTTTAAACTGTATATCATTAAACCAGGTTTCTATTTAAACAGCGGTGGCGCTGCGATCTTAATCGTCATACAATTAGCAATATTGCCGCCTGTTGGCACAATGTTTGTGAATGAATTGCTGTATTATGGTTATTAAAACTGTTTTCATGTTTGTTTTTTGTTGTTGTTGTTGTAGGCAATGTTTGACATTGTTAGTTAAATATAGTTATATTCAGTGTTGTGACAGGTACTCATTTTTTGGTACCTAGGTACAGGTACAGGTACATTTATTTAAAAGTACCTAAGTACAGGTACAGGTACAGATTTGGCAAACGTACCTAGGTACAGGTACAGGTACAAAAAAAATGTACCTTAGAATTTCAGGTACTTTTTAGGTACTTATTTATGATCATAGAAAATACAAATTTAGTAAACCAACTCTTATTATTTATGCGATCTCATTGAAAAACGATAGAAATAATTACAGCTATAAAATGCATGAAATGATTGAAATCAATCAACGATGTTACTATATTAATAACTGTTGATGACACACACAGTAGCTGGTGTGAATCTCAGTAAAGATATTAAAATTTATACAACTTTTGTAATTGCAGTGTATTGAGCAATGCTATTGTTGTTTATTGTATGAAGTGCATTATGTAATAATAAAAATAGGATGACTTATTCTTAAATGTTTTTCTTAAGGTTTTGGGACTAAATTATAAGATACTGAACGGGAAGGGTAATGCATGGCAGTTTAGTGATACAGATGACGTCGGCGTCGGTTAGTAAGTACTTCAAGGGACCAATCATTTTGTACTTATCCGAGAAGACTTACTATTCGACGTACACGACACCTTAATTTTCGTTGAGGTCGTGCTTACAGGATTTATGTTATACCGTTGGTTATACCCGTTATGCTTACGTTCTCGGCTATGTTTATGTAATTTAGTATAAATCAAACTCAAATATGTCGTTTTTAGAATAAGTCATTAAGCACGTATTGTTTATATAAGCCGAAATACGATTCGTAATAAATTTTATTATAATGTCATTGTGTTATATAATCAGTTATAATTGTTTGCTTTTTCCTAGAACTCTACAACTCTTTTCTCTAAAAATCATCTTCTATTTTATACAAATTATTACGTTTCGTAATTTATCGCATTCGGTTTGATACCCTGGCTACTCATGTTAACAGTCCGATTGCATTGTTGTAAATGATTCATCCGAGGGTTGTCTTTAAGTGTGCTGTCACTGCCTACATTTGCACTTTTAACAAGGAAGTTTTATACACATTAACGGTACCCTTCGGGCATCATTAAGAAAAAATTGCGTAGGTCATGTACTATTTTTGGAAGGTTTTAGTAATTTCAAATGTGATTAAGTCCGAAACAAATATATAAAGTGTACAATATATGTACGCTTAAAAGTACCTATTTTATTAGGTACTTAGGTACAAAGGTACTTTCTAAAAAGTACCTAGGTACAGGTAAAGGTACATAAATTAAAAAGTACCTTTCTAGGTACTTAGGTACACAAAAATTACCTAGGTACTTGTACCTAGGTATATTTACCTAGGTACATCCCAACACTGGTTATATTTATTAATAATAATTGTATTTAAGAACGTGTTTTATTATTTTTAGTACATTTTACTCACTTTAAAGAGAATACGGAAAGTAAGTGTTCGACCCTGTTGATGTTATTGACAGTGTTATTGCTATGCTTATAGTGACATTGACGTGCATTATTGTTAATTGTTGCAGCTGAGCAGGCAGATATGTCAATTTTTATTCCATTCTTAAAGAGCTACGATTGAAACACCAAAAACCAATTTTTATCTCATAAAACGAATGATTTAGTTTAATGTTTAACCTATAAGTATATTATTAGATAAAAATGCATGTATAAAAGCAGACCCACACCTTTACAACAATAACAAGAGCCTCTTTAATTTATTTGCACACAAAGGTTTGAAAAAATTCGGCCTCAAAATATAGCTGCAATTAAAATCAAACACTGATTTTGCTGCCATAAAGCAGCATAATTTAACTAAATGTTTAACCTATCAACCTATAAGTATGTACTATTAGATGAAAAAAGCATGTATAAAAGCAGACTACACACCGTTCCAACAATCAGCCTCTTTAGTTTGCACCCACACATAATCAAATCCAGTTTCAAAATATTTGCTGGTAAACTTTCATCCGTTCTTTAATGTAGAAACTGTGTGTATTTTTTCCGTCCCGTATTTTAAATCAATTAACATTAAAGCGAAATGATAAATTTTTCTAATGACTATTAATGTTCTACTTAATATGTAGTACATTATTACATACATCCACGTTTCTTACTGTAACGTCAAAATTTGGTCTGTAACACAGATACAATAAAGTTTCAGATGCACAAGTTATCGAAATTACATTCCTCAATATTTTTCAGAAAATTGCTAAATTCAAATGTTATTAATCACTAAATGTCTTTGTGAAACACCGCACAAAAAATGTAAGTCACAGAATAAACCTATTTAACCAGAATTAATAATAATCATTGATCTCTATAATAATATGGATAGCTGAAACTTATGAGAAAAAAATTTAAATATGAAATTAGAACTGAATTAACAAATTTTACTTTACAACAGTACCGTTATTTTCCAAAACAAAAAAACTATGATCATTCATTTTTTGAAATTTCATAACAATTTATGGAATTGCATAAAACTGTATAAAATTTTGTGAAATTTAATGACTTTAATCAAATTTTAATTAGCTTTAATAAGATAATACAAAAAACAACACAGTCATTTTAACTCGCTTAAGAATGAATCACACATGAATAACCCACTTGTAGATTTAAGGATGGAACGCATGACAAAATTGCAAAGAAATCAAGAAAATTAAATAACATAACATACATATTCAAATAAGAATCCAAAAGCACAAGCTACTACTGATGCCCCAAACAATTTTCTAAATATTTTTAAGCATCTATTTATAAAATATTTTACAAAAATATTAATATTTATGACTAAAGAGCGGAATTTGTGGCAGTTAAAATCTTCAAAATTTGCGTCATAAATTGCATATAAAAGTTTCTAAAATTGCATTAAAAACTAGGAAAATTGCAGTATAATAGAAAATAAAGTGACATCAGTTGGTGTATGTCTTTTGCACGCGTATATTATTTTCCCATTATTTACATAAATTTCACTGTTAGAGCTATACGTTTTAATTTGCGTATTTAGTTTACTTGCAACTGATGCACGCATTAAAAGCATAACAAAACTTTAAGATAAGGTGATTACGATATTATTACCGTTCGTTTGAATGAGGTATAGACATTGTTGCATTAAATAAAACCGCACAATTCTGGACTTTCATTGTCTTTAATTATTTCTGAAAACTAAATGAATTTACATTACGTTTTTAGTGGTAGAGTATCTGCAATCGAAACGTAGTTTACGTAGTGTATATTAATTTATTATTAAGAACCAGTATATTTACCTGATGACGATTGCCAATACTCTAGCAATCGAAACGTAGTGCGTATACTGTATATTCATTTATTTTTAAAAGATATTTTGCTATTTATCACAGTTGTTACTAAGAAAACAGGGAAAAAACTTAAAAGTTAAAATACGTCTAAATGTAGAATTTACTTGTAGTTTAAATTCTTTTATTAAATAGCAAGAAAATTTGCATTTTTTTAAAAAAATTGCTCAAAAATTGCTATAACACCAAAAATTGCAAATGCCACAACCCAACTTCCGTTTTTTATTTATGACAATAGTATGCAATAGACCCCACTAGTGATGACGTCGAGAAATTGACCCTTATCGCCACGTTGTTAAGGTTTATAATAAAAAGGTGTAAGTTTGTTTCATATTTGTGGAGTTATTATAACGAAATAAGTGACAAGGGGTCTTGAAATGTTAACCACGAAGCTTCTATTTGTGTGTTAGAAAGAAATTTCAATGTAAAAAGACACACAATTCTTTTAATTTCGAATTTACGATAAGGATGCAAACCACGACAATTCAACTTAGTTACGCCATACGTCGCTTTGTTATGATTTTGTATTCGCGGTGCTTTCAGGACTACATAACCTCCAATATTACTTAATTTAATTCTCAACTTGCTCTCGTTCCTGTGTTCATCATCGTATTTCCTAAGCCTTTACCTTTTATTAATATTCGTTTCATTGTTAATTGTTTTATACTAATTTATTAGATTAATAGTAGTAGTTTTTAGTACATTAATTTATATTATCCTAAGGTTAATATACAATTAGTACAAACTACTAGGTACAAATAAAAAATTGCCTGTGAGGTAGGTGGTTCTTATCCTGGTATTGGTTTTTGTTAGGGGGTTATGGCGGCCGGTGTTTAATTCAATTTGCTACAAAGGTTGCTTAATCTTAAGTTCTTGGGGGAGTATGAAGGAAACCACATCGTCAACTGTATCGTTGATGAATACGGAAGTAAAACGACTAAAACTCCAAACCAGATCTCACATTTGCTGATCGACAGGATGGACACAATTTACCAATTTTAAACGCCAGGTAGTTACCTTTACGCTCGTCTTTGGTGGAGGACAGAATGATGCTCAACGATTGGTGTGGGTAAGTAAATAAATATAGTTCAATGTGCTTAAACAAAATAATTAAATTCTAGGGGCTATCATGAACAAATGATAATTGAAATTAGGATAAATAAATACGGACTGTCTTTAATTTTAAATTGGCAGACACAACCATGTATTGGCAAAGTTGAAGTTCTATCTCATTTATGGTGTGGACGGGGTCTTTATTGCCTGTAGTTTGTTACCTTCGACCTGTAATTGATTAACATGCAAATCTTCTGAAATTTCTATAATAATTGTGAATAAGTGGGACATTTTGCCCCGTGAAAGATTGATATGTAAGACTACGGTGAAATTCTTGGGCAGTTTTAGATGTCATTATTTTCTAATTTCAAATATTTAATTACAAAAATGGCATTAGAAATGCAAATACAGATTCAAATCTTCCAAAAATTAAAAAAAAGTAAATTTATATTTTAACCATGCTATCTTACTGACTTTGAATTTTCTTTAATTTTGAAACTATACTTGACTATACTTGTTCTACCACCAAAGTTGGCTAATATTTGGAAACCTGATGCTGCTATTTCTAGTGTCGGAAAATCTATTGTTACATTGTGCATTAAGAGTTTGGAATTTCTAATCAGTTATATAGTTACATACATTTTCCATTTGGGTTAAACCTATTTATAATAATAATATTGGTTTAACATCCCTAACACGAATTTAGGTCTCTTTGTATTTCCCATATCTATTTTTTGGCGTCGATTAGTCTCTTAGTTTGTTACACACTCACTTCACTTTTAACTAGACTGAAGCTATCACTACAATCCAGTGTGTCTTGCCACTATCCATTTCTTCTACTGCATCCGTCGTTAACCACTTTGTTTTTGCCCTATATTTTGTTCTATTGCTTTTTCACAGTTTTCAAACGACTCTTGGTTATATTTCTTCTTGTATAAACTTGTCTACTGCCCAACTTATTCTTTGATTGTTGAGTTTTTGTGTAATTGTTACTATTATCAAAAAATACTTCGAGGCAATATTTGTACACAGAGATTTTACATTCCTTATTGATTCAATATTTTTTATTATTACCAATATCTATCTGGTTTCACTCGGTATTGTTTCTTTCTGGTATTCTCCAGGTTATTTTGCGTATTCTCTTGTGATGAAATTTTATGCTACTTTGTTGATGCTGCAAATTCACAAAAACTGTTTTCATTATCGTTTGTATTATTGTGTACCATATATTTCTCTGCCACTACTTGTGAATTATTCCTTACCTATCTGGGCATTGAAGTCTTCTAAAAGTAATATCATATGATGCCTGGCTGCTTTCTCTGTTAGCCTTTCTAGTTCTTGATATAGTTTCTCTTTGTCTTTTTCATCTGCTCGTTCTGTAAGCATATACATTTATAATTGATAAGTTTGCTGGTTTGGCTTCGATTCTTATGTAACCTAGTTGACCATTTATTGCCCTAAAAATAATATTTTCCTCTTGCTTTGTTCTTTACATAAAAGGCTACCCCATTTGATCCTTGTTTTTTGTCACCTGAGTATAGCATCGTGAAGTCTTTAAATAGTTTTCCGTCCCTTATTTTCGGATTTTCTTTAGTTTAGAAATTAGTCTTTCTTACAAGTAAGAACATAAGCACTGTTCTACCACCAAAATTCGCTATCATTTTTAAAATTGCTGTTGCTATTTCTGGTGCCGGAAATTCTATTCTTAAATTGTGCATTAAGAATTCTGATATTGTAGTTAGTTCAATACATTTTCTATTTAGGTTGAATCCATTTAGCTCAATTATATTTACTATTACCATGAAGCCGTCAGGACAACAGAATGTTTGGTGATTATTTTCATTTTCCGTGACAAACATTAACTTAAGATTGTAAAATTTGTTAGCTCTACATACTATTGAACACAGAACTGCTTTTACCGCGGTTAATTTTTTTTTACTTGATGGAGTTTCTACTGTGTTAATAGGATATCTGAAAATGAAAAGATTATGATCAATTTTACAACTTGTTAAGCTTACAAATGAGGAACTCCTTATCCATCTTCAATGTGCTGTTACCTGTTACTGTACTTGCCGTTCTATTGTTTAAATATATTTTGTCGTGCTAAATGGGTCTAATTATAAAAACTAGACGATTGTACATTGAACGGTTTTCTGGCCGTAATGTCCCCGACTGAAAAATCTTCCTAAACATTCATCGTCGTCTTTATGAAACAGGCACATTGAAACGAAGTGAAGGACCAGGAAGAGCAATGACAGTAAGATCGGTACAACTGGAATAGAATGTGCTGCGCATAATCGAGGAAGAACCTACGCGAAAAATTGCAAATACTTTGAATGTAAGTCATTGGACAGTTTGAAAAATTTTTAAATATAATTTGTTGTATCCATACTAGATTCAACGCGTTTATGTCTACTACCAGCTGATTTTCCACCATGTATTACATTACGTCAATGGATTTTGCAAACATTACTTCAAATCTCTCAATTCCTGACACAAGTGCTTTATACCGATCAAGCCAGAAATGCAATAAGAAATTTTTACAAGAACCATGTGTGGGCAGATGAAAATCTGCATGAGGTATTTGATGATCGTTTTCAACATCAGTTCTCGTTGAATGTATGGCTTGGAATACTGGGTCACTATCTAACTGGACCTGTATTTCTACCAGCCAGACTTATTGGCGAGGTGTATCGCAACTTTTTGGAAGAAACATTGTCTGAGTTTCTGGAGGATGTACCATTGGCGACAAGAATTGCAAAGTGGTTTATGCACGATGGTGCACTACCACATTTCAGTTTGGTTGCTCATGATTTTTTAACAGCAACATACCGAGATTGCTGGATTATTTTGTATGAGGATATCTGAAGCTAACTGACGCTAGTCTAGTAGAGAATTTGAACGACTTGCGAGATCGGATAATTGCTGGGTGTAACTCAGTTAGAAACGACCCTGGTGTGTGTTTGAAAGAGTTCGGCAGTTAATGACGAGAAGATTGAATGCTTTTATCCAGACTGGAGGAAGTCATTTCGAACATTTATTGTAGATTGAGTAACTTTACATGTACTTTTTGATAATAAAATGTTGTTACTACGCAAATTTTGTTTACCCTGTAACTTCAAGGCAAAGGCGTTTTTCAAAAATCATCATAGGACAAAATATTCTTAGAGAAGGCCAAAAAAAATTTTTACCACGTTTTCCTAACACCCGGTATAAACATGTTTTCATAATGTAAACATTTTTGGTAAAATAGATAAGGCGAGTTTTGAAATGAACCTTGAATATACGTACCTAACGTGGTAATGGTTTCGTCTCATGGCGAAATTTTGCTTATCAAAATTTATATAAAAATTGCACAAGCAAGTCCAGACCAGGGCGTAGAAACTCAAACGAACAGTCGGAAGTTCTGAAACTAGTTTACAAATGTAATTTAGTTTATAAGCAATTTATTTTTAAATTAAATAATTGTCTACAATATACTTACTATAATTTTGATATCTTGTAAGTATGAACGTAGTTTGGATTAACTGTACCTATTATTGCAAAAAAATCAAAACTGGATTGAATGATTAGAAGTATATTTATTGCTTTATCTTAGATGGTAATTACTGATTAAAATAGTGACAATGTAAATTTTAATAGTTATTTATAGTTTTCAATATTATACTCGGTCCTAGAACAGTGCGTCGGGGTTTCCTAGTGCCTTTCTCGTAAGAGATAGACAAATATGAATTGTACAAAATGTTGGTTTAAAAATTTTTGTCGTAAAATTATTTTCAAACATACAGGGTGTCCCAATATTGCGGTATAACAAAAAAATGTTTTTCAAATGGGACACCGTGTATATTTTTGATTTTTAAATTTCTTACCTAGTTCTTAATAAAATCACTATACCATCCTCTATGCCTAAACTTATAGTTTTCAAGTTATTTTGTCCGTAAACATTTGACAGTTCCGTCTTCAACAAAAACAGTCTATAACTTCTTTGTTTTAGTACTATTGGTATGCGGTTTGGATTTTTAGAATCTTTAAACATTGTTTCAAACTTTGCCATATTTGTATAACCTCGCTATTACTTGATAATATTGTTACGAATTTTATTATTATTACTAATTTATTTAAACAACTAAAATATGTTTTACTTATACTAGAAATATGTACACTTGTAAATTAACCGAACTAATGAAATCTAATAATATTTAATAAAAACACTTACACTAATTAAGATAAGATAAAGTCCGCGGATAGCTTCACACTTGTTTACACTAAAAATCACGTACGAGATTATTCTCTGTATATTTATGTACACACACGCGACTTATTTATTTCAACTTGAATAATCTTCTTAACACTGCTGTATTCGCATTTCGGCAATAACTGACCTACGATTTCTGTCTTCGGTATTTATACACATTTGCAAATCCTTCTCGAGTGTTCCCTATCCTTCGGTATATCTTCTAGAAGATGGATAACAACATCTAGAAGGCTCTTGAATTTGCAAATAACTTCTCGAACGTTTCAATATGTATAATAATAATGCACACAACATAACACGTGACAACAGGTTATCTCGATAATTTCCACGATATCTACGCACCTAAAAATATACATAGATCAATAAATCAGTTAATTAACGATTAATCAGGAAATACCCAAATCTGAATTTATTTATAATTTATAAATAATAGTTGCACCTATAATATACTATTATTGTAACAATAATACCACTATGCGTAAGTATCGATATACAGTCATCGCTGGTAGCTCAATTAGATTACATATCAACATAATAATCAATGTCAAGTCGATCATACCCCTGTTAAAAATGACCATTAAAAAAAACTAGTGTGGTCATCATACGACTTTCCTATAATGAATTGATGAAAAACATCCAAGTCAAAAGAATATAGAAAATTCAGAAAACTTAGGTTTATAATTTTATTTGTATTACACATTACCCAGCAAACACAAATATATTGTACCAGTACTGGCAATGCGATGTATGGCCGGCAAATACTTATTGGGTCATAATCGTTAGCCATTATTGACCCAATCCCCCGGTGTCAATCCGGCCGTTAACCACCCGATTGTATCGCGCCATAAATAAAACATTCTAAGGATGCAATGGCAACTTTACTAGCTCATTAAATATACCGTTCATGACCTATTGAAGGTACGTACTAGAAATAGTACAATATTTTATATGTACATATATTTTTATTTATATATTTATAAAAATATAAAAATACAGTATTCCTTAATTTGATATAAAGAAAAAAAGCATCTAAAAGCATAAGAACAAACATGTTAAATGATTGATTAAAAATATAGAAGTATAAACATATGAAACCTAAAACTAAATGTACTTAAATATATCTATAAATGCATGAATTTATTTACTTAATTGAATAAAATTTTAAACTTGGTAAAGATTCTTTATCCTCTTCTTTAAAATAAGAATAAAAAATATTTGCATAAATAACAACAAAAACAAGCTAGTACCAATAAAGTTTAGAACTTATCATATTCTACAAACTTTTACTTTGTTTCTTTGCACGACCTCCTTCTCGATCTAGTGCATTTCTGAACGATGTTTTGATGACATTTTGAATACTATTTGCTAATGTTGCAGTACTTGAATTATAATTGTTTTTCAGAGCTACTAAAGGTAAATATGCAGTAATGTGCTGTTCAAAAATACATAACTTACCATGTATTAAATAAATTATATTGAAATGTTAAATTGCTCAATGTTTTATCATTCCGCTCAGTCTTATGCAAATGCATTTACCTCTTTGTGTAGAACCGAAAACCAGAACAACTAACAATCCAAGATTTTGAAATTTGGTACACACAAAATAATGCTGTATCCATATCAGAAAAAAATACATATCAAAATTAATTTGTTATTGTGCACCTTCAAATCTCCCATTTGGTTAACCGTATCAATTTGATAACTATAAAACATCAGAAAAAATGGTAATCATGAATTAATGTTTGAGTGTACCACTGTAACAAATAATATTACACTTCAGCAAAACTTTCTTGCATCAACAAGCTTACCAGACATAATAAATGCAAGGACACTTGCTGAGATATACTAAAAGTATCTATTTGAATTTCAGTAGAACGCAAATTAGAAAAACGATAAAACTATACACGAACAATACATTACACAGCATAGCGAGTAATACCATAGAAATTGTTAATTTGTTGAAGCTTAAAATAAGGCTAACACAATCGCTATGCTTTGATCACGCGGATCCGCAGAAACTGATGCTTTACGCAACCGCGGTGATTAAGTACTTATTTCGAATTTGCTAGAAAGTTTTTAGAAAAATGAAAACGTTTAATATGCATTTTTATTAATAATACGTAACAAAAGTTTCTATATTTGTGTTGTTAATACAATACATAACAGAAACATGTGTATAGGTGAAAGCAAGCAAAAGTATAATTTCTAATAAAGTAAAAACGTTTTTTGTTACTAAAAAATGTTTTAGAAAACATTTTCAAAATATTTCAATATCAATGTTTAAAAGAAATATTTTTAAAACGCAACAAAAATATTTTTTTATTTCGACTATTTTAAAACGTAATGTTTTTCAAACATGATAAAACGTTTTGCTGATTGGGTGTCCCATCCGCCACGTAGTGTTTACTATCTTCTACATACTTTACTAAAGTAGTAAAACGTACATCTTATGAGATTTATAACACTTTATGACTGCTTATGCTATAATAAAAAAGACGTGAGTCACTGTAAAGTCGGTAAATCACGGATCATACTGTGCTGAGCGAGCTAAAATCTTATTGCCTACGTTCCTGAGCATCTAATGGGGAAAATTTAAATATGAAAATAATTGAAGAATATGTTTTAATTTTTACCTAAGAGTTTCAATGTGTATCTATTATAAAATTCTGCGCATTTTGGTAGTTGTCGATCTTTCCGCTAAATGACGATTAAATTTAAACTAGATCACTTTATACGCTTTTTTGGAACGGTGTCGGGCAACTGCTTAGAATGGCTAACAGTTTTTTAACATTCTCTTTTCAATTCAAAACTCGTTTTTAAGTGATTTGCAAAAACTGGAATAAAGTAACAATACATTTTAAAATGTAAATTTGGTGTGGACACTACACGACTTTCCTATACGGAATGATGAAGAAATGTCTACATAATTTTTTAATTTTTTATGTTGTCATAAAACTATTTTGAAGTGACATCTATAACACGTTTGTATTGATTTCATAGCATGCTATAATTTTTTTGTAATTTTTCTTCTCGATTTCATTAAGATCATATCGACTAACCCTTATATTTGTACTTCTTTAGTAAATCCTTAAAAAAATCGTCGCAGGCAGGATGCGAAACTATATTATATTTCTGAATTGATTTTAAATATCTGATAAACTGTTAATGAGAGATTTTTTTTTTTGAATAAATTGTTAGGAAAGAAACTGTAAAAATAATTCAAATAATTTACATACGTACAAAATTATATAAGAAAAATTGTTAAAAATGGCGGATACACCCACTTCCGGTTTCTTTATCAGATCGATTTTTTTAACAAAACAGGGAGAATATAAAAAACTCCATACCGAATTTAAAGTTACTAGGACTTTTGGTTCGAGAATTATCGTGCATACATCCAAAGATAATTTAAATAAGATGCAGCACTCCGTATATAAACAAGTCAAAAGAAAATAGAGAAAAATTGTTATTTTGTAACGTATCTGGCTTTCCCTTCAAGATATGGAATTTGTTTCCAAAAAAAATTGTCGTAGGCAAGATTTGAACCTAGGATTATATATTGAATTCACTATAAATCAAATATCTAATAAACTGTTAATATTAGAAAAAAATGTATTTGAATAAACTGTTAGGAAGAATAAGAAACTGTAAAAACAATTAGAATAATTTAAATACGTACAAAATTATATAAGGGTACACCCACTTCCGGTTTTTTTTATCAGACCCATCTTTTGATGGAACCGATAGAATGTGAAAACCAGCTCCATACCATACCAAGTTACTAGGACTTTTCGTTCGAGAGTTATCGTGAGTACATCGTTACACACAGACACCCAAAAATTGTTTTGTCAAAAATACATTTTTCTGATTCAGGATACCTTGAAACGTAAAATTATGCAATAAATTTTTTTTGAGACAAAGTTTTGATCGTTATACTTGCCTTATAGGAAAGTAAAAATACAACTTTAAGCTCGTTATAAATGTTATAATCATCTTCTTAATGATACAACGTTTATAATAATCTACCAGGGAGCACTCATTTTGGTATGGACCGTGCAAAAATATGTATAAATGAATGAATGAATGCATTAATCATTTAAAACATACTTTTTCTTCTTTTTTAAAATATTTCGTCAACTTGGTTTTAACCACTAGTCATTGGGTACAGGTTATGAAGATACTTTTTTTTGGTTCTTTACAAAAACTTGCGGAGAAAATATAAAGACTTTTTTTTACTTTTTTTCAACGGTTTCTACAATCAAGAATACAATGTCTCTTGCTTGAGAAAATTTGCGCCACTTTCAACTTTTGAAAACACTATAAACGACTTACTACAGCAAACACCGCCCAAACGATTCTTGTGAAAATTTATTTAGCATTCATACTACTTAATCAATTAATTTTCAAGAAAACAAGACAGATAGGTACTGTAACAAGCAAAAGTATTTAAAAAAATGTAAACTGAATTCAGCCTTGATAAAAGTAATTTAGCTTCTTTTTACTATTTACCTTACAGTTTAAACTGGATCATCTCAGAATTAATAAGAATTTTCCGATAGATAGTGTAACAAAATGTTTTATTTACAATTAAAATATGATTAGGTTTTTATTGGTTTAATGGGTTTATCTGAATTAAAGAGTATCTACCTGTAAAAAATTAATGGTGTTCTATTGGTTTTTAACAGAATATGACAATTCTTTAAAAAAATTCTATTGCATTTTAATAATTTTTAATGGGTAATTTCCAAGACAAAAACCTGCATAGAAATTTATTGAGTTCAATTAAATAAAAAAATTACTGGTTTCTATTTGGCAGAGTAATGGAGAAAATACACAACCGTGAAAAATAGTTTACTATTAGTTATAGGAAAAGTAAAGTTTTGTACAGCAAAAATAAGTATAATTAATTAACTTTCGTATTATCACAAAACGTTTTTGTTTTTTACATTATTGAAAAATATTATTGTTTGTTTAATAAAAATTGTAGCTGTTGGATTTTTGTAAGCCCAATATTTTAGGAAATAGAGAGACAGCCATGAAAACATATTATATTTATTTTAAATATCGCAGTTGTTACATTACGTTTCGCCAATTATTATAAAAGCTTCTTCAGATTTTAATTATTATTATTATGCTATAACTTCCTTCTTTAACTCAATATTATATTTACATTATTTCTACAATACAAATAAATAAATTAACACAGATATTTGAAAAGATAAAATTTTCTTAAACTTACCTAATAATAGAAATAATTTTTTAATTAAAAATTTTTTTCATAATTAATAAACTTCAATTTATGAAACTTTAAAATCAAAACTAACATATTAGTAAAATGCTTTCACACAAATGGTAAAATTGATATCAAATCGATTATTATGTACATGTGAGAATTTAGTATTCAAAATAATTTTAACATTAAATTTATGTATTTACTTAACATTGTTTATTATCAATATTTTAATTAGGTTATAAATTAGTTTTATTTTGATTAATTATTGACAAAATTATAAATTGAATTTAGATTTTCAATATCTGTTTTATAATTAACTGTTGTACTATTCTTTTTAATTTCAATAATTTCATAAAGCATTCATTTTTTTTAATTATTTTCAGTACGTAATATTTTTGGTGATCTAAAATTGAAATTATGTTTTTTCTCAACAGAATGGTCCGACAATGCAGTATTAGGAAGATGTGGTGCAGCTTTTTTGGTTTTTATAGAGTTTCTATGCTGATTAATTCTTTTATTTAAATTTTGTTTTGTTTGTCCTATATACGTTCCATTACAATTCATACAATCCAGCTGGTATACAACATTAGCTACTGAAAATTTGTCTATTTTATCTTTTAAGTTATTAAATAATTTTTTTTCCAATGTTAAATGATTTTTAAAAGAAGTTGTAAAATTATATTTAAGTAGTTCTTTTTTTAATTGATAAGATAAGTAAGGTATATATGGCAATAACACATATTTTTTTTTCCTTACAGTTTAGATCATAATTGGCTAAACTTAAATTTACATTTGTTTCATGTTCTTTTTTATTTTTTAATATATTAATTCTTTTTTTAATATTAGTGCTTATAAATTTTAAGGGAAAATTATTTTGGCATCAAATTTTTTTAATTGTTTTTATATTTTCAAATTGAAATTTAGGTGATGATAAACTAATTGCTCTATCTGTTAAATTATTAATAATACTTTTTTTATATTGAATTGCAGTGATTGAATTAAAATTTATGTATCTGTTAGTTTTTATATTTTTCCTGAACCAGTTAGTATCAATTTTATTATCTAAGTTTCTAATTAATGTCAAATCTAAAAAATTTATTGATTTATTATTATTTTCTTTTTTAATTGTAAATTTTAGTCTGAGATGAAAGTTGTTAAAATCATTATAAATTAAGTTTATTTTATTTTCTTCAGTAGCTATTATGATATACTTTTATTGTTTGTCTTTTTTTGTAGTAGGTATGATATCACACTAGAAAAATTACAATTATACAATTACATACGTTGTAAAAAAAATTTTAAGTATACTTTTAATTTACTTACATAATTTAAGTAGCCATTGAAGAAAATTTTCTTGCGTGACTCTGTCTTGACTTTTTCAAGGTACGATTATTCTTTTCTTAATAAATAATAATTTTAATTGAGTATTTTCTTTATGTTTTAATAACCAATTATTAAATAAAAAGTTTTAATTTGTATATACAAGTGTTTTCTTTTACACTATGCACGCATTCATATTTATAATTTATGCAGATATCTATACTCAACACCTACTGAACACACGCAATCTTGTAAATTTACACATATTTTTATTAGAATTATTCTTTATATCATACAATGTTGGTCTTAGTATTTTATATTGAACTTTATTTTAGCTTTAAAAATTAGGACATGAAAAACATCGACTAAAACGCTACCAGATTATTAGTACAAACATGAAACAGTTTAGGTAAATTTAACTCAGCATTTTCATTTTTTAAAATTTAGTATTGAATACAACAGCAATTTTAGCAATTACTATTTCATGAACATTTTCAAACTTTTAAATTTGCAAGTGAATGACGGCACTTGCATAACGAAGTATACAATAGTTTATAACTTCCTCACTGAATAAGCTATAAGTGCATCTTGATTAGTTTCGGCAAAACTGGTCTTTCATAAGTTCAGTTCTTACTTTTTTAATGTAACATTTTGATAACAACATCGCTTTGGAGAAGAACAGATAACACAACACATTGTATGATTGTATGTTTATTGACAATTAGGCAACGCTGTACATTTCGTTTGACTAACTTCTTTTCCGTACAGGCCAAAGTAATTTCTGTATAGGTCTAACCCATTACCGTACAGGATAGTGAATTATGAAAGCATAATTTAAGGGACTGGTACAAATATTTTGTGCACCACAATTATACAATTTGAAGACGACATTATTTAAGGTCGTGTGGATGCTATTGCTAAAGCTTTTGCGGTACGGTAAACGTTGGTATTTAAAGGTAACTTTTTTGGATTTTAAAAAAACTTCAACAAAGGTTCAGAGTAATCAGAATAAATAAAATCACCTAATTTGCAACCTCACTACTAGTTTTTTTTGCAGAATTTCTTTTTAATTAGAAGAAACGTGAACAGTAATTTATCGAACTTTTACTTTGCAGTGTTATAAAGAAGTTATGATTATAAGAATTTTTAATCCGTTGCTTAACAACTATACAATAATTACTGCGCATGTTTAGTAATCGAATCAGTCAAATATCATAATTACTTAATTAGCAAAACATTAAAATTAACTTAAAGACAGTCACTATTTATTAACATTAATCAATTTTTTAATATAACGAAGTATAATCTTGTACGTGACTTTAATGTAAACAAGTGTCAGTGTTTAGATAAATAGAAGTTACATTTTACAAAATAGTGAAAAAGTTTAACAGGAATGGTTGTTGTATTATAAGGAAACAAAATCTGTATATCGTTTGTATTGCAAAATCTTTAAGGTTGCAAATTCTGTGAAAACTATAAAATTAAGTAACGATAATATGTTTAATGATTGGCACTCATTTAAGTAAACATTTCCAGAATTTGAAATTGCAGACAGATCTGTTAAATCGAATGAAAAAGAATAAAATTATAGATTTTGAAGCACAAAATACATATATTCAATAGAAAAGCAAATTACTGGTATGCCGTTATTGAGCGTATTTTTATACGGTTTATTTTTTGGCTGACAATGATTCAATTAACCTAGACTGTACACCCAATGGTATTAAAAATAGATTTCAATATATATCAGATTCGACAATTTAAACGGTTTAGAAATCAATATTGAAGAAAAGGGATATTGTAACCAAAGTTGCCAACGTTGTGCTCACTTTTTGCAAAGAACTTCATCAGGGCGTCGAAGAAATCGAAAACATAAAAAGTAAACGATAATCTAACAAAGAATCACTACAGAGTTAAGTAATCAGTTTGTAAACCAAGGCAGATTCTAAACTCCTAAAGTGATTTTAGAAGTTGTTTCCGCATATACAGAAGAAATATCGCCACGGTTGAATGACTGATTCGGTAACGTTTGAAAAGGAGTGTGTTTTCGACAAACCAGTAACAACCAAAAACCAAAGAGAAGGCAGTTCAAAAACCTTGTCACGATTGAAATTATTCGGGTGTTTAATGATTTCTATGCTTTCTCAAACTTTTCTATTAAAGACTAATAGAGATTTTGCAGTAACCACGACGTTATCAAAATCTACATTGTGGCCCGTAATAAAATAATATTTAGTAACAGCAGACTTCTAGTCTTTTCTATATACAACGATAATGTTGTGAAATATGATAACGGAACAACCAGTTTCACCGATGTAGACTAATCCACTTGAACAAAAAGCTTGGTATACACTTTAAGATGAAAGTATAGAAAATTTGTTCTTAGAAAACAAAAGGTTTTGAAAGATGTTGAGTTGAATATGGGTTTATTACCATTCTTACAAAAAAGTTTCTCTATTTGATGTTTGACCTTATAAATGTAAGGTAAAAATGCCAGTTTCGGTACTCGAGTATAAGAATGTAGACAACGATTTAAAAACCATTGTTTAATTAGGTTCTAGTAAGATAATATAGTTTCGAGTCTAGATTTTCAAGTTGCCAAATAGAAAATTGCACCATGAACCAAAGATTTAATAACAGAATGTCTCTGTGCCGGATGATGATGAGACAAAGCACGATATTATCGTTCTTCTAGCCAGTAAAGGCAACGGAACTGTCATTTTAAACCAAACTGATTACATTGAGAAAATTGCTATTCTGTCAGAGGATACGTACACTTTTTTAGAAGTGAAGTGGAATGTCACTTATTTGCCAACTATTACCCTAAATTACACTGTAACTAATAATTAACATTATTATTATCCACTTTTGTGGCGTTGCGATTTTATTGACAATTCCAGTTTCGTAGCCATAGCGGAAAGATCGTTTTTTAAATTAAAAATGATTAAAAACTTTTTAGTTTAAATACAATTGGAAAATCTTGTTATCATTCGATTTAAATCTGCTTTATTTCAAGAATTAGACATTGAAACGTTAATATAACAATTTTTAAATTAAATATATTGTAATACTTTTGTTTCAAGTCAAAATAATTTTATCCATTGTTCAACGTCTCATGTTAATTCGTTTCTATTACAATTTTGATTATTCCGATAAGTATTCATAAAGATATACAAAGCAATAGTTATTTATTTTAATATATATTAAAAAATCTATACTTAAATAACTGTTTTAACTAATGTAAAAAAAAGTAATTACTTTTCCTGTGCATCTTCTTTCAGAAATAAAAATAAAATCAAAGTCACAACGCATTTTACACTAAAATTAAACAAAAGCCATTCCATAGTAGTAATTACAGATACAAAGTTATATCATATGTAGAACTTAGTGAAAAGTTATAGCAAAGTAGTAAAAAAATAAGTAGTAAATAATCTACAAAATTAATACTAACAATTAGACAAACTTTCAATACGTAAATGTAAATAAAAAACTTAAATGTCAAAGTAAAATTATAATTTTAAGACAATACAAAAAAACTGCCGTGAGATTTTGTAAGACGTATATCAAACTGCCTTACGATTTTTAAAATCAAGTTATAATAATGTTATTTAAATGATTGATGTTACTACTAGAATTATTGTGTAAGTTTGCTTATACCACCAACTATTTGTTTTTTATCATTCACTTAAAACTATAGAAGTGTTACCATCAATGGTATTTTTGCTATTAATGTCGTGTATTGATAACACTGTATCTTTAAGTACTACATTTACATTTATGATGTATGTTAGTTTATTTTGACTAATGTAACACCATTTACACCGCATGCAGTGTAGTTTGTACACCACATCATGGTTATCCATTAAATCCACTCACCTAAAGAAAAATTAATCTACTCTTATTTTTGAATAATTTAGAACAGTAAACTGCATTTAAAGTTTGTAGAAAATATTTTCCTGTGTAAATAAAAGTTCCATAAACTGCATTATAAACTTTATTAATGCTATGTTTTGAACACATTTTATATTACACCCATGTAACAACCTATTAATAACATTGTGAATATAAGGCTATTGCACTTAAGTTTTAATCACATTTTAATTATAATAAATGTTTTAAATAATTGTTAACACACTTATAAAGACTTATTAACATTGGAATGATTTTGTGTCAAAAACATCTTTGCTGCATTTTATTTTTATACAAAATATTTTGGTGTATAAATAAACGGGTATAATTTACGCAAGAATAAATAAATCTTAAACTTAAACGTCATTGAATTTCTACTCGTTACGTTTCTTTAGGGGCAGGTATTTCCTCTGTCACTCATGCCCTGCTTTACTATAATACGATAAATAATCGTTTTTATTGTTTCTTTTAGGAAAGTCAAAAGAACAATAAAGTATTTTGCTTGTATATTTATTTACTATTTTTAATAATCAGTAACTCAAAGTTTATCGTATTAATAAAATATAAATTATTTATTTAAAAAATTAAACAAAAGATTTGGTAACTACCCAATCAACAAGGAAACATTTTTGAAATGTTTTCTTCAACGTTTTACAAAAGATATATTTACATTTTTAAAAACATTGCAAAAACGTCTTAATGGCCAGAATTAAGTTGCAAAGTCAATATTAGAAAAGCATTCTAAAAATGTTTAAAAAATATTATTTATAATATTATTTATATATATTTATATTTTACAAATGTTACATTAATGTATAAAAAATATATAATCAACGCTTTTTTTTAATATTGCAATATGCTTAAGCGCAGTTCTACAATCAGAGTATAAATGTAAGTTTAGTTATACTTGTTTTAATTTTAAAATACTGAAATATTTGGCTGTTAGTTTTATTTATACTAACCAATAGCACAGTCAATAACGACGGCAATTTACAATCAAACTAAGTATAACTTAACTGACATTTATACCATTATTATAGAACCAGCCCTAAAATGCTTCCAAAAGATAGATAATACAATCTTTTGTACTCAGAATACTTCAATTTCATGTGGCTGCAAACGCATTTGGTGCCTATAACAAAAATTAACAATTAACATAAAAGTAAAACAAACATTATTCATGTAATACTTTATATTAATTGAAGTAATTATAATAATCCTCACAAGTTTCCAATTAATCAAAAGTTTTTCTATTTTATGTATAGGAACCTTCGGAGTGGAGAAACGGCAACAATAGAACCAACCTTTATCTGTTCTTAAGGCCTGAACAATAAAGGTTGTTTTTATTGTTGCCGTTTCTCCATACCGAACGATCCTATCCATAAAATAAAACGAAAACCAGAACAACTAACAATCTAAGATTTTGAAACTTTGTACACACAAAATAATGCTGCATCAATATCAGAAAAAAATACATACCAAAATTAATTGGTTATTGCGCACGTTCAAATCTCCCATTTGGCCAACATCATATCAATTTGATAACCTTAAAACATCACAAAGATTGGAAATCATGAAGTACATAGAATGAACGTTTTAGTGTACCACTGCTGTAACAAATAATATTACACTTCAGCTAAATTTCTTGCAACGAAAAACGTACCATCGTAATAAATGCTGACATATACTAAAAGTATCTATTTGAGTTTCACTATAACGCAAATTAGAAAACGATCAAGCTGATACACTACATACATTACACAGCATAGCGAGTAATACCATGGAAATTGTTAATTCGTTGAAGCTTAAAATATAATGCAATTATAATATACAAAATTGCCATCTATCTTTTCACGCAGATACTGGTACTTTGAGCAAACGCGATTATTAAGTACTTAATTCAAATTTGCAAAAAAGTTTTTAGAAAAACGAAAAGGTTTAATATGTATTTATTAATAATATGTAACAAAATTTTATGTAGTTGTGTTTTTATTACAATACATAAAAGAAAAAAGTGTATAAGTAAAAGTAAACAAAAGTATAACTTCTAATAAAGTAAAAACGTATTTTGTTACCAAAAAATGTTTTAAAAAAATTTGAAACTATTTCAATATCAATGTTTAAATGAAATATTTTTAAAAGGCAACAAAAATATTTTCTTGAAAAACATTTTTTATTTCGACTATTTTAAAACATTGTAACGCTTTTAAAACATGAAAAGAACGTTTTCTTGCTGATTGGGTACATAAAAAAATTATTACTTTTCTATAAGGAAAGTATAACGATCGCAATTTTTTTTCAAAAAATGTTTGTTACATAATTTTACGTTCCAAAGTCACCTGAATCAGAAAAATGTATTTTTGACAAAAAAAATTTTGGGTGTGTGTACCCATGATAACTCTCGAACCAAAAGTCCTAGTAACTTGAAATTTGGCATTCTATATACCCATCAAAAGATGGGTCTGATAACAGTTTTTCTTATATAATTTCTTACGTTATTCAAATGATTTTTTACAATTTCTTATAGAGTTAATTCTTAACAATTTATTTAAATAAATTTTTTTTGTAACATTAACAGTTTATTAGATATTTGACTTGTTTATATACGCAGTGCTGCATCTTATTTAAATTATCTTTGGATATACCGACGATAACTCTCGAACCAAAAATATAGGTGACTTAAAATTTGGTGTAGAGCTGGCTTTTTATATTCTCTCGGCTTTTCAAAAGATGAGTTTAATGAAGAAACCGGAAGTGGGTGTATCCGCCAGTTCTAACAGTTTTTCTTATTAACTTTTGTACGTACTTATATAAATTATTCGAATTATTTTTACAGTTTCTTATAGAGATAATTCTTCCTAACAATTTATTCAAATAAAAAAAAATTTAACATTAACAGTTTAATCAGATATTTAGTTTGTAATTTAAAACGAATTCACAAATATAATATAGTTTCGAATCCTGCCTGCGACGATTTTTTTTACTGATTTGTTAAAGAGGTAGTGATATCGAGGTGCACAAATATGCTAGGAGATCAATACAACCGTGTACATATCACTTCAAAATAGTTTTATGACAACATAACCCTAAAAAAAATATTGTTATTCCTTTATCATTCCTTATGGGAAAGTCGTGTGGTAACCACACCAGTTTTTTTTAAATAAGTTTTAATTTTTAATTCATATATTACAGTAGGTCTAACAAGATACCATCTAAATTTAAATTGAAATTTGATCTTAGCTAGTAAAAAAACATGTTTACTTTGTTTTTAATTCAATTAAACATAATGAGTATGATCTCATTGATTGTCATGCAGTTGCCTAAGCAATGATGCTACAAGATCACGTTGGTAATCATCACTAATAGTTTTCCTAGCAGTTTTAACGGCAGCAAGTAATTGTTTACGGTCTTTAGCAATGAAATTGACCTTTTGTTGTTCCCGGATTGTACTAACAACTTGGCCCCAAACGTTTTCTATTATATTGAAATTAAGGCTTTCTGTTGGCTACCCAAGTCTAGGTTTTTATGGTCATTTTCCACCCTACAAAAAATTTGCAAAATATTTTTTTTAGATGAAGGCATCTATGGAGCGCCGTTTTAGTTTTTAACATGTATCAACGTAGGGCAAACATAATAATCTATTTAATATATTTTGGTCTTATTTAATGACGAATGCTATAAGTTTTAAATTATGGTACATTATTCGTAACATTATGATATTTATAACTATTTCATTATTAATAAAGGATAATTATAATTAAAAAATAAGTTAGTAATGATTTTAATTTGTATTTTCATGAATGATAAGAAAAAGTACATATTAATATCATTCATGATATTATTAATGTATGATATTTTAAATGGCCGAATTACTTATATCATTCATGATATTTATTACTATTATTATTTTTTTCAGTTTACATTTGACAACCTTGTGCATAGTGTTTTGATGATCAGCTGATGTATTGTGCACAAAATTTACCTAAAACATTGTACGGTGTTGTCACTTGTACGTTTCTTTGATATTGATAATAATAATAATAAATATCATGAATGATAAAGATAATTCAATAAGTAAAAATGACTTATATTTAACTTTGACAAACATTAATACAACTTTTAACTTCTTTTTAGATCATTAAATTGTTTATTGACATGATTCATGTTAAAATTTACTTGGGCATTTATAATTCTATTAATTTTTTATATCATTCACGTTATAAATAATTCGATATTATAATATTAAAATGGCTTTCAATAACGTTAATGTTTTGTTTAAATGGACTATTTAAATTAACATTAATTTTAAGGATCATTCAAGTTTATCGTTGGTATATTTATGTTAAAAATAAGACTAGGACATATAAAGGGATGTCTTTGAAAAAGATCATTTAATGAGAACTTTCATGTTATTTGAATGTACTTTTGTATATAAAATAATGTATTACTTATAACATGAATGATATAAAAAATGCACGAAATTTTGATTGGTGAAGTAAATTCTAACATGAATCATATTATTAAATAATTTTAGGATCTAAGATGGAATTAAAAGTACTGTTGGTGTTTGTCAAAGTTAAATATAAGTCATTTTTACTTACTGAATTGGGCATCTGCATGTGACGTCACGACTTGAAGGTCAAGTAGTTTGGTGTACAAACAAACAGCTGTCATCTGTTAAGTTGATTGTTGATATTTATTCTTTGTCACGCATTTTGTAATATTCTACTTAACATGGTGTTTTGTTTAGTAGTGAAGTGTGGTAGTACATCGTTGCGGGATAAAAGTATACATTTTTATCGTGTACCTTCTATTTATAACCGAAAAGGAAAGTTAAATGATACTTTACAACGAAGACGAAATCAGTGGATATCTTTATTGAAACGTGAAGATTTAACAGAAAATAAAATAAATAGTGGTCGCATATGTTCTAAGCACTTTATTACAGGTATGTATTAAATAGAAATTTACAATATTAAATTGTTTTTATATTGTATAAGGTCAACCTGCCAAGTGGAGTGATATAGATAATCCAGACTGGTTACCTACCCAAAATATGGGGTATAATTCAATTAATCAACCAGCTGTATCTGCTCAAGAACGTTTTGAAAGAGCAAAACGAAGGAAAATAAAAGATCCATTAAAAAAAAGTCTCAGTGCCAACACAGCAATGGTAAGCAACATAAGGAAGTATTTTGTTTTTTATTTACTTAATTCTTTTAATAATTGTACTTTTTAACTTATTTACGGCCTAACTCTTTAAATTGAACTTCTTTGTTTTTTTATTTTTACAATATGCTTACAACCATAATGGATTATATATCTCAGCATTTTGTATTTATTTTGGGGTAAAGATTCTAGCATAATTTACCAAGTACCAGCTCCCATGAAGACAATGAGGTTGAAAAGCTGGAAACTACTAAACAAGTTTATAATGAAGAAATTACTGTACTTCAATTAAATACAGCATTACGAGAATGCAACAAACAAATTTATGAACTACGAGAAAAATTACACCGTTTAGAATTTACTTCAAAATATTTTGAACGTAGTGACGATAATGTTTTATATTATACAGGTTTGGTATCCTATGAATATTTAAAGTGTGTATATGAACTAGTGGAACCTTTCATACCCATTACACATTGTTCGGTGTTGACAAAATTCCAACAACTTATACTAACATTTATTAAATTAAGATTAAATTTACCGTTTAAGGACTTAGCCAATCGTTTTGGCTGTCACCATACAACAGCTAGTAGAATTTTTTCACAGATTCTTCAAATCTTGTATGATAGACTAAAGGTAATTTGTTATTTCTTTTATTATAAATAATTACGATTATAGTTTTTAGAGTTTAATTATTTGGCCTGAACGAGATGATTTAAAAAGAAATATTCCAAAATGCTTCGTACATCATTTTCCTTCAGCCACAGTAATTATAGATTGTTTCGAAGTTTTTACTGAAAAATCGTCAAATTTATCAGCAGCTGCTAAGACATGGTCTAATTACAAACATCACCAAACTGTGAAATTCTTAGTAGGCATTACACCTCATGGTCAAATTTGTTTTATTTCAAATGCTTATGGAGGAAGAGCAAGTGATAAATACATTTGTGAAAACAGTGGATTTTTAAACTACTTAGTACCAGGTGATGTAGTTTTAGCAGATCGAGGTTTCACCATACATGACCCGATTCAGTTGTGCTTTGCACAATTAGTTACCCCAGCTTTTAGGAAAGGAAGAAATCAACTTACAGCAACAGAGATCGAAGACACACGTAAACTAGCTGGAGTGCGCATACATGTAGAGCGTTTAATAGGTGTTTTAAAACAAAAATATACAATATTAGATAGTACTTTGCCAATAGTAATGTTATCAAAAAAATGCGATAATGAATTTGCCTTTCTTGATAAGATTGTTGTTGTTTGTTGTGCTCTAGTTAATTTATGTCCTTCCATTATACCACAATGATAAACTGATTTTGAGTGATTTTACAACAAAATTAAATTATATATTTATTTTGTTTTGAAATTATAATAAATATGGAATTATATCTGATTTTTTTTATTACTCAAAAGTACTATTTCCTAATACAAATTTCAGCTTCTTAACAATACAATTTAGGATTTGAAGACAGTTTCTGTATCAACAATCTTAAAATTAATAGTTATTCGTTTTCAATTATTATCTCCCAATCTGCCGAAGTGTCATTATTTACTGCTTGAACCTTTTTATTTGTAAAATATTTACCGAGCATCTCGGGTAGAATAACAGTCTTGTAAAAAGAAGCTGCCTTTATACTCTCTATCTTCCAGAACTTCTCGTCAGGTAATAATCTCTTTTTAAAATAACCTTGCTTACTCCAAACAACAAAGTCACAATAAGCAAGGCCTGTGACAGCAAGTTGCATCTGCATTTGATAAAAGTATGTATGGTTATGATCTAGCACTGCTTCACCTCCTACTTCCTTCACACCCACTTTTTTTAAAACTCCAATCTCTGACAATCCTATATCTTTTGCGCAATAAGGGCATTTTATCTCCACACAACCCAAACCACAACAATCGCATTCTACTAATGCATCGGGTGATGCACCAAAGTAAGGATATTTGGGATTTAAGCATAATCCAACTTCACTTCCACCAAAATTACCATGTAATAATGCCATGTCATTAGAATAATCCTTATATGCCAATTTCTCATGGTTGCATCCATATCTTGTCGCCAAAGTTTTAAATTGTTGTAATGTAGGATAACAGATAGACTTTATTAATGAGATTGATGGTTTCGCAATATCTGTCCGACAGACACCTTTAAATTTGGATGCTGTAATCCTTCCTGTCCTATAATCAAACCATTCTTTCGAATGTGCTTGCTTTACAGTTAATTTCTCTATTTTTCGACATTCATCGATTGGTACAGATAGGTCTAGTTCATTTCCTAAAAGGAGAGTAAGCAATTAAATTAAAATGATTTATAAATTCTTGATATATAGTATTACTTGACGATTAATTGATTAATAAACTGCAAGGTGGCTCAGTGTTTACCCACAACTACATGTTTTTTAGCTTATGATTTCATACATAAAAATACTTACCAATTTTCTGTAGATTTTCCAATGTTTCTGCCTCATATTCTGGTCGATATAAAAAACTTAATTTGAAGGTTTGCTTGCTTTTCAGTTCAGTGGCAATTTCTTGTGAAAATGGCTTTGTTGTTAGATGAAGTACACATCCTCTTGGTGTCGCTCTCAAGTTGCGTAAAACTCTGTGCAATTCATCACCACTTACATAAGGAATGGTTGGTTGTTCATTTTCACGCATGTAAAGTGGACCATCTTCATTAACACAACTAGATTGATATAATTTTGCTGGTATTGTGAAATCAATATCCACCAATTTACTAGGACCAGCAATTTTAGAAGGAGCTTTCCAATAAGCTTTCACGTCTGTTACTGACTTGGTGTCTTCATGTCCCTCAAACCTCCGTAAGGACATGTCTATGAAAAAAAAAACAGCGGAGACGTGGGTACAGCTTTCACCAAGACCAGCAACACAATCGCAGTGTGAGCTTAAAATTTGACCATTACTCTCTGTAATTATCCAACAATTTACAAGTTTGTCATTTAGTCTCTGTGAATGAAAAACCTAAAAAGATAACATTTTGATAAACTAAAAATGAAAATATTAAAATAGTAACCTGTCCTAATACTACCACTTTTTGATAGTATTTTTTTGTGTAAACATTTTTTACCCATCCGCAAGCAGCTTGCTTATAAGCCTCAAGACTTTTATATGCCTTCATCTCTTCATATGTAAAAGCACTTATTTCATGTACTAAATAATTATATATATCTCCATACATTATTTTGGGATAGTCTTTCACATCGATACTGCAGTCCTTATGGTCTATTACATAGGGATCCACATCAATGCACACTATTTTATGTAAGTACCTATTTAAATGTTTCTTATCTAATGTTAACATATATTTGCTCCTATGGATGTTCGACATTATGGTTTATTTTGATACACACAGTTTATGAGACAAAAATAAATCACCTCAAACGTAAACAGCTTAGAAAATGTAATACTACAGAGGTTATGTCGTACGTATTGTTTGTACACCAAACTGAAATATCACGTGATTAGTATCACGTGATGCAGATGCTAAATTACCTTTAACATTCATGATATTTATTATTATTATTATCAATATCAAAGAAACGTACAACTGACAACACCGTACAACGTTTTAGGTAAAGACCTTATCAGTGATGACGTCAAAATTGTCTGGGAAATTTAAAATTTTGGACAACTCACATTTTGATGTCGAGAAATTGACTCTTATCGCCACGTTGTTAAGGTTTATAATAAAAAGGTGTAAGTTTGCTTCATATTTGTGGAGTTATTATAACGAAATAAGTGACAAGGGGTCTTGAAATGTTAACCACGAAGCTTCTATTTGTGTGTTAGAAAGAAATTTCAATGTAAAAAGACACACAATTCTTTTAATTTCGTATTTACGGTAAGGATGCAAACCACAAAAATTCAACTTAGTTACGCCATACGTCGCTAATGTACTAAAAACTACTACTATTAATCTAATCAATTAGTATAAAACAATTAACAATGAAACGAATACTAATAAAAGGTAAAGGCTTAGGAAATACGATCATGAACACAGGCAACACAGGAATGAGAGCAAGTTGAGAATTAAGTAATATTGGAGGTTATGTAGTCTAGAAAGCACTGCAAATACAAAATCATAACAAAGCGACGTATGGCGTAACTAAGTTGAATTTTTGTGGTTTGCATCCTTACCGTAAATACGAAATTAAAAGAATTGTGTGTCTTTTTACATTGAAATTTCTTTCTAACACACAAATAGAAGCTTCGTGGTTAACATTTCAAGACCCCTCGCCACTCATTTCGTTATAATAACTCCACAAATATGAAGCAAACTTAAACCTTTTTATTATAAACCTTAACAACGTAGCGTTAAGGGTCAATTTCTCGACGTCAAAATGTGAGTTGTTCAAAATTTTAAATTTCCCAGACAATTTTGACGTCACACTAATGGGGTCTATACAGCTGATCATCAAAACACTATGCACAGTGTTGTCAAATGTAAACTGAAAAAAATAATAATAGTAATAAATATCATGAATGATATAAGTAATTCGGCCATTTAAAATATCATACATTAATAATATCATGAATGATATTAATATGTACTTTTTCTTATCATTCATGAAAATACAAATCAAAACCATTACTAACTTAATTTTTAATTATAATTATCCTTTATTAATAATGAAATAGTTATAAATATCATAATGTTACGAATAATGTACCATAATTTAAAACTTATAGCATTCGTCAGTAAATAAGACCAAAATATATTAAATAGATTATTATGTTTGCCCTACGTTGATACATGTTAAAAACTAAAACGGCGCTCCATAGGCATCTGTATTTTTACCAGCACATAATAGACGTTTGAAAACTGGAAAGAAAAAATAGATTTTTTTGTTGCATCACCAATAAATTAATGGATGGTTAAAGAGTAATATATATAGAGTGTTATTATATAATAGAGTGTTACATAGGTGTAGTATAAAATATGTTCTACCCTGAATAAAGTCTATAATGCAGTGTTTCAATAAGAAACTTTTGTTAGGTACGAAAATATTTTGTATAGAAATAAAATGCGTTTACTGTTCGAAATCATTCAAAAATAATAATATATTGATTTTTTAGTTTTTGTGGATAAACAATTTAACCTTCTGGTATTGTCCATGTTTGTTATTTGTCTAATTTGAATTTCTTGAATTTGCATCGCAAACGGCCACAAATAATTGCCGATCGCATTTGCTAACAAACTTAGTTTACACCGCTAACTATTTTATTTTTAATTTTCATGTAAATAATGTTAGTGATAACTGAGTTTAATGTTAGCAAAAGTATTTTATTTACATGCAGTATAGTTTTCGTGCGAATATGATAATTTTTAAATCTAAACGTTTGAGTATGTTTAAACCATGAATAGTAAAATTGTCAAATAAACTCTAACCCAAGTTAAGATAAACTGCTTAATGAAAGAATTGTATATATTTGCATCATTTTCTAAAATTACTATAAATTAAAACTTTGAACTTTATATTAAAAGTACAAAGTATGCAAGTAAAAAAATAATTAAACATATCTTGAGCGTTTCCTTAAATTTGTGCAAATATTGAAATTATAATTGCTTAATTTTCATTTAAATTAAATGGTTGTACGCAGTTTTCTCCCAATGTCAATTTCAATTTTTTTTCTCTAAAGTATTTGACGCTTTACATTTTTTTTTTCGTTTTAACTTTTTAAATTTCTGAGTTAATATTAATAGTTTTTGTAGTTTATAAATAAAACATTTTTGTTTTGAAGATGTTTAGATACAATTTGCGCTATGTAAAGTAAATTTTGAACAAACTAAAGTTTACCATGAAATTAAATTATTTTTTGGTAGGTTTATGATGGTATCACGTTTAACACATTTCATAGTATTACAGAAAAATATTAACTTTTATGTATCAAATATAGATAGACATTTGTTTGTTTTGTTTGTCTCTAAAACAATAGGAGTAGATTTTTTTCACGTTTGCTTCTCATCTCAGTATATAAATACACGATTAAAAATAAAAGAATAAATAGTCAAAATATTTATTGGAATACTATAAAGCTAAAGATTTATTCTCTGCCAGTATAATCATTAATCAACCAGATTAGCTTCAATTAAACAAGTAGAAACTTTGTAAGCGTTTGTACAACGATCGGTTTCAGATATAAATTTCTCAATGCATGTATAGGCAATTTCCGTAGTTACGTGATCAATATTTTTAGCTATCGAGTCTCCATTTAATTCTCCATTTGAACCATAATTATTTAATTTCTCGTGCAAACATTTGAAATAACAGCTAATAGGTTTTTTATCAAGATATGTATTTTTAGTAAAAACATTTTTTGCTATATCGGGCTCTACTTGAGATTCCTCAATGCACTTGTTTTGATACGGTTCAACTAGCTTATTCCATGATGTTACCAAGAGTGGAGGTATCTTAAATTTAAAATAAATAGTTTTGCAATTAAAACAATTACCATTACATACTTTTTTGGTAAAACCAACACAAACAAATACACTAAGTACTAGTATTAACTTCATTTTACATTGTCACTTTTAAAATTCAGCTGTATATATATACACCTGTAAATGTATTCACTTATAATAGGTACAATTAACAGTCAAAGTTATGTTGATTAGTTTGGTGGTGTTTTCACAAATGGCTCTCACGCTTGAATTTGAATATCAGTACGCAGCATCAATTTGAGTCACCGATGAAAAGTTTCTATGACTATAAATACAGAATAGTACCTATATTAAAACACAAGTTACAGAATGAACGCGCTTCAATTACGAGACCGGGTTTCATACACGAGCCGCGCAACGGCGAGTTCATGAAGCGGTAGAGTGATTGAAATGTATTCTATGACGTGTGTTTTATACTATTTTCTCTATTTTGATACAATGATTAATATTTTTCGTATAATCTTAATTTTAAAACAACATTGGAAAACTTTTATATAAAATTGAATTGGCAACACTTACACTTTGACATATTGAAATTTATGTGTTAACCTAAAATCTCATACAAAATAATCTCTTTATACCTTTATAAATAAATAACTTTGAACTAATAGGACATTTTTATTTTATCTTGGCATCAGAATTTGAATTTCAATTGTTAAAGTCCAATAATTTTGATTTCTTTTTTATGTAACGTCAACTTACGATGCAGAGATACCAACTTTGAAAAAACTAAGATTACTAAAATCCGTTTAAGAATTTGCTTATTCTTACACGGATTTTAGTGTAAGAATCGCTAATTCTCATGTCGAAATAGAGAAAAACTATACCCACACATACCGATATCTTGATGCAAAATCCCATTATTTAGTCCAACTAACTATGGTAATTAGCACATTAATTACCAGATCTAAACGCTTGATGGATAAAAAAAGCATTTTAATAAAACTTAACTATTTAAAAAAACTTCTTATGAATAATGAATATTCGGACAAAGTAATCATAAAAGCTATTAAAAAGCATTAACCAAAGCTAACTTAAACTAACATAGATTAAAAATGTCATAGATAGAATTAGTAAAATATACGTATGTCATAACATTAAAACAGTATTATGTTTACTAAGGTCTCCTAAAGCTTACATTTCCTTGAATCACAAAGGTGCTTGCATAGAAATTGACCTATTAGTTTAGTTTGGTTTTTACAGTTTTGAAATTTAATTGATGCTTAAAAATAGCAAGTATGATCTTACTAAAACACTAAAATAGTAAACAGTGTGCAATAAGTGCGGTAAGTTGTCAATTTTCCACGAAAGCGAAGTTTAGCGCACGAAAAAAGTAACCTTAAATTGAACGATTGATTAGGAACACGTCGAATTTGTTTGTATTGATTGCTAAACAAATAAATTAAATTTTTTTTCTATATGGAAAGCAATTTTTTTCAAAAAAATTTTATTGCATAATTTTACGTTTCAAGGTCTCCTGAATCAGAAAAATGTATTTTTGACAAAAAAATTTTGGGTGTGTGTATGTGTGCTTGTGTGTAACGAGGTACCTACAATAACTCTGAAACCAAAAGTTCTAGTAACTTGAAATTTAGTATGGAGCTGGCTGTTTATATTCTCTCAGCTCTATCAAAAGATGGATCTAATAAAGAAATCGGTAGGTAGAGTTAGTTCTTCCTAACAATTTATTCAAAGAAATATTTTTTCCAACATTAACAGTTTATTAGATATTTGATTTATAATGTAAAGTGGATTCCATATATAATTCTAGGTTTGAACCCTGTCTACGACATTTTTTTAAGAAAAAAATTTCATATCAAATATAGCATGCTAGGAAATCAATACAAACGTGTACATATTACTTCAACATAACCTTAAAAAAATATGTAGACATTCCTTCATCATTCCTTATAGGAAAGTCGTCTGGTGACCACACCGGTTTTTATTTTATATTTATATTTCAATTATTATATATAACGACGGGGGATAGTTAGTTTTCTTATAATTTCACCCATTTTTAGCTATTTATGTAGCAAAATACATAACTCGAGCTAGAGGCTCTCAGGTTGTATCACATAATATAAAAACTAAAAATAAACCACAGTTTTAGTATCTATTTTACTAAATCTACAATCATATCCAGTACAATAATTATAATGAATGTGTAAGAACTATACCCAAATATGTAGAAAAAATGCATAAAAAAAAGAAAAAATACTATACTAATATTATGAGTAGATTATAATTACGTGAAAAATAAACTAATATATGATCAACAAAAAACCTTTAAAACTAACTCGTTTATTAATTGGAGGTAAATAATGTCAATAATATTAACGCGTTCACTCACACACTCGATTACGACAAAATATCTCGATTATTACTTGTTCGTTAAATAACTATGAACACAAGCTTTTTATATTCATTCTCTTTTATTTTTTGTTTTTAATTTTAGTGTTTTACATAAATTGGTTTTTTATTTAATTACAAAAATATTCAAACTAATAAAACAATTTTTTAAAAATGTTTTTACTGTTTGTTCTACGATTTTTTAAAATCAACTTTAATTGATGGCTTTTCTGTTTCTTTATTTTTTTCACTTACAAAATCTTGCAATCGATAAAGTTAAGTATATTTAAAAAACTTATTTAAAAAAATGTAATTGATAAAGTCTCACATCTTTCATTTTAATTTATAATTTTGATATTATGGTTTAACGGTTAATTTAATTTTTTTTTAAATTTTGAATTTTATTGTGCTTGTTGGTGTTAAAAGTGAAATTTTTTCATCGATTTTATCTACTGTTTTTTAACCTGATAGCATCTAAATTATAGGCATCCATACCGATATACTTGCAAATTGTTCAAAAAGTTCAAAAAACTTGAAGCGGAAATATTTTTCTATATACTGTATCACTAATTAATTGTTGGTTTTCTTTTTTATAAGAACATCTAAGAAAAGCAACTGTTGGTTTAGCTTAGTTTCCATAGTATAGATTATTGAATAATTTGAATATTTAGTTATGGGGTCAAATTATGAATGTGTCATCCACGTGACGCAGCTGTAATTTTAGTTTCATTAAAATTAATAAATTTGTAAAACGGTACAAATTATAATGAATTAAAATATTTAAACACACACACACACACATATATATATATATATATATAGGATATAAGTATCATATAATTTTTATTAATCTAAAACATTATTAAAAAATAGTCCTCGTTTAAAGCAACGTATATTAAGTATTTCTTTATGATCGGGCTGGGATCATGGCTGTATATGTAGCAGAGCATTCTAATGTGACGTTGCGATAGATAGTTTTAAAGCCAGAAATTTAATCCATTCAAAACAAATATTGAATTCTAAACCAGAAACGTTTCTAGAAACGATTTTCTATATTAAAAGTAAAAATAAACACATATAGCACATATGTTATTATTATTTTTGGAACATGTTTACTTTCAAGAAAAATTTATAAAAACACCACTAAAATCCTTGTATCAAACACAATAATTAGCATTAGTATTGTCTCGATAAATCGCTAAAAACTAATCAAGAAACAATAAAAAGTTAAAATAAAATCTCTCGAAAGGCTTACCTACTCTAAATTTGGAACTAAATGAAGCAGATAAAACTGTAAAACGTAATTTTTTACACGGCATTTTTAGTGCAGTTTATTATAAGAATAAGAGGGCATGTGGATATTATACTATAAATGTCTTATTTTGATTCTCATGTTTATTGTTTTATTCCGATGGAGCCGATAAAACGGACGAGATTAGGATGTAGGTACAAACCTAAAACATTTAAATGAGAAAACATAAAGTTTCTGCACGCCATATACATTGCTGAACGGGATTTATGTGTTAACTCCAAAACATGTTGGTAGTTATGTACATATTGCTAAAATCTAAAAACGTTCACATTATCTACAAAGATTTTGAAAAATGCAGCCCATCCTAAGCCTGACCGCACGAGTCGCTACTGTCTTAAAAATTTACAATACTTATGAAGAACAAAAATAGCTGTAAATAAGTTATTAAAGTGTACAAATAATAAAAACTAAACAACCACAAAATATATTAAACATTAAATTTATCTTTATTTAGCACACAATGGAAACATATGGTAAGTCTGTGTCGCTTTAATAATGGCGTGGTTAAAATCGCATAATATTTACATAATGTGTTAGTTGCTCCTTTTTAATGGCATACATATAAATAAAATAAAATGGTATGGATTTTTCTATTGTATAAGAATGTCTTATGACCGTTAATCACCATATTCTTTGTTTACATATTTACGTTCAAAATTGAAATTGTTTAATTGTCTGAGTTTGCTACTATATTAAATATAACTATCAAACAATCACTTTTTAAATTAAAAAAAAACCTATAATGCCAGGTTTGGTAATGTCAAAGTTGCAAAATTTTTGGTTTAATAGTTAATATTTCCATTATAATAAAGTTTGATCATTTTGTAACAAAATAAAAGTTACGATAAAAAAGCTTGTTCAAATTTTATTTTCAATATAATTGCCGGTCCCCAAAATTCATTTATTGTGGTTAAAAAAACTTAACTGGATATTATTGTCGTTTTCTGATTAGGAAATATTTTAAACAATTTAAGCTGTTAAGAAAAAGTAAAAATAAGATTTTGACTGTTATTGAGTAAAAAGTAATTTAACAATAATATTATGATTGTAAAATTCTTCAGTTCCTTTTTTTTCTCTTCTTAGAGCCTTCGATTAAGTGTGGATTTTTTATTTAATTAAACAACCGTAGTTTTCGTAATTACGGCGACGTTTTGTGGTCTTTGATGTTACCACTTCATCAAGCCAAACCACTAAATCATCGGTTGTGCTTGTCTTAACATTTAAATACAATTAAAATACTTAAAAAACTACATATGTAATTACATTAAAAGAATCAGTCCTTAATTAAAATTTACATTTACAATTTTTGTGGTGTAACAAACGGAATGTATAAATGTGTCTATAAATGTATATATGTACATTTATGTGTCTATACATTTATAGACACATCGCAAATAAAGTTAGTATTCAACTTTTTTTAATTTTATTCAGTTATTAACAAGCATAACTAAAATGCATTAAATAATATAAAAATGAAAATCTTACCGGCAGACCAAGAAGCGTTGCTATTTCTCTTGACGATTTTCCTCCTTCACGCAAACCAACGGATCGGGATCGAATTTCCAAAGCATGTCATCGATTGTCCATTATTTACGACACCACTACTTTCAAAACTAAGACACAAATTAATACTATTCTCTTATCAACATAATGGGGATTACTTCTAATTAGAGGCCAATAGTTTCCCTTTCTATTGGAGTAAATAGTTTTAGGGGTAAATGCTATTCATAAGATTGTTATACAGAGCTAAATTTAAGAATAAATCATAGCTGCCGTAACGATCCATCCATCACATCTTAAGACAATTAATTAAACTATACATTTTCATTAGCCTAGTCGACAAGTTCAAAAACGTATTAATTCTTGAAATAGCTTTTAAAAATATGAGCGATAGGTCATTGGATTCGGAACGACCTCTAGAAAAATGTGTTAAAATGTTTTTTAGCAGATACAAAATCGCAAAAGTTATAAACAAATTAAGATGAAAAAAAAGACATTTAGTTTTTCGCGAATAACTCAGAAACTGTAAACGACATAATCAAAATTTGAAAAAAACATCTAAAAGAGGACAAAACCTTTAATCAAAAATTTCCAACTTCTGGAACTCTATCTCCATTGTTAATAATTTTAAATGAACGCTGAAAGAGGCCTCCGCGTAACTACCCAGTAAACACAAAATTGATAATGTTTAGTAACAGTTTCAAAACAAAAAAAATTATGATTCGCCCTTGTTTCAAACATAAAAGAAACCTAAGTGCAATAAAATAACTATAAGCCCATCGCTGTTTCACTTATTTGAATTAGTATAGTTTCGGTATTTTAAATTCAAATCTGTTGCAAAATAAATGTTGCAATCGGTTTACGTTTTAAAAGCTTCGTTTTTGAACCAATACTTAAGGATCAATAAATATATAATTTTCTTGTTTCAATAACGAACTAAAACAATTCTTTCAATAACATAATAATACATTTTCGAATGCACGTTTCAAATTTTATTGTACAATAAATATTTTTAAATACAATATCACATTGAGTTTCAGTAGGTTTAGGTTTTCCAAACAACCAGATTATTTATCAATTATTTTTTACATATTGCAACTGTCTTTGATGTGGTTTTTTCACGTAAGCAACTTTTTAGCGCATCTAAATATTTTATTTATATACATAACACATAATTACATCTTTTTAACCAAAAACAAAACAAACTTAATGTAAATATTACTTTAGCAATTAGAAGAAAGTTATAAAAACACTGTGAATGTCTTTAGCTGTACATAATCGTATAAAAAACTTGAAGAATTGAACCGTAATTAATAACACTGGAACCTTAATTAATCCTAAAGTATCATCAGATTTACGCAATAATCTACCTTAACGCAACAATGTGTGTTCATTTACATTCTTTTTTATACAAATTAAAACATGATACATAAAGAACAGAAATGATAATAATATTGATTACATTTATAGATTATAATAAAGTGTTTCGACTTACCGTTTATTGTTCCATTTTGACGACAGTAATCAAAAGTATAGCAACGACTAATGCTGACTAATTACAATTTATTCGTTTTTACTAAAACGATTCCACTGTTTTGAAAATAGTTCAATCTTATTTAATCGATCTTTAAACAATTCTAGTTATTCAAAAAATATTCGGTTTTAATAAATCAGTTTTTAGACGGTTGCTGATTATGGGATAAAAATTGCAAGTACTGAAACGGTTTAAAACTGATTGTGAAAAATCGGAACTCTTTCAATTTATTCACCGTCAGTTACATGGAAATGAAATAAAAATGAAACTAAGACGAAACAACGCAATGAAACAATTGTTTTATTTTTGTGACTGTAACAGTTTCAATCTGTGTTTACTGGGTATTTCGGGTTACGCGTGCGGTCTCTGAATCAAGTACGTCACATTTTTTGGATTTTTAGTTTTTTTGCAACTTTATTGTAAACAAAATAATCACATTCAAAAAATTTTTTTGAAGTGATCTTGAGTATACACATAAAAAAAAATTTGATTTTGTTTATAACTTTTGCAATTTTTTATCTGCTAAAAAAATTTCAATACATTTGTCTAGACATCATTCCGCATCCAATAAGATATCACTCATATTTTAGGAGCTATTTCAATAATTAAATTAATATTCACATTATTAATTATTAGAAAGCGAAAACAATAATATGATTCTTTATACTTTAGTAATTTTAAAGAATCTAATAATCACACAAAAATATATGCAAATTGGCAGAAGTGAATATTTTCACAACGTTACAAGAAAACATTCTTTTTTTATAAAACTAGTATACAAACATAAACAGAAGATTGACTCATTGTTATCATATTATTTTGACAACATAATGGGTATTACAAGGAAATACTTGTTAGAGTGTTTTTTTTATTTTTTAATATGGGTATTCCAAATTGAATAGGTCACTATTGTGATCTCGAAAACTATAAGAGCTACGAAGTCGGTTAAATAGGCAATCTTGTACACTTTTTATTGCTTATTTATATTCCGCGGAGACACATTGAAAATTATAAACAGTCTAAAAGTTATAAAAAACCTGAAAATCGCGATTTTAAAAAAAGGTAAATTACTCCATAATTATAAAAGATACAAAAAAAATTTAAAGGATTTGATAAAGAAACTTAAATATGATGGCGGTTTCGAAGATATTAATAGCAACTACTTCATTTTAAATAAGCGCCATATTAGATTTTTATATGATTGAATAGCATTTTTCTTTTTCTTGTCAACGAAGTACTGCAAAAAAATTGATTAAAGACTAATTATTTTAATTTTCAACCAAATCAAAAAGGCGCAAAAACAAATGCAGGTAATTTTTATTTTCAAGACAACTAAAGCAAAAACAATAAATTATAATAAATGTTGAAAATGCTGGCCGTTATTAACTAGACATAATCGACAATGTTTAATAATACTGTCAGTTACTTTTCGCAAAGTATTTCTATTAATACTATTAAATGTATTCAATACTGTTTCGCGTAGTTCTTCTGCATTATTGTAAACAATATTGGATCCATACACTATATTTTTTTAAAGTGTCCCATAAATAAAAACTAAGCAGCGTTAAGTCTACCGATCTGGAAGACCATGAAACAGGTGTATTACTTGCTATTACTCTGTTGATAAAACGATTATTTAAATAATTAACAATATTTCTAGTGTTGTGTCCTGGAGCGCAATATTACTGATGCCATATTCTAACATTTTGTGCCAAAGTCATCAAGCATATTTTCTATGTTTGAAGCATTTTCAAACAACTTTGTGCTATTAAATTTTCTTAAAATATAATGGGATCAACTAAACGATTTCCGAATATGCGACAAAAACCATTAAGACCCTATGGATTTTCTTGTGCTCAATAATGCTCGTTATTTTGATTAAATAAACTAGAATTTAAAAAATAAGTTTTGTTTGTCCACAGACACAACAACAAAATTATCGTTTTTTGTTACTTAATCAATGACCCATTCACAAAATATCGGTCTCCGCATGTAATCATTAGCTCGTAAAACTTAGCAATTACAATTTATATGATATAAATTTGTCTTTGAAACATTTACTTGGGCTTGTATTTCGCGAGTTGAAATACGGGGATTAGGTGCCACATGTGCCAAAGCTAGCTAACTCTTTATCCTAAAATTTATCGTCATTACCTATCATATTATTGTTACGATTGGAATTTGTTAAGCTTCCATGTTGTTGCATATTATTATCCAATCTTCCGAATATTTTACAAATGCGTTGCCTTCTTTTAAGAAAATCATCGTATAGCTTTGTGCAGCAAGACGGGAGTTTTTGTAACATGCACAAAACATATTATATTATTCTGATATTGAAACAGTCATTGTTAAATTATAAATAATACGTAATAGTAAGTAATAATTTCACCATTTAACATTTAACAAAGAAATAATATCAATTAATTGTTTTAACACTTGAGATAAGTACTATTTTGTATGACAGTTATTCATCATTTCTTTGTGCGCTTCTTTCATTTGGTTTAAAATTAAAATAATTGCTATTGTCGTGTAAAAATCTAATGAGAAAGTTGCTATCAATATTTTGGAATCCGTCATCTTTAACTTTATTCTGATATATTATTGTTTCTTTTATCAAATCATGTAACTTTTTTATGAAACATTTTTTTAATATCTTTTATAATTATGAAGTAATTTGATTTTTTTAAAATTGCGATTTAGAGTTTTTTTTTGCATAACTTTCAAATTGTTCGGAAATTTGAGTTTTTTCACTAAATAAACAATGAAAAGTGCACAACATTGCCTACTTAATCGACCTTGTAGCTCTTGTAGTTTCCGAGATCACAATGATGACTAGTAGATTGACTATTATTGACAAACACGTTTAATTGTCATTAATTTATAAATCGTTAACAATTTTTGATTTTGGTTAGAATTTTTTATTTACATTTCAATTTTATATTTAGTATTTTAGTTATGCTGGTGCTAATTAACGAAACATGTTTGATTAATTAATTTATTAAAATAAACCGTTAAATAGTAGTTTACGTAACAAGAGTCGAAAGTAAGAAATAGCATAACGAACGTTAATGGTACGCGAGGCCGCACGGCCGACCGTTGCATGTGAGTGAGTTATGGTATGATTCTTTCGACGAGAGTAACGTACATTATTTTTTGTGTTGTCCTTTATAAAATTACATTCTTTTTTGAAAAAATAAAAAAAAATCAACAGAAATATAGTGTTGGTAGTACATTTATTACTAAATCTGCCAAATTTGACATTAACTTTAACATCGTTTTTCTTCAATTTTAACTGAATTCCAAGATTTTTAAAATGATTTTTCCACCTGTCGTATACTCGTTCTAATACATTAATTGACTTTGAACACTTACTTTTATATGGATTCTTAGTTTTCATTTTGCCAGCTTAGAGCTTTTTTCGTTCATTACGTAACTACACTAACGAACAAATATTGACGTCACTCACTCACATGCGTTCGTTATGCTATTTCTTACTTTCGACTCTTGTTACGTAAACTACTATTTTTGCGCTGCCAACCTCGCAAACGCCAATATCCGTTCGTTCGTGTAGTACATACGTAATGGGTGAAAAAAGCTCTAGTGTGGTAAAATGAAAACTAGAAATCCACATAAAACTAAGTGTTCAAAAACAATTATTACATTAGAACGAGTATGCGACCGGTGGAAAAGTCATTTAAAAACTCTTGAAATTCAGTTAGAATTTAAAAAAATGATATTAAAGTTAATGTCAAATTTGACAGATTTAGTAATAAATGTAGTACCACATTATATTTCTGGTGTTTTTGTTTTTTATTTTTTCAAAAAAGAAATTTCATAGCATAACTCACTCACGTGCAACGCTTAGCCGTGCGGCCTCGCGTCGCATTAGTGTTCGTTATGCTATGATGTACTTTTTGACGCATGTTATGTAAATTACTATTGCGTGACTGGTATAACTTTTTCAAGGTACAGTTTGTTCTTCTATCAAAAAATAATAACGTTAGTTGTTCTGTTTTTTTACGTTTACTTACCTATTATGTAATTATTAAATAACATTTTAATTTGTATATACAAGTGTTTCCTTTTACATGATCTACGCATTTCTACTTACAATGCATGTATAGATCTTTATAATTAACACATGATTTACATATTACAAATTTACATATCATTTTTATTGAATAAAAGAATTGATTAGCGTCAACATATACGAATACTTATTTTAACTAAATAATAACTTAATTAAAAACGTAGAAGTACAACAATTCAAATTATTTATTTTAACCAAAAACAACATTGAAACCCATCAACAACAAAGTATTTATTCAAGTTTTAAAAAGATTTGTTTAAAGTATTTTAAATTAAGAAAAAAAAAATAGTTTTAAACAATTCTGAGAAAGAAGCTGCAAATAAAGCAGTTTTAATTTTTTTACCTTAAAAATTTAATAAAATGATATAAGTGAATCAACAATAATAACTTAAAAAAAATATAAAACGCTATGCGCTAATTATTTTTCTAGTTTAAGCGGCTAGCGTCTGGTCTAAACAATCAATAACAAAACCGGTAATAATAAAAAACAAAATCATGTATGTTGTTCTCCTAAACCAAAAACGAAAAATAAAAACTATTTAATAAAAAGGAGATTGATAAATGTATGGTATTTAGTAATGACTTTGATTACTATACTAAGGTCAAAATAATGTTTATATAGTCCTCGCAATTTTACTTTCGATGCATGTCATTAACGTCAGTGACGTAGTTATTCAACCATGTTGTCGGTATTATCATGTAAACTTACTGTTTTCGTACATTCTTAATATTACATTGCGTATTACGTTTTCATTAAATGTTTCTACATTCGTAACAGTTGTACTACGCTTACGTTTTGAAGAGATCTAAGAACCTCGTTGTTAGCAACCGTTGTACATACAGAAATAACTGTAGAATATATGTATGTATTACCACAATTTAAATATTAAGTAAAAGGGTACTTCTCGCACAGCATTTACTGATATCAATGGATCACCATTATCTCGTTCAAGCTCCAAATAGTACAGTTTTGTATCAAAAATAATTATAAAAAACAATGAGCACTTTGACATAAAAAACACAAATTTAATTTGACAGATGTCAACAACGCTGCAACTGTAGTAAGCACACCAACAACGTGATAAAAAAAATTCCATAAGACAATTCGGTATTTATTTAATTTTTGCTATAAATAGGGTGGTATGAATTTTACGTCATTAATGACGTGCATCGAAAGTTAAATTGCGAGGACTATATCATCATAACAGAAAATGTTCCATCTTTAGATATTTGTTTAAAGCATATAAAACGTGGAATTTTTACTAGCATGATTACACACTATACGTAATATTCTAATAAAAACATTGCACTATTTCTTTTTTTTTGTTTTTGCACGATACACTTTTAAAGATACACCAACTTTGTTTTGGCAAATTTTAGTGTTGACTTAACTACTATTAAACGCCATTTTTTGATATAGAAAACACTATATTAAAAATTAAATTAAAAAAAAGCTAATTTAAGTTGTTCCATAAAAACTAAAACTCTCATAGTAAAAACTAAACCTTAACCTTAATAATAACGCTAACAGTAATGTTATTATACACCAAAATCATAAATGTTTTAAACGTAACAAAAATACTTATTTTAATTTTAAAAGCAGATAACATCAATGCGACAATGTATAACACCAACATGTTTTACAATTGAACCAACGACAAAATTAACATGCAGTAAAACACAATTTAGTGTGTAAACTAGATGGTATGGGGTATCAAGTGGTTATATTAGACTAACAAAGCAGAAAATTAAAAATCCTATTAATAACCATTATTGTAATGCAGAAAAAGCTAGCCAATTTTTTTTTTTTGAAAATAATTACAAAAAAAGATTAGATTGTAAATCTGACACAAATAACAGACGTAAAAAATAATGATTAGTATTAGTGTCATTTTCTAGGTATAAAATATTCTACTACTCTTTACCGGCATATTCGAACGGGAGCACAAAAAACATATTTAAACATAAAGTTATGATTGAAAATATGCCGTTCAATCAAATTACAATTTTCTTATAATTAAACATACTACTAACGTAATCTATCAAAATAAAAAACTTAAGAAATAATTATCTACATACTAAACACTGTAGGTACTCACTGGTTTCTTATGTTACGACGTTCAAGGAAAACCAAAGTTTAAAAAATCTGATTTATTATTGCATAGTTATTACTTTAAGTATAAAACTATTTACAATTTAATTTAACGTATCTACAATTAGGTGTAACTAAACAATTTATGAAATATAGTAAAATTCTGATAGAATCTATAGAAGATTTAAATTTATCAAATATGTAACAATAAATGTTTGTAAAAAAGTTGATATACTTATATCTAACAAAGTAAATCTATTGCAACAATTAAATACACTGTTGAATGTATTTTTGACATATTAGATGATTTAAATAATATTTTCACGCACAAAAATTAGAAATGTAATTTACTCTTGTAAATAATTAGACATTGCATCCAAATTACTTCTTTTTAAAAGCTACTAATGATTAAAATATTGTATGTTTTAATAATTACTTGTATCACTAGTCCAGAAAGCGTTATGTTGCATATATGAACATATTTGTAAGCCGAGGTGTACAAAATGCGAATACTCGCAAAATAGTTTCAGGACGTGTAATACACAAAATTTTGTATGTTAGCTTTTATAGTACAAATTTGTTAAAACAGTTATTTAAGTATTAATTTAATTTAAACAAAATATTGTGTCCAAAATACGCTACTTTCAAAAAATTTCATTTTTAGGATATATGGGTGACTATTATAGTTGCTTTTTAAAATCATGTTCATATTATAGAGCATGTTACAAAAGCCGTAAAAGTATCAAAATTGTGTTTTTTAATGAAAATCTCTGTATATTATTACATTTTTGGATTTTCCGATAAAAATAAGCTTATATTTTAATAACGTTATGCGGCTTTTTTAAATAATTTTAGTTTTGTTAAAATATAACTTAATTTTCATATCTCTAAGTTATGAGAGTGAAGTGTAACAATAGATCATATGTTATATCTCAATTATAATAAATTTTACATCTTATACAGGCTGTTCAAAAAAGTATTAGAATGTTCCATATCTAAATCTTCCGTTTTTACACAATACGCCAAATAGTTTTTTGCACCATTTGATGTTTCTTCAATAAAAGTGCTTATAATTCTAGTTTAAAATGTTTAAAACTATCAGATAATTAAAAATTATAAAAATAGTTTATAATTAACAATACTGGTAATAACATACCGACGATAAATAATATATAAAACAAGTGGACTGGAAGAAATAGATTTTACAATTGGCCCTTTTCCTCCAAATGCTTAAAATTCATTACATCAAATTTTTTTATGAGGATCATAAAAAGAATTGTTTACAATACACCAGCGACAACACCACACGATATGAGAAGACGCAGAAGAGACTTTTTTGAAACAGTAACCTTGCAAATTTTGCTAGAGTTAGCAGTGGTCCTTAAAAAAGGATGTAAAAGTGCCTGGAAATCGACAATCGACATCTGTTATAAATATTTTACTTTTGTTTTATGTTATCGTTGATCTGTTATTAACAATACTGATGCCACAACTCGTTGGATTATAAATTACGTTCCAAGTTTCTAAACATTTGTAAAAATACACTTGCTAATCTGATATTTCTAAATACATCAGGCAACTAGATTTATCAAAGCTTTTATTAAGAAAACATCAAATGGTAAAAAAAACGATTATTTGGCGTATTGTGTGAAAACGGAAAAACTTAACTGTACAACATTCTAATACTATTTGATAGGTAATTAAAAAATACATTTTCTGGTAAATTAAAAATATGACGTTATATTTAACTAAATCAACTTAATAAAAACATCAAAAAACCAATGTCGAACCAATATGTAATTATAACTATAAAATTGACAATGTTTTTTAACATTAGACGTGCATATATCAGTTAGTTTAATTTTGTAGTAAATTTATTTATTGAAATGTTTTATTTATACAATTATACAATTATATTCTTGTCCACATGTGTGAGTGGTAATTATCTGATGATGGCCCATGCGTGATTAGAAGGCCGAAACATGTCAGTTTTATGACTTATAATTACATATTGGTTCGACATCGGTTTTTTGATGTTTTTATTTATATAATTTGCACAACCAATAATGGAAGATCTTTTTTATCAATTAATCAAGTTAAAGCCACTAAAATTTCTTAATTGATTTTTGGACACCCTGTATAAAATGTAATTTTTTTTATAATTGAGATATAAAATATGATCTATTGTTACACTTCACTCTCATAACTTAGATACCTTTGAATTACATGAAAATTAGGTTATATATTGACAAAATTTAAATTATATAAAACAAGTTTAGGCTTCATAAACGTTATTAAAACACACCAATATTTTAATCAAAGAATCCCAAAATGTAATAATATACATCGGGTTTTATTAAAATAAACACAATTTTGATACTATTACAGCATTTGCAAGACCCTGTACAGTATAAAAATAGTTTTAAAAAGTAACCACAATCAGTGTTGTAAATTATCTATATAAATTTATATAGATAAATTAATCTAGATTCATATTTTTTATCTATTTATATGTATCTATATACTATCTAAAATATATAAGTTATATGTATCTGTATATATATAATTTTTGATTTAAATTATTTAAATAAAATTTATAAAAATCCAGTGTTCCGTAAAATTCAAGTTACAATATGTATGTTTTTCTTCAGTAATTTCCCGCATTCCATAGTAGTTCTTCAAATGAACTCCATCTATCATTATTACTAACTAGATTATTATTTCATCTATTATCTGTTATCTATATAAAGTTTAAATAGTGTATCTATTATCTAATACTAGATAATTCTTGCAAGAAAAAAAATTTATCTGTATCTATATAATTTAAAAATTATCTATTTACAACACTGACCACAATATACTTTTATATATATTCCAAACGTTACGTATGTTGGCCACAATATTCCGTGCCGTATAACGTGAATAACTCTATATATTGTATATACCGACGTTTTTTACTTAAGTTTTCCATTTTTCAGAGCGTATTTTCACGAGAAAATTTAAACACTAACGACTTATTTATTGGGATTAATAAAGAATTTTCAATGGAAAATATAGTAACATGTTTTAATTTAAAATTTACAATAAAAATGTTATTTGATATTGAGATTTTTATTGGTAATTACCTATTAAAAAAATGTAGGTTTTTGTTGGGCTTATCTGTATTAAATGGTATTTACATATCCAAAATTAATAGTTTCTTATTGTTTTCTAAAGGAACAGCATAATAATTCTATGAGTACTTTTCTATTGGATTTTAATATTTTAATTAGATAATTACCAAGACATAAACCTGTATAGAAATTTATTAGATCCAATTAAATAAAATCTTATTGGTTTCTATGTAGCATTTTTTATAAGGATGGCATGTTTTGTTATAGTTGATATCATAACAAACCTATATTATTCACCAACGGGTATGAAGTACAAAGGTAACACCATAATATGATAGATAGATAAATATATGTTTATTCTATAAGTAGGTAAACTAGACACGATTTCTTTAAGGTTCTTCTATGAGAAGAGGCATCAAAACACTTTATGTGTCTATGTAAGGCTTTACATAGAAATCGTGTTAAGTCCAATTAAGGAGGACTATAATATACAACTTAGGTAAGCTAGCTTCTTGTTTTTTTCTTAAAGTAACATTCAGTAACGACGACACTAAACTACAGCAGTTTTTACTTAATCTCATTTTGTCGTAAGAATTTGTAACATCCGGTTCACAGTTGTAATTAACTTTCATTTAAACTTTTGGAATTAAAATGTTCATTGTTAAAATTAGAAGTGTACTCGAATTACTATTGTTTTTACCGTAGATTTTTAATGTTTCCTGGTCAGCTTATAGTTCAATTCAATACTTGCTATTTATGAACTATCTTTAAATGTATAAACACTTATCTTATTTGCTTTTTAAATTATTAACAGCTTCTTTTTTATTTAGATTAAAATCTAAACTTTACCTCATCAAAAGTAAATTATTAAAAAAAACAATGAAAAATAAAATGCTCAAAATATTTATTTGCAATTACATAAGTTTCAAAATTTGTTTTTTGTCAATATAATAATTAATCAATCAAGTTAGCTTCAGCGAGGCAACCAGAAACTCGGTAAGCTTTAGTACAACGATCTGTTTCTGATTTAAATTTATCAATGCACGGGTTTGCAATTTCTGTAGATGCACCGGCAATAGTTTTAGCTACCAAGTCTCCATTTAATTCTCCGTCTGGTCCGTAATTGTTTAAGTTTTCGTGCAAACATTTGAAATAACAACTTATAGGTTTTTCATCAGGAAAATAGTTTCTGTTAAAAACATTTTTTGCTAAGTCGGGATCTACTTGAGATTCTTCAATACATTTGTCTTGAAATGGTTTAACCAGCTGATTCCATGAAGTTACCAAAACTGGAGATATCTTAAATTAAAATTTAAAAAAAAATTAAATAAACTGATTTTTCATTAAAATTAAATAACTATTACTTACTTTTTTTGAATAAGTCAGGCAGATGAGTACACAAAATACAAGTATTAACTTCATTTCTGTTTGTTACTTACAATTCAGTCACTCAAAGATTTGGCCGTATTTATATACATATGTAAATGTATTTATTTTAATTATATGAATGATAAAATATTTATTTATTTCAAGTACACATGTATTAAAACAATAGCACACAACAAAAAATATTAGAAACCACTAAAATACATTATGTAAATTTGGTTAATTCTTTAATACCTTGTATGTTTAAATATATTTACATAAATAAATATAATTTTTAGTAATTAAAGTCAACAAAACAAAATTGTAATTTTTTTAGACATAATAAGTCAACTATAGTAAGTCACCTGACTTTAATCAAAATTTTATAAAACATATATTTTGCTCATTAACTCTGGTAAATGTTTATTTCAAAAATATTAATTTATGCTACTTAAAATGCCCTTAAATTAAACGTAAGATTTATATTTTTCACTTATATTGCAGTAACGTAATTTGTTGAATATGTTTATCTGATGATATAAACTGACTCGTATATAAAACTTAGATTATAGACACAATAAAAGAAGTTTTCTACCAGTACTAATTTATACTTCTGTAAAAAAGATCTAGGTGTTATCGGATTGCAGAAAAACTATTATAAATAAACACCACCATCAATTAAATGCATTTTATTACCAATACGTTTTATGTGTCCATTTTTATAAATTAACCAACATCTGTTTGCAGAAATGATTTTATTATTAGGTTCAAATCAACAACCGATAAAAAGTTCGGTTTTCAAAATAAAGTCATAAACATCCTTTTAGTGTAAAAAGTTTTTTAAGATCTCACAAGGTATACTTAATTATTTTAGTTTGTAGTCGTAAATAAATTAAAAAAATTGATTGTTCGTGATTGTAATAATAGTTACAATAATAATAATAATAACTAATAGTCACAATTCGCATTCACCGTTTATGACAACAGATAAATGATATAGAATGTATCAAATTTAGAGTTATATCATAGTATTAATGTTTAAACCTAGCAGTATGTTTTTGAGAAAAAATATAAAACGTAGAAAAAGAATACAGAAAGTATATATGCATATCTAAATATATGCAAACAGAACTTACGCTATTTATTTATTATTTATGAGAACTTAAAGTTTTGCTTCTAATTTATTACTGTAAAAATTTTGCTACACTAAAAATCAACATACAATTAAAGTAATTTTTTTATTTACGCTTTGTAAAAAGACAGAAGTTAACATTCTATGTTAATTTTGACTATAAGATCAACAATATTTGTTAAAGACGGTATATAAATGTTTTAATGAAATTAGTATGTTTTGAATAGGGCGAACGCGCCTGACGCAAGTTGGCTTCTAAAAGTACAAAAAAAGACGACACAGATAAAACCATATTACAATCTCTGCGGCGCTTCTGAAAAATCTTGTTTTTTAGATATTTTCAGAGATAACACAAATGTAAGATACAATTAGCGATTCCTAAAGATCTTAATTTGTTGTCTTTCGTGATATTTTGCGCGTATTACTTAGCCCATACTATTTTGGTTTTTTTGAACTTCTTCTGAAAGTAAGTAAGGTAAAAACAAACTGCATACCATAGATTATAATGTCATCTCTATATGTATATTAAAACTTCATGCATTGTGACTAGCGTGTAATATCCGACAAATATATTTGACGTTTTTTTTGCACAATCGCCAAATGCAGCTACGTTTATTTTAAATTCTGAAAAAAAAAGTTTATCAAATAGTAGCTTTTTGTCTTAATACATTTTTGACTAAATTAACAATATCAAGAAAAAGCTGTCGTTCGATAACATTTGTGTCGCTAACTGCGTTGCACATTGCTGTTTTATGAGATCACATATTGTCGATCACTCAAAAGAACAATACTTTTGGTAAACTTGCAATTCGTTGTTTTATGTAACTCACTTCGGTTCAATTTAATTCCGTAGTTTTTTTAAATACTGAATACATGTTGATCTACAACAGTGATTTTCAAAGTGGTCCTTACGCAGAGGTTCTCGGGACCATTCAGGGGGTCTGTGGAAAATTACCTATAATTGTGACACATTTTTATTAATAATGAAGGTAAAATAAATAACAACAGATCAATTATTAACGATTTTTACGTCCTAAGTAAAATATACTATAAATACAGACAAATGCATAAAATACAAGTAATAACAGGCATCGCAATGAATCAAGCTTTTATGTATACAGGTTTATACAGGAACGCAATAGAGCAGATACCTGCACCAACCAGTCTATAATATAAACTATACAAAAATTGCACATCTAATCAACAATTTATATGATTTTTTTTTAAACTTTGCTCCTCGATGTCATTAAGATATATAACCGAAATATAGCAAATTAAAGTTAAGTTGTCATATCGACTAACCCCTATATTTGTGCGCTTCGGTATTGCTTTCCTCTTTAGTAAATCAGTAAAAATTATTATTTTTAACGTATCTTGCTTTCCCTTCAACATATGGAATTTTTTTCTGCAGCGCCAATTAAAATTAAAGAATTAAAATTATCAACAAACATTTTAATTCAGAATTAATATGTTTGTTGGTAATTTTATTCTTGATTTAAAATTGAAGAATTAAAATTATCAACAAACATTTTAATTCATGTAACATTTTAATTCGACACACATTTTAATTCTCCAATTTAAATGATTGTTATTTTTTTATTTGTCAAATAAAAAGTGTTACATAAATTCAAATGTTTGAAGCGACCAATTAAAATTATCAACTAAAATTTTAATTTTATCATTTAAAATGTTAGTTGCTAAAAGTTATTCTAGCATTTTAATTTATTCGTGAAAATTCAAGGATTTACAATGTTACTTACTTCAATTTTAACATTTATTTTTATTCAAATAACATTTTAAATCAAATTACAATATACTACCCGAAAAATTTTCCAAACAACATTTAAATTGTAACAAACATTTTTATTATGCACAATAAGTTATTTTATAAGTTACGTATAAAAACGGACAATAAAAAGTAAAACGGCGTTCCATAGAACCGAGAGAATATAAAAAGCCAGCTCCATACCAATTTTCAAGTTACTAGGACTTTTGGTTCAAGAGTTATCGTGGGTACATCCAAGGAAAATGTTAGAAAGATGCAGCACTCCGTGTATAAACAAGTCAAAAGAATATAAAGAAAAATTGTTTTAACATATCTTGTTTTCCCTTCAAGATATGGAATATTTTTGTAAAAGACTGTGTTTGAACTTAGATTATATATATAATTCACTTTATATTATAATAAACTGTTAATGTTAAAAAAAATTGTTATTTGAATAAATTGTTAAGGAGAATTATCTCTATATGAAACTAAAAATCATTCGAATAATTTACATACTTACAAAATTATATAAGGAATATTGTTAAAAATGACGAATAGATCCACTTCCACTTCTTTTATCAGACCCATCTTTTGATAGAACCGAGAGAATATGTTCCATACCAAATTTCAAGTTACTAGAACTTTTAGTTCGAGAGTTATCGTGGGTACATCGTTACACACACACTCTGAGCCAGGAAACCTTGAAACGTAATTTTATGCAAAAAAAATTTTTTTGAAAAAAGATTGCGATCGCTATACTTTCCTTATAGGAAAGTAAAAACTAAATATTTTTATTAGTAAACAAAATTGTATATATATAAACCACGATTAAGAATATTATTATAACCACAATTTAGTTTGTTGTCAGAGCTATAATAATACAATAATCTTAACATTGATATATAATATACTAATAATTGTAAGTAACAAAACCAAGCTGCCAATGCAGAACCATTCTAATATAGAAACCTGTATGATATAACAAATTTCTTCAAACTACTACAAACAAACTACAAAATATCATAACCCAGATTATTGCATTTACAACGTATACGGCGTAGCATACGGCAGGTAATGTTATAAACTTAAGTCTAATTTCCTAGGTAGTTTGGTATGGTCTCTAGTGGTAAGTACGTCCAGTTCAACAATCCATCACAAAAAGCACGTTTTTTAAAACAAATGATATCTTTAAAAAGACGGAAACTTCTCTAAAACTGAAAATTCTTTTGGTCCTGGCGGGGACCCCTTGGTTCGATTGAAATAGTTAGCCGTGCAAACCAGACTTATGAACAAATGCAATTGTGAATCATTCTTGGCCGTTCGCAATGCTGTTCTAAAAATTTAAATTAGACAAATAATAAACACTGACAATACCAGAAGGTCAAATCGTTTAGACGCAAAAACTAAAAAATTAATAACTTATTTTTGAATTATTTGGAACAGTAAAATGCATTTTATTTTTATACGAAATATTTTCGTGTGTAAATAAAAATTTCAGATTAAAACAGTGCATTATAAGCTTTATTAATAACATTATGAATATAAAACTATTTTAATCACATTTTAAGTAGTTGTTAAATATTGTTAAATATTTCTTTCTTGGTCGAAATGTCATAAAAAGGCAATATAATAATTGCTAACTCGTTTATAAAGACTTATTAACAGTGGAGTGATTTTGTGTTTCAATAAAGATATTTACTGCATTTTATTTTTATACTAAATGTTTTCGTGTATAAATAAACGGGTATAATCTTTGTAAGAATAAATAAATCAAACTTAATGTGTCATTGAATTTCTACACCTTACTTTTCTTTAGAGAAAGGGAGTCACTATCACTAGTATGATAAACAAAAAATTCATGTTTCTTCTGTCGTCCATATCCTGCTTTACTATAATACGATATATAATCGGTTTTATTATATTTTTCAGGAATGCCAATTATAGCCGTAATTACGAAAGGTGTCTTACGACTCATATTTGACCAAATAGAAAATTAAGAAACCGGAAGTGGGTGTATCCGCCATTTCTAACAGTTTTTCTTATATAATTGTGTACGTATGTAAATTATTCAAATTATTTTTACAGTTTCTTATAGAGATAATTCTTCCTAACAATTTATTCAAATAAAAACAAACATTAACAGTTTATCATATATTTAATTTGTAATTTAAAATAAATTCACAAATATAATATAGTTTCGAATTCTGCTTGCGACGATTTTTTTTACTGATTTACTAAAGGGGTAAATATTATCGACGCGCACAAATATAAGGGTTAGTCGATATGATTTTAATGAAATCGAGGAGACAAATTTCAAAAAAATTATAGCATGCTAAGAAATCAATAGAAACGTGTACATATCACTTCAAAATGGTTTTATGACAACATAACTTTAAACAAATATGTAGACATTCCTTCATCTTTCCTTATAGGAAAGTCGTGTGGTGACCACACCAGTTTTTTTAAATGTATGGTTACTTTATTCTAGTTTTTGCAAATCACTTAAAAACGAGTTTCGAATTGAAAAAGGAATGTTAGAAAACTGTTATCATTTATGCATTTATAGATATATTTAAGTTCATTTAGTTTTAGGTTTCATATGTTTATACTTCTATATTTTTTTTGGCCACACCAGTTTTTTTCTATTTTTCTCGCTAAGAATTTTCTTTATAGATGCTTGATGTTTTTTTATTTATTTATTTTATTGAACACTAAGACCACGTGTTAACTCCGCGATGATTTAAGCCTTTAAATAAACATTCGTACGCTTAAGCATTACCATCAACAAATAGCTTTCTAGACAAACTTATTAACTTGATTCTATATTTCTACTCGATTTCTACTAAATCATAAATTAAACTAAACACTCAATTATTCTTACAATAATCAAGAGTGGCGGTAATTCACATTTTACATATAATAAATAGTAGACCGACCAATTAAAAGTATAACAGTGACTTAAAAACTAAAAATAGTAAATGATTCATACATTCAAGTAAATGTCTTATTTTTCTACTAGTGTCGCAAATAGAAAATTGATTATATTAAATTATGGCTCCTCCACAAAAAATATTTTAGTTTTAATTTATTTTATTTTATAAACATGTTCCGACATTATAAAATGTCATAATCAGTATGCCTACAAACAGTATAAATTATTTAAAATATAGCTAACACATTCAATTATAAAAGAGCATACCAAGTAATACGTATAATTAAACTGACAAATGTCAAAAATAACAAATTGAAACTATCAATAAACACACAGCTAGAAATTATTCAAATTATTCAAAAATAAGAATATATTATTTTTTTAGTTTTTGCGGATAAACAATTTGACTTGCTGGTATTGTCAATATTTATTATTTGTCTAATTTAAATTTCTAGAGTAGTATCGCGAGCGTCAACGAATAATTGCCGATCGCATTCGCTAACAAGCCTAGTTTACACCGCTAACTATTGTATTCGAACCAAAGTGTTCCATTTTTTGTTTAGTTGAGTGTACTACAGAATTTTTCAAGTAGTTACAACTAAACTAATCATGTAAAAATTCTAATGAATCCGAAACTAAAATAGTAGCAATTACTTTTGATAACAAATTGTTTTTCTTGTAGGCACGGGGGCAGGAGCGGTAGAATGAGGTAACACAAGGCAATAAAACTGATGCTGTAATTGTTATCATATGTACATTTCATTTACAATAAACTACCAACAGTTGAAGACAAGATAATAAAAATGCATTAACTTTGTGACAACAAAATAATTAATCAACTAAATTTGCTGCTATCATGCACATAGAAACTTTGTAAGCGTTTGCACATAAATCAGTTTCAGTTTGAAATTTGGTGATACACGAATAATCAACTTTTGTAGCGTTGTCCATTGATTTAACTATTAAATCGCCATCTAATTGTCCGTTTGGACCGTAATAGTTTAAACTCTTGAACATGCATTTCAAATAACAACCGAGTTCTCTATTATCAGGAAACTCGTTTCTGTTAAACATATTTTTTACAACGTCGGGATCTACGTGAGATTCTTCAATACATTTTTGTTGATGTGGTTCAAGTAGCTTATTCCACGATGTCACCAAAGCTGGTGGTATCTTTAAATTAAAAATTTAGTCTTTATACTTAAAAAAAATTGTTTCTACATACCGTTTTTGAAAAAGTTACACAAAGAACTACACTGAATACGAATATTAACTTCATTTCTACTTGCTACTTGTAATACAACCATTTTTGTTTATATATGGCTGACAATATAATCTAATTACTGGTTTTATGTATTTATAAAAGAATAATAGGTAATATTGTATAAGAAATATTTAATTAATAGTTGACATTAACATATCACTTTTTGTAATTACATAGATAAATTCAATAATTAGATATACAAAAAATTAAGTCGTCAAATCAAATATAATTGTAAAGTAATTAAATCGGCAAATTACGCTTACTAAAATTACACGCGAATGCATTTCAGTGTTATAAATTTATAAAATTTTCCAAGCGTTCTTGATACTTTTTTTGCATAGTTTTAAGTGAGCCAGAATGTATTAAGGTTAGTTAAGGCAAGAGCCTAAGCCAGTTGTTGCTGTTTAAATTTTGTTTACATTTAAAGATTGTGATCAACAAAAAGCAGATATAATATATAGTTTGAAAGAGGTTGCGAGCGCTGAATTTATGTGTATATATCACCGAAGTGCTATTACTAAAAATTCGTTTTTGTATAATTTGCATATTTTAAAAGCTGCATTTAAAAAAAAATTTTTTAGTGGTACATTTATATTTAAAAAAAATATATAAGTACATATTGCATTTACTTAAAAGAGTGCTTATTTTTTTGTTATTATTAATAATTATATAGATATATCATGCAATGTAAATTTTTGCAACAACTGCAATGTTGGTAAGGCGGCAATGTAATAAACGTGTACAACTCGGAAACAAAAGCAGTCCCACACCGTACATAAAGGCAAAGTCGTGTGGTGCACGACGGCGCCGAATAGCCTCAAAACTCAAAAGTAAAAAAAAGATAAAGCAACAAACAACATTGTCAAAACAAAATTCATAATGATAAAAAACCAGTAAGGAATTGCTAGCTATTACATTGTTTTCTATTTGTTTATTTTTTATTTTTACTCTTTGAGACGAGGGAACCGAATTACTTCTCGAAAATAATATATTTTCCAAAGGAGAGTACGCAATAATAGCATATATTCGATCGAATACGTAACATGATAACATGAATTGTGTGAACTCAAACAAATCTGATTTTATTTATGTTTAAGCTTGAAATTTGGCTTGCAACGAGCCAACCAGCGAAACGCGTTTTTTCCTGTCTGAGCTTGCAATGTACGCTGCATCAGTCGCGATTTCATTTGTTGCCTGATGCCCGATCGATAATTAACTTATCGAAGTGAAAAGGTGCAAGAGGTAAAGGATATCTGCTTTTGAAACTTTATTTTTTTGTAGTCTTACAGACTTTATAGTGATGTGTTTTGTGTTGTGAATTAAGGTGAGTTTATCTAAAATTTATTTTTTATTTTAGATTTACTTTACTTTAAAAGTTAAAAACTTGCATCTCAAAAATCCTTTTATATTTGATTATATAAACATAATTGTTAATTGAAGTAAATTCAAACAGAATAATTGATAAGCACTAATATTACTATTTATAAAAATTTATAAATTTTGAAATAACTTAAAATAAGTAATGTTGAGAAAATACTTTCGAGTTTGAGTTTGAGACGTCGAAACATTTCCATTTTTCATGAATAATTTGTCAATTTGTTTACTTACGTATTCATTTCTTTACAGTATACAGGATGTCATAAAAAAAGAAGAAATTGCCTAGATACCAAAATTTGCTGAATAAAAGAAAAAGAAACTAGAAAACCATGTCAAAATCACGCATTTTTTTCAAAATCCCAGCCAAATATTAATAACAACAACAATCCCAGTATTCTGAACCTGGCTTGAAACAAGTATTAGCAGCAGAATCCATCATCATCTTCAAGTTCCGCTGATAATGAGAAATCAACACCAATTACCAGAATGGAAAATATGAGGTAACTTTCAAAACATGCTGCACTATGGCCAAAGAAATTACGTTCTAATAATATTTAAGAATTAGTAAAAGGTGGCTCTGCTCATTATCAAAACAAAAAGGTTGCTTTTTTTACTTTTTTAGAATTTTACCAAACAAAGAAAAAATTGAGCGTTTTTGGTTGTTGTATTTCGTAATTCACTTTACTGCTTCTGTTGCAAAATTTTTAATGACAGCGATTTGAAATCTGTTCGCTTTAGTGATTAATCTGTTTACAATGACTGGCAGCATTTAGTTGAACATTTAAACATTCATGAAAAGAGCAAGTTACATATCGAAAATGTTCAAAAATTGCTAGATCCTTCTAACCATTTTAATAAAAATGAAATAATTGATTCTGAAATTCAAAATGTAATAAACAGAGAAACTAAATACTGTCAAGCTGTTATAGAAAGAATTTTCTACGCGATTCAGTTTTTAGGTCAGCAAAATTTAGCTTTTCGTGGAAGTAGTAATAAGTTGTTTGTGAAAAACAATGGTAACTTTTTAAAAAGCATAGAAATGATTTCCAAATTCGACCCGATTATGTCAGAACATACAAAACGCTTTCAAATAAAAGATCACAAAAACTATCTCTGTGATAAAATACAAAATGAAGTAATTGATCGGTGAAAATATCAAATACAAAATTTTGAACTAACTAAAAAGGCAAAATATTATTCCATATAATTAGACTGCACTTCTGACTCTAGTCACCAAGAACAAATTTCATTTGTATAAAATTTGTTAATTTAAAGAGCACGAGAATTAACATAGAAGAACATTTTGGATTTTAATCCGCGAGCTTTCTTTGTTCCTTGTTGCAATCATACTCTAAATTTAGTCGTCAGTGACGCCGCAAAATCGAATACTTTAAGCTTTATTCTTTTTTTTTTGAAATCTAATTTATCTAATGTAACAAATTTAACTTTTAAACCTTTATCGGATACTCGATGGTCTAGTAGAATAGATGCAATAACTCCTTTAAGGTATCAAGAGAGGTTTATGTTGCTTTGTTTGAAATAAACAAAGGAAACTTTGAAAATAACGTAAAAAGTTTGGTTGCATCGTTGACCAAGAAATTGCAAAATTTTGAGTTTATTTGCATTCTTATATTGTGGTATAATATTTTAAGTAAAATTAACATTGTTAGTAAAGTTATTCAAAAACCGAACTTTGATGTTGTTCAGTGTTGTAATCACTTAAATAATTGGAATAATTTTTTGAAAGCTGATCGCTCCGATAAAGGTTTTAATGATCTATTGATTCATGCTAAATAAATAGCATCCAGCTTAGACAGAACCTAAATTTAAAAAACAGAGAGAAATAAAAAAAACATTTTGATTATAAATGTGACGATGAACCGATCCACGACGAAACTTTAAAGTTCAAATTTGATTGTTTTTTTAATGCTTTAGATGTAATCATAACATCAGTAGATGAGAAATTCCAATTACTTTCTTCTTACTCTAATAATTTCGCGTTTTTATGGAATATTGATAATATTAAAAATTATTCTGAAAACAAACAATTAGAATTATGTGAAAAAGTTGAAAATTTATTAAACGATAAAAATCGCAATGAACGAGACATAACTGCCGTGGAGTTATTACGTCTCCAGAAGAAACTTTAAATTAGATAACAATTAACAACTTAGTGGATTCTTTTCCCAATACGAGCATAATACTGCGTATTTTAATAACAATGCCGGTTTCTGTTGCGCAGAACGATCTTTTTCAAAACTCACCATGGGGCAAAACTAACTAAGTAATCTTGCTATCATTTCAATAGAAACGGGCCAGCTAAAAGAATTAGACACCGAAGATTTAATTAAACAATTTGCAAAAATTAAAGCACGGAAAGCTCAATTCACTTAGCTAAAATATTAACAACAACACCTCATACCTGGATATTAACCTTAAAAAGGTGACATGTTACATTATTAAAATAATATATTGTTTTATTTTTATTTTTCGATCAGTTTCGTCCTGTGATATATAAACGAGTATTTTTAATGTTTTAAATATTTTTTTATTTCTTGTGCTTTTGTATCATATACTACATTTGAAACTAAAATACAAAAATTTGGAGTTGTAATACTGTTAGAATATATTTCTATTTTGTATAAGTTTATAATTGTTATATACCTCAATGAAAAAATACTTGTATGGCTAATGGCTTGTACTTGTAAAATCAATGAAAATGAAAATAAATTTATGAAAATACTTTTTAAAATTATTTTTCAATAGTGGATGATAATACCTAACTTAACCCGTATCTGTACTCACATATGAACGTAGTACAAATTTGGGGCGTTATTTTAAATTTGCACAAGGGCGTCAAAAGTGCTAGGCGCGGGCCTTAACAAACGTGTCAACGTTTAGAGTTTTGTTTATGTTTATAGTTTTTAAAAAATATAAAAAAAAACAATTAAACAGCGACAATCAATAATAATCACCGACCTATACCAAACAATTAGAAATATATAAGCAGCATATCTCTTTACAATTTTTTGCATGCAGTGCGATATTAACAAAACCTAGATGCAGTTTTTTAATTGATATTCTTTGAGTATCTTAAAACTACTGATATACAAGATAAATGTTTCTATACACACCATGCGTCGTAATTATTAAAATACCGACATTTAAAAAATGTTTTTTAAGGGGAGGGTTTTCACGTAGTTTGAGTATAGGGAAATTTCGGTTTTGCAGTTCATATGGTTTATATATATATCTTTTCTTTTGAATCGTAAATTTAACCTAGAATAAAAAGTAGTGCATTCTAAACACGTTATTTAATCGATCATTATATCTGAAATTTCTAATTTACAAAGAAAAAATTCTGCAAAGATTAGCGTCAGTCGTATATAAATACTGTCAATCTTTGTAAAATTAATGAAAAATTAAATATAATAGAAGACTAATTGTATTTTTGTCTGCATAACAAAAATAAAAAAACTTTAGGTTCAATCATTATTTGCATTTTTTTAACTACGATCTGTGTGTGTATTTGCCACCATCACTACAGCATTCAAACGTTCCGCCTCAGTTACAGTCATTTTTCAAAATGTTAAACAGTTCAGCTGATTTCCGTAAGAGGCGATGTGTGTTTCTGTAACCAACAGGATTCGTTTTATTTGTGGTCTTACGTAGTGGGTGCCAATTAAAGCGAAGTACTCATAGTGCGTCTACTTGCAAATTTAATTTAATTAGGACTACCTGCCTATCAAGAACATCTTATTAATACACGCATAAAGTTAATATTATTATTTACTGTTTTCATTAAAAATATTTTATATGGCGCTTCAAAAAGAAACTTCAACATGTGTTCAAGAATATGATTAATTTCTTATATTGACTCATATTAATATCATTCTTTACAGATAACACAGATCTGAGCATCGAATACATTGACCAAAAGGTTGAAAACTTAATAGCTTTAGCTCTCTTACTAAAGTACGCCGTCATTACGTTTTTAGTGTATCTTTTGACCTTCTTCAAATTACACCATGCGATAGAAAAGTAGTACTACTTTTCATATTTATGTTGCAATTTATCGGGCACCAGAGTAACCTTTTTAGCAATGTCCGCAATTTTGGATGGTGTACACAATAAATCACTAAATTTATTTTCTTTTTTATTCTTTGTATTTGAACGTTTGAAGAACATAAAACTTTCGTTCACCAGTAAATACTTGATTAATTGAGTAGCGAACGTTTCGTACATTTTGTTGCGCGAGAGCGATTATGCCCTGTCAAATGCTAGTGATTGTAGACAAAAAAACAAATCTAATAAGTATTACAAAAAAATATGAAAAGCACGTCTTTATCTCTATGGTTTTACCAGTCTTTTAACTAAATTTAGGGGTGATTTAGGGACTAAGTATTTACTGTAAATTTTAGGACATTCTTGGTTTCTTTGATTGTTGCCAACAAGTATAAACATTTGCATCCGACTCTTGTTACGTAAATTACTATTTCAGTGCTTAAACAATCTTAGCTATGTGCAGAAAAACTGCAATGTCGTACATAGGTTTTCAACTTTACAAGTTTCCTATAATTTTGTTCGATAAGTTAAAAAAATGTAACGCCATATTTGTTTTGCATAAAAAAATATTTGTTTATTGAAATTTCAAACATTAAAAACGTATGTATGTGATACTTTAACTAACTAAGCAATTTACAAGCAATCCGCCCTAATGTAGTGGATCAAATAGTCTCCCATTACGCCGACGTGGTTGTTTCTAAATTGTATTTAGGAAATGATTTTTATTCAACACCAACGTGACATTTTTCCGGGTAATCGTTAAGAAATTTATTAAACGAATCCAATTCGTTTTGTTGTATGCGGACATTTCACGTTCTTGTAATGATTATAAAACATTTGTGTACCAAAAATTCAAAACGTTTACTGCCTTTGATAAAAGAAATTTGTAACATTTAAAAACGAACTTGTTCTCTTGGAAGGAAAATTCTTGCGTTTTTTAAAACTCGAATTTCATTACAAGAAAAGCTGTAATACACGTAAACTTAATATAAATAAATCCCTGCACAACAAGGTATTGATATTAAAGTTAAAAATGCATTTTTTGATTTTGGTGGAGGACTGTAGAAAGCAGAAGGTTTAATTGATATGGTTTTGCAAAGTTTGACGTTTACAGTGAATAATGGTGAATCAGGCGAGAATCAGCGGGAAACTGAAGAAAGTCAACTTTTAGGTAAAGATTTTGTGGTATTTTGTACCAAAATCAGTATGTTTCTGTATTGTAAATTTTTCAATAAAAAAAATTGATAAAAACCGGACTAATTCTTCTTCTATGATAATTGTGATTAATGATTAAATTAAAACGAGTTGTTCGTACAGTGATCAATATTGTTTATAAGTTATACAAAAAAAAATTAACTACAGTAAAATAAAAATTTTAAAAAGAGAACATAAAATAATACTTATTTTAATATAAATTTAATCGTTTCAATAATATTTGTCACAAACGACAAAGAAGTTTTAGTTTTACTTCAATCGCACGTAAAGATTACACGCGTTTAAATTTTTTATACATATTAATTTAAACCAAATTAAATCATAAGAATGCTAACGGTTATAAGAAACATTGTGAAAAAGTAAATTGTTAACAGAACAAATTGAAGCTTAGCAATCTTGTTGTTAAAAAAATTACACTGTACAAAACTTTAGATTAACTTAAAATTCAATAGGATATACAGACAACACATAATTTTTTTTTGTAAAACGTAAACGTTAAACCATACCACAGTAACCTAAGTGAAGAACAAATATATATTATGCAAATAAATAACGTAAAATGCTTAAAAGATTTATTGCGCTTACATAAATTGAAAATTTTATTTTTTTCTGACAAATGAATTAATCGTCAAGTAGACAAATAGAAACTTTGTAAGATTTTATACAGCGATCTGTTTCAGATTGAAATTTATGAACGCACTTATGAATAACGTCTGCCGATATATGATCAAGAGTTTTGGCCATTAAATCACAGTCCAGTTCTCCATTTGGACGGTAAAAATTTAGGTTTTCGTCCAAACATTTTAAATAACAACGCGCGTGTTCTTCGTTTGGAAGTTCGTTACCATTAAACATATTTTTTGCAACGTCTGGATCCACTTCAGTTTCTTCAATGCATTTTTCTTGAAATGGCGCAATCAGCTCATTTACTGACGTTTCTACCGACTGAGGCACCTTAAATATTGATAAACAGTTTTTTCATTTAAAAATTTAAATTTCATACCGTTTTGGAATAAGCCACAGACACAAGTACACAAAATACCAGTGTTAATTTCATTTTAACGTATAGTAACTTATAATATATTAATCTAAAAATTTACCTATATTTATATACATCTAAAATTATATTTAGTTTAATTATTTTGTATCTTATTATTTATTAATGACAAAATTTGCTATTAATTTCAGGGACGTACATATATAACAAAAACTAATAACACACATTAAAAAGTATTAGACTAAATTGTATTATGTAAAGCTTGTTAATAATTAACTATCTTTTATTTGTAACACAAACTGTCGAGACAACTTGCGTTTACAAAAAAATAGTTTATTAGTAAAGATTTTTTTAATAATTTTTAGAGAAAATTATATTATTATTTATAAAAAATATGTTAAGTAGTCCAAAAGTACGAAATGCTTGATATTAATAGAACGGTTCGCCTCCTGGTAATGATTATATTTTAAGTTGATCAAATTAATGATCTCTTCTTTTAGGAGGTTAGACAGAAGCAACTACTTCAGCTTTTTGCGACGTCTCGTGTTCAGGATGAACACTTCATCAGGCTCAGCCACTGAATCAAAGAAACTTCAGATATGATTAAACATGTAATTAAAAACTACTAATTTTTTGGTTACATATCGTGCACTTTGACAAACGTATAACGATTTCAAACTGAAGATTTGTGAGGTTGTGTCTTTTAGTAGCGCAGCTAGAGTTTGGAAGGAATTGCATTATTTGAACTAGTTTTAATTAAAAATGTGTATTATATTTATTTAGCTTAGTGAGATATTCATTTGTAATTATGGTAAAGTTTAAGAAACGAAACACTAAAAAAAGACAAAATAATGCTGAAAACACAAACCGAAAAACAGCAGCAGTTAAAAAACTACTGACGAATAATATGTCACGATCAGCGACTATATAACGTAGAATAGTAAAATTTAGAAAACACGTTAACTATAGAAAATACTTTTAGACATAAAAGTTTTGCCATAAAACGCATTAATAACTTTTTAGGGTAAATGGTGTACTTATTTAATAGAATTTACAAGCCAGCTTTCGAACTTAGACTAAGTTCTTCGTCAAGCAGTATAAATTAAATTAATTTTACAATTCTAAAACTAAGGTAACTAAAAACAATAAATCGTAAGAGAATTTACGCAAGTTTATTTAGCTACAGCATTTGCTCAAAGCTCTAAAGGAAAACCACCATAAAAACTCGAGACGTAACTTAAGGGTAATTGGTGGACAAATTAAGATTAGGAAATAACAGGTGCCAGATAGTTCATAACCACTGTCTCTTTGAAATTGTTATAATATTTAATAATTTCAATAACTTCTCTAATTTTTCTTTATTTATAGTTCTTTGTTTTAGAAACTGATTTAGTTTTCTCAAGGTTTATATCATGAAGAGTGTCAAGTTCATGTTGGGCAATGGCAGACTTACTAAGCTGGAGTAAACGAAGATGTCTTTTATGTTCTTTCAATCTCGTATCTATAGTTCTATCAGTTTGGCCACCTTGCCACAGGTGTTTGTGACTTGGTACACTCTACAGGTATTGTAAGGTATTTTATTTTTTATATGAGTCAACAAATTTTTAATTTTGGTTGTAGTGTTATAAGCAACTTTAATCTTATGTCTTCTTAGTATTCTTCCAAATTTGTCATTTATGTTGGAAACAAAGGGTAAAATAACAAAGTTTTGGTTAATAGTTGAATCATCTGTTAAAGTAAGTCTGGTCTTTGGTCGAAGAAATTTTTTAATTTGTTCTTTATTAAAACTAGTGGCGGCTTCTCTATTAGGTCATTCGGACAATGACCCTCCAAAATAAATTAGAAAATTATTTTATTTACTTTAAAATTACAAGAACCCGCGTTTAAATCAAATTATCAGCGTTTGAATTTCAATTTCCATTGTAAGCGCAACAGATGCGAAAACTTACGAATTTACCCGAGGCTGTTGTGTTTTATAGTCCCTGTGTATTATATTGGATTATATAATGCAGCCGAATCGTAAATGATACTTATTGTAGTCAAGAGTGCAACACGCATAATACAATCTTATGCGAATTAGAAAAAGACAACTAAATGGTTTTTGCGGTTGTCAGCCGAGTCCCATTTCGCGTACTCAATGCAATGCTTACGTCATTTATTATTATCTCTGCAATACGTGTTTGTAAAACAAAAATGCTGTAATGCACATTTTTTATCTCATACGACAAACTTTGCACTCGATTTTTTAGTTGTTTGATAACATTCGTTTGTAACCAATGTCAATGACTTTCACAAGTTAAAAGAAAATTAATTATGTTTAAGTACATATTACCGTTTTTGTTTGATAAAAACATTAATCGCTAATAATAGTTTAAATTTAGAAAGACGTTTAGAATTTAAAACCAATGGTTGTCCTCGGCCTTTACTTCAAATTCGATAAACAAGTAAACATAAAAATAAAGAAGTACACCGTAATTTTAAAGAATCTATGTACGATTTATCAGAATAGATTTGTGTATGTAAAGAAACATGGAAAAATTTTTAATTGAAAACATTGTAAATTTTAATGAACTTGTTATCGATCATTTTGCTGATTCTAAAGATGGACGAATAATAGATCTTAAATATAAATAGCTTTAATGCAAAAACGTTTTTTATTTACTTTTTGTGATAATTGCGTTTTTTTGAATATTTCAAAATGACCCCCTGGTATGATTGACCACCAGCCGCCACTAATTAAAACCATTTCTTAAGGTCTTCTTGTAATTTATCTTTGTGACGAGTTATCATTGCACGATTATATAATGTGCGAATCGTTCCAAGTTTCTGAGCTGGGTCAGAATTTGCCTTTATTTATTGATCTGTATGTGGTGGTTTTCGATGAACTGAACGTATTAAAGTACCATCTGGTTTTCTTTCTATCTTTACATGAAGAAAAGGTAAGGTACCGTTAATTTCTTTTTTAATACTAAATTTTATGTTTAGATGTTGATTGTTAAAATATTGCAGAAAAATGTGTAGTTTATCCTCACCATTAGATCTAAATAGCAAAAATATCATCTACATATCTAAGCCATAATTTTGTTTTTTTAAATGCAGATTTTAAAGCTTCTTCTTCAAAATGTTCCATAAAATAGTAAATGGATAAATTGGCGATCCCATTGCTACACCATCTATTTGTTTGTAGTATTCACCATTAAACAAAAAGAATGTTGTCAAACAATGTTTAAATAACTTGACGGTATTATTGGCAAACTGTCGTTGCAAAAGACGTAAAGTATTAACTATTAGTACTTTAGTGAACAACGAGGAAACATCAAAACTAACCAGTAAATCATTTGAAGATAATCTCTGTATACTAATTATTTAAATAAAATGTTTGTGTTCTTTATAAATAAACTACTCAAGCGAATATAATGTTTCAGTATAGAATTTGAATACTTAGATAGTTCATAAGTTGTTGATCCAATACAGCTAACAGTTGGTTGAAGAGGTGCATTTGGTTTATGCATTTTGGGTAATCCAAAGAATCTAGGAATAAGAGGATTTTGTGGTTAGTTTCCTAATGGTCTCAGTTGATAAATTACTTTCTTTCAATAATTTTGTAGTTAACAATTTTGAACTTGTTATTGGAATTTTGAAGTAGCTTTATGTAAGGTGTGAGATCATTAAGTAAGTTGTTAGCTTTGTTAACGTATTCTGTTTTATCCATTAAAACAATACCTTTCTTTATAAGGTTATGTTTATTTTTTAGATCTTTTAATGCTTGGTATTCAGAATTGGTAAGATTCTTCTGTGGAAGTATCGCTCTTTGTAGTATTCGAGTTGTTTCAAATCGAATCTCGGCTGCTTCACGATTTGGAAGATGACTGATTCTAGCTTCAATGTTAGAAATAATTTCTTCAACAGGAATTCTTACAGGAGCAACAGCAAAATCGAAACATTTGGACAAAACAGAACTAACAGTATCGGATAATTTATAAAAGCTTAAATTAACAACCAGTTCATAATTTCTATAATCAATGTTTTTACACGATTTTATAACCTGTTTGTTAAATAAATTATTAAATTTACTTATCTGTTTAGATCTAATATCATTTTCGTGATTTTGCGGTAGAAGAGATCTTCAAGAAATTTCCAGGATTAGAAAATAAATTGCATCATCGTTTTAAAAAAGTTAGATTACATAGTTTATTTACCTCTTTTTTCTTTAGTATTTCAAATAATTTGACCAATTACACTACGTCTAGAGTTTTTATGGTGGTTTTCCTTTAGACCTTTAAGCAAAATGCTGTAGTCTATAGCTAAATAAACTTGCTCCAATTATCTAGTTCTCTTACGATTTATTGTTTTTAGTTACCTTAGTTTTACAATTGTCAAATAATTTAATTTTACTGCCATTACTGCTTTACGAGGAACTTAGCTCAAGTATTATTTAACAAGAAAATACGAGAAAGCATTGAAATCATCAAATATCCCAATAACTAAACTATCCCCACCTTGGTTCTCTGTTCTTACTCATTTGCCGAATTTAATAAGAGATATTGTGTGACGTGCAGTTTTTTACAATGTGTGAAAGCAATTGATCTTTTTTAATAAGTATATAGTCAATTTTCTATGGAAAAAGAAAAAGTTATTTTGGAATTATTTTATACGAGTCGCACTACAGGAGAATTTAGATTTTGGTATCATCTGATTCATAAAAACGGCCGCGTTTCCTTTATCGGCTTTACGAACAACAATGGATTTATCTTGCTTAAACGATTTTAATGCTAAAAACTCAAACTTGTAAATATTACTTCAAAACATTTTGAAATTTTAAAATTTTTGTAGTACAGTGCACACCGTTTATTGGAATCACGGATAATGTTATGAGTCGGGTAGTGTTTTCCCTTTATTAAAGAACCGGTTGGACGTATGCTACTATATAGAAAATACATCGTTTATAGGAATCATAATTTTGGTTGTTATCAATTTTGTTCTCAGGTTTGTTTCTATACATAAAAAATAACTTATTTTGCATAAATTTTTTAGCTAAATTTTAACAATAATCTTGTTTAGAATGAAAAATTTAATAACTGTACTCTAAAAATACTTGTTTTGCATAATTAGCTTTATTTTTGCAGTGTTATTTATTTATTCAAGTATTTTGACTGATTTAAGTTACATTACCTTACATAAACATCTGTAAATCGTTATCTTCAAAAATTAACTTGGAAAAAATACGCAGTTCTTAGAATAACAACTTAATTTAGCTTCGTCTTATGTGACAACGTAAATTAAACATTATTTTTTATTTATTTTTATTAACAATGGCAACAAATTATTTAATGCAACAGGTCCATAATTTTTGATTTAATTTGGCTCAAATTTTTTTAAATGTTTAGAACCTGTTAGTCAGATAAACGCTATATTTACTGCTTTCTATCCAGTAAACATTTACTTGTTTCTTTTCCGTTTCAGATTTTGTTATCATTCGGTTATTGTTCTCAAAAACCGTAAGTCCCAAGGTGATTCGATTAAGCGGCGAATGTAATAGAACTAATTTATTTGCAAAAAGAAAAGAAAAAAACCGTTTAAACATAGCTTCTGTAACTGATACAGTGTCTTCAACTGAAAATTATTTTGAAACAAAACAACTGTTTTTGCGAAGATGCAGTACTAGATTTCACTTCAACGTACCTAATCTATTTCTTTTGTATCAAATTGTTAAATTTTTTAAGATTATTATTTGTAACTAAACTGTGTGAAGAACTTTATTATTTCTTCTCATTCATTCGTTTGCTGTCGTACATATTGGTAAACCGATAGAAACGTAAGAATTTGTATAAAGGAACATGTAGTTGACTCTAACAAACTTCTAAATCAGCGGCAAGAAACATGCTAAAAACAAATCACACTTCTCATAGTTATTATCAGAACAGTAAAGAATTTATTGAAATATTTAATATGTTTAACATTATTCTAAATTCTAGTTTTCCTTTACCGGATGATTAAACTAGTTTATTAAACAGAAGTCGCTCTATAAAAGAATACATTCAAGACGATCAATCAGATCAGTCGGTAGATAGCTATACACACGGATTTTTCCCAAAATAGAACATTATAGTAAAACATTTAGTTTTTCTTAATTGTTTTTTATATACCAACCAATCATTAAAATTTCATCATAACAAAACTATAGATTTGTCGTCAATTATTAAGTTACAAAATAAACAGACATATCTATCTACTATTATGCATATTAAGTATAAAATTATAATAATTGACGTTATTAATTTTATGATACACAATGTATTTTAGTAATTTTAAATAGTACAGTATCCATTTAAATAGACAGTTAAATTATAATGTCCTCAAATAAAATTAGATAATAGTTTGTAGCGATCAAATAAATAAATTAATGGTTTTATAATTTTAAAACGTAAATGGTTGTTGATAGCCAGATAGGAACAAAGCGTTTTCAAAAGTTTATTTCTAAAATTTAATACTAATTAACAAGGCAGAAAGTGTGGCGGTTCGCCCATAAGCGCAGGTTCGGCGAACCGGACCTGTTTTGGGCACAGCGAACAGCCTTAACTGAAACTTAACTAAAAATTACAAAGCGAAATGGTCGAAAAGAAGACAAAACTTTAGCTCAAATTTAGAAATATGTCAATTGATGAATTAACGTTCAACAGACAAGCCATAGCTTTTGTTACTAGAAACCAGATAAATGATTTTCCAAAACACCAGTGGAGCTTATAGAAATCGCCCAAAACCTCAAAAACCTTTCCCTAAGTAGATATAAAAATGCATTAGAACAAAATTAACAATAAATGAAAAAAAAAACCGTTAAGTACAGACTGCAGCATTTTAAAATGTATTTTTAGCAAATTCTAAGAAGGCGCCCATAACTATACCAGGTAAAAGATTAACACAATAGCTTGAATGCAAAATGTAATTATCTACTTAAAGGTTCAGGTACAAATTAACCACGCTAATCTGTGGTTCAGATAAGAAAATATTTACTTAAAAAACTAAAAAATAATACATTCTGGTCGATTAAATTCTTTTCGTTTACGAAGACCTCCTGGCTTAGAAGTTAGAAATGCAATACATAAACGGACGTTTAGTATCAGCAGTGGTATTAGTAATAGGGATGGTTTTGAGATGATGATATCGGAGGCAGAAGTGAAGTCCTTTATTAACCTGCGCGAAGTTGAAAAAAAAAATATTTATTCTCAAAATCAAGAAAGAAGAATCTTCTTGCGTCATCAAAATATCTAATCAAGACAGGGATTTGCGTTACCACTTTTTATACATATAATGACAATCTAGATTCTGTTCTAGGAATGCTACTATATAAAAAACGATAAAAACAATTAGGCAATCCAACAACTTGTCAAAATATTTCCAATAAGGCGTCGTGGGGCAAACGTTGTTTGACAACCGTGTAACAGATATGTTTTTCATTGAGAAATACAGTGCCGGTTATTAAGTTTAATCACTGATTTTCTATTTTTTTAAGTGTTTATTTTTTTGTGTGTATGTGGATTGTTTGCTTTTATTTGTAAGAGGATAATACAAAACGAGGATTGAATGTGGTTGAATTGGTATATGCTTTAATGAATGTATGATGTTTTTTTATCCTTTGCATTTAAATTTTAGCAGAGAAGGCATGTTATATAACTGTACTGTTGTGGGGTATGATAGTTAAATAAAGATCAAGTATCATTTTATTCAATTCCTGTTTCGACACACATATGTGTGCATAAAAACGAACTCTCACAACAGCACAGAGACTACGCTGCAATTAAAAAAAAAAGTTTCACAAATTTGAAATGTATTTTTAAGAAAAACCAGCAGTATTAGATGATGTTATCTATCTAGACTAGATATCCTCTCAAAATATAAAACATACAAGAAGTGCGATTCATAAACGTATTGTAGATATTTTGCACGAAAGAAAAGATACGGAAAAAATCAATGAAAAGTTGAAGTAGTACCTAGTACAGTTAGTTTTTAAACAATGACTTAAAAAACTTATACTAACAATAAGTGATTAAATAAATAACTATTGACTGTTTATTATGTGAAAACTAATCGTATTTACTTATATTTATATATATTTATGAACTCACAGCACATTTTGTCAATAAGGATTTAACATTGGTTATCGATTTTGTGTTGTAAAACAAAAACGTCGTTGAAAAACATGTATAAGATCTCAAAATACTATGAACAAAATATAAAGAATAGTTTAAAGCTAATGAAAACAATGTAACAATTGGTTTTGTTTGGCTCACACCGCCATCTTTGTACGTCACGAATTTACGAGTTCTGGATTGCTTAATTATAAAGGATATAAGACTTAACTGAATAATCAAAAAATTGTTTACCTATATTATGTCAATTAGAAACTTCTTCGAATTGTTTATATGAATCGTATCGCATTAATAATTATTAATTAGGTGTACACTTGTCGCCCTCGCGTAAAAGTAATCACATCAAGATAAAAAGATTCCACTTCCGCTTAGTTGTCTAAGGTCCGGTTTCACCAACTAAAATTTAACTGTAGATTAACTAACCTACGATTAAATTTAAAATCCTGTCATATCATTGGTTAGTGGTTTTAAGCTAACCAATGATATGACAGGATTTTAAATTTAATCGTAGGTTAGTTAATCTAGAGTTAAATTTTAGTTGGTGAAACCGGACCTAAGTGTATAAGTCACTGTTTAGATGTGTCTTGCTGCTATCTAATATTTTGAAATAAAATATCTACCACGTTAGCAATATCACTCAAATTAAGGTAAGAAGAAAACGTGGCAATTTCTAAATCTAAAACATTCTTGAAAAATATAGTACAATAATCTTCGTAGTCAAAATTTGAGACGAAAGCTCTGATGTTTCAAAATCGCACTCGTAAGCTTCGTAACCACTAATCAGTAATTTAGTGCGTCATAGTAATTTCGTTAGTTAATACTTAACAGGTTTAAAAAAAACAGTTACTTTAATAAGTATAATAAAAATTAATTTCATAGTTAGAAATCAACGTGAATGTGAATGAATATCACTATGCCTAAAAGAGCCTGCGTTAATCGCGAAAAAGCAAGACCTTCTCAACTAGTTGCTCAAGATTCGGAAAATACAAACACGAGCATGCAAATTAACAGGGGCGCAATTGGATGTGGAGGTGAAACTGCAAGTAATTTCTCAGAGAGTTCTAAATTTAATGAACAGTATGACTATGACACAAAATTCTGAACACTTCATTTCAGGCTCAGGTTCCAAATTCAAGTTGGGATACAAGTAATAATGAGCATATATCACAGACAAGGGGTCATTTGATCGAAGAATTTTTATTATCGCTTCTTATGATTGTCCTTTCTTCAAAAATACAAAATCGCTGCATTACGTCAATTTGAAAATAATAGTAAGATTCTGAGCCAAATTCTGTCCATGAATTTTAAAATTTTCAACCAATTCTTAAAAGTCGTTTTGGTAATTTGCAGTAACATATTGTCAAAAATCATAATAATAATTACTTTTGTTGCAATTTATGTGAACGACAAATTTAAATTAAGCACAGAAAATACTATGGTAAAATTTGCTTCATTGCAGTACTTGTATGTCTTGAATTACATGAAGACAAATCATTCATGATGAACAGACATTTTATCAATAGCCTAGTTTAATGGCAATTACACATTGCAATAAATTGCTTAACATAATAATAAACAAAAAAGAAAGTATTAATAGCGGTTGCAAAATTAGTTATGATGATTTGCACAAAAGGTTAATATTGAATTCGGATATAATTATGTTGGTAAAAACCAGTAGATTATCAGCCTTCAAGTTAGAAGCATCGTTTCGAATATATGCATTTTTCAATAAACATTTTTTTTATTTATCGATAGGAGAAAACATTCAGTGAAAATAAGTGAGTTTTCGATATTATTTATTTTTGAGATTATTATTCAAGATATAGATATTGCATTATTTCATGATCTAGTTGTTCATAAAAAACCAGTAAGGAAATTGAAATAATTAATAGAGATTAAGAATAACCTCACGTTTTTTTTAATCATTTAGTTTTTGCTTCAACGTATTATACACATTGACAATGCAAAAAAGTTTTTTTTGTAAAAATAGTAAAACCATAATACTTTAACATAATTAAAGAAAACAGTGATCCATAATAGGCTTAGATTATATTGCATAAACTTAATATACAATCATTAAATAATATCGAAATAATATCTCAATGAATTTATTCAAAAAGCAATTTTTCGATCGTTTAACTTTTATTAATAATGGAATTATTATAAAATCATGTTACAAATAAGATACCATAATTTAAGACTTGAAAGAAAAACGACGCTCTATAACGTATGATGTCTACTTCGTTTCCGCTGAAAGTTCAGTCACCTACATTAACGTTGAATTAACTAGAAAGTTCATATACACTGGTTTTGAAAAAAAAGCTTCTTGCAGATTCATGCATTTTTTATTATATAAACTAATACTTAATTAGTTTAATTCAGTCTTTAGTTAATTATTATCGAAGAAAAATGTCGAGTTTAAATTTAAAAAACCATAATGAAAAGTCTACAATTAATATCTTAGATGATGTGCTTCAGGTAAGTTTGTTTTTATATTTTTCTTAATATTTGTTTTATTAAACCATTTGCTCAAATTTTATATAACCATTGATAGTTCTTGTAACCAATTCTAATGTTAATTGTAATGGCTAATTGCAATGCAATACCACTGCCTTTAACGATAATGTAAGATGATTTTTATTCTCGATGCTTGTTCGCATTTTTTAAATTTGGTTTAATTAACAATATGTACCTAACTAATTTTAACAATATTTTTATAGCATGGGTTAAGTGACATAATGCTAGATGACCCATTCGTAGTCGTAGTAGGCCAAGTAAGCTAATGATATAAATCTTTGAATCCGTTTGTATTTCGAGACTCGGTTTAATTATGAATTTTTACTGTTATTACAGGTCTTTCCTAATCCTTCTTCTGATGTCCCTATGTGCGATGATGATGCAAATACGGTAAATTACTTTTTTCTAATAATTTTCAATTAGTAATGATTGCATACGTTATTTTGTTACAGTCGCTAGGTGATTATAATGGCTGCGTCATGTGGGTTAACAAGAATCAAAATCCACAAAATCCATCCAACAGAAAAGACTTGGATGAGAGACGAAAAAGTATGTACCAGGAGAAGGAAGAGAGTCAGCTGGCCCTAATAGAAGGGCAACGCCAGCTAGGGAAAAGCACAGACATCAAAGTGGCCGACTACGACAAACAATTTATCGATAGTGTCAAAAACTCTTACAAAAACATTAAAATCAATATTAGCAGAAGCGAAAAAAGATGTAGTGCACGAAAAATACAAATTCAAAAACTACAATGTGAAATAGATAAGTTAAAAGACGAATATAACGTAGAATATAAGAAAACAAAAGAGTTATGTAGTGAACTTAGAAAATGCAAAATGTATAGCAACAAATATGGATTTAGTTTAGTTTGAAAATTGTATTTTAATGTAAAAAAAAATTAAAAAAACTTTATTACCTCATTCTTCCGAATAAAATTTTTAATAATTTTTTTAACAAAACAAATTTACTGTTCAACTTTTTTTAAAATGCATATCAATTTTAAAGTTTTCAAAAACTTTGAAATGAGTTTGTTAACTATTCTAAAAGCTTTATGAAATTGAAGCAGACTCAATAATTTAAATATTTCACAATATTTTAATTCAAAATAATTTTCCATACAATTGTTTATTATTTCTAATTTCAAACACTTTACGCATTACAAAGAAATTCAATGTTATTCACTAACACCGTTTGGAACGCTATTCTTGTAAACAACATTAAAATAATTTTAATTTACTTCTTTTGTTTCGGTTTTTAACTTTTTTTATAAACTAATTTTAAGAAAAATACTTCTTGACTTATTATTATATCATGCACGTATTACATTATACATCGAGTACCTTCAATTTCTGTCTCACTTTTACATTTCGAACAAACCAATATTACAACTAGGTACCATGCATGCATGTTGACTTTAAGAAAGTTGGAGGTTTTTTAAACCGTAAAAATATTTTATCGTATTTATATATCTACCAAAGTGTAATAAAATTCATCATAAAATTTATTAAATACGTTATTTACTAAACTTACATTTAAATTGCGTTTGATAAATTTTGTATCTACATAATAGTTACCAAAGTAAAGTAAAACGTGTAATAGTAAAATAAAAAAGGTATAATTATTTCAAACATTTATCATTAATTTTATTTTTACATTTATTAAATTCTTAGTAATTTCGTACTTTTCCAAAGCTTTCAAATATGATTTTAATCACAGTTTATAATTTTTTTCATGCGCGCTCTTTTTTGGCTCAATCTTGAATAAATTCAATATTTGTTGTAGCACCAACGGTTCCTTTTTTGTGCTGTCAACATCGAAAACGTCAATATTCGTTCGTTAATATGGTTACGTAATGAGCGAAAAAAGCTCTAGAGTGGCAAAATAAAAGCTAGAAATCCATATGAAACTAAGTGTTCAAAGTCAATTATTATACTAGAAGTATGCTGCACGTTAGTTAAAATTTAAAAAAACGATGTCAAATTTGAAAGATTTAGACATAAATGTAGTACCGCATAACATTTCTGGTGATTTTACGAAATTTTCGCGTTGCATTAACATTCGTTATGCTACGATGTACTTTTGACGCTTCGTTACGTAAATTACTATTTTGTGCTGCTAACCTCGCAAACGTCAATATTCGTTCGTTGGTGTAGTTATGTAATGGGCGAAAAAAGTACTAAGATGACCGGCATTGTATATACGAAGTTTTGTCGTTTAATAAAATTTCAACTTTTTGACATAATTCTAATTGTTCGTTTTCAGATTAATTTTTAAATTTATCAATATTCTATAAAAACGCGAAATTATTAGAGTAAGAAGAAAGTAATTGGAATCTCTCATCCACTGATGTTATGATTATATCTAGAGCATTAAAAAAACAATCAACTTTGAACTTTAAAGTTTCGTCTTGGATCGGTTCATCGTCATATTCATAATCAAAATGTCTTTTTTTTTATTTTTCGCGGTCTTAGACCTCTTTGTTTTTTGAATTTAGGTTATATGTCTAAGTTGGGTGCTATTTCTTTAGCATCAATCAATAGATCATTAAAACCTTTATCGGAGCGATAAGCTTTCAAAAAATTATTCAAATTGTTTAAATGATTACAACACTGAGCAACTTCAAAGTTCGGTTTTTGAATAATTTTACTAACGATGTTAACCTTACTTAAAATAGTATATTACAATATCGATCTTTTCGGCCCAACAAAAAACTTTCATTATTAAGTTGGTTCACGCTTATTTTGGGGTATGTAATTTTATAACGTTTTTGTATTGAGGGCTTAAATTAATTCTTTAGCAGGTCCGATCCCTCCACCTGTAACCTTATCATTGACGTTCGTAACACGTGAAACACCTGGTTGTCGAAAAGTTTCCATGACGTCAGGTCTCTAGAGGTTAAGGAGATGTACACCATTTTATGGAAAGAAATACTGATAAACTGCGAAGTTAATTAGAGGAAAGCTCGGCGCATTCTTTTACGTCAACCATTGTATGCATTAAATCAAATTATTTGTGCTCACGCAGTATGTACCTTTGTGTCAAATTGCATATTACGTTTTAGGTCAGACTGGTACGGGATTAGCTAATACCCTACTAGATATTCACAACTGTAAGTATTGCATTTTCTATTTTACTTAGTTGGTCATGTCGATTATTAGAATGGCCTCACGTACATACTAGGATGTAATCACAAGTAATATTAAACTTTTTTTGTGTGTCACATACTTAATTCTCGATACTTTGATTTTCGCATTCTCGAAATTAAAATTAATAAAGTGAAGTCATTCCTTTGTTAAATTTAAAAGTTAGATTGATTAGGGCACGTAAATGTGGGAGTTGTCCCGACAACGGGCGTAACTTATATTTGGCTTGTGATATCAACCCATGTAATATTGTTTGCTCCGTTTATGTAACTTACTTAAATACTGTCTTCTTCAACTACTTCTGTCATACAATAAATATATATTCTGTGTTATTACTTCTGTCGTGTTATTTGTTCTTTTCCAGCTACGGGTAGAGTTAGACGATATCTCCCTAATTTAACCCTTCATCGTCTTGGCGCCTTTTCAGCTTTTATCTATAATTTAACACCACAAAGCCTGCGATTCCCTCTCCGGAGAAACTGTGTTAGCCTTTGCCTCTTTTTTTGTTGTTACAAGAAAACCAGCATAACAATCTTTCGAAAGTTGACTCATATTTTCCGTTTTAGTAATTTTTGAAAGTGTTGATTTTTCATTATCAGCGGAACTTGAAGATGTTGATGAATTGCTTTCTAGAAGATCAGTTTCTTGTCTGCTGCTGATACTTGTTTCAAGTACAAGTTCAGAATATTGGAATTCAGCTGTATTATTGTTGTTATTAATATTTGGCAAAGTAGACTCGGGTTTTTAAAAAAAATGCGTAATTTTGACATGGTTTTCCAGTTCTTCCTCTCTTTTTCTTTTATTCAGCAAATTTTGGTATCCAGAAAATTTATTCTTTTTTTCTGGCATCTTGTATACTGTAAAGAAATTAATACGTAAGTAAACAAATTGACAAATTATACATAAAAAATGGAAATGTTTCGAAGTCTCAAACTCGAAGGTATTTTCTCAACATTACTTATTTCTGGTTATTTCAAGATTTATAAATTTTTATAAATAGTAATATATTACTGCTTATCAATTATTCTGTTTGAATTTACTTTAATTAACAAGGATGTTTATATAATCAAATATAAAAGGATTTTTGAGATGCAAGTTTTTGGCTTTTAATGTTTTAATAAATCTAAAATAAAAAATAAATTTTAGATGAACTCACTTTAATTCACAACACAAAACACATCGCTATAAAATCTGTAAAACTACAAAAAAAGTAAAGTTTCAAAAGCATATATGTTTTACCCCATGCACCTTTTCATTTCGCTAAGTTAATTATCGTCGCAGGCAGGATTCAAAGCTATATTATATTTGTGAATTTATTTTAAATTATAAGTAAAATATCTAGTACTGTTAATGTTAGAAAAAAATTTATTTAAATAAATTGTTAGAATTATCTCTATAAGAAACTGTAAAAATAATTCGAATTATTTACATACGTACAAAATTATATAAGAAAAACTGTTAAAAATGGCGGATACACCCACTCCCAATTCCTTTATCAGACTCATCTTTTGACAAAACCGAGAAAATATAAAAAGCCAGTTCCATACCAAATTTTAAGTTACTAGGACTTTTGGTTCGAGAGTTATGGTGGGTACATCCAAAGATAATTTAAATAAGATACAGCACTCCATATGTAAACAAGTCAAAAAAATATAAGAAAAAATGTTGTTTTTTAAAGTATCTTGCTTTCCCTTCAACATATGGAATTTTTTTCTAAAAAAATTGTCGTAGGCAGGATTCGAACGGATTATATAAGGAGTTCACTTTAAATTATAAATCAAATATCTAATAACCTGTTAATGTCAGAAAAAAAAATTTATTTGAATAAATTATTAGGAAGAAATAACTCTATAAGAAACTAAAAATAATTTGAATAATTTACATGCGTACAAAATTATATAAGAAAAACTGTTAAAAATGGCGGATACACCCACTTCCGGTTTCCTTATCATTATCCATTTCCTTATAGCTGAAAGTAAAAAGGAATCAAAACAGTAAATATTTAAAGCAACGTATATTTGTGTATAGTTTTCTTGCATTGAATATGTATATAATACAAACATTTTTTTGTTTAATTTCATCAACTTCTAAACCTTAATGCAACAACACCATATTTTACGAGGACTGGTAACTGATTTCTCAGAGGTAAAAAAGTTAAAAAAACATGAATGGAACAATTAAGGCGAAATAAACAGAAACCTATTACCAATGCTATTACTAGTAGTTTGTTTAATCTACCAGAAATAATTTTGTTCATAAACAGTAAAGAGGAGTTTCAGAATTTATAAAAAATACTTGATAAATGAAAATGGTTTTAAAAATGCTGTAAGTTGATATTCACCCTCACGCCTATAATAATTATATTTTAATGTCATAAAAATGAAAGATGATTACTTCAAAGAGTAAAATAATCTAACGTACAAAGATAATTTCATGTTAGCTATTGCTTCTACTAACAATTTTGTTCTTATGTTTGAAATTCAATACGAACGTTTTATTTTTTCTTCTTCAAGACGTATAGTTTATTAACATTCGACGTCTTCAATACGTCTTAAAGATGCCTAAAGACGTAATGAGTTGTCTTGAATATCTTGACTTAACATCTCTGAGATGTATTTAAGATGTTTATGTGCTGTTAGGGTCGTCATGTAGCCTAGAAGTACCTGCTACAGTAACAGTGCCAAGTGTATTTAAGAATGATCCTCAAGATTTGTTCGAGATTATTATTCTTTGGCACACTTTTCCAATTAGCATAAATGTTTTCCAGTAACATAAAAAAATGGTTATATTTATAACACAAAGTTAACAGTGTTTAATGTTTTTCCGTTGTTTCTTGGTTTTGGGGACCATTGCCACATAAATTCAACTATACTACTAATTTAGTCTTTTGGAGAGGCGTCCAATACCATTCAGGTTAGTCGGGGTGTTTGTTTTTAAAACCAAATTCCATTTTAACATTTCCACATACAGCTGCTGCTGTATGGAAATAACGTAACCTTTTTATTACATGTTTAGAATTCATGTTAAAAAAATCTTTTTTTTTAAGTTGGTAAAACTGGTAAAACTTAAAACATTTTTATGAAAAATAAAAGTTAGGAAATGCTGTTACCATGTGAACAAAGATAGATTTGAATTGTACTAGATAAAAACATAAGCGACTTAGTTATAATTTATGTTACAAACAGATCATAAACGATTTCGTTTAAACGTGTTTAACAAAAATCGTATTGCTGCAGACTACGAATTCCTTTGTAACGAAAATCGTTTAGGTAACGAAATTAGATATAGAATAGTGTTATTAATTCGTTACGTTACATTGCCGTTACATTATCACCCTTAAATTGTCGTTACATTACAACCGCTACATGCCATTACATTACAACCGTTACATTACATACATTACATTGCTATTACATAAACAACGATACGTTGTCGTTACTTATACACCGATTTATCACTATTACATTACAACCGTCACAAAGCTATTACATTGCAGTTACATTACAACCTTTTACATTGCCGTTACATTATATCCATTACATAGCCTTTACATTACAACCGTTACAATGTTGTTACGTTACAGCTGATATACCGTTAAAAAGTTGGCATGGAAAAGATACAGACAGACAAGGAAACGAAATGTAACGTAGGAGAAAAGAGAGAGATAGAAGTAAAAAGAAAAAGCTAGAGCAGAAAATTCGGGAATACAATAAGATCAATGAAAAGGAATAGAAAGAAAATCATAAAAAGAATAACAATAACGAAATTAAATCAGATATACAAAGCATACTTTAGGAGAGCGTGATAAAGGAAATATAAGATATGAGAAAAGCAATAGGCAAAGAGGGAAGGGGAGGATACTCTTGAAGAAATAACTCAGATAAAGATTTGATAAAGCAATTTAAGCGATTCCGTTCAAAGTTGTTCAATGCAAATCGTATTGCTGCAGTCTACGAATTACTTTTTAATTAATTAGATACAAAATAGTGTTGTCAATTCGTTACATTAACATTGTTACAATATTGTTACTTTACAAACATTACATTGCCGTTACATTATTACCGTTAAATTGTCGTTTCATTAAAACCTTTACATTGCTGTTACGTTATCAACGTTACATTATTACCATTACGTTACAAACATTGCATTGCCGTTACATTATTACTGTTACATTGTCGTCACATTATTACCGTTACATTACAACAGTTACGTTTTTGTTACATAAACACCGATATGTTACCATTACATTACAACCGTTACATTGCCATTACCATAGAACCATTACATTGCAACTTTTTACATTGCCGTTACATTACCACCATTGCATAGCTGTTACATTACAACCGTTACGTAGCCGTTACATTAACACCGTTGCATTGGAGTTACACTACAACCGTCACACCGTTAAAAAGTTGGCATAGAAAAGATACAGACAGACAATGCAATGAAGTATAACAAAGGAGAAAAGAGATAGAGAGAGAGAGAGAGAAGCCGAAAGGATAAGCTAAGACGATTCCGGTAAGAAAATTGAACAGACATATCAAATAAATAGAACAGAAAATTTCGGAATACAATAAGATCCATGAAAGGGAATAGAAAAAAAATCATAAAAAGAATAACAATAGCGAAATTAAATCAGGTACACAAAAAATACTTTAGTTATGAGCGAAATATTTCATAAAGAAATTTAAAGTAGAACAAGGACAGCATGATAAAGGAATTATAACACAAAAAAATAGACTAAAAGAAGAGGAAGAAGTTGCTCTCGAAGAAATAAATTAGAAAAAACTCGATAAAGCAATAAAAGACATTAAATTATGAAAAGCAAGTGGATAAGATAAACTGGAACCAGAGATGATAATGTATCTAAGAGAAAAAAAAGTAGAGAAAGGTTGTTAAATATGTATATGGAGAGAAGTATGGTAATCAGAAGTAATCCCAGAAGAATAAAATGAAAACATTATAATACCAATATATAAGGCAACCGAATAGGTAATCCGTGACAACTACGGTGTCATTTCCTTGGCAGTGTTAAAGGGTTTACGAGAATAATTGGTAACATCGGTAGAGAATAAACTAGAATATGAACAAGCAGGCTTCTGGACATGTCGTCAAACGCAGAGTAATATCATATAATTTAAATGAGAGGAAAAAGGAGAACTTTTTATCACATTCATAGATCTGCGAGCTGCCTTCGACTCAATACATAGAAAAAAAATTGGAAATGCTTAGAACAGGTATCAGAGAAACTAGTAATGATCATAAAAAACACATACAAGAATGTGAATTCAATCGTTAAGATAAAGAGCAAGGAGTCAGAGAGATTTAATATAGACCTAGGAATAAAGCAAGGAGAGCCTCCTCCTATTCGTATAGCAGTTATAGACAGACTAATTAAGAACACTGAGCTAAAAACTGTCTAACTAGAATGCCGATTATATGCCGATGATATAGCACTAACTTGGGACAGTTATAACAATATGAAACACTTATTAAAAATATAGACAGACGATAAATAGAAAACCTAAGCAAACATAAATAAATGTAAAACAATGATAATTAACAACAAAGCAAAGGACGAACACAGATATAAAACGTAAATAGAAAATGATTAGAAATAATTACTTGAGGAAATATAATATCGGAAGATGAGAAAATAAACTTAGACATAAACAATAGAATAAGTAAAAGTGTCAGATTATACTATGCATTAAATAAAGCAATATTTGATAAGCCAAAGACAAGAAAACCAAATAAAACTGTATAATTCATTCATTCTCAAAAAAATAAAATATTTTTTTGTTTGAAAAATATTTGTTCAAAATTGGCACTTTCCCGGAAATTACCCGTTAACTATATTGTGTAAATTAATTTATTATTTTATGCAGCAAATATCCAAATTAACTAGCAATACTACGTAATGTAGATATTTTTTTGTAATTACTTTAATAATAGGTTTTATATGTCTAATAGTAAACGAAGCCAAAAATAGATTATTACTGTTGTCATTTCGTTGTTCTTTAATTAATTTCACAAACTTTTATGTGGCGTTGTTTTTTATAATTTTTTTAAAGGTCTAACACGTCAGAAGAAAGAAGAGAACAAAAAATATGGCTATTAGCGGAAGATTGGTAACAATGTTCACAGCTGATGTGCAAGCTCTTTTGTTACCACATTTTCTAAAAGCAAGTGCTATTTATTAAAAGACTAAGTTTTGTGTTCACAATGATACGATTGATAAAACGATGAATAAGGAAGTAGACTGCTACCTGTGAAGAGAAGCAAAAACGAATTTGGAAGCAAATGTATTCACTTGAGCTTTCTATTTAGTAAATTAACGTTGTAATTAGACAAAAATATACCAAAAAAATTATAATTTATACAGACAGTTGTGCCTACCAAAATAAAAATACAGTTCTGGCAAATACTTGCTTTCTCAAATGACATTGTAATAACTAATATTTGGAAAAACGGCACAACCAAATGGAGATATACAGTTGTCACAGCTTAATTGAAAGAATTTTTTCATGTATATTACATGAACCACACCATGTTTAGAAATTTTTATAAAATAAAATACTACTTTAGAATCCGTCCAAAACAACTGTAAATGACTACAGACATTCAATAAACTTATTCCCTGAGAGTAACGTGGCTAAACTTTTTTTACCCAGTCAGCCACTTTGTGTTACTATTATAGAAAACTGTCGTTTCATTCGGGTTCATTGGCAATGTGGGAATAGCGTATTACAATGTTGTAATGTATTTAGGCAAAAGTGTACCTAAGCACTTTATTAGGTATTATACCTGTACCTATTAGTTGCTATTAGGTACTTTTTTTACCAACTACCTGTAACACTGGCGTATTAGTTTCTGAAGTCCTGTCATCGATCTCAATCGTTGCCGAGTTAAAAAAATCTAAATTTAAAAAATCATGCATTTATTTTACTTAATTAATCGTCATTATTACAATGTATTATCAAATTAAAACAAATTTCAATTACATACAAATGTTCGACTTACAACACACGACAGCGTTTGAAAAATATTCATCTGAATAATTAAAAATAAAAGTTTCTTTCGTACCTAAAAATCTACCTTTATTAATTTAATCATCAATTTTCACTCTTGACAGTAGTTGATCACAAGTTTTTTTAGCGTCTCCTAATAACATAGCAGTATTTGGTTTATAAAACACTGGATTGTCTACTGCAGCATAACCAACTCCTAAAGACCTCTTCATTACAATTACCTGAAAACAATGACAATAGCATTATGTTACATGAAATCATTTAAGTCTATCTTATACCCACAGAAACGCTGTACAAAACAGTCGTTCATAGGATAGCGACAATTTTAACTACATATATAACCAAAAAATTTATGAAGACACAGAACAATAGGCCGTGTTTAGATTGATTAGATCAGGCGGAATTTATTCATATAGCTCAGTAGAACGTGATGTTAAGACAAATAAAACTCAACACAATTCAGAATTAAAATAGTTAAAAAAGGAAATAAAAAACACTGTGTAAAAGAACAACCGAAATGCGGTCCTAAAAAAACGTTATATCTGTGACATGATCACTGACGAATACAAAATGTAAATTTGATTTGTTAATGCAAGACTAAAACAAAATAAGATAATCCCTAAACGCACCACACGTTTCTACTATTGGTGATTATATTGCTGAACATCCTGAGTTATTCCCGTATTTAGAATATGTGACGTAATTATTAGAATACTAATCACCATCAAATGTAACAAAAGAATGACACTGAAAGGAATTTGAGCAATGCAGTCGATATGAAACAGCTGGGATTTGATTTCTAGCCATACGTAAAGTGGTGATCTCACCGCGCAATTAACACCTTTTTCCTCAAACGATCACAACCTATGAAGTGATACAATTATTCATATCTATAAAAATAATTATTTATTTAGATCTCAACCTATTAGGTTTTTTTATGCTAGACATTTAGTAGTACCTGTGTACCAGATCAAGAGTTCGTTGTGATCACTCTACTCTATGATAACTCAATTGCTAAACAATTCAAATCAAATTCTCCCAACCTTCCTCATCTTCAATACCTTAGACCGTTTCCCAATGACTACTGTGCAAGATACGTCAATAGAGTATAACATCCCCACTGCTCCGTCGCCTAATAATCTTATCTTTAATAATACTCGCCTGATCAGATTTCCAGACTGTTAACACGGGCATTCCAGCAATAGGAGAATTTGGATCTTCTTGAGCAGCACTATTAACAGTATCGTTTGCTCCTATCACAAGTACTAAATCAGTAGAAGGAAAATCGTCATTAACTTCATCCATTTCAAATACGTCGTCATACGGAACTCCGGCTTCTGCTAATAACACATTCAACTGACCAGGCATACGACCTAAAATAAAAAATTAGAAATATAACTTAGAATTGGTTAGAAAAATATACCTGCGACGGGGTGAATAGCAAATTTAACATGTTTTCCTTTGCTTTTAAGGTATTTTACCATTTCAGCAATTGGATATTGAGCTTTCGCAACACAAAGCCCGTATCCGGGTACAATTATAATATTGCGAGCATTGTTAATCATTTTGACGCAGTCGTCTACGTTAATTTCGGTGTGCGTTCCCGTAATTTCCATTGGTTTTCCTGAACCTGTACTGGAAGTACCGTAACCACCTAATATGACATTAGGTAACGATCTATTCATTGCTACACACATAATATATGAGAGAATAGCACCGGAAGAACCAATTAGAGCTCCTACTATTGTCATTAAATTATTATTTAGCATAAAACCTTCCGCGCAAAGAGCCCAGCCTGAGTAACTATTTAAAACCGTAATTACAACAGGCATATCGGCACCTGTAACAAAAACACTATAAAATTTTATTATTGTTGACTAAAATAAATTAATTGCCTCCTATAGACGCAGTTAAAGTAGCTCCCATAGTTGCTGAAAGAAGTGAAGTTGCACCTAATGCAGTCAATCCCGCTTCCATCGATGGATAATAAAATAACGCTCCACCAGCTGCCAAATTTGCTAACATCAACGCCGAATTCAAGTAATGCCTTCCTGGCAATAAAAGAGGGGCGGAGTTCAATAACCCCTGAAGCTTTCCGTAAGCAACAAGAGAACCGCTATTTCAGTAATATAATTATTATATAAATATAACTTAACAAAAATTTACCTGAAAGTCACACCACCAATGTAAGTACCCAAAAATAGAGCTGTCTTATGTACTCCAACAGCAGGGTCCAAGGCCATGTTTGGAAAATCATGAATGTATGTTGAAACACACGTGAGAACAGCAGCAAGACCCACTAAGCTATAAAAACAAATCCATAAACGTGTTTCTAGAATATTTCGAATAAAACCTGTGAAACGCGGCAACTAGTTGTGGCAAATCTGTAATTTCAATTTTCTTTGCGATTACTGTTCCAATGCCACCCCCTAAAGCAGCACAGCCAACCATTTGCGCTAGTACCTCACTGCTTGGTGATAATTGTCCTAAAGTAGCTGCGATTCCCCCAGAAACACCTATCTAAAGAAATAAAATAAATATCAAACATTCTCACGACAACCATATTACCATTCCTATGTTGTTACCAAGTCGTGAAGTTTTTTGTGAACTAAGACCAGCTAACGCTCCAACGCAGCATAACGATGAAGCTAAATAAGCAGCTTGATGAATTTCTGATAATCCCTGAGAAGCTGCCCAACCATAACCTCCTAAAAACAGCGCGGCTGGTAGAGCATACAATGAGCTGTATTCCGGTGGATCATCTGGTCTAAACTTATCGTTAGCTAATTACATAATTAGTTTTAATCGTTACCTTTTAAACATATCCAGCATCCTTTTCGTCACAACGAATCCACCAAATATATTGATAAAGGACACAAAAGCGGCTGTTGCCGCTAAAGCCTGGGAAGAAAAAATACTTGAGCAAAACAAGTATACTATTTACTTGATTTACTGAAACATTTGATACTGTTCGAGAACGTTCTAAGGTGATTGGGAAAGCTACGAAATGTTCTAATCAAAGATAGAGAAAAATGTATAAAAGGAACCCGCCATATATTCAATAACGCAGCAGTGTTCCCTAACTAAGTGCATATTCAGTGTTTTCACGCGCGTCGTAGAAATAAATAAATTTAAGTGCAGTTATCTTATCGCGCACAATGTATATTTAAATCTACACTTTCAGTGATATATAAATTTATTTAGTAGGTTATTGTTTTATTAATGTTTATTAATTAAGTTGGTTATAATTTTCTTATTTTAATGTGTTTTAGTTTAGTAAATTTACTGCACTATTTATAATATTAAAAATTAAAAAAAAACGAAACTTACTTCGACTTCATTGCTAGGTAAATATCCACCCCCCATAAGTAGTAAACCTCCTACTGCAGTAATACCAGAGATAGCGTTCGTTACAGACATCAATGGCGAGTGTAACGCTGGTGTTACACCCCATACAGTATGATATCCTACCAAACCAGATAATCCAAAAGTAGTTAACATCGACGTAAAGGCCGCATTTGGTGACGCTGTACCCAGTAGTATTATAGACCCGATTCCTGAAAAAACAAAAATAAAAATTTTTCAGGTGTTGCTTTAATTGGTACAACCTGTAGAGCACATCATTGCGTCTTTAAACGTTTTCATAAAAGGACTAACTTCCTTGACAGCGACAGCTACAGTTTTAGGTTGTACTACTGCTGGTGGACTCGGTTGTACAGGTACTTTCGGTGGCCACAAAAGATTTCCTTTTTCCAGAATTATACTACCCCGTACTACTTCATCGTTTAAGTTAATGTTAAAGTGTTTGTCTTCGCCAATCGATAATAAAAATTTAGAAATGTTGTTTGCATAAAGAGTAGAGCTTTGTGTTGGCAAACGACTAGATAAATCTGTATAACCAACATGGGTAACTCCGTTTAATGAATAAACTTCTCCCGGCTTTGTGGTTTCAATATTCCCACCTGCTTCAGCAGCCAAATCTACAATAACGCTTCCAGGTTTCATGGACATAACATGTTCCTAAGAAACAACAATAATATCACAATTACATTAATATCTATATAGTACCTTTAGAATTAACACTGGTGCTTTTTTCCCAGGGATAAGAGCAGTGGATATTAAAACGTCAGTATTAGGACATTGCTTTGCAAATAACGCATGCTCGGCTTCAATAAATTCCTTGGACATTTCTTTACTATATCCGCCAACAGCCGCTCCTTCTTCCTACAACAAAACAATTGCAACACAAGAACTTCAACTAATATAAAGTTAGTGAACCAAATCCAAGATATCCATTTCGTACTAGAAAATCCATTACCTCCTTTACCATAATACTCAAAATGGATAATTCCACAAAACTTTTATTTTAATAAAAGGTACAATAACGCAAACAACGTACTTGAGAATAGCAGTTCCATTTAAAATTATGTTTATTTAAAGTTTCTCTCATTTAAAGATCTTGAAAAAGGAACCAGCATAAGAAAATATGCCTTATCTACAGATAATTACCTTCATTGTAATAGTGAGAAACTCAGCTCCTAAAGATTCAACTTGTTCTCGAACTACAGATCTGGTATCAAACGCTTTAACAATGGCTCCCATATTTTTCGCTTGTGCTATAGCGGCTAAACCGGCAACACCTCCACCGATTATCAACACGTTTGCTGGTGGAACTTTACCAGCTGCTGTTATCTGACCTAAAAATGCAACGTAATACATACACTTATAAAACTTGCAGTTACCTGCAAAAAATCGTGGTAAATGGTTTGCAGCTTCTATAACAGCACGGTATCCTGAAACATTAGCCATTGAACTTAGTACGTCAAAAACTTGTGCCCTTGATATCCGTGGAATGCAATCCATTCCTAAGAAAATTGCGTTAGTTTAAATAAAGTTAGTAATTAAAAGACTCACCAAAGACATTTAGTTTTTTGGTTGCTAACTTCTCAACGAGTGCTTGATTTTGACCTGGGTAAAGAAGTGATAGTAATGTACCATTTTCTTTAAACAAGTTGATTTCATTTTCTTGAGGCTGACGCACTTTAAGAACAATATCTGGAATATACTACGGTAATTAGTAACCATTTAAACCAAGTAAAAAATATTCATTTAGTATTATCACTATATATTAATTAGATTGGTTGATAATTACAGTAAAAATTCAAACAGAAAAATTCCGGAAAAGTTAGTTTACTACGGGTTTTCTATTACCGGGTGCAAAGAATGCGAACGATGCAATAAGAGGGAACATATTTGTGAACCGGACACTGGACGATGCATTTGCCCGCCATAGTCATGGAGAGTTGTCAACTTTGTACAATAAATGCTGAATCTTTACGTCAATTTTGTAATATATTCAATTCACATTTTAATGTTTTACACGAAATTGCCAACCAAAATATACTTGAAAAGATCTATTCCCATTATTTAATTTCAAAACTAGATAATAATTGAATGTAAACAAGGAAATAACCAAGATACCTTTTTAGCACGAGATATCCTCAATTTTGTCAAAACTTGTGCTCAAGATTTAGAATCTTGTAATTTTTTATCTCCAAGTTTTGATCACTTTGATTACTTGCAGTTTCTTATAATCACAACTCTCACGCAAAATTACCTACTTGCATTTTGTGTAAAGAAAATCACAATATATATCAGTGTTAAAAACTTGTAAATAAAACCCTTGACGATACGTATCAAAATATTAAAAACAATTCTCTCTGCACCAACTGTTTACGTAAACATACCTTTTTTCATTCTACTAGCATTTCTCTTAGCAAAAAAATACAACAATAAGCACCATACACTTTGATTCTAATCAAATTAATTTCAATCATAATGAAAACAATCGGTCTATCGAAACGACCTCTAAGCAGACACCTACCAATAGTCAAATTGAACCCATGGAAATAAATTTAACTTCTAATATTGTCCCGGATCATCAGAATTTAACACTTCATACACAAAATGATTTGAATACTGTTTTGTTAGCTACGTCTTTGATAAGGATACAAACATCTTCAACAAATTTATTTTTCATGATTCCCGCGTTATTAGACTTATCGTTTATTACTGAAACTGTGGCGCAGCATCTCTGCCTTTTATGGAGAGAAAATAAAAATCAACCTATTAAAACGTGTCAACTTACTACCGTAACTTTTGGAGTAACTTGTAGCCCTGAAATAAATAAGTTAAAAGACGAATATAACGTAGAATATAAGAAAACAAAAGAATTTTGTAGTGAACTTAGAAAATGCAAAATGTATAGTAACAAATATGGATTTAGTATAGTTTAAAAATTCTTCTCGGCGCTCATTTAATGGCCCAGCTGATGTTTCATTGCAAAATTATACTGAAATCTTATTTACAAATTAATACAATTTTTTTATGGACAGATTCCAATATCGTATTATCATGATTAAAACACCTCCTTATTTGCCTAAAATTTTTGTAGCAAACCCTTCCCAATGACATGTCCCAACCACGTCAAATCCTGCAGACATTGCGTCTAGACGTGCCAATGCCTCAAACTTGTTCACCTTTACATTTCGGTGGCAAACTACTTATACTTTAACCAAACCAACTCAAAGCAAGAAAGAATTAAAATATTTGTCTGTATGTATGAGTGGTAGTACAGACTCAGTAGATATTTTTCGTCATATTTCTTCTTGGTCAACCTTAATATCAATAGTCTCAAAGATATTGCGTACCTTTTTAAAACGTGGTTTTGTATCACACATGCATTATCAATAAGTTACTATATACAACAGCAATCTTTTACAAAAGATATTGATAATATTAAACAAGACCGGATATGTTCTAAACCTAATCAACGTTTAAAACCTTTTATAAATAATTCTGGCCTTATAGGTGTTGGCGGTAGGTTATCATACTCTTCGTCATCGTATAATAAGAAACATCCTATTTTACTTCTCAAAAGACATCGTTTGATATCGTATACATATATAAGTATATATAGATTGATTTTTCTGTAAATTTTATTTAGAATCGTACAATTTAATTTAGCTTATCGTTGCTACTGAACGGTCGTTCAGGGTAGTCTGTGTTAATTTTTTTCTATATTTTATAAAATTTTAAAAATGTACCACGTGGCTGCGCAGTTTTCAAAAAAGAGAATTCCTACGTAAAAGGTCGTCAGTGACACACGCGAAACATACATTTCAGTTGCTGTCTCAAGCGCAATATAAAGACTTCTGATGTATGTCCTGTACTATGTACTCTATTTATCGATATCAGTGACTGATATTTCATACAAAAGTGATGTAGTGTATAAATGAACGTTTACCTTCTACATTTAGTGATGTAACGCCAAGGACGAATGACAACATATCGCTGGTTTCAAGAAATTTAATAATACTTTGCTTAAGAACAACCTTAACCATTGGTTTCTTCCAAAATCTATTGCAAAAAATATTGATAATGTAATGATTGAAATTTTACAGCTGATAATACTACACTTCATACCGCTAACGTAACAGTCGATTATAACAGTAAAGGAAAGGAATTGATGATCCAACGCTGACCACAAACGAGTTTCTTACGTTTTCCATAATCAAAAATAAAATGTGTGACTACTGTTCTTCCTGACCTGAATAAACTTTGTTCAGTATAAGAAATACACATTGACGTAGTGAAATCTAACAAGTGGAAGGTTCTCATTTAAAAATCAGTGCCGCAAAGATTTAAAATGCCACACAAAAAACACCCAAACAAACTTCTCCTATCGGCTACTGAGCTCGAAACTCACCTGCACATTATGTACATACTTCTTATGAACGAATTCTACATTCAAATCATATGTTCTGAGTAAAAGTAAACCTTTCAGCAAATGATTTTGGCGTATGCCAAAGTACATGAATGTACCTAATAATCAGTTATTTTTTTTGTCTATAAGACGTTTTCTTCTTGATTATTCCCGAAATTTTCTGACTTAACTTCGTATATGTATCACACAATACAATATTGACAAATAGTTATAACCTTGCTTCATCTTACTAACTAACTTATTTCTTAATAAATTAATAAAAAAAAATCATCAATATGCCAAACTACATTACCTGATTGGAATGCAATTGTTTTATCAACGACCTTAGCACCAGCCTTTTCATAATCTATGTCGCGAAATGTAGCAGCAGCACCTGCACCTTTTTCAACATTAACTGAAAATCCTTTTTTTACAAAAAGTTCAGCTACAGCAGGTGTGACCGCTACTCTGTAAAAACAAAAATAAAATACTACTAACAATTTACACCTCTAAAACATACCTTTTTTCATTACTCCATGTCTCTTTTGGAATGCCTATCGTTAATTTATTATAAGGAATTCCAGCTACGATTTTTTCTTGCTTTTTAGTACTACTTGAACTACACTTTCTTATACTTAACTTTACATATTGATTACAATTTTTACTACGATAATGTAATTTATTGGCTAATAGTGTAAATGATTGTAATCGAAATTTCGAAATGTTTGTGCGGCTCCATATTACTTGTGCCATCTTGGTAAAATATTATCACTTATTTTAGAAATAATGCATTGTACTGAAACAGAAATAATCGTTACATACCTACATAAACATACAATAAAATAACATTTACAAAACGTAAATATTTACATAATTGTTAATGTAAAATGTTAATAACGTCATTAAAAATTACAGTCTTATCACGATGGATTATTTATGTAAATTCAATTTTATACGTTGCTCTACAAACATTATTTTTGTTTGAATTAGTTAAAACAGCTTAAAACAAAACTTTAGAAATGTTTTTATTCGAGTTTATTGTATGATAATGTAACAAGATAAATTCATTTTAAAATTTTTTTTTCAGTTGAATAGCGGATTTTATACTTATATATCCTAGCAATTTTTTTCAGATTTCTACTATAAAGATTTCAGGAAATAAATAGAATTTTGCAAGACATTAAAAATAAAATTTTTAGAACAGTGAGGGTTATTGGATATTTCTAGTCTTCAACTTTTGTTTAAGCGACTTAAAATCTCACCTCATTAAATCTCATAAAACGAATCAAACACATATAATTTGAAAAAATAAAAACTATTCTTTGTTCTGCCCTCATTGCAAACATCATTATTTGTTCGTTAGTGTAGTTACATAAGACGAACAATAGCTCCACAGCGGCCAAGTGATAAATCAAAATCTATGGAAAAGCTATGCTTTGAAAATCAGTTATTATTTAAGAAGTGTGTGTTTGGTGGAAAATACATTTAAAAATCGTTAAAATACCAATTTCAAAATATGCTAAAATTTTATAAATTAAAATTCTAAAAATTTTAAATTGAATGTTACAGTTGACAGATTTTTTTAGTACTAAGTGTAGTACCAACATTAAAATTATTATATATTTACAATTTTATTCTTTTTAAACTTAGATTTAATGTGTGCAAAAAACAGCACAAAAAATAACGTATGTAACGCTCATCGAAAGTCTCATAGCGTAAGCTCACTTTCATACAACGCTCGACTTACGGCTTGGCGCTGCGTTCGTTATTTGCTATGTTCTAGTTTCGACGTTAGTAACATAAATTACTATTTTGCGCTGCCTTCTTCGCAAACGTCAATATTCATTCGTTAGTTAAGTAATAAAAAAAACTCTAGAGCGGCAAAGTGATATACCAAAATCTACGTAAAACTATACTTTGAAAGTCAATTATTATTTAAGTAGAAGCGTGTCTGATAGAAAATCTGTTTAAAAGTTCTGAAATTTAGTTACGATTAGAAAGAAAATGCTATAAAAATTTCATGAATTCAAATATTAGAGTATTATACAGTGTGGCCATAGGGATTTACATGCTAATATTTGGACCCTTTGTTAATTTATGTTCTCTTTCAGATTAGACGCCGTTTTTAATTTTCAATAATATTACAAGGCTTCTACTTCACATTGCACACTGACACGAAAACCAGAAGATGTTTAGTTTAATTATGTTGCCGTTAAAAACTGGTTCCTATAAGAAATGATGAACGAATGTCTACATATTTTTTTAAGGTTATATTGTCATAAAACCATTTTGAAGTGATACGCGTTTGTATTGACTTCCTAGCATGCTATAATTTTTATAAATAATTTCTCCTCGATTTGCAAATTGAGCTTATGTTGTTATATCGACTAACTCCTATATTTGTGCGCCTCGATATTGCTTTCCCCCTTAGTAAATCAGTAAAAATGATTATTTTTAACATATCTTGCTTTCCCTTCAAGATATGGAATTTGTAACTAAAACTAAAACTCGTCGCAGGCAGGATTCGAACCTAGATTATATTTGTGAATTCGTTTTATATTATAAATTAAACATCTAATAAACTGTTAATGCTAAATTTTTTTTTTATTTGAATGAATTGTTAGGAAGAATTATCTGTATAAGAAACTGTAAAAATAATTTAGATAATGTACATAACGTACAAAATTATATTAAAAAAACTGTTAAAAATGGCGGATACACCCACTTCTGTTTTTTTTTATCAGACCCATATTTTGATAGAACCGAGAGAATATGAAAAGCCAGCTCCATACCAAGTTTCTAGTTACTAGGACTTTTGGTTCGATAGTTATCGTAGGTACATCCAAAAATAATGTAAGAAAGATGCAGCATTCCGTGTATAAACCAGTCAAAAGAATATAAAGAAAAATTGTTATTTTTAACGTATCTTGCTTTATCTTCAAGATATGGAACTTTTTTCTTAAAAAATCGTCGCAGACAGGATTCGAACTTAGATTACATATGGAATTCACTTTAAACTATAAATCAGATATCTAATAAACTGTTTTATTTGAATAAATTGTTAGGAAACTAAAAATAATTCGAATAATTTACCTACGTACTAAATTATATAAGAAAAACTGTTAAAAATGGCAGGTATACCCACTCTCCGTTTTTTTATCAGACCCATCATTTGATAGAACCGAGAAAATATGAAAAGCCAGCTTCACACCAAATTACAAGTTACTAGGACTTTTGGACCGAGAGTTATCGTGGGTACATCGTTACACATACACAGACACCCAAATTTTTTGCCAAAAATACATTTTTTTGAGACCTTAAAACGTAAAATTATGCAAAAAAAATGTTTTAAAAAAAATTGCGATCGCTATACTTTATAGGAAAGTAAAAAAAAATATATGAGTCCAAATTAAGTGGGCTAAAATAAAAAAAAATAATTGCTAAAACAGCTAGATACCCAAGTTTTAAGTGATAGTAATATTTAATTTTTAAAATTGTTTAAAACTATCTCTGATACCATTAAATAACGGATGAAACTTGAGAACTAAGAAAATATGACAGTCAATTACTTCCTAGTATTTGAGGTTTAAAATCATAGAATTCTTGTATGTTCTAGAAACAGTAATTAAAAATGATGTTAATTATTTCTTAAACTGATAGATTTTGTTGCAGATTTTTATTTCTCGTAGCATTTCGGTTATTCTTTCTTGTCATGTACTGATTTTCTCTTACGAGATCATAAATTTGTGATGCTAAATGTCTCCATAAAAAAATCAAGTAGCGACAGATTAGGACTTCTAGCAGGCCATTAAAAGAATTCCATTCTTGAAATATAATCCCATGGCGATAGTATCTGAACTTCGTAAGAATGAAATTTTTAATTTTTCAGGACTTTACGGCAACTGCTTTTTGAAACATAAAATTCAGCCAGCCTAGCAAGATTAGTAGTGCCTTCACCTTCAACCGCCAAACAGAGATTCAGGTATTAAACCTTCTGTTACAACATTGCAATTTCTTTTCCGCTTTTTGTGCTCATGATTTAAACAACCCGTAGCACGATAAGCTTTGTAGAGTTTAAAAACCGTGGTTTTGCTCGGAATCGGTCGATTCGAGTATGCAGCAGCAAAATTCTGTAAGATGTCTTTGCTGGACATACCCTGAATATACAACAGACATTTTAAACAATTATCAGCAATAACAAACGGTTTGAGAAAACTTGTGAATAAAATGTTAATGTCAATGGCCATATTGAAATTGCAACACCAAGAAGCGAAAATTTTGTAACCAAACTTAGTCTTGCGTTTCTTCTTTTTAATGTGTTTTGAGAGTGTGATTATGCCTACAGTGTGATAGCGTTAACATTATCGCGAATTAAGTGAATTCGACAGAGATCGAATGGTTGGCTTACGTGAAGGTGGTTTTTCGTACGGGAAAATTGCAAATCGTATCAACTGGAACCAATCCACTATCATGCGATGTTATCAAGCATAGAGTAGAAAAAGTCAAAATCGTTGTAGACAAGAAACTGGGAGACGAAAGCAAACAAATGAGATGCAAAACCGCTATCTTCGACCTCGACGGCAATAAAAGGTCGATTTTCCAGTACCAGATCAATCGCCGATCAATGGTTAGGTAGAAATGATGGTGAACCCTTCAAACAGTTTACCTTCCAATCAGAAGTTTCGGATTACCCACGGCCACATCTTGTGCTACCACTGATGGCTCAATACCGACATCAACGTTTGGAATCAAACAATGGAATCTAGCATGGCATAGAGTATTCTTCAGTGATAATTCCGATTCTGTTTCGGAATGCATGATAACCGTATGAGAGTCAGACAAAGAGGTGAGGAACGGCGCAAGGTTCAATATTCTGTTGAGCGCCATGTGCACCATAGTGTGTGGATTATGGTATGAGGTGGTAGAACCCCATATTTTTTTCATTTCTTTAGCAGTTAAAAGACCTTTTCCAGCAGGATAATGCCCATCCCAACATAGCAAGACACTATGAACAAATTCGAAGAAGCCAATGTTAATCTCTTACAATGGTCACCCAGATCTCCCGGCCTTTTGCTTATTGAACACGTGTGGGAGATTATGGATAGAAGACTGAGAAACTTAGTGCATCCTTTACAGACATAGGAATCTCCCCGGCATGAATTGCCAGTTGCTTAGGATACAATAACTCAAGAGGAAATCGACTACCTACTGGAATCGATGACACGAAGAGTAAGGGAATGTGACGCCAATCGGGAAGGATCAACACATATTTAAATAAAAATTGTGTTCATCTTTGTTCCTTTTCTTTGAAATTTCAATAACTTATTACCTCTCAATAACTAAACCTACCTGCCAAGTTTAGTAACAAAATATCCACCCTTTCTTGATATTGCAATTTCAATGTTACAGAGTATATTTATGTTTTCAATGTGTGACCAGTTGTAAATAAGTTGTTGCATAAGAACAATAGAATATATTTCTTACTAGAACTTTTACAACCAGGATTCAGCTATGCTAAAATAACTTAAATTCTTCAAGAATTTTTAGTAAACTTGACGAGAATGAAAAATTAAGAAATTAACTACAAAGAGTTTGCGGACCCGACCCACCGTGTTTGAAAAGCAACCTAACGCCTCAAATTATAATTAAAACCCAGCACAACTGTATATTCGAAGCTTTGGTCAGAGCTGTCTTTAAAAACGACAACTCAGCAAAATTAAACATCAAAAAGTTGGGCTTTGACTTCTGTCAAAACCCGACTCGATCCGTTCCGATTCTCTATGCATTATAAATACACCAATATTGTAACAAGAAGGCTTCGTTTGAATTGGACCAGTTTTAGTTGCAATTTCGAAAAGTCAATGAATTAATTTAAAAGATTTGTGTGAATTAGGTAGATATTTATTTTTATTATAATAAATCTGTACTACTATCAACTGTTTATGTACATTTCAGATTATTTATTCATAGATTCTTAGCCGTGAACCAGAATTTTAATTTAGTTTAACTTGTGGTTGTAGTTTAAAACGTAAACAATAAATATTAATTACAAGTATTACAATTTCATACAAACTAGGCCACCTTTCACTGCAATGTCCGAAACTGTACTAACCAGTTCATTAAAGTAATTTAAAAAATTATTTTTTTCAACATTATAAAATTTGAACGAATTCGGATTTCGAATACGCAATGGTAACATATTTCGCACAGTAACACGTCTTCTTAATGCACCAATTCGACTGGATTTTATACCCATTTCATTTAAAACAAGTCAACGATACTACAATAAGAAAGTGATAACCAAAGTTTCCGATTTACATGCTTTCGGAGGAAGTTCAACTTGAAACAAAAATTAACTAAAATAAACAGAATTTTCGCTCGTATTTATTACTCGATTTATTTATTCCAACAAAATTTCAACCACGGTCATGCATGCACTGATGATGCACAAATAATCATTGAAGTTTCAAGATAGATTTCGTATGTAACAGCATTTTTTTCTACTAAACGCATGTGACTAATTACAGACCGATATCTACAATAGAATATTTAATCTTCGTCTTTCTTAACAAAACGGCAGAAGAATAAAGCTACGTATAAGTAATATTAGATTATTATCACTAATATTCAAAACTAAATTAAATGTAAGATTAGTTATGATTACAACCATCGAACAGTTAACAATAAGAACAAATGAATTATTTTTGCATTACAAGCGTTGCTTGCAGTAATTAATTTAAAATTCTTCGCTTAGAAATTAGTTGCTATAGTACATAGAAGAGAATAAAGAATTTTTACAATATATAATGAATAACGTCAACACTGGTATTAACAATCGATAATGATTTGTTAGATAGTAAAGGGTACTACGGTTGAACTGTTTACAAATCTTAGTTCTAAACTTTAATATAAAAAAAAGGAAATTTACGTTAGCGACAAGGTTCTATAATACTAGTAAATAAAGCGGTAATTTGAAATTAACAGAAAAAATAATTTTGTGTACATTATGTATGTGTGTCAAGTGTTTAATAATAACGTGCATATTTTTAGGTAAGAAACGAAATTTTAATCTAGCTTCATGTAATCTTAAGTCAGAAAATTATCTATTAATATAATCACTTAAATTTTGTTTCAAAATATTGTCTATATTTTCATATCATAAAAAAACTCGTTACTTTGTGCCGCTTAAGCTCATTAACAAATTGTTACTCTTCAAGTGAGAATGAATTTGATAGACAATTTATCAGTATAGTCTCATGTTTATAGTTTTATACCTAATAATATTTTTTTAGTAACGACAGTTCATTTTTTCTGTATTATAAGCATTTTATTAGTGATTTTATTAGTGATTTATTTTTTGTTTTACATTAAACCATCTTTACTTCAGTTGGTATTATTAGTAGCCAAGTCCTTCACCACCTTACTGTTCATACTTTTTATGTCAAGAAACGTAGAAGCGATTTATAATTTGCCAGCCAGTTTGAACAATGCAGAAAATATTTTTTATAGTTACATATGTATTTAATTCTTTAGGTCATTTTAGAAGCAAAACACGCTGGAGGTCATTTCCGAAAATATACCTACATCGCATCAAGTTTTTCGATAATCACTAGGTGCTGTATGATTTACTCGCAAAAATATAAAAATTTCCTGTAGTTGTCATAAAGTTAATTGTACCGTGACAGCTCGTGCTCTAAAAAAGTGGGTCGGCCACAATAATATAGGTATATAAGCTATATATCTAAACATTAAAAAAAATTTTTGAATTATTATAATAACGTGCCTGGGTTTGAGTTATATTAAATATTTTACAGATTTTGATAACTAATATTTTTTACACAAAATTAAAGATTTTTTATAAAAAACAATTTTATACGACACGTGCAGTTTGTTACGGCCAACCCTGCCGCGCCTGACGAGCCGTCGCTGATTTTATCCAATTTTAGCCAATATTTTTGAGATCCTTTAAATATAATGTAGGCATGTTCAGTGCAATAATACTGTAACGAATTTTAAAATTTATTTATTTAAAAACTAAATATTTACACAATTTATTTTAACTAACACTAATAAAATGCAACGGCATTTAAGAAGAAAACGATAATTTATATATCATTTATTACTATCACTCGAAAAATAATGTCAGCGGATAACTTTTGTTTATCTAAACCGGTATTTGATTATATTAAAAACACGTACACTTATTTATCTTAGCACACGCGTTAAACACTTAATTTATTTAAACCGACAAAGTCTTCTTAACTTCCGACTTCGCAAAACTGACTTCAGCTTCCTTTGAATAGCTTTTATATATTTCTGTTATCTGTGTCTAGAATATTCAACAACCTTCGGTCATTGTCTCTAAGTTGACAACAACTTCGCGAACGTTTCAATACAATATTTGTGCAATAACGCATCGTGCATGCAATATTCTTGAATCTTATGCAATGTGTGCAATATTTTATTAATGCATGCAATATCATACAATCCGTGTGCAATACTGTAATATAAAATACAATCAATGTCAAATGATGCAATATTTGCTACAATATTGCATCAATCAGATCTAACTACGCTACGTTCCGCTCCTAGACATGTCTATTGTCGCAGATTTCATTTTCTTTTGACTTTGTTGACGTGTACTAAAATTTTGAAAGCACATTTAGTTACACAAAAAAAGACTGTACTTATGGTAACGTTTATTCTTGTAAATATATGATTTCACCCATTCTACTTGTATATTCTTCATAATTTACATACACCAAATGTGTTATGTAGAAAATTGACATGGCCAACGCAAACTCGGCGCACAAAATAAACTAGAACCAAGCCTAAAAAGTCTGAATGTTCTATTACGACGCGAAAAAAATGATAGCTGAAGATAAAATACAAAGCATAAGCAGTACTTATACGTGCACATTAATTTTAGAAAAAAATGTTTCTTCATATTTTTATAAATTTCTAGAATTTGTTAGATTTTGCTAGTGAGAATAGAGAATACGTCAAAGCGGTTTCAGAGATAGTAACTTCATCAAGTAAAATTTAAATATAAGTTGTAAGTTTGATTTATGTTATTTCTTCTATTAGATTAAAATAAAAATAAATTTTCAAAAACTATATGCATTTATTGCACCCCCTCGATAACAACATATTTTGCTTTGTAGCATGTTGCACTACTGACTCTGTCGTAATCTCCAAAATGGGATGCCGACATGTCCACGATAGCATTCCTAGTCTATTTTTTGTTTAACTAGTAGACAAGTATCATGATCCAGTATCTGCAACTGTAGCATCAAAGACTCCATACAGTAGATTTTTATAAACGGCATCTTTTACCGCTCCAGATTCAAATATAATTACATTCTTTAACAGCAAAAAAAGTCGAGGTTTTATTCTGCAAGATTTCAGACTAGTCCATTTAAAGTAGATAAAAGCACAACTGCAACTTTTTATTTATCTTTACAATGTGATTGATTGCAAATCTTTTTTCTCCCACATTTTTTTAAATTCGGGACTAATTTATTTGCATAAGAACAATAGAATATATTTCCTACTACAACTTTCACAACCAAGATTCAGCTATGCTAAAATAACTTAATTCTTCAATAATTTTTAGTGATATAAAAAAAAAATTACGAGATATAAAAAATTAAGAAATTAACTACAAAGAAAAGTGCAGAAAATAATTTATGTTTATTTGCCATATTTAATTTACTTAAATTCGTTTATTTCTGTGATTGTCGTTTGTAGTTATAAAATGTAAATGAAACTAATGTCATTTTGTACTATTTTAATTTTTTTTCTTACTTTTTTTTTGTTTTCAACAAGTCTGTTAATTTTCTAATGTGTTGCGGTTTCATTGAGAATTTAAACGTTGCAATTGTAAATTAGTGATAAAACAATTTTTGGTATTTTTTTGAAAGGTCATGAACCAAACGACCTAATGCAGAAGCGTCACTGCTACATCAAATACCTAAATCAAGGGAGATATGAAGATGTATGGAAATGTATGGGATTGTATAGGGATGTACGAGGATGTATAGGAATCTACAAGGATGTATCATGGTATACGAGGGGGATACATGAGGATCTATGGGAAAATATCTACGCGTACATGCAGATACATGCGATAGAAAAGAGTGCGACTAACGTGACTCACATGTTCGTTCACCAATACAATAGCAATTTCTTAAAAAAATATTCCAAAAAAAATTATTGATTTCTTCAAGTATAATTTGATTTAGTTTTTATCAATAAAGTTGGACTAATTACACCAGTGATGGCTGGTGGCCAATGCTGCAAAAGAGCTCTTTCAATACTAAAACTTTAAAAACACATTTTCTTCCCCATGATCCTCGCGCAAGTTTGCTATTTTTTTAATGTATTGCATTTGCATTAACAATTTAAGCATATTTATATTGTAAATTAATGATAAAACAATTTTTAGTTTTCCTTTTCATAGTCGTTGACCAAATAACCTAATAGAGAAGCCACCACTGAGTAACACCCTCTTTTCCATAAATATCCTCGTTGGAATGAATGACACTCATTTGTTTTGTGTCACACTATTGCGATAGGAGTACTATTTATAAAATTGTATACAATTAACGTATTTGTTTATTGATGATACCCACATCAATAGAGATAACTTTAGAACCGTAACTAGCTACAAAGGTGATGAACGTTGTAAAGTTGATTTTAAACCCGCGTAATGCAAAATAGATTTGAACAAACCCCCGGATTAAAATCACAACGTAAAAGACCGTTTCGCCCTTATGGTGCTCATCAGCAGTAGAAAATACACTCTAATATATTTCCTTATCTAATGGAATAAGTTACTTCGTATTAAAGATAACTTCTCATTAATACGTAACAACTTAAACTACGAGATGGCTATCAAATTTTGTTAATGGTAAGTTATATAGCACTAATATTACATAATATCGTTCCCCACGAACAAAACTACAAAAAGTAACTTTAAAAGTGTAACTATTTTTGTATAAAAAGCTATCTCTAACAATTGGTGACATCGTCCTGGGTCCGTAACTACCATGATTAACGAACTCTATGTAAACTAATAGTGCGTAAATTAATTTTTTGTAAATTTGCACACGTACATAACAGATGATGTATAGTAGGATATGAAAAAGAAAACTGTGACTATTTTTGCATAAAACGTCATTTAACACTAATGACACGTAATATCGCCTGGTGGCAGGTAACGACCATAAGTACGAAGATTAGTTTTTATGCAAATTTGCATACAAACAAAACAAATTATGTGTAATAACATAAACAAATATATATGTTTTGTATATAATTTGCAAATTTACATAAAACTACAAACGATAAGTTTTTCACAGTTAATTTCTCACTAACTGTTTTACCAATATTATTAGTTCTGCTTCTCATCTCATTTGTTGTTGATACTCCATTATTTTCTAGTTGTTGTTGAATGCTTTCCTAGGTAAGGTGCATTATCACGACGACAATACCATTAGGAAACAAATTTGAAATTAATTATTTTTGCAGCTACTGAACAAAGTTGATATAGTTCAGGTATTTTTTACAGATTTAATTCTGATAAAGTCAATTTATGTTCGTCTTTAGAAAAGATGTGAACTATTGTGTGCAAGTGAGGAACTGAAACTTTATTTCTTCCAATTGGCAACTGTGTGCCTGGTTTCAACAATGTATTTCTTAACTTAGTTCCTATATCTCATCTTGAATAAAACATAAATTTTCGTCTACTTTTTCTAGACTCATTCGCCATTCCATGGGTACAGTATCTCAATACTTGTAAACCGAATCGATGAGCTTAATTTTTTAAGAATTTCTACGTGTGCAGTACGTTTGTAAGTGAATTTATTATCTGTTCCGTATACAGATAGGCAGTAAGCCGGAGCATAATTACATATGCACTGTGAGCTTTATTATATTCGCAGTAAAGTTTTTCTATTGTACTGGATGATTTACCAATGTATGTGTCTGTAACCGGTAATCCTTCGTTTAATGGTACAACAAATTCCATAATTTTATTATTTCTAGAAATATATTCAATTTTTCTGGTGATGCGCGCGGTATTCTCCGCTATCCAGATAATCTTAAGTTTCGTTGTTCAATGAATAACCTTAAATTATCAAAGTCAAACATTCCTTCTTCAAAATGTTTATTATTGTCAGATACAATTCTATGTGTAATCGAGGGTAAAGCGGTATCTAAATTGAAATGCAAAATTTAATTCTTCTTCTTCTGAATGTGCCTATCCATTCCGGATATTCGCGACAAGCAAGACAATTTGAACTTTACTGACTGCTGCTCTAAACAGTCCTCGTGTAGACATTGAAAACCAAATTGTAAGGTTTTTCAACCAGAAGATTTTGCACATTCCCGGCCCTTTTCTCAAAGTATCTACTGGAGCAGGCCATATCTCTTTTGGTTTCTCACCTATATATAATTTTTTGAACACACCATCTAACATATTGACAAATTTTCTGGGTCCATATTTCCCAGATAATTAAGATAAGTAAGGTTACGCCTTTCTTTAGTTAATCGAAATACTTCATTCACTGATTCACTGTAGGAAAAAAGTGCACGATTAGCAACTGGTTAATATTATCTTTCCTTTTTTGCGTTTAATTATTTCGCTTCTTTGGTACTTATCAGATTTCCATTTAGACTGTGAATTCTTAACATATACTCGTTGTCATCCATTGATTATCAAAATATATTTAAAAGTCGGATTTAGGCTCTATTTTAGGGCGTTTTCGACATCAAAAAAGCATTGAGTTGCCATCTAAGAATAAAAGATAGTAAATTTGTATATTTTATTATTTACTAGCTGACCCGGCGAACTTTGTTCCGCCTTAATGTCAATAAATAATCAGATTTTTTTTTATTGGAAAAAATACAAAAAAAAATTAAATTTCTACATCAATCATTCATAATTATTTCTGTATTTTAGTACCTAGGTTGCTCTTCATTTAAGTACCTTGTGATACACGACATTTTTTGTTTTATTATCAGGCGCAAAAACAAACAACGCAGATGGTCTTCCGACCCGTGAACATGCCACGTATAATTGACCATGGGAAAAACATGAATGTTCTAGATTTAAACCACAAACTTTTAAGGATTGGCCTTGTGATTTGTTGATGGTCATGGCAAATGCAAGACGTATCGGAAATTGAAGTCTTTTAAATTCAAACGGCATATCGGTTGGGATCATCGGTATCCTCGGAATGAGAACTTCTTCACCTTTGAATTTTCCTATCATTATCGTAGCGTAAATTACATTGTTCATCAATTTTCTAACCACCAAACGCGTACCGTTGCACAGTTTTGGTTGGTTTATGTTTCGAAGCATGATTACTACGGAGCCAACCTTTAGGCGTAAATTGTGCGGTGGTAAGCCAGGCACGTCCAAAGAGTTTAAAAATTCAATTGGAAACAACCATTGTATTTTTGAGTATTTGCAAGAAAGTGGCGTGATTCTTGTGTTTCGCCACAAAGCAATGAATACAATGGCTCAGGTGGCGGAGTCAACAATGGCAATTTCACTTTACCATTAAGGCAGCATAATCCAGGCGTTTCTCCGGAAAACTTTAATGCACCACAATACTCGCAAACTACGTCCATTTGCCCAATGCAAACGCTAGGATGCAAGCTGTAATCATTGCTGCAATCGTATTGAAACGCTGCTCGATTCAAATCAGCACTTGATAAATATCTTGTTCTGCGTCGCAAATTATCTATTTGTTGACCTCTGTTGTTCGCTCGACGATTCTGCATTGCCAACCGAGCTGTTTCACGGGCTGCTTCACTTTGCTCTCGTGATTGAGAAGCACGAAGTCGAGCCATACTATCGCGGCGCTGTTCACGTGCAATTTCTTGTTCTTCTTCAGTCCTTTCATTCGCAGTATTTCGTATTCTTCTTGCATCACGGCTTTCTCGGGAAAGATTCGATCGTCTTGGTCGCGGCATTATTAATTAAACTTCACTTCACCTAAAAACTTAAATTTTCAACCATACCGAGTTTTATAGTTCACTTCACTGTTTATACGAATGGGCAATTAGGCAATAATGTTAATTATTTATTTAATAGAAATAGTTTTATTATTGATTTCTTACAAATATCAAATTGTCATCCATACGTCATTACATAGCTGTCATTATATGTCAATTTTGTTATTCCAAGTCTGATTCTTTTTTGTTATACCACGTTTTATAGTGACTGACGTTACATGTCAAGTCACACGGGAATGCTGTCGAACGGGATAAAAAGTATCCTATGTCCTTCTCCTGGCTCTAAACTACCTCCCTGCCAATTTTCAGCTAAATCGGTTCAGCCGTTCTTGAGTTATAAGTGAAGTAACTAACACGACTTTCTTTTATATATATAGATAAGAATCACAAAAAAGTTTTTGTAAATACATGTTCGGACGTACGATCGGGTATTCCTAACAGTGTATTAAACCGTACACGTTAAGTATAACATTTTGTTAACGTATTCGAAAATTGGTAATTTCTATCATTTTTAATAGAATTCGTTTGTGAATTGAAGTTTGCATGTAGGACAATATAGTGTTTATAGGTAAATGTTGGGGATGTACGAATATATACAGAAAATTACAGAAAAGTTTGGGGATGTTCAGAGAAATATAGGGATGTGTAGGGAAATACGGGGATGTACAACGGAATACAAAGATGTGTAGGAAAATATGGGGATGTACTCATGAATATTGGGATGTATTAAGTATACGAGAATGTATGGTGTACAAAAAAGTGATGGTAATTTCCCCCTCGACCTAAATCATCTATTTCTGCCACTGTGGTCCTGCTGTCACATATTTTCTTTTTGTTATAACAGTTCTTGTATCCCAGGTTATTCCCAATTTATAATAGCTAACTAGAGTTTGCTGTTTCACTCAATTCTAATTTTCTAATAAAAGAACCGCGCTAATACCTCTATTGGATGATTTAAGCATCATAATAAACTTTATTCGTCTAAAATAAATTTTAATTACACAAAAACATTTTTTCTAAAAACTCAAAGCAGCACTGCATCTTTTTCAATTGTACTTTAGAAAACGTCAATTATAATAATTTAGATGAGTTGATTGCATCAAATATACTTTAGATTAGTCAATTGTGTTTCAGAAAGTCTCCAATGTAATTCAGAATAATGAATTGTAGAAAACATAAAATTTTATTCAGAAAGCATAAATGCATACATTATAGTAATCGTATTACCATGTATTACTCAATTTCTTCTGATAACCGACAAATCATTTTTTAAATCCATGGAATCTTTACAGGTAATTGTCATACTATTTTTTTCAAACACGCAATGTGTGTACGTATTCTGTTAGAATCAAATTGAAAATGATACTTTATGAGTTGCAATTAACGCTTTTTTAAATACAATTTGCTAGTCTAAATTACAATTAAGATTTTTTTAGATGTAATTTACTAATTTGAACTACAGTTGACGAATTCTGAAAATACTTTACAAAGGTGTATAAAAACATATAGAAGTTAGTCTCTAAGGCCATTTAAAATACTGAAATACTGGATTCGGTTTTATCAAATTTTAATACTTTGAGATCTCAAAAGCATTTTGATACAAACATACTCACGTGGAACATAAAAGGTTGCAAAGATAAAAATAGCTATTTAATTAGCATACATGTCGAGAACTGGTTGAAGAACTCCTATATGAATTATTTATGCGAAATTTGTATTCTTTCAAAGCTGGTATCAGATAAGTAAAAGTACCACTAGCTACCATTGTAAACCATATCAAATTGAATAGCAACAGTATCTTTAGTATTAATAATATAGACGCCAATTAGACGCTAGACCTAAAATGGTGGTAAGGTATAGGTAAATGAATATACATCATACTTATACATATATAGTATTTAAAAGCTGTTGAATCAACAATACTATAAACATAAGTTCTTTTATATCTACCTTTAATCACAAAAAACAAGACAAAATGAATTTTATTGCTAATTTGTGTTACTCAGCCAACACGGCGTATACTTGTTAAATTGTTATACCCAAATATAGCACACAAAACAGTATATAACAATAAATTAAAACATGTCAGTCCGGTTTCAAAAATAAACGCAGTTGCTGAGAGTAGGTGATGGTCTTGCAATATACAAGAGATGAACGTGATTTGTAGATTTCGATACCCTTAAGCTGTGTTAAAACGTAATACCGAACTGTTGTTTTGTTTATGATTATAAGCGACTTTCGGCTTAGACCGCGTCGTAGTTAAACACCCAGACAAAGAAACTGACGTTTCGCAAGACATTGCAGCTTGCATCTTCAGAATGGTAAATGTCAGTGACAAGAAAAACAAGCAAACTATAGGCCACTAAAAAACGATTGGTAGACTCGCTTATAATCATAAACAAAACATTAATTCGGTATTACTTTTTAACACAGCTTAAGGGTATCTAAATCTACAAATCACGTTCATCTCTTGTATATTGCAAGACCATCACCTACTCTCAGCAAATGCGTTTATTTTTGAAACCGGACTGACATGTTTTAATTTATTTTCCTCGTGTCTCCTTGAGAGTCAAAACAAAAAGTAGAACTTGGCCTTTGCCGTATTGTCGTTCGTGAACCCAAACAAACTGACGTTTCGCAAGACATTGCAGGTTGCATCTTCAGAATGGTAAATGTCAGTGACAAGAAAAAAAAGCAAACTATAGGAGACTAAAAAACGAACAAATTGGTAGAACTAAAGAAGAATGAAAAGAACAAAAAAAGCGTGAAAAAATACAATACAACAAAAAAGACACGAGACAAAACAGAGTATACAAAACTAAGAAATGAAGTGATTATAGCAGTTCGAGAAGAAATAAGAAGCTTGGAGATAAAAAAAGAAGTAGAAAGAAAACACGATAACGATTGAAACACAATAAATTGTAAAAATATGGAAAATCACTATACTTAAAAATTTGCACAAAGACAAAATGAAGGGAATACATGAATCGATGAAGCAGGAAACAAAGAAAGAAATCAACAAATGGAAGACATTCGGATGAATGAGATAGAAAAAGCACTAAGAAATATTAAAACAGAAAAAATAGGAGCTGACAAAATAGGACCAGAGATGATGAAGCAAATGAGAGTAGAAGGAAAGAAATGGCTGGTCTTAATATGTAATGAAGCTTGCAAAAAAGAAGAGATTCCTAAAGACTAAGAAAACTATTTGATTTTACCAATCCACAAAAAGGGCGACCATACAATCTGCGAAAATTACAGAGCGATATGTTTATCATTAGTAGGTTTCAAGTTTATACAAGGATGGTACAGAAAAGATTAACGAAACAGGTGGAATTTAAAGCGAACAAACAGTCGAATTACAATATTAGCATAGTAAGAAACCTCATATGTATCTGACTTTTAAGAGCTGTATTTGATATGGTAGAAAGAGAAGTAATATGGAAAAACCTAGGGAATCTTAAAATTGACAAACAATTAATACAAATAATAAAAAGCATATATCATAATGTAATAGCAAAAGTACAAATGAATGGACATAGATCGAAAAGCTTCAAAATAAAAAAAAGTAGAGCAAGAGGATAGTTTAAGCCCACTAATACTGAAATGAAATAAATTAATTTAAAAAAAATAAGAGGGAAAGTAGAACAAATGATAATAAGGTATGGAAACCTTATACCTACAAAACTGGATAGTCGACTCTACGCAGATGATATTGTTTTAATAGTCAAAACACAAAAAAAAATATAACGTAGATTAGATAAGTGAACACAAGCAATTGAAAACCTAAAATTGTAAATTAATACAAAGAAGAGTAAAGTAATAATAATGAATGGCAAACAGACCAAATTTGATAGAGTAAGAAACCCAAAAATAAGCAATATAACAACACAAGAACCTATCATGACAAAATAAAAAAAAAAGAATTATATTTAATGTCGTTCTTCTGAAGTTTCCCTATCTGATAGGTAACCCGATGAATGTACGATAAAAATACCAATTTCAAAATTGGATTCTAAAATAAAAACAATCTTAGGTTCTCGAAGGCTTAGATGCAAATATCCCGTTTCATTGAACTATTGTTAAACAAAATTCTAGTAAAATTACGAACTTCCAAGTATAAATTCCCTTGTTCACAAATATGAAAAGATGATTATCCGAAAGGAACAGAACGTCCTAGATACCTTTCGGATTTACATGTCACGGGAATGTCGAGAACCATTATTTTCAATTTCACATTTATAAAATGAATCTGATATCCGGATGTTCGTTCCTTAGACAATTGGAGGCAACCATAAAGCTAAGCCATAAATTTATCATCAACATAAATTAGACTTTAGATTTTAACGATTCCAAAAAACCCACAAAAATGTAAATCACACCTGAAAAATCAAAAAAACCTATACCAGAAACAGAAACCCTTACGAAAATGAGCTTCAAGATTCTTCAACGTTGAAACGGTTCAATCGTGGAAGAGATTCAGGGTGGGTACATGCCCACTCTATTGGTGGGGGTGAAAAATTGTCCAAAAGTAGATAAAAAATGTAGAGATCAGTTCTATGAAATTCAAATTACTTCTAATTATACAACTACAAGCACAATATTGTCCTTATATTATATTATATATAAATAGTGAAACGTTGGAGAAATTATTTGGCAATGCAAGAGCCTTCTAGAAGCTGTTATCCATCTTTTAGAAGATATACCGAAAAATAGGGAACGCTCCAGAAGGATTTCCGTATGTGTATATATACCGACGAGACAGATCGTAGGTCAGTTATTGCTGGAATGCGAATACAGCAGTGTTAAGATGATTATTAAAGTGGAAATAAATAAGTCGTTAGCACGCGCGTGAGATAAACCTACCGAGAATAATCGTGTACGTGATTTTTAGTGTAAACAAGTGTGAAATCCGAGGACGTTATCTTATCTTAAGTGATAGTGTTATACAACGGTTATACATAAATATACTGTAAGTGTTTTCAGTAAATATTATTAGATTTAATTAGATCGGTCAATTTAAAAGTGTATATATTTCTAGAATAAGTAAACGTATTTTTAGTCGTTTAAACAAATTAGTTTTAATAATAAAAGACGCGACATTGGTGTCAGGTGTGGAGTTCGCGATTTTTATTAGTGTAAATACCATTAAGTAATCTAATACCGCTCCCGTAATTGATTGGGTAAATAACTGTTAATTTCGCGATACGCGTGTTTATTTATAAAGTGTAATCATAGTTAAAATCGTTAATATAGTCTTTATTAAACTTTTTCTTTTAACAAGTGCGTGATCGCGATATTAATTAAATTCGTTTCCGTACACTAGTGGTTTAATATTAACAAGTGGATCGTTATTAAAATTTTGTGTTATACAAAAACTGCATTTTAAAAAGTAGTGTATTTAAACTTTATATTCGTGTTATATTTAAATTTATGCCGGTGACGCGTTTGTAAGCAGTTAAAATGGATTCAAAAATACTTGAAATTTTCGAATCGATGAATAGAAAAATGGGCGAAAATTCAGAGAAAATTGAAGAAAAGTTGATGGAAAATTCTAGACGATTAAAAGAAGAAATACAAACGAGCATAGAAAATCAAATCAAAACTGTTCAAGAAGAAACCCAAGCAGATATGTTAAATTTAAAAGAAGAAATTTGCAAATCTGTGAATGACAAAATAGAAGAAGTGGAAGACAAATTAGAGCAAAAGCTAGAAAAAAAATTGAGAGAAAGAATACACCTGCTTGAAGAAAGAATGATCCAAATGAATTGTCACAGTGAAAGAAGCGTCACGAGTGAAGATTTAATAATTGACTATCGGGAAGAAACCACACACAAGTTTAAAGTTCTTCCACCAAATTTTGATGGTAAAGTTCCATGGTCAACCTACTACAAGCAGTTTGAAGCCGCAGCTACTGCTAATGGTTGGAGCAACAAGCAGAAAGCGACGTCTTTAATAGTGTCCTTACGTGGAGAAGCGCTTGGAATTTTACAAACTGTTCCTGATCACCTACAAGGAAATTACGAACTTTTAATTTCACGCTTAGAAATGAGATATGGAGATGCCCATCTTCAACAAGTCTATCAAGCTCAAATTAAAAGTTGGGTTCAGAAAGCTGCCGAAAGTCTTCAAGAGTTTGAGGCTGACATCGCTAGATTAACACGGCTTGCGTATCCTACAGCACCAGATACCTTCTTGGAGCAGTTGCGGATTCAAACCTTTGTAGACGGCCTCCGAGACAACGAAACGCAGCAGACTGCGGTTAGCTCGACCGAAGACATTGGATGACGCTTTAGTGCATGCTTTGGAGTTTGAAGCAGCAAAACAAGCATCGCAACGAGATGGTCATAGACTCTGCTGTGCTGCAGAAGTACCCGCGCAGACACTGGAAAGTATCGAGGAGATAGCGCGACGAATACTTCGGGAAAGAGGAGTGACAGCTTTGAACTGCGACGAAATAAGCCATGTACGACGGCATCGTACCAAACCTAAGAAGAGAACTAGAAGAGCGCTCAAGAATTTGGAACGAGGCGAGCAAAAGAGAAAAAAGTAATCTCATCTAGTCAAACTCCGGAGATTACAATCCAAATGGCATCGCCTAGAGAGCAATTGCATAGCATTTATCTCGATGGCAAGATCAATGGAAGAAGCGTCCAGTTACTGGTTGACACGGGAACGACGAAGACCATCATTCGTCCTAACATGTTATTGGTAAACGAGAAGACATCACCAGTAACAGCACGACTTCGAACGGCGACGGGCGACGAAATACCTACTCACGGACAAGTCAAAGTAACCATTGGTTTGGGAAATGGAGTACTCGACTATCAAGTACTGGTAGCCGACATCACGGAAGAAGTTATCCTGAGAATGGACGTGATAAAGAAGTATGGGTTCCATTTGGATATGAAGAACGATGTCCTGAAAATCGACAATGAAAAAATTCCTTTTCATTCGTCAGAGAAGGCAGCCGTGCGAGTCTTATTGAATGAAGACGTGACCCTGCCTGCAAGGACAGAAAGTGTGGTGATGACACGCCTGGATGGAAATCTCCGGGAAGGCTACATACGCGCGATTGAACCAATGGATGGCGGCTTAGTTGAAAAGGGATTACTCGTTGGCAGAACTTTATTACGAGTAAAAAACACAATGCCAGTAAGGAACTTAAATATCAACTCAGATCCTGTAATGTTGAAAAAGAAGACCGTGGTAAGCCAATGCACGCCAGTATCACAAATTGTGAGATGCGTGAAGTCGAACGAAGATACGTCGCCGAAGAAGTGTCCACAACATCTATTGGACATTCTTACCATCAAATGCCAAAACCTCAGCCAAGACCAGCTGGCTAAAGTTAAAGTGTTGATCCAAGAGTACCAAGATGTGTTCGCGCTGGAGAGTGGCTCCAAAGGAAGAACTAACGTGGTGAAACATAAAATTAATACCGGAGACGCTCGGCAGATACGACAACATCCACGTAGACTTCCTTTGGCGAAAAGAGAAGAAGCCGAACAAATAATTACGGATATGGAGAGAGAAGGCGTGATTGAACCTTCAAGTAGCCCATGGGCATCCCCAGTGGTACTGGTAAAGAAGAAGGATGGATCAACGAGGTTTTGCGTAGACTACAGACAGTTAAACGACGTGACCAAAAAGGACAGCTACCCTTTACCCAGAATTGACGATACGCTAGACACCCTGTCAGGATCCCAGTGATTTTCTACGTTAGATTTAAAAAGTGGATACTGGCAGGTAGAATTAGAACCCAAGGATCGTGAAAAAACAGCTTTTACGATCGGAACTGGTTTGTGGCAGTTCATTGTATTGCCCTTCGGCCTGTGTAACGCTCCTGCAACGTTCGAGCGTTTGATGGAGACCATCTTCCGCGGATTGTCTTGGAAGACGTGCTTGGTTTACCTGGACGACGTGATCGTGGTTGGAAGGTCGTTTGAAGAACACTTGAACAACTTGAAGGAAGTGTTCCAGCGATTACGTGGAGCTAACCTCAAACTGAGCCCAAAGAAGTGCCACGTACTTAAAAAGGAAGTGCAATACCTTGGCCACGTCGTATCTAGAGATGGAGTAAGGGCTGACCCAGACAAAATCCGAGCAGTGCAAGCATGGCCAAGACCGATCGACAAACATCAGGTCCGAAGCTTCCTTGGGTTGTGCACTTATTATAGGAGATTTGTACCCGGATTTGCCAATATTGCCAAACCATTGACAAAATTAACCGAAAAAAAAAGCAGAATTCAGATGGAATGAAGACTGCGAAAATTCTTTTAATCAACTAAAACAAGCCCTAGTCACTTCGCCGATTCTGAGTTATCCAAGAGAAGATGGAAAGTTTATTTTGGATACCGACGCAAGCAATCTGGCCATAGGCGCGGTCCTTTCGCAGGTTCAAGATGGACAAAAAAAGGTTATCGCGTATTTTAGCAAAGTTTTGTCCAGGCCAGAAAGGAATTATTGCGTGACTAGGAGGGAGGTATTAGCAGTCGTTAAGTCCATCGAACATTTCTACAAGTATTTGTATGGACGAAAATTTTTACTGAGAACAGACTACGCCGCTTTAAAATGGCTGCTGCAGTTCCGAAACCCAGAAGCACAAGTGGCAAGATGGATCGAGAGACTGCAAGAGTATGACTATGACACAGAACACAGTGCCGGAAGCTGTCATCGGAAAGCTGATGTCTTGTCCAGAAGACCATGTCCGGCGGACTGCAGTCATTGTTCGCGACTGGAAGAAAAAGTCGAATGTCTCCGGAGAACTGCTATGGTTGATGATGAGTGGGAACCTGAGCAGTTACGTCGCGAACAAGAAGACGATCCTGAAATAAGACTACTCCTGGACTGGAAAGAAAGCGGCCGACGACCAACCTGGGAAGAAGTGAGTGCTTTGGGCAGAAATATCAAAGCGTACTGGGCGCAGTGGGACTCCTTGATAGTAGAAGACGGTCTTCTTAAGCGATCCCTAAAAAATTGCCGAGGGCACGGGAAACAGACTACAGCTGGTAGTGCCGAAGAGCAGGGTGACAGAAGTGTTGAAGCATCTCTACGATGGGACATCAGGAGGACACTTTGGCATTAAGAAGACGTTGGGTAAAGTGCGAGAACGATTCTACTGGATGAACTGCAAAGAGGACGTCATGAAATGGTGCCGTAAATGCATAGTCTGCGCATCAGGAAATGGTCCAGCGAGAAAGCGCAAAGCACCCATGAAACAATACAACGTAGGAAGCCCTTTGGAAAGAGTAGCGATTGACATCGCAGGGCCGTTCCCAGAATCCGATTCGGGAAATAAATACATCCTGGTGGCGATGGATTATTTCACGAAATGGACGGAGGCTTACGCCATACCCAATCAGGAAGCAGCTACAGTCGCAGAAGTATTAGTAAAGCAGTTTTTCTGGCGGTTTGGAGTTCCGTTGGAATTACACTCCGATCAAGGCCGCAATTTTGAGTCTGGGCTGTTTCAAGAAGTTTGCCGACTATTAGGAATTAAGAAAACTAGGACAACGCCTCTCCATCCTCAATCTGATGGCATGGTTGAACGGATGAATCGAACAATGTGCAAGTACTTAGCCAAGGTAGTGTCCGAACACCAAAGAGACTGGGATCAGTACTTGCACCTTTTCCTAATGGCATACCGATCATCCGTTCACGAAAGCACAGGCCAAATACCATCCTGTGTAATGCTCGGTCGTGAAATACGATTGCCATGCGACCTTCAATTTGGCCGAAGACCGGAAGAGGAAGTCGCTGGAGAAGATTACGTCAGCAAGCTGGCCAAGAGGCTAGACGAAGTACATGAAGAGGTCCGTAAAAACACACAAATTGCCAGCGACAGGATGAAAACCAGATATGACGTCAAGGCACAAAATAGTGGGTTTCAACCTGGCGATATGGTCTGGTTGTATAACCCTCAAAGGAGACGTGGTTTGTCGCCGAAGCTGCAAAGGCAATGAGAGGGCCCCTATGAAGTTGTGCAGCGTATTAACGACGTCATATACCGCATCCAAAAACCGTCCAGAGGCAAGCCAAAAGTGGTCCACGTCGATCGTCTAGCCCCGTTTGCTGGCGATAACCACAATACGCAAGTCCAGGTCCGAACTAGAGTAATAAGTAACAGAACCAGGAATCCAATCGAAGAAATGGGGTTCGAGAAGTTTATGAACTTATACGGAGGTTCTGGGAAAGCTAGGTTCGGAGTTACCACCGAGGAACAACAAGACCTGTTCCAGACACAAAAAGATTACGCCATCGCACATTGCGTGAGCGAGGATCTTGGCATGTCCAGAGGGGTTGCAGTCGTGTTTAAAGAGAAGTTTGGACAGCTAGATGAATTACGAAGACAGCAACCGGCAGTCGGAAAAGTTTTAGGACTACGTGGTGACGGACGCTTCGTTTTCTATTTGGTCACCAAGAAATACTCACGTGTCAAGCCGTTATACAAAGATCTGTGGCGAACATTATGGAGTCTCAAGAGAGAAATGGAGATCCATCATCTTAAGAAATTGGCAGTACCCAAGCTTGGTTGTGGCTTAGATCAACTGTCCTCCACAGTTCGAAACATGTTGGAGGTCGTCTTCCGAGGAACAGGCATTCAAGTGTTGGTCTGCAGTTACCAGTCCATCGACTGTTACTTTTATGGTCAAAGAAGTTGCAGAAATGGAGGAAGCTGCCGCTATCGCCACGATCCCTTTTACCGGTGTCGCATCCAGTCTCCTGTTCTGGGACAGAACAGTCCTAAGAAGGGGGCAGTGAAACGTTCGAGAAATTATTTGGAAATGCAAGAGCCTTCTAGAAGCTGTTATCTATTTTCTAGAAGTTATAGCGAAAAGTGAGGAACGATCGAGAAGGATTTCCGTATGTCTTTATATAGCGACGAGACAGATCGTAGGTCAGTTATTGATGGAATGCGAATACAACAGTGTTATGAAGATTATCAAGTTGAAATAAATAAGTCGTTAGCACGCGTGTGAGATAAACCTACCGAGAATAATCGTGTACGTGATTTTTAGTGTAAACAAGTGTGAAATCCGAGGACGTTATCTTATCTTAAGTGATAGTGTTATACAACGGTTATACATAAATATACTGTGTTTTCATTAAATATTATTAGATTTAATTAGTTCGGTCAATTTAAAAGTGTATATATTTCTAGAATAAGTAAACGTATTTTTAGTCGTTTAAATAAATTAGTTTTAATAATAAAAGACGCAACAATAGTATATTATATACCAAGAGAGTAAACACCTTCTGATAACGCACGATACCGCATGTGAAGTTTCCTATCAGAGGCACTTTAATACAAATCAATGGCATTATCGATATACATGGTGTATCTGATTAAAAAGTTATTTTAGAAGATGAAATCAGACCACACATACAAACAAAAAATGTGAAAATAACAGTTCTATTAAAAGATTTAAAAATCCAAAATTTCGAGAGATAATCTTAAATTACGAACATGTTGCATTAAATAGTCTCCTAACACTGCTGACACCGTAAATAAAAGTAAACTAATTTTAAGAAGTACAAATTTCTTCTCGGCAATTTGCTGACACCAAAAAAAGATAGAAAATAATGTTATCGTGTAAAGCGTAGTTAAATTATTATTGTTAAAATAAGTTATTCTAAAAACTGCACAAACATTCTTATTGAGAACACTCAACACCTTATTTCTCGTAACATAACGCTAATCCAAAAGTAACACTTTGTCACTAAAACCGGGATCTATTGTTACTACAACCATTTACAAAACTCACATCGCGGTTCAAAATCAAAATCGTGGGAGCCCAGCGACTACAGTTCCTTACAAACGATTTTTTGGGGTGCTGAGCACCACACAAAATTGTCACTTGCCTTATAAATATGTATATACTTATTTTACAATAAAATATTGATGTTAATTGTTTCTCAAAAATGAATGCAGCACCCCTCAAACTTTTTGAAAGTCGCCGCTGCTGATACAAAGAATAATTCTTTAAAACACGATGTGAGCTATTTCTCTAGTACAATTCGCAATACCTGCCCATACACAGTAAAAAAGAAACATTAAAGTTTTGATTTTATTGAAAAGATTTATTTTTTTACTTGTTCTTTAGGTCTTTCTCATATACGGCCTTCGTAGGTAAGAACTCTCTCTGTCTCACAAGTATCATTAAGACTGCACACACGCCAAAATAAAGTTGATCGAAGTCAATTTATGCAAATCACTTAGTATCAAATAAAGAAATAAAGCAGGTTGTCGAACTGAATTCTAAGAAAACTGAATTTGAAATGTATTCTTCTTACATTGCATTTTTTTTATTTATTTAACAGAAGCCTTGTTTTGGTTACAAGCGCAGATAAACGTAATCGAGAACACAAAATACATTTTGTTAAGTCAATGTCAACACGAAGAAATAAAGATTGATATCTGCTGTAATTATTATGTTAACCATTTATTTTGTAAATAATGGAAAATTAAAAAAAAAGCAAGGATCATCTCAATACTTCAAAACGTTTTAAAATACAAATCTCACAGCATTTACCGCATAGTTAAAATCAACAGTCAGTCTCCACTTATTTAAACAGTCAGGACCGGCCTAAAAACTTGAATTGCAAATCTCAAAAAAAAAAAAATAATAAGCCACTTTAGACTAAATTCGCAAAAGAAAAATTTTCATTTAAGGTCACAAAAAAACTACTCCTTGAATTTGTAGTCGTATTTTTAAACAACCCTATATAGAGTATTATTTATTAAATTTTATTAATAATTTAATTACAGTGCTCGCTGCTTATTGAAATGTTATCAGTCGGGTAATGTTATCTCTTTATTAATGAACAGACCGGACGTATGCTACTACATAGAAAAAAACATCGTTTATAGTAATCATGATTTCGGTTAATGTTATCAATTTTCTTCTTAGGTTTGTTTCTATACATGAACAAACAAGCTCAAGTGATATCAGATATCTTTTTTTCTGTAAATTAATATGATCTAAAGTCTGATTATCAGTTATCGTCTTAACATTTTACAACAATATAAGTTGCCAAAAATAAATGCACAATTAAAAATTAACTATGTACCAATAATTATAATAACTGAAAACAGTTTTGTAGTTAGCTTTATTTTTTCAGTGTATTTATTTATTCAAGTACGTATTTTGACTGACATATGCAACATTACCTCATTTAAATCTGTAAATACGTTATCTTCAAGCCACTTTGTATTTTTAGTGTACTTGAAATTAACGTGCAGTTCTTAGAATAACCACTTAATTTAACTACGTCTTATGTGATAACATTATTTCGTGTTAATTTTTATTTCTGATGGCAAATTACTGAGAAGAAGAAATGCGTAGTCCTTAAAACTAAATTAAACATCATAACATTATTTTTAATTTTTTTTAATCACGGTGCCAACAAACTTAGGAAACTATTTATTGCAACAGGTCCCTAATTTTCGATTTATTTGGCTCAAAATTTTAATTTTCTTAAATGTTTTATTCGAATTTTATTTTTACATTTTTGCTTCTAAATTAATCTGATACACTCTGTATGTATTTACAGATCCCGTCACGAAATCTGACGAGAGCAGCTTATGCCCGTTTGACTTCGGATTTCATAAGCGTACAGTCGGTAAAGCTATTAGGTACTTTTGTATCTTGTTTTCATAAAAAGAGATTCATGGACAATTCGTATTTATTTAGCTGAACATCATTTCTCTTAAAAACTCACATTTTATTTGGTATTTGGTAGCAAATTTGAAATTTGCACTCTACAAAGGTATTATACTTACGACAGTGGAACTAACATCGGTTAAGCTCGGGATGCGCCCGCTTCGCCAAGTTTCGTGGGAACTGTATTTCTTCAGTCCTTTCTATCTAATAAACTTTTTTTTCGAATATCGAATTTTGTTATCATTCGGTTATTGTTATCAAAAATCCCAAGTCACAATGTGATTCTATTAAGCGACATGCAGTGTATTTGTTTATAAACTATCCTAAATTAATAATTAAACCCGAATTTCCTCGTAGCGAAAAAATACGTCTATCACTAAAAAATATGAATAAGTTAAAAAGTGACAAAAATTTTTGACACAAAAAATTGTGAAAGTTTACTGAACAGCACCTTTTAATCCCGCACGTTCCCGCATGTGAAGTTTCCTGTCAGATGCACTTTAATACAAATCAATGGCATTATCGATATATTAAATACCAGTAGAATTCTATAAAATCCCACCAGAATCACATAAAACCACATTTGAATGCAATTACAAATATTCATAGAGAATTATGAGCACAATCCCTCTGTGACAACGGTAAATTAAAAGACAAAGAACCAGTAAAGAACAAAGTACAAAAAAAGAGTATTCCAGTAGTAAATATACACCGCAAATCACTTTAAGAATAATCAAAAATGAATCTCATCAAACAGATAGAAAACGAAAATCTCAACGTAATTGAGACATATCACAAAAAAGAAGACTTTAATAAATAACGCTAATAGTATTCAATTGTCATTATTAAAAAGCAAATAATTCGTGCTTTTGTTTTCTTTTTCAGACAAAAATAAACTATCTGGATGACAAAGAATGGGTTTTTCGGTTGCACGAAATTGACGCCTTTTTTCTAAATATAAAAATCGAATGACCCAATAAACTAAACATAAAAGCACCTTGATTGCCTACTTCAAATTTGGGTCAAACTCATGGACGTAGAATAACATTAACGGTAATAATATACAATTGATATAAATTACTTTCGAGTAATTATTTAGTTAAGTTATGCCTTAAACTTAAATTTAAATTACTTGATAATTAATTTTGTTCTACATTTGTATGACTTCATTATCTGGCTCTGTGAGTGTATATATAATTTACGCCAAGATATTAATTTTTCTTGATAAGATGTTATTTTTATTCGAAAAAAAGGCGATAATTAACATGAAAAAAAACATTGTATTCGTTATTATTAATCATATTTCAAATTCCATAAAAACAGTCGAGTAAGTTCGTACAATTACAATTAAAAGAAAAATTGAAATAAATTAAAGAACCCGGCGGACTAACAACACAAAACACATAACCTCAACACTCCGGGTTAGCAACTGCAAATTGATATTGCAAATTATAGTGACAAGACTAAAATTCACATAGAATTAAGTTTTTGGTTATGCCCTAATTAACACAATTATGTGATTATAAATAGAAAAAAAAATCAACGTAGAACGTGACAACTCGTCCCAGCTTGTTCAGCAAAACAGTTCCATAACGAGTACTGACCACCATTAAATCAACTTAGTATAACAATATGGATAATAAAATATAAAACGTGCATGCAAAATATTGCAGAATTTTTTAAAGCAAAACAAGTTCTTACCTGGGAAATAATCGAAAATCTAAAGACTATTGTGCACAGCACACTACTATCCTTACTTAAATTATTTTACTCTTAAGAAAAGCTAAACAATTACATACATGTAACACATATATTTAATTTAATAAAAAAACTAATATTTAAGTCGGCAACGTACTAAAAAGTAAACTAATTTATAACACTGAGTTTATCGGTACTGCTTGATGAAGCTAGCGCGCTAAAAGGATACAGTTAGCGTGTGTACATGTAGACTCCAAACGGTTTATTTCGAGTGGAAAAACGTGGTTTTTACGTGCAGGATAACTTCTAAGACCCCAGCATTAAAACTGGTTTTTAACGAGGATAACATAAAAAACGGAGAGCATTATTATCTCGCAAAAATGTCAATTTTTTTTAGTATTAATTAATAAAATAAATAATATAACTAAACAAACTTGTTCAAGATTATAAATATATGTTTACTATACGAGGGAAGTATAGATTTGATTTATACAATACCATAAAACTAACAAGAATTTTATTTTTAAAAGTTTATTTAACTTCTATATATTTTATCAGCTTCTCAAACCGTAGTATTAAATAAACAATAGTTTTAATAGTTTAGTCTAACCTAACACTATTCTAACACGTAAAGTCGGAGATATTTGCACACGTTTTATAAAGTACAAAACTATAAATTAATAAATACTGTTAATTTAAAACATAAATAAGACAAAAAAGTTAGAAATTCAAAAAATTGGTAAATCTTAATAACCAGGTACATTATGGGAAAAAAATGTTAACAACATGAATTAAACGTTTATCAGAATTTGACTTGGGAGCAGTGCTGGGCAGTAACGAATTACTTGTATTTCAAATATAGTATTTAAAATACAATTGTATTTTGTAATTTGTATTTAGATACAATGCAAAATAGTATTTTGTAATTTGTATTTCAAATACATTGTTTGATGTATTTTGAGTATTTCAATTACATCAATTACTAGAGACTAACGTAAATCAGTAAACCGTTAATTTTATACGTTATAACCGTTTCTTAGATTAAAATCATATCCAACACTAAAAAAAATATTTATAAAATTTGATTCTATACAAGTTTATGTTTTTCGGCCACAAGTGGAATGTCTATTTTCATTTGCAAATTTTATACATTCACTAACTAGAGGTAGTTTATCATACAAACAATTAAAAAAATTAATTTTTTTGAAGAAAGATAAATCTTTTTATTAAAAAAAAATAAGTAGTTAAATTTGCCGAGTGAATTAAGATTATTTACACGTTACCTTTGTGTTACAAAGTAATTTGTATTTTTAATTGTAATTGAAATACTATTTTATATTTTGTATTTTCGACATTTTGTATTCTATATCTTGTATCTAGTATTTTAAATACAGAATATTAATGTAATTTGTATTTTGTATTTCAATTACCTAACAAGGTGTATTTTGCCCACCCCTGCTTGGGAGTAACATCAATTTTTTTTTCTAGCGAAAGTAACGCGCACGTGGTTTCAGCTATTTAAATACAGTAACCAAGCATTTTTTTATTTACATTTTTTAAGTTTTTACTGACATGAGCTATTTTAACCTCTACTTTATATTTAATTTAATTTAATGAGTTATAATTTTTTTAAAAGCTATAGTCGTATAAATTAATTTTACATAGAATATATAAATATATTATAATATAAATGGCAGTCCCAGAAACATTTTTCTCTTTCATCAATAAATATATTTTTTTTTAAATCAACAACTTGAAATGATATTTGATTATGATGTTTTCAGTAATATCTATCATCAACGACAAAAAAGTTTTATTTGTATCGCGCGTCAAGATTACACTTGTTTATTTAGTATTTTTTAAGTGATTTATCTTTTAATTGTTTTAAGTTAGCAGCATCAGTTGTACACCAAAACGAGTCATGTAAAAATAGTAAATATACATAGCGAATGACTTTCGGGTCATGACCGCAAGAAAACATTTGAGAGAATTATTTTCTTTTTCTAATTTGTATAAAACTCTAATATGTCTATCTCACTCTTAATTATAAACACCTTCATTTACTATTTGGGTTTTATACAATACAAGACCGTCTCCGTGGCCCTCGAGCAAGTTGGCTGGTTTTCGAATGTAAAACAATTTTTAGTATTTTTATGGAAGGTCATTGACCTAATGGAAAAGCCGCCACTGATATGATAATATTTAAATAACGCTTATCTATGAACAAAAAATAATAAACATAAAATTTTACTGTTTTACTTTTACTGACGATATGATAATCAATAAAACGTCAAGACCACGGCGTCGCCGTCGTCAGAAAAAAAAACTTTTTTGGATAAGTCAATTTTAACTTCATCTGATGGCTTAAAATTAAAACATATTTTTGCGTTTACTAAAGAAACTAAATAGTAATAAACGAAATAGGATAGAATAGAAAAGTTTAAAAAAAATGTAATGTGATTTTGAAGAATCTTATGCTCCATTGTGATGTGTCAGAGAAGAAATGAAGTATCTTAATTAGAATTTTGCTTCATCTCTACAAAGTATTATGTCCTTTTTTTGTTATTTATTTTTACATAAGATCATCTATAACAACTCTGCAAAATTTTCTCTTCGAAGATTGACGTAAGATTTTTGTTCTTATACTCAAAAGTTTTTTAAACGTTAAAGTTAAAAGAAGATTCGAATTTGTAACAAAATTGTTTCTAGTTATCGATAGATCCCCATAAGTTCACTTGTTAACGACAAAGCCAAATCATGACAAAACTAAAAAAAAACACAACAAAAAACACAAGTTTATCATTATTGAAAAGTATTAAAAAACCTAAAAGAATGAAGTCGTCAGTATAGAAGAAATACCAATGGTAGAAAATGACATCGAAAAGGTACCATAGATAGGGATGGAAACGGGCTAGGCCGAGCCGGGTTTTGATAGAAGCCCGGCCCGACTCGTATCTACAAACTGTAATACCGGCTCAAATTATTAGATTTATGATAAAGTTACGTTTTTACGTACCGATAACCTGCGATCCGAGCTATAGCTCTTCAGAATACCAAGAAAGGCTTTGATTGTATTTTTCAGATTGAGCATTTCTCGATTTTGAAATACGGTCATCTCGAAAAGTTTTGCTTATCGGAGCGACCTAAAAAAACTTTTTATAAGGTATGTTTTATATTACCATTATTCATTAATTAAATGAACTGCTCTATAAAAGTACGATTAGATATTCTTAAACTATATAACAATACTAATAATATAGAATCCGTTTAAGCAATTAAATTGGATATTAAAATATCATTTCTGGTTTAATTAAATTAAATTAAATCGTACATAAACATATTGAAAAACAATAAACCGTATTACTATTTTATTTGTTTTGTAACAGCTATTAAATACTTATTTTATTAATCAGCATTGGTTTTTTCGGCCCAATTTTTCAAGCCGAATCGTGACCTAAGCCCGGCCCGGTTCAAAATCCGAAAAATATATACCCGAAGCATAGCCGGAATTTTTTCTCTCAGCCCGGCCCGCAACCCGCTCTGAATTCAAACCGGGCTTCGGACCGGGCCGGGCTAAAAACCGACTCGCGGACCATCAATAGCATACATAATAGTGATGCAAATAAAAGGTTTATTCCAACTATTTTAATTACAAGCACGAGTAGTAAGCTGTGGAGAAACAAGACTGCAAAAAATTTGAGATAGATACCAAATGTAAAAAAGAAGCGAGAAAGACTAAAACAACTAAACAGAAGAAGTCAAAGAAGCTATGAATCAAACTTTACAGAAAGGACAATGATAAACTCGAAAGCAATGGACATCGGAAGGGTTTTAAACTAATACATATACAGAGTTCACCATTACTCTGGCGTCGGTTTCTAGCGCTTTTGTATACACGTTTTTAAATAGCAAATCATTTTTTTATGTCGTTTGATGAAGGCTTAATTGAGATAAAAATATTTTTTAAATTGATTGCAGCGTTGCTATTTTAAACCAATTACTTTAAAACTGCAGCATCAGAAAGAAATGCTCACAGAACTGGTGTTTTTTTGAAATTTTGGAATTTGTTTTTGTAATTCGTACATGAAAATCAGAAGTACTTAAATAGTTTTTTTTTTAATCGCCATACTTATTTAGTATGAAAGCGCTAATTTTCAAATTCTTCAAATTGTTGAAACTCATTTTTTTTAAATGGCACCCTCGATTTCTTTCAACTATTTCTAGTGTGGTTTTCAATTCTATATCAATTTACTGTAGTACTTTTTTCTACAGTTGTGAAGATATTCATAAATTTTCAATTACATCACAACTAGCATTATTTTAATCAAGCAGATTTATTCTAGTAGGCTTTGCTTCTATTAAACAAAAAAACATAAAGAGGGCAAACATTAAAAAACCTACAAATATTTTAAAAATATATTAATTTAACAAGTGTTTAAAATTATTCAAAGACTCCGAATATCTGTCGTTATTTAAATGACCGTCAAAGACATAAAAACCTATGATAAAATCATCTACAATTCCTCCTCATACATTAACCGTTCATTGATGTTCATGATCCAAAACATTTACATTATCATTTACGACGATTTACTCGGCCATTACTATGAAGGATAGCTTCGTTGGTAAATAAAACAGTGGATATAAAACCTGGCATATCATTAAGCTTATTTAACATCCACACACAGAAAGTTCTTCTCGAGTTAAAATTCCCTATAGTCAACTTTTGATGCAGTTGAATGTGATCAGGATTATATTAATGGCTTTTTAGTACTCTTCTCACTGAAGTAGTACTAATTTTACCAAGTTCTTCGCTAATTTATTTGGTGCTAGCAATTTTCAACTACAATTCCATAAATTCTGCCTCTTCTATTCTGACAATTTTTCTTCGAACAAGTGAATTGTAGTTTACCGATCTTGTTTGTATCTTTGTTTATAAACACGAGAAGAAATGAGACAATTTTTTTCACCTTTACCCAAAATAAACACTATGTCCACTAACTCGTTCTGTGGAAAATTTAGTAGTAATAGGTAATAATGTGACACTTAAACACGATGAGTAACTTCTACTAGCTATTTGTTTTTTGTTTAATAAAAGCAAAGCCTAACAGAATAAACCTGCTTGATTAAAATAATGTTTGTTGTGATTTATTTGAAAATTTATAAACATCTCTATAACTGTATATGTTAGGAGAAAAAAGTACTAGTGCAAATCGATAAAGAATTAAAAATTACATCAGAAACAGTTAAAAGAAATCGAAAGTGTCATTTCAGAAAAATGTGTTTCGGCAATTTAAAAAACTTTAAAATTAGTGCTCTCATACAAAATAAGTATGGCGAATTAAAACATTTTAGAATTTTAGACTATTTAGGTACTTCTGACTTTCACCTACATATTTACAAAAACAAATTTTAAAATTTCAAAAAACACTAGTTTTGTAATTATTTCTTTCGGATGCTGCGTTTTTAAAGAAATTGCTCTAAAATGGCAACGCCGCAATTAATTAAAAAAATTTAAAAACTATTTTTTATGTAAATTAAGCCTTCATCGAACAGCATAAAAAGATTGATGGGTTGCTATTTAAAAAAGTGTAACTTTATGCTGTTCAGCAAAAACTAAGCACCCTGTATAAACAAAAATATTTTTAAAACAAACAGCTTTTCAATAGAAATGAGTACAGTACTAAACATTTTATGCTGACATTTATACAAAGGCTACGTTGTATCACACAATACCGTAGTAAAGACTTGCTCACTAAAGGTAATACAATATAAACATAATATCGTGTATCTTCAAATACATTACAATAATAGACAGTTTCAAACGTTGCCATGATGAAATATTAGACTATCCGGATTTGGTGCGGACTTAGTACTTACGTAATTCTTTTTTTCAAGTCCAAAATAAATAATATACATATAGTTATTCTATATCAAAATTGCTTCAATTAATATAATTATTTAATTTACTTTATTTCAAATAATATTAGGCATTGTATGTATTCATTCACTAAGAACAAATTATTTAGATTACTATAAAAACACCCATATCTACCAATATTTAAAATTAGATTGATTATCAGCTGTTGCGTGAAATTTAAACGGAAATAGATAAAGATAAAGAACCATTTTATTAGAGGGTTACTGTTATTTTAATTATACAACAAATATTCTAACAATTGTTCTAGCAATTTTCATTTAAAGAATAATAAATATATTCCACTTTCCATTTATAAAAACACTTTTAAACTACTTAAAATTTGTAAAAACAATGTTACTTTTTATTTTAATTTTTTAGACTATAACTGTTCGTTAAATAGAATTTGGTTTATTTTTATTTTAGATACTTACAAAATATAGCTATGACCGGGATTTGTAATTCCAACAGGATAAAAATTTTACGTCACAATTGCGGTGTACTATTTGCCTGTAAAAACTACTAATAGAATGCTGTTATTTTTGACAAACAAATTATAATACATCAAATTTGCTAGCAAAATTATAGAAATATTCTAACATACATGAATAGTAATGCAACAACTAATGATCGATTTTTAACTTTTGCAAAACGGAATTTACTAATCTATTCCGCAAAAACATTTTGTGTATAGATTTTTTTTAAAGAGTGTAACATGGTCAGTTATTGTAGTACAATAAGTTTTAACATTTTTAATTGACTTATGTCGGCTTCCTGTATAACATACAAATAATTTTTTTTTCAATTAAAAGTACTCTTATACACCAGGATTTTCTACATGACTGTTAACAATAAAATTTTTAAAACCAAAGTAATTCAAGAATATTCATCGAAAAAAAATTATTTAAAAAATATTGAAAACACTTATGATTTTTAAGTTAAAAATTCTTAAAATATTAATTTATGTTCAAGTGCTGGTGGAGTAAGATTCTTAGGAGCAATTTTATCATAATTTTCTCGTTTTTAAGAGTTTTAGTTCGTTGTAATTGTAATTAAACATATTTTATTATCTAAAACAAAATTTGCTAGTTTTACAAATCTGTGTAAAATCTATTAATACGTTTTGCTACTTTTTCACGTGATTATAAAAAAATAATTTTATTTGTCGATTTGGCATTATTCCAATTATTTATTTAAGTCGGTAATAAATCGGTAAGCTACATGCGCAAATCGATAGCATTGACAAATACGTTTTTTTTTTAAACGAGAATTTTGTTCTATTTTATTTTTTTGCTGTAGAATTTTTGGCATAATACATGCGAACTGCTAACATATTTTATTAAAAACTTTGCCAAAATTTATTGTCAATTTTACTTCTCAAGTTTTAAAAATAAGTGAAATAACCGACAGAGAAATTATCAACTGTTATAATTAAGTTTTAGTTGTTGAATGTCTTGATATTATCACTATAATTTTGGCAGTTATACCATTTTAACACAAAAGGATTTAAAACAAAATATAAGTTTAGTGAATAAAAAGGTTACTCAAAGTTATAATACAGTTGAAAATGTTTGTTATGCAAATCAAAGAATTGATTTCCTTGCAATTTTAGAATATTGGGACTAAAAACAAACAAGTAAAAATAATAAATATAAGTATTGTACAATCAAAAAACAACATTTCATATAAATATAAGGAATTGAATTAAAAAAATAGTGTTACGAACTTTAAGGTAATCAAATACAATTACTACTTACTTGCTATACTAAAAAACAACAAACTAAGAAAATTATAATTAATTAATAAAAGAATACATTTATTTCTGTTGACGATAAATGCATTCATGTTTATTTAGTTTCACAGCGCACAACACTAAATATGCACTTAAGATGATCTAGTCTAAATTTAAACTCAAATTCCGACGAAGAAAACTCGATAACTCAAAAAAACGCTTTAAGAATAGACCCGTTGAAGTTGAAACCGAGGAGATGATAGTAAACTAGAAAACAAATTGTTTAGTAACAATTTTATGTGATAATTTGTTTTTTTTTAACTTTATCGGTCAATAAATATATACAACTAACTAGCAACCGAAATAAAAACTCATCAATAAATTACATTATTTGCTTAATAAAACCGTATAAAACTAAGAATATTTGAATATTTGCTAATATGAAACGTTAAATAAAATAGCTTATGTTATTCAAAGCGTTTTAGTTATAAAACAATGTCTTATAAATGTTTTTTAGTACCTACTTATTAAATACATTTTTGTTTTGTTATTTTTTGTTAAAAAAACACGTTGTTTAAAAGTCGTTAAATGTATAAGCAAATAATAGGGTGTACTGTACATCTTTTCAGTTTTGTAAAATTTACAAAAGTTTATTAAACAAATGTAATACTTTTTATACCTAATTTTTTTTTACATTTTTTACAATATCAATTGAATCATTAAATATGTTATGTTATATAAAAATCGGATGTTCAGGTATTAAAAATAGGCAAGCACTTAAGCATTAAAAAACCTTTTATAAGCACTTAAAAAAATATTTAATACATAATTTTATTATAAAAATGCATACAAATTCAAAAATACAAAATAAGTCATTTTTAAACCAATTAGGTGTATATTTTGGTATTATTACATTTACCAATTTCATGATAAAAATACACACAAACAAAACATTAAAAAAAAATATTTTTTTTAAATAATTTCTAGCTGCAACCTACTACTAAGTATTTTTTAAATTATTCACAGTTATTCTATCAATGTGTTGTAAGGGGGGTAATGAAATTTATCTACATTGTCGTAAAAAGGTCATTAAGTCATAATTCCTAAAACGAATTAAAACAATAAATAAGCTCAAATTATATAATCGTTGCTTTGAATAGAATATAGATACAGGGTGTATCTGATTAACGGGTTTTTATTTTAGCAGGTGAAATTGAAGCATAAATACAAGCAAATAATGCAAAATAAAAGTTCGATTAAAACATTTAAAAAAATCAAATTTTTTAACAAAATAAATCGTAAAGTGCGGACCTCTGAATTATTTAGACTCCGAAGGTTGTTGACACAAGGAATTGTTGCGTATTTATTATTAAAAAAACTAATTTATTTAAAACGACTAAAACTACGTTTACTTATTATAGAAATATGTATACTTTTAAATTATTGTTACTAATTAAATCTAATAATAAAAACACTTACACTAATTTATGTATAACCGTTGTTTAACACTTAAGATAAGATAAGATAACGTCCTCGGATTTGTTTACACTATAAGTCACGTTCACTCGATTCGGAGTACACTGTTATTTATTTAAAACGCCGCGCGTGCTAACGATACGTATTTATTTCAACTTGATAATCTTCTTAATACTGCATGCTTTCACATTCCAGCAATAACTGACCTACGACTTCTTTCTTACGTATTTATAGACATCGGCGAATCTTTCTCGAGCGTTCCTTACTTTTCGCTATATCTTCTAGAAACTAGATAACAGCCTCCAGAAGGTTCTTGCATTTGCAAGTAATTTCTCGGACGTTTCAGAATGAAAATAAACTGTCTTAAGAAGTGTAAATTTCTTCTTAGCGATTTGATGACACCAAAAATAAATACAAAATATTGTTATCGGATAAGGTGTAGTTAAATTACTGTGTTTAAATTAAATTGCTATTCTGTGCATTTTTTCTTTTCAAGTACACTAGATAATACCTAAAAGATAACTAGTTACAGATGTTTAAATGTAGGCAATGTTATGTAATTCAGACATATCTACTTCAATAGGAAAATCAAAAACACTGCAAAAATAAAATAAACATGCAAAACAAGTATTTCTGTAATTTTCAGCTACTAGCAGCAGGGTGTTACTAAATGTTACTAAATCGAATTTTGTTACCTTAAATAGATAGTAAATGTTAAAAATGTCCTCCATTGGATAAAATACAAAGGTCACCGAAAATTGCTCGTAACTCGTGTAAAAATTCCACAATATGTCTAATTGCGTTTCCGATTAAACTATTTTCTAAAATACCCGCCTAAACATTCATACCAAACAGGGGCGGATGTAGAAACATTAAAAGGAGGGGGAGCACCAGAATAACATCATAATAGTGTACAGTGCAGTAGTTTTTCTAAAAGATTAACCTACTAATTTTTCTTTATATTCTATCCAAAGGGGGGTGGGCCGGGCCAGGTTAGCCAACTCTAACAACTTCCGTTCCAAAAATCCGTATTGTAAAAATTCAGCACTCCGTTTTGTATAAAATAACACTCTTCTGAAAATAATAGTTTGGTATTAAAGTCAGGGTCTAAAGCTTCTTTTTTGCTGTAACCACTTACAAAACTCACGTCGCGATTCAAAATCAACGTCTGTTAGCTGTTGAACTCATTGCACATGGTACAATGAATAATTCTTTAAAACACGTTGTACCGTACTATGAGACATGTTAACTTTGCGACTTTGGAGTAGCCGATCTTCTACAATTGGCAATACCTGCACATACAGTGAAGAAAAAAAATAAAGTTTTGATTTTATCGAAAAGATTTTTTCTTTTACTTTTTCTTCCTCTACCAATACACGGGGTGGTCTTTCTCGCCCACGGCCTTTGTAGGTAGAAAAAACGTCTCCAGTTTCTCTAAGTCTATATACACACGCCAAAATAAAGTTTATCAAAAACAATTGTCTATCAAGATATCGCTCAGCCGACAATCTACGTGTGGCGTGGAGATTATAATTACACTCACCGTACATTAAAACGATACCACTGTATTCTGCGGGTGTATACATGATAAAAAGAAAATTTAAATTAAATATTATAAAGCACAAGTTTACACAAATCACTTAGCATCAACTGAAGAAACGCATAACAAAAGTTGAGGCAGATATAATGCCGATTGCCGAACTCAGTTCTATAAGAAAACTGAATATTGCGTTTATTTATCTATTGTTTTAGTTACAAGTGAAGATAAACGTGAACGTGTACACAAAGTAAATTTTGTTAAGCTAGGTCAGTAATAATGCTAAAAAATAAGCATTAGTATCTGCTTTAAATATTTTGTTAACGATTTATTTTGTTGATTATAGAAAATTAAATAAAATCATCAACACAATACACCCATACGTTTCAAAGATTTTACAGCAATTACTAACCATGTACTGCATTTGTTTAGATAGTTAGGGCCGGCTTAAAAGCTTTAATTGCAAATATCTCAAAACAGGGCCATTTTAGACCAAATCTTTAAAAGAAACATTTTTATTTAACGCTACAAGAAAACTACTGCTTGAGTTTGTAGTCGTATTTCAGATACACCCTGTATAACATTATATACTTTAAAATAAGAATCACTACTTTGTTAATCTAGGGTTAAGTTATTGGAATTTTTACGACTGTACAGGTAAATGTAGGTAACAGAATTGCCCGATCTTGATAATAACAATTGCTTTTAATACTTAATTGCATTCCTAAACTTTTTTATGAATTCAAGCTATTTTTAAAATTAATTCTTTTACATACATACATCAACGTGTTTTTGCCAAATTTGGCATTAAAGCGCAAAATAGACATATTAAAAAAATGCCGTAAAATAAGCATTTGAGGCATTTTTAGGCATTTTTGCTGAAGATCCGGTCTTTAGATATGACACATTTTTTTAATAGTTATAATCATGTGATTTTATGAAAATGAGTTTTATACTATATAAATATTGTAACGATTATTAAAAACTAGTTTATTTATACTAAAAATATGTACACGTTTATAACTTACTAAACTAATTAAATCTAAGGATATTTAATAAAAATACTTACACTAATTTATATAGCACTATCACTTACACGAACGATAAAGTCCGCGGATAACTTCGTTTAACACTTATTGTTTACATTAAAGTCACGCACGATTTTAATTCGTCGTATTTATCTCGACACGCGTTAATCACTTATTTATTTAAATTTGAATACCCTTCTTAACACTGATGACTTCGAATTACTGAAATAACTGACCTATGATTCATTTGTGTCGCTTTTATATAATTTGGCCATCCGTCGAGAATCTTCTATATTCTTTCGTGAACGTTCTAGAGTGGATGGTAGCTTCGTAAATGCTCTCGGAGCTGAACGTTTCAATATTGTTAATGTAAAATTACCAACAACGTTTTTATTGCTATATTTCTTGTCCAAACACATTCATCTTAAAAGAATCGAATCAAAAATAATGAAACAATTTTGAAAATTAACATTTACAATACTAAGTATTTATTTAGATATGATAAATATGGTATTTATTTTCACTTGATGCACTTTTATTTATCTTAACAAACGCGTTAAACACTTTATTTATTTAAAGACACTTTCGACTCAATTTGAAAACTAAACTCGATCTTCGTTTGAATACTTTTTATATTCTTACGTTATCTGCTTCGAGAACATTCCGGAAATTACCTCGAATCGTCTTGCATGCTCTTGAAACTTCTGTGTTTCAATAATAATAAATTATAATAATACCTTTGACTAGAAATCAGATGTTTTATTAGTCGTTAGTATAGAACGTTTGAATTACGTAATAAAAGTTGTAAAACTAAAAGTAGAAAGAAATCTTAGACTGTTATTGCTAATAAAACTAATTAAAATAATTATAAAATATTTTTTATTCACAATTATATGTTATCAATTGCGATCTTTGTCACTTACATTTTTAAATTATATATAAACGTAAATAACATCTAACAACAAAAACAGTTCTTAGCTTTGTCAGGTATAACTTAAAATGTCGCTGTAAACTGCCGTTATTAATTAATTTATAGTCAAATAATAGCTAATTCTAGTATGAATCATAATACATCGTTTTGTTCATACACATCAGCATTTATTAAATACCGTGTAACATACTCGTATATGCGTTCTATGTTACAGTAAAGCAATAAAATATTGAAACGTTCTCAAATTCAAGAGCCTTCTCGAAGTTTTATCAATTTTTTGAAAAGTTCACGACATAGTGTAGAGGCTTCTAGAATGTTTGCAGAAACGTATAAATACGGTACAAACCAATCGTAGGGCGGTTATTTCCTGTAATGCAAAGACGGCTGTGTTAACAAGATTATTCAAGTCTAAATAAACAAGTCGTTAACGCGTGTGAAATAAATCTGGGGTGTATAACCTTGTACGTGACTTTAGTGTAAACAAACAAGTGTGTGACTTTATCTTATCTTCGTGTAAGTGGATAGTGTTATACATAAATTATAGTGTAAGTGTTTTTATTAAATTTCCTTAGATTTAATTAGTTCGGTTAGTAATAAACGTGTATATATTTTTAGTATAAATAAATTGATTAGTTTTAATAATAATAAAATACGTAACAATATGATACCAAACCGTCATGCGGCTAGTAAACGCCAACTTTATTAAAATAAAAACTATAATAAACTAAGCAAATAAAAATTTTATATTACATAAAACATATTGAAATAAAACGCACAATAAAAATATAATAAAAAATATATCGATAATAACCAATTTTAATATAATAACTTTAAGTTTTAATGTGTTTCATATAATGAATGTGACTTGTCATTGTTTATATTTGATCGAAGTTATGCTTACATTTTTTGTTTTATTTTTTTATGTAACTTTTATATCATTTGCTAAATGTGTTAAGAGTTAGAAAAACTACTATAATTGAAATAAAACTTTTTCTTATCAATGTATAAAACTAATCAAATTAATTAGAAAAATAAAATATTTTTTGTGGAAAATCATTCTAAACTAGACTTTTTTCAATTAATTTAATTAAAAAATGTTTCGTCTGAGATATAATCTTCGTTAATAGTTTGATTCGACAGTTTTTTAAAGAATATTAGTTTTTCTGTAAATATACAGTGCACGCCACTTATTGGAATCACGGATGTTATCAGTCGGGTAACATTATCACTTTATTAAAGAACGGGCCTAACGTATGCTACTACATAGAAAAAACATCGTTTATTGTAATCATAATTTCGGTTTATGTTATCAGTTTTCTTTTTGCATATTTAGCGTTACTGTTGCAGTTTTATTTATTTATTCAAGTATTTTGACTGAACTACATAACATCACCTCATTTAGACATCTGTAAATACGTTATGTTCTAGTTACTTTGTATTTTCAGTGTACTTAGAAAGTATGTGCAGTTCTTAAAATAACAACTTAAATTAGCTATGTCTTGTGTGATAACATTATATTGTATATATTTTTATTTTTAGTGTCAGCAAATTACTGAGAAGCAATGTGCAGTTCTTAGAACAGTCAATTAAGTATTATAACATTATTTTTTATTTATATTCATTAACGGTGTCAACAAACTATTTAATGCAACAGATTCGTTAATTTTCTATTAATTTGGCTAAACATTTTTGATTTTTTTAAATGTTTTATTACAACTTGCATTTTAATTTTTTTTGCTTGTAGTGATGCTATAATTTCATCTTCTAAATTAACAACCTGTTAATTAGATGCAAGCTGTATGTATTTACTGCTTTCGAGCCAATAAACATTTTTTTTAAATATCGGATAGTGTTATCATTCGGTTATTGTTAATAAAAAACTTCAAGTCCCAATGTAATTCTATTAAACGGCGTGCGCTGTATTGACTATTACTTATTATTTTCAAAAAAAACCTAAAAAAGCTTTTTGTTGTTATTTATAGAAGGAAACAAATATTGTCTTTGGTGTTTACTAACTACGCATGTCAGTAAGCAAGCTAACATGGCGTTATACCTGCGTAAAGCTCCTTTCAAGCACATATTTATTCTGAACTGATTGTTATAAAAGAATTTTCTGTTGTTTTAATAATAATGTAAATGTCGTCTCAATATTTATTTCCAGTATATGGGAAATATTACTTTTTAATCTGTTCTAGATGTATCTCACTATTTTTTGTGAGATATTTGTAAAATATATACCTACTACATATGTGTATGATTGCAAATAATCTTTAATCTGTTTTTTTTATGTTACGCATTGTACAGTTTTTATTAAATCGTATTGAAACACTGCAGATATACTGTAAAAACACGTTTATTTATAAAAATGACACTAACAAAATAAAATTATAAATGATGAATAAAATATAAATATAAAGTTTGTATACATTTTAAACATCTTTAAAATGTAAGTACACAAAAAAAATGTATCTTAAAATCACTTATTACTATGGCAAATATAACGCAACGGATTTACGTATGTAACTACCGTTACATTACGATGTCGTTTTCTGATGGCATCTGAAACAAAAACACACAATTAAGATTTACTGTACTAAGTTGTATTAAAAAAATTATATTTTATAATAATTATTATGAAATGCATTAAAATATATTAAAGTTATTTTAATTGGTATGAAATATACCTACCAATGGATTTAGTTTGTAGAATTTATAAAATTAGGAAACTTCAAACAAGATTACATAGTTTTAAAAGTGCACAGAAGCATTTTCTTGGGATTGTTATTCAAAAAATAAGGACAATATTCAAATTTATTTCTTTAATTTATGTTTCTTATTAGTGATGACCGATAAAATTTCTTTGAATTATTTTTTGTAATCGTTGAACAACCAACTAAGCAAACATTGAATTTAGGGTGTACTCGCTGCGTTAAAATAAATTATTTACAAAATAAATTTTTGGTTTTCTATATTTAAAAAACATGATGCAAAAATAAGAAAATTAATAGGCACTTACTTGATTATACAATTACGGTGCACTAAAACTCGATATAAAAATTTAAACTTTGCAAACTACAAACACGAAATCCAAATGCATATTAGTAAAGAAAACTTTCCTTATTCTTTTTCAGGGTCTATATAATTGTTTATAACCTCAGTACCGAAAAACAGGTAAATAATATACTTGTTAAGATGTTCAATGTTGCAAAAAATTCTACGAAATTTTCTGAAAGGTACTTTGTGTAAACCCGTTTAGAATGCCACAAAAATAATAGTAGTTTTACAGCAGAATTACAATTCCTTGTCTAAAATTTTTTTGCAGCAAATGTAGTTTATTATTGTAAAATTGCTATATTTTTAGTTATAACGCAATTGTTTTTTCAATTCAATTCAAACGCAGATGTCTCGATTTCATATTTTCCTTGTGTAATTTAATTTTTTTAAAATTAAATTGCCTTTCTATATATACTATAATTTTGGATTCCTTTTTTATTAAAATATACGCAATAAAAAAACAGTTTAAAGAAAACGTTTAACATCTATAAATACGTAAATTTAAAAGCACATTTAAAAATAAGCATAAAAATGTCAGATACTGATTAATGAAATATTAGCTCTATACATACATATAATATAATACTACGACGACACAGTAATTCCCATGTTTTAAGTTGCTAAAATAATATTTTGTAGCGTATTATTTATATTATTTATAATAACAAATTTGTACATATTGCAATTCAAAAGTTTGCTATAAACGTTAACTTTATATTTAAAAAAAATTTTTAATTTGACTAAATTAGAATTCATTTATAACTTAATCTTACGAATAAAACGGAATTGTAATTTGATCAAAGTTTTAAAAAATATGTTTATTTCAAAGTCAATGACGATTTAATTAAATATTATTAGTATCGCTATAAATAAAAATATGACGTATGTTTACTCTATTTCTTTGCCACAAAAATTAAATTGATTTATGTTTATTTTTATGTAACAAAAACATGCGGATCTCGAAATACGAAATAGTTTAATAAGCATCGTTTTAAGATCCCGTGTAAACGTGATACGTAAACAAGTATTTAATTCAAACAGTTCGAGCATATTCGCACATATTCGGATTATTGTATAAATCAAACATTACACAGAATCGTTCTTTCTTTACGCCTTAAATCGTTTAACCGGCAAAAGTAATTTTTAACATCACGCACAATTTTATTTTTAAATTAAATAGGTGTTAATTTTACTATTAAATTAGAGGTTAGAATGGCCGGGGTTTTCACGAAGTTGATGAAAAATGCTCAGTTGCAAAATAAATTCGCAACCCCTAATGGAAGCCTACAGCGAAGACGTAAGTAATCTTTTTTTTTGTATTTTCGAAAACGTGCTTTTGCACTAACTAATCCGGAGAGATAAATTTATTAGATTAGAATTTGTGAATTAATTGTTTAATTCAATTGTTATTCAGCACAGGCTGGTATCAATTTTTTTTGGTTACTTACAGTTATGAACAAATTAATTTTTTTGATATGTGGCGCTTTTGTTACACTCCACGTGCTGTATGTTAATTAATATACAAATTAGCACTACAAAAGTAGTGGGGAAAGATCTGGATTTAAGTTTGCGAGAAACTTTTTACTTTGTCGAAGAAGTTAAAAGTCTTGTAGAACTGGTTTTATATTTATTCTACATTTTGGTTTGCAAATCACTTAGTTTTATCATAATTCTGTAATGCCACCTAGGTCACATTTACTTGTTATTATATAATGTATTACATATATGATTCACATAGGTTTTATCTATAGCAATTCATAAACTTATCATTTGTTACAAATAATACATGATTTAATCGATTAGTTTGTGTCTATGTGATTGTTTATTGATGTCCTTTTACAGTGTAAAGTATTTCTTCTCTAAAACTGGAAGGATTAATTAATTTGTTTGTGCTTTAGATTTTGAACAGGTGGTGTTGAGGCGTATGTATTTTTTATTTCTGATAGCATTTGGTCGTGAATACTTTTTGTTCTCAAACTGGAAGTTACTAATAAAAAAAGAGAATTGTTATAACGTGAACTGGAAACTAAGCAAGCCATTATTTTTTAAATCATCTCAAAAGTTCATTAACTTTACACGGACTACCACAGGCGTAAAAATGAATAAAAAAAACTGTATAGTCCTTGAAATAATTTAAAAGCGATTCATCTATATTAGGATCATGGACCACTAGTGGCTATGTTGAAAACATGAAAACAGTGAGTTAGATCATTAATCGTCGAATAATAGTTGAAGGAAAATCCTCTTTGTAGATCTTTTTAGATGCTTATTCATATCCTAAAATATGAACGCGTTCGAATGCTACGCTAAAGATGACAAAAACGCCATTTACAACAATAGAGCACGTTAAAATTGTTTACTATGTCTACGTGCTTAAAATAATTCGTTGTTCTGAGAGTTACTAATAACCATTTTTTTACTTTCTAAATAAAATCTTTTGTATATTTTTGTTTGGCCGTTACTATATAATTTTTTAAATAATTGATATACCTAATTTAATTGTTAGTAAGTAGAGAATTGTTTTTAATTGTTTTCTACAAACACCTTAAAACTTAGGTTTCAGTCTCATTGAACCATTGTGAACCATTCACAGCCACCTGGTTCCACTTAGCTGCGTCAGCTTAACATTTTAAACTGTTCTAAATTCTCGTGTATAGATCGGCGGTGGTTACTTAGTGGCGGTTATCAATTTTTTTCGTTAACTTCAAATACCAACATTGGGAAGATTGCAAAACCTGAAGAATATACTGCATAAGCTAACGAATGAATTAATAGTGATGCCAAAATCCGTCATTTGCAGGGCAGCAAAATAAACTATTGAAGAAAACGATAAATATGAAATTTCTTAATATTAGTTTGTTAGATATTCACAAGATGGTAGTCATCATTATGTCAGTAACAGATTCAAATTCAAACTAAATAATTACATTTTGCCTATCTTACAAATGGCCTATATTAGTAGTAGGGATACATAATCTTAAAAACATATCGTATCGGCTACGTTGGGTGTACTATATAATTAAAAGAACCGCCGAAAATTAGTAGTCAGTAGTAATTGAGTTGTATTACATATTAGTAATAGACATGCCTCTTTTTCATTATTTAAATGTTGAGTTCATTGTTATAACTTTGTCGCTATCTAAACTTTTTGCAAGTGATTTTTATTAAGTTATATTTATCCACAAAAATACGGAGCCTTATAATATTAGACCAAAAAATGATAATTAGCGTAAAATTTTAATTTGAAGATTATGAGATTTAGATTTGTTTGGATTTTTTGATGCGTATTTTTTTTCTTCTACAAAAGGGCAGCTTAATTTATATTTCAAAGTTGTTCTCTATGTATATATCTTAGCTGCTGTTTGATGAACAGAAATCAAAAAACTTAGCCTATTGTTGTATGCATTACATTTATATTTTTTCTCAATTACAGCAGCTGTAATATGTAATAATTTTTTTCAAAAAATTTTATTGCCGATTTTTTTGGTATCTTTAATTTACATACTTTTTTCGAGTTCGAGGAATCAATGCATGCGACTCTCGCGAGCTATAGTTTGGACACGTCTGGAATATATAATTACATTTTCTCGCAAATACTCAATTTTAGTCTCATTCTGTTGTAATTGCATCCGATTTTGATTATGTTGTGATACATTAACTAGTGGAAATTGTGAACAATTAAAGCTAGACCACTTATTAAGAATTAATAGAAACGAAAAAAAAACAATCAAAAGCACAAGTAATAAAGGTCTTCGTGAATACTTGTTTCTCATGTGACATATATGTTAGGCAACCGACATTGCTTGGATTGGTATAAAGTAAAACAAAAATCACTAAATGAAAAATTTCATTTGTAACTTCTAAATTAAGGTTAAGTAAATAATTAAAAACTGTAACACATTAATAACAATACCTGTTTATATAAATTAAAAATACGTAACAATTATTTAAAATAACCGATGTCCAATATGTTGTGCTTTAGCTTCGACGCATGTGTTAATTCTTCTTTTTAAACTTTGGTGAAAATAACTGATGTCCAATATGTTGTTCTTTAGCTTCGATGCATGTATTAATTCTTCTTTTTAAACTTTGGTGAACATTACGAAGCTCATCAACTTTAATACTTCGAACAATTTTATTGTAGAATTGTTAAATAAATTCAATTGTAGCTCGAGAGTTATGAGCACTTGCATTGTCTTGCTGAAAGTAGCTAAATTGAAATTTGATTGTCATTTAACTGCTTAAAAAATTGACTCTAAATATCAAGATAACGTTATGCCTTTACAGTATTATGAGAAAATATTAAAACGATTATTATTTTCTTTGACATTGCAATTGAAACACGTTGAAAGGTTGTGATCGTAATTTCCATAAAAGTATGTAGATTTTCAGTTGCCCAAGTACGATAATTTTGAATTTTTACATATACATTAAATGAAACCATGCTTTGTTTATAAAGAAAGTTAAATCCAACAGATGATCGTTATTTAAATGTTTAATTAAACCATTTACAAAATTGTACACGTTGCAAGAAGTTGAAAGCACGTAGTTCTTAATAAACCAAAACTTTTTTTAATGCTTTGTAGCAAGTTTTTACTGACAATGCTAAAAATTGTATGCTTATAAATTAAAAATTGAAAAAGAATGAGTTTGTACCTATTCCTTATGATAATTTTACTACCGATTTATTAGGACTGTGTTTTATGCAATTCAACAACAGGTGCAATGAGTATGCTAAACCTTTCTTATATTTTGTCTTGCAAATGCAATTCTTATTTAAAAAGCGATTAATTAGAACTTGTTTATGTATTGGATAAGTATCGTAATTAAAGTTTGCCTCTGGGAAATGTTCAATAAATTGATCGATGTAATTTTGCAGAGAATATGATTAAGTTCTATTGGAATTGTGGTTACCATTTCAAAAAAGCGTCATTATAACTGTGTTTTGTCTAGGAGTAAACATTGTGAAATGTCATTAATATATAACTTCAAAAAATAGCTAACCTTAAAATTACAGCTGTTATTTAATACTTACCTACAGAAAACACATATTGCTGAATAGCTACGATAATAATTGTTTTAAAATATAAAAATAGAGAATAAAGAAAACGACTTAAAATATATGACACCCGATGTAACCAAAACGTCAGAATGATTTTTTCAAAATGGTACGAATGGTACTAAATAGCAACACTACCAACCTAAAGCAATGTCGATGTAAGCGTCATAGGTCACGTGAGAAACTGCTTTTAGTGAAGTCCATGTATATAGCATCACAAAACATGCCAGAAAATATTCAAGTCAACGCAGTTGCATAATATAGTTCAAGTATTTGACTAGTGCATCAGGCTTACACGTGTCGCTCGTTGCGCTCAAATCAAATTATACAATCATGTAATTTCTGTAAGTTTACGTGGGAGGTGGCTTAGGTTTATCTGTTGAGAATTTCAAACATAGTGATTTGTAATATGGTTTTCAAAAAAATTAATTAGGGTTCACCGAATTTTGGTGCAGCATATCATAACTGTTTGCACATTATTTTTCAATACAGCACACAAAAGTAAAATAGTAGCTACGAAAATTTTGACCTTATAAAATGTTATAAGATAAAACTAGAAAGAAACAGAAGTTTTACATATAAGTTGTGCGCTTTCTTCATTTAATTTTACATGTCTCTTTTCTTTAAACTTTTTGTTTTTTTCTTCTTTAGCTTTTGCTATTCCACTACATTTCTAATGGACCCGTTTCAAGGTTTTTAATTTTAAAAGCTGTCATGAATTTCTATAGTACCAAAAAACTACAACTAAAGTATCATTAAACTTAGCGAATTTTGAACAAGATCAATAAAATTTATGGGTGCAAACAATAACTACTCTTGTAACTTCAAATAAGTCATTTGATTTTTAATGTATTTTGGTTTACCTATATTGCTGGCGTAATAGGCTAATTTAGAATCTTTAGCTTCCAATTATAACTGTTTTAAATTTATGTGAACTGACCGTATCGATGTGTAGATAACTTTTAAAATAAAATTTAGATCATCTTATTCTGAATAATTGCTAAAAAACACTTTCTTCAAACAATTTTAAGTCATTTGATACATATTTTATAAGGTTACCATTCAGTCTCTGCTCATTAGCTTTTGCTATTGGACTTAAACTTCAATCATTTTCTTTTGAATACTGTTTCTGTCTATTATTTTCTGAGGATCGACAGTATTGTTACAATTTTTTATTCTGGACAATTTCCGTGTTGTCATACAAGCTGAGCTTTCGTCACACGTCGCAGTGGACATCCTTAGAGCATGGAATAAATTGATAGATTTCGAAGTGAAGTTTCGTTTTTATAGACCGGCCTTCGATCGGTGAAACTGGTTTCCAAATCTCCGGTAAAGGAAAACTTGAATCTCTGTTAATATTAAAAGGATTTTTAATGGATTTCCTAATTTTTTGCTGGTAGTAATTAAAAACATTACCGAAAATCTTAGTGTTTTCAAACAAAATTGATGACCTGTTTCTAGCACGTATTCCGCCATCGCTGATTTAGAAGATTGTTTAAGACGACTACATTTTTGATAAGACATTTTATTTCGCATAAAGTTTTACTCACAAACATCAGGATCTGCCATGGGTTCTCCGCATTCACCGGTTGTTGCTAATTTATTTATGGAAGTTTTTGAGAAAAAAGCTTTATCCACATTTTATCTAAAACCCAAATGCTGATACGTTGATGCACCTACGTCATTTGGTAGTAAGGTTCTTCTACGCTCAACGAGTTTCTATGTCATTTAAACTCGATTTATCAAAATATTCGATTTACTGTGGAAATAGAAGGAACTCTTCTTTACCATTTTACGGACGAATTAGTTACTCGAAATGAAGATAGTTCATTATCACATTCATTCTATCGAAAACCCACTCATACAGATAGATATATAAATGGATTGTCTCACCATCACCCTTCTAAGAAATCAAGTCAACGATAAAACCTTCAAAAAAGTTAAATTATCTAATCAAGGTGTTAGTTGCAAACAATTACAACAGAAAAAATATTAAACAATTTATTACAAAGTTTACGTCTGCGCAATCAAGAGTAACAGCAGAATTTATGTCTGAACCGGTGTCTATCACTTATCTACCCTATGTCAAAATACAACGGACCGTATAGGAAAAATGTTGTCTAAGCACAACTTTATTACTCGGTTTTCTACTCTTCCTAAATTGGGTCAACTCTTAAATCATTTTGAATCTGACGGCGTTTATATCATTCTTTGATCTTGTGGTCGTGCATAGTGATGGACGAAATATCGTTACAGATGACTTTGACGCCGTTACTTATTGATCACTAAAATGTCAGCGACTAATAAAAATACAAAACTAGTTAACGGTGATTTCGTAACTAAGGTACAATTATTGGCTAAACTAACTTTTTATTTGTCTAGGTTATATCAAAAATTTTACGACATTTTTTTTGGTTTAGCTACGGTTATCTTACATCTATCTAACAGTGACTTGAAAGTAACCGTCGCTAATTCACTGGTGACCAGAAAGTAGCCGGTAAGCCCATCACTAGTCGTGCATACATAGGAGAAACCGGTAGAACGTGGGAATTCGTATTAAGGAACATCAATGATGTAGTCGTCTTAAACAATCTTCTAAGTCGGCGGTGGCGGAACACAGGCTAGAAATTGGTCATCAATTTTTTATTTAAAACATTAAGGTTTTGTCTAATGTTTTTAATTAGTATCGGCGAAAAATTGATTGAAATAATTAAAAATCCTCTTTTTAATATTAACCGAGAAAATAATTAAAAATCCTTCTTTTAATATTAACCGAGATTCTAGTGCCTTTTACCAGAGATTTGGAAATCAGTTTTAATGATCGGAGGTCGCTCTATAAAAGGACGCAATCAATAAGTTTATTCCAGGATTTGTAGATGTTCATTGCGACGTGTAACGGAAGCTCAGCTTTTGTGAACACGGGAATTATCCAGAAAGGAAAATTGTAATACGATTGCAACCCGTGGAAACCTGATTTCTACTAGTATTATTATTGTTATTACTATTCAGATTATAATTATGTGAACATTCGGTTAATCCCAACTTAACTGTAGAACAAAGCAATTTCTTGGATTAAAATTGTAAATTTGTAAAGACAAACGATATTAGTTAATTACATAAATCATTCAAATTGTTTATCGTGGTTTAAAAGATGCATATCTAAATTATTTAAAATATATTATAGTTTATTGTGTTTTTAACTATAAGTATTCAAAGAAATTAAAAAAAATACGTAAATGAATGTATAGAATTTGGATTTATTGTCGATGCAGATGAGATGGACGGAAGGATGACTTAAGAAAGGTGACGTACCTGCACTGGAGAGGTCGGGCACAGAACAGAGATTTGAGGGAGGCTTATGTTCAATATTGGATGACTTGAAAGCTATAAAATGATTTTTCTGGCATAAAAATTTTGTATCTGAAATACGACTTGTGGTGTTAAATGAAAACTTTTTCTTTAAAGTTTTAGTCAAAGTGGCCAAGTTTTGAGATATTTGCAATTAAAGTTTTCGTGTCGGTCTTGACTTTAAAAAAATTGAAATTGACTGTTGATTGTAACTATGCGGTAAATGGTGGGTAAATGCTGTAAAATCCCTGAAACGTATTGATATATTGTGTTGATTATTGTTTTCTTTAATTTTCCATCATCTGACCTAGCTTAACAAAATATACTTTGTGTACAGGTTCTAGTGTACTTGAAAAGAATGTGCAGAATAGCAACTTTAACAACAGTAATTTAACTATACTTTATCCGATTATTTTGTATTTGCTTTTAATTTTGTTGTCAGCAATTTGCTGAGAAAAAATTTGCACTTCTTAGAACGGTTTATTTTTATTTTCGGTGTCAAGAACCTTAGGCGGCTTAATTAATGTAACAGGTCCGTAATTTACGATTTATTTTGCTACAAAATTTTGATTTTAGTTTTAACGGAACTTTCATAATTTCTAGTAACCTGCTAAAATAACAACCCGTTAATCAGATACACCCTATATAGAGCTGATACTATTTTATAATTTGTGAAATTGGTTACATAAATACCCCAAAATATCTTGGTCAAATTACAATTTGAGAAACATATAAGGCTTCACAAAACACATGATATTAATACTTCTATCAAAGAACCAAATGATCATTACAGTAATGCTAGAAATATCACATTCAACATATTAGTTACTCACTTATTTGTTACTTGTGGAATACTTAGAATGTAATAATTTCAACTTTGACGAAGTTTAGCCATGTTCAGATCAATTTAAAATAAAACATCAGTTTTGTAATAGTATTGAATGTCGCCAAATCGTAGTGTACTAATCGTTGTTCATCAAAACTTCATTTCTGCTGCGCGAAGAGCGACGAACAATGTACATACATCGAACCATGGATCTACGGAATGACACAAAAATACATACATTATACACAGTGTTGTAAATAGATAATTTTTAAATTATATAGATATAGATATTTTTTTTTCTTTGAAAAACTATCTAGTATTAGATAATAGATAAACTATTCAAACCTTATATAGATAACAGATAATAGATGAAATAATCTAGGTAGTAATAACGATGGATGGAGTTAATTTGAAGAACTACTATAAATGTGGGAAATTACTGAATAAAAACATACATATTGTAACTGGAATTTTACGACACTGGATTTTTTATAAATATTATTTAAATAATTTAAATAAAAAATTATATATATACAGATACATATAACTTATATATTTTTTTATTGTATCTAGATACATATAAATAGATAAAAAATATTAATCTAGATTAATTTATCTATATGAATTTATATAGATAATTTACAACACTGATTATACATATATAAAGAGAAGCAAGATACAACACAGGCAATGTTCAGAACATATTTTTTTTTTTTAATATTATGAAGAAACTGCCAGTATAATCAGCGAAACGTCTAGATGAAATTAAAAACCACGGAATGACTTAATAAAAAAAGTTATTTCCCGCACTTTTTTATTTTATTGTATTTTTCTTTCTGCAATGTTTTTATTTTGATTTTAAAATTTGATCAAATTAATGATCCCTTCTTTTAGGAGGTTGGATGAAAGCAACTACTTCAGTAATTTGCGACGTTTCGTGTTCTGGATGAACACTTCATCAGGCTCGCTCACACTGAGTCAAGTAATTTTTTTCCAAAATGATTAAGTTAAAATTAATACATTTAAATTAAAAACGTGATGTGATTTCATACATCGTGCACTATTAAAACGTACGAACGATATGTTTTTATTTTGGTTAGACTTTCAAATAAAAGAGATTTATTATGAGGTAATGGTTTTGTTCCAATTTAAATTAAAATTGATGTATGTAGTTTTAGTAGGGGAATTCTTCTTTCTATTATTATCCATTAGTTAACATTGAAGTTGTTCAAATTCTGTTATTCGATTTTGCACTATCAATTAATTTCAAATAATAAATTGCGCATTATTTATATAATTTATTTGTACAATAACACAATTATTTTGATTGTATAATAGTGTGAATGTTATACGACGGTATGGCGTAGAGACGTTGATCCGTTTTGATAATTAAACAATAGCATAAAAATATGCATTTATTTATACATTTATAGGTTTTTATCTTTATGTATAAATATTAACATATGAATACATAATACAATGTTGTATTCTATATTTGTTTCGAAATAATAGTTTGCTACTGTTTGTAACAAGTTATGACTAGAAAAAATTATGGTTTTTAAAGTGCTACATTTAGGCATTGTTTATTTTAAAAGTTTGATAGTATTTATTTGTATAAATAATTACGAAGCTGTGACAAGTAGTATACGTTATCACATATTGCTAAGATATTATATTTGATGAAACACGTGCGATGGAAAAAGTATTCAAAAGTATTAATGTTGATATTGCAGTTAAGTTAAAATTCATTTTGTATGCACCAAACATTCTTTACGAATGCATACAATATGTTAGGAAAATAAAATAAAATCAAGACAATTTTTACCTAACTTTTTTCGTAAATGACGTTGAACAGAGGTCAATTGCAGATTTCTTGTCTGGATCTTTCCGGTTCTTGTTTTTATGAAACTTATATCAAGATTCTTTTTTGTTAGCTTGCTTTTTAGTACGGCTTCTAAATAAGTTAAAGTAGTAATTATTCATCAGTTTTGGTCTGTTTTTCATGAAACCTCTGAAATAAAGCGTCTGGTTGGGTACAGTAAATTCCATAATTGAACTTGACTAATTATCTACATACGCACATAAATCAATAAGTCCTGTGATAATAATTCTAGATGACCCGTGTAATTTGTTTGTATCTATTTTAGATCGCAATAAATGAATCATTTACTTTTGCCGTTAATAAATGATTTCGTTTTGTTTTTAAAAAAAAGTATTGAATTACGTAATGTTTTACGTTCATTTATTGTAAAAGTAAATATTTACTTTTTTATAAAACTGATTAATAATGAATTTCAAGTAATATACTATACATTATTTTTTTAACACGTATTTTAGTTGCCTGAATTTTTATGTCTAATGCAAATTACACAAAGATCCTGTCCCAAAAACTAATTGCATTGTTATTAAATAGTTATTGATGCTTGTATTAATGATTTTTAGTAGGAGGTTTGTATTGTTTCTGTATTTTGTTTTTTTTCTCGTTTCGCTGTGATTTTTTTTTTCTTTTAAATCATGGCATTTTTTTAAGAAACTTTTTGATTCATATTTTGATTTAACATGATTTTTTTAAGCTTCTTCAATTTTGGTATTTTGTTTTATTTTATTATTGTACAGTTCTTAATTTCTTTGTTTCAAACATGTAAACTTTTCGGTTTGTCGTTATTATTTATTAACAATTAGGTATATGTACATAATATATCATACTTATCGGCAGTCTCCAATTATTTCATAAATTATAGAATTTTGTTACATCAAATTAACCTACTAACGACTAATTTTAGTAATTAAACCTAGTAAAATACTTTGATATTCATGATTACGTATAATTTTGGCTATAATTATTTAAGATTACTATAATAAAGGCATGAATAATTTATAATAAATAATTTGGTATAGTAAATTGTTCTGCCGTGTAATAGGTTTCCATGTCGCCCTTGTCCAAATGTAGTTTTCACCTCATTCTTGTCTACAATCTGATATTCTCCTTCATTCTCTTTGCTTACAAGCAATCTTGACGCTTTTAATAATCTCTATTTGTTTTTAATTGCTTATTTAGTAGTTTATGAAACAATTTTAAATTTTTTTTTTGTATTGGCTAATTTATTTTTAATATGTAGGCATTGGTGATCTTTATTAATGTTCTCACTTTGGCATTTAAGCTGTTCCACCTATTCGACCTCTTTAATATCATATTTTTACCTTTTCTCATTCTGGTGTCTTGCTTTTAAACGTTCTTTATAGTGTTGTTTAGACACTGCATTTTAGCTTCTTCCTAATCCTATCTTATCTGTTCTATCCTTTACGTAATTTAACTGTTTGGTTTTCAATGTAAGTTCTTTCTTCTACTTGATTTACTGTGGTTATGGTTATGGAATCAATTAATGTTTCTATCTTTGACAAGACAATCAAACTTCGGACTTTCTCTGCGTTTTGCTTTTCTAAACATTAAATACTGTTTGTTGTAAACTTCATGATATAAAAAAATTAACATTGAGTATTTAATAATAAAAATTTGCAGTATTTATAAAATAATAGCGTCTAGTTATATCAGAACGTATTACATAATTACTAAAATATAAATCATTTTTATTATCAAAAAAATTATGGTAATGTTTATCAAAAATGACCTTTGCAACATTTAATACTATATTTGTATATTATATAACGTGCAAATTATTCAATTAGAATCTATTTCGTGTATACGAGATTAGTAAATAATTAATTATTAATTGTAGTTAAATTTTAATGTTCATATCTTGTTAATATAGTTCTGTGTAATGATTATTATGTAATATTATGTGTTTGTATTTATATACTATTTTTTTTAAATATTGCATTTACATTTTTGTCATTTATGTTAATTATTTTATTAATGATAATACGAGAACATTTATTGACGACAACACGGGAATTATCCAGAATGAAAAATTGTATTAATTGAATGTGCTTATTAACGTACATGTTTAATCTAATATTTGAATAAAAACTTGCAAAATGTTACTTAACATACGAGAGTAAGTGATAAGATATATGTGTATTATAAGCACGATTGAATGTAGTTTCAAAAAATAACTACATATTAATGATTTTGTTCTATCTATCGATGATATCAACAACTTAATGTATCTACACCACCTGAAAACAACAACACATTTTTATGTCATCGTGTAAATATTTTTAGTGTTTGTTCGTTAACACCATAATGTTGATTGTTGTTTTACTATTGGGTTTTAAAACATTTTGTTTTTATGGTTAAATTTATTGTTTCCATATACCAAAGAAAGGTATAAATTTACATTCCATATTCTACTACGATAAAAGTTACTTATGGTTGTTATGAACTACTGAAAAGTTTTCTGCTTCTGTAGATTATGGCGGACATTAAAAAAGTAGAATATGATCGAAAATTCTTACAACTCCAAATCTGACTTTTATTAGATTTGATTCAATTGTGTACCTATAGTTTATTGTACCCTACAGGTTAATATACATTTTATACTTTTATCCTTTTTTTTTAATCTATTTTTCTCGTTGCTGAGCTTTTAATAGTTTGTAATTTCGATGTTTATCTCTGTCCATTGACATCACGTGAATTGCAGTTGTTTACGAAATCTTATTATAACTTGCTACGTTTCTTATAAAAGTAATAGTGAGTACACGTTCAGAGTTGGTAAAATGATGAATATTAATTCCAGAGCGTACTCTTATATGGTATCAGACGTGAGATCTGCTTTATTAATTAGCATGTATTTCTGGCTGGTCGATTAACCAAAAACAAGTATGTTTTTAGTAGAATTCAGGTTTACACGGGTTGCATTATTAATACAATTTTCCTTTCTGGATAATTCCTGTGTTGTCTTTCTTACATAAGCTCAGCTTTCATCACGCGTCACAGTGAACATCTTCAGTTTGTTCCGGGCTCTGAAGATGTCCACCGTGACGTGTGACGAAAGCTTAGCTTATGTAAGAACGACAACACGGGAATTATCCAGAATGGAAAATTGTATTAAGTATGTTTTTGTTTGTAAGTCATTGAATTAAAGTTTTTTCAAGTCATCTTATATCTGCTGCTTTGCAAAATAATTCAACGACGTTCTATTGAAAAATAATTTGCCATGCACTTTTTCTTTAGAAGCCTGAAACCGTTGTTCAAAGTCAGTTTTTAAAGGTACATACATATCGATCTAATGACTCGTCGTGTGTGGCGTGAGCTACAAGCATTTATGGTTATCTATAATAACAATAACTTTTTTGATCTTGAGTTAGGCTTATAAGTACTACAAAAACTACGTAACTATTCTAAAGTTTTGTGTAAATTAAGCTAATCATTAAATAACTTTTGTACCTGATGGAACTTTATCTAACAGTATGTTTATCACCTTCTGTATCCTAAACATTAAAAAGGTTGTATACAAATACCAGTGCAACAACACACAATTGTGACGTTGCCTCCACTGAAATTTGATATAAAAACTTCTTTTTCCTGTTTTCGATTTGCTCCAAATAAGTCCAGAAAATTTTTAGATTGAACTCTAATAAATCATCTAGTGCACGATGTTGATTTTGGTAGACTACTAGTGTATATGTTTGTATTTTAAGAGGATAAGTGTGTTTGTATTGTTATGTCTTGATAGAGTCGATATGAGTTAATTTTGTCCTTTCCATTACCAACTCCATGGTATTTTTATTCCATGACGCTGCAACAATTTTTCATATATATATATATTTTTTACTACAGTACACGCTGCTTAATAGAATAACATTGGAACTTGGAGTTTTTGATAAGAATAACTGATTTATAACAATATCCGATATTCAAACAAAACCAAATAAATGTTTAATAGGTAGGAAGCAGTAAATACATACACCGTGTATCTGATTAACATGTTGTTAATTTAGAAGATACAATTGTAGCATCAGTACAAGCAAAAAAGTATCAAAATAAAAGTTGCAATAAAACATTAAAAAAATTAAAATTTTGACCAAATAAATCGAAAATCACGAACATGATGCATTATATAGTTTGTTTATACCGTTAATAAAAAGAAATCAAAAATAATGTTAAGATTTATTTCACATTTAATTCACACTTCTAAGAGCTACATATTTGTTCTTAGTAATTTGCTGACACTAAAAATAAAGACAAAATGTTATCACATAAGACGTAGTAAAATTAAGTTGTTATTCTAAGAACTGCACATTCTTTTCAAGTACACTGAAACTACAAAGTAACTCGAAAATAACGTATTTCCAGATGTTTAAATACGATAATGCTATGTGGGTTAGTCAAAATACTTGAATAAATAACACTGTAAAAATAAAGCCCAACATGTAAAACAAGTATTTTTATGGTTCAATGATTAAATTTTTTACTCACTTTACAAACGTATTGTGAAAATTAGACAAAAAAAATCATGCAAAATAGATTATTGTTCATGTATAGAAACAAACCTGAGAGGAAAATTGATAACAAACCGAAATTATGATTACTACAAACGATGTTGTTTTTATGTAGTAGCATACGTCCGGCCCGCTCTTTAGTAAAATGATAGCATTATCTGTGATTCTAATAAGCGGCGTGTACTGTTTTTGCAATTGTTCTTGTATTAAACGTAATACGTTCTAAGATTCTTAATTCACACAAACCATGTTGCTTTTATAGTCTTGATTACAATTGAAAGTGTTAGTCTAAACTAAAAACCGAAATCATAAACTGCACGTTTAATGTAAGTGACGGTAAATACTGAAAGCATAGAAGCTTCGAGACCATTTAAGATTTGAGGTAATTATCGGAATGTTCTCGAAGCGGATAACGTAAAATATAAAAGGTGGCTGAATCGAGTCAGAGGCTAATAGAGTCGGAAGTGTTAAGAAGACTTTGTTGCTTTAAATAAATAAAGTCTACATGTGGGTCTAAATAATAATACAACATCGTGTAAGTGAACTTGTTAACATAAACAAATAACAGTTTTAGATAAAGAAAAACTGCGCGGAGAGTGTTAGAAATACCAAGTGATGTATAAATTAGTTCTAAGTTGTTTTTCTTAAATATCGTTACATTTTACTAGTTAGTTTAAATAAACATTAGTTCTAAATCTATTTTAATTAAATTAGTTTGAAAATTCGGTGCAATACATTATTAAGGATTTATCAGCTTAATGTTCTCTAACGTATTGTATAATGCAAAATGTTTTTTTAATGATAAATTGTTTAGTCTACTTTTTGATAATAGTGCAAATTCTTTTTTTGTTTAACTAAAAATAGTTACTGTGCGCAGATAAGAAAAATGTCCATCGTTATAAAAAGTTTAACAACACTTCATTATTTTATGTATGTCAAAACAATTACTGGATAATTGATTTGGGAATTTATATTTTTTTAGTTAATGATTTTTTGTTTTATCAAAGTGTTTTAATAATAAACTTCTCAATTTTTCTTGAAAATATTTATAACAATCGTACGCTCATGATTAAGTGCAGAATTATTTTCGTTGGGAATAATTTAATGAGGTGCTTTCTATGAAGGCTTAATTTAGCTTGGTTTATATGAAATACTCAAATCATCAGATTGTATACCAGTAGGATGTTTTTCAAAAATTTATAAGCTTTACGACGCTTTATTTGCGGGAGAGTTGTGGCTTTACTGGTTTTTACACACCCAAAAATAAGAATATTAATAATTCAGTCTATTACTACCAGCAAATAGTATTGCAAGTTATACACTTTCACAATTCGAATGTTTTAATGATACATCAAGGGGTTGTATTTCTTATTGTCACACGTCAAAAAACTTTTTGTTTTGTTTGTTAGATTTTGCTCACAAGAGTACTCAGATTATTCGTTTTTTTAGAAGCTTCTAGAACGACTGCTATTGCATGCCAACAAGAAGTAAATGGTGTTACACGTTGGGTGAACTTAAGACAGAATGAATTGTTTTATAGAACATAAGGTTAGATCTCTATTCTTTTACTTAAGAGATCTCAAGCGCGTTGTAAGAAATCTCGTAGAGATTCTGAGGACACTGGTCAACTAGTGCTAAAGTAGTATAGTCAAATGTGCATGGAACAGAATGGTCGCTATATTGAACATTTTCTTTAAGTGAATTTAAATTTTTAGTAGTATTCCTTTACTTTTCATTTTCATCACTTTTCTTATGGTTTCTGTATTTTGCATTATGTAGGTAACTACCAAAATGTTTGGAAGTTTTATCGGCTCTATCGGAATAAAACAGTAAACATGGAAAACAAAACAAAACGTTTATCGTATCACATCCACATCCGACTTAAAAAAATGGAGATGGTTCTCAATTTGTCGGAATATTTTTGATGTATGTTCAGCAATCATTCTTTACAACGATGACCGATTTCGATAATTTTTTTTTATCAGAAAGAGTCATGCATGGCATCGGCTTCAAAAAGTAATTTTATGTAAATACAAATTTTGTCGTTAATTATAACTAAACTGGATTATTTTTTACTTTTTAATTCATTTTTTGAGGTTGGCTTTTTTTTGTTAATTTTTTTTATTATAAACTGCACTAGAAAAATGCTGTTTTTGTGGTCGCATATACTTTATTTAGTTCCAAATCTGGAGTAGGCTTATCGACAGATTTTGTTTCAACCTTTTCTTCTAACGACAATCTTAGGGATTCATTTTAAAAATAAATTTTACACTATTTTTTTGCAAATTACGTACGCCAAATACGTTGTACTGATCAATTGTCTAGCATAAAGGAGGACAAGCGCAGAGGGCGCTGCATCAGTTTAGTTTTATGTTGGTTGCAGTGATTCGCAACATAGGGACTACTAGGGATTTTTAATTGTTGGCCATAACTTTAGATCATAGATGTCGCTGCTGGAATCTAAATTTCTTGGCGCACACAAAATTGCTGACTTTTAAAACCATGGAAATTGTGCTTGTAAATATTTGAGTGAAATACGTATTTTGATTCGATATGACTGATTCGTATGAATACATTCTTTAGCAATAATTTCTATGTGAGCGTTGCTGTACATAAGTAACTTTTTTATAATGAGAATAATGTAGCAATAAGTCGCAATAAGTTATTACTTTTTAGATTAAAATAATATCGATAACCAAGTTTAAATCCCATGCAAAATATTCGGGCAGGGTTATGAAATTTTCTGATGACATATTTGACAGTGTTAATGGAAGGTCTGTAATTCCTCATCCAGGAAACCTTTTTGTGGTCCTGTAACTAAGCAATCGATGCAAATGAAATATTGGCAATTATTTTCTCAAGATTTAAAAAACCTGTTTTTTCAATAGAAAAATTGCAATAAAAAACGTATTCCACTTTCATTAATAAATTGGGTTGATACGTTAGAAGGTGTAGTGGAAGGTACAAGAAAAAGGTATACGATACCAAATGATACTTGTTTCCACGTTCTTTTAAGTTTACAATAAAGTTTTGGTCCATACGTATAAATGCTCATGTAGAATTTACATTTGTTTGTGTCTAAAAAAAATCGTTAGTTTATTTCATTTTAAACTCTTGTATTGATTTATCTTGATTTAATTTTACTAAAAGTCTAAATAGGATTATTTTTCGAAAAAATGTCAGAAATATAAAATATATGAATCTAATTTTTAGTCAGGCTAAAACAATGTTCTTAAGTAGATTAAAAAAATGATTCAAAACGTAAATAATTAAATATTATAATATAATGTAATGGTTGTTGGTTTGTGTATAGCAATAAAAAATAATAGTTAAAAAAAACTAAAAAAAACACGCTTTTATAGCTAACCGAACTAAAAACTAGAAAATAATTTTTAATTACAAAGAGTTTATAATACAGTAGTAAAAGGTCGAACAATCAATCATAATTTGTCACCTCAAAAGAAAATTATAATTCAGAGTAAAAAGCGTGAAGTGCATTTTACTACATTTTATTAAATGTTACAATCATATTATTGACAACTATCTATGAGAGGAGAGTTATAAAAAAAATGTAGTAAAATGCACTCCACGCTTTTTACTCTGAATTATAATTTTCTTTTGAGGTGACAAATTATGATTGATTGTTCGACCTTTTACTACTGTATTATAAACTCTTTGTAATTAAAAATTATTTTCTAGTTTTTAGTTCGGTTAGCTATAAAAGCGTGTTTTTTTTAACTATTATTTATTTTTCATTTTTTAGTTCGATTATTCAATTATGTATTTTAATTCATATTCGTTATTTCCATTTCAATCGGTAAGACTTTGTGATTATAAATATTTTGATTCTTCGTAATTTAATTCCTTCTTTATCGACTATAAATTCAAGGCCGTGTTGTTTATCAAATTTTGTTCTGTAAAATCAAGAAATTGAAATTTCTGTCCTGATTATTTTGTTGTAAATAAGAAGTCTTTTTCTGAATCACGGTTATTAATATATTCGGAATATTATAAACAATAGTACCAGTTTATTAGACTCGTCAGAAACTACATATGCATAAAGAACAAACAAGACGAGAACGCAGCTTGAAAAAAACAAGCAGAGTCCAAAACTGCTCGCCTGCGCAGTTCACGCGCTCTGTCTTTGTTACTCTCATGCAGAAGATCCGTAATGAAATTTATTAATCCTGACGATCCTAATCAGGATCATGGAAATTTTTTATCAAATTATTGCATTGTCATCGGTCCTTGAGACGTGTGCAAAGTTTCAATTTGATCAGACTTCTAGAAACCGGTGAAAATTAAGCTCAAAGATTCCGTTACATACATACATACATACATACATACATACATCCCGAACTAATAAAAGCGTGTTAAAAAGCAAATACGTAATACATTTTAGAAATGAAGGTTTCACCATGAAACAATAATTTTTTTAGGGTAAATGGTGTAAATTTATTTAATTATTATCTACAAGCTTTTGAACTTGAGCTAAGTTTTTCGTCAGTTATATAATTATACTGCCTGACTAAGAACTTAGCTCAAGTTCGAAAGCTTGTAGAAAATAATGAAATACATTTTTACACCATTGACCGTAATACATAATAGTGACATATTTAAATTTCGCGCATTTACATTCCTAGCGCCTTCTCGGTCTATCCTCCTTTTTACAGTCGCCCAATACAAGTCGTTGCGAACAAAAATTATACACGGAGTTGCACCTCTCAACATTCTCTCTGACTGCACTGCGGGCTATAACAGCGCAAGCCCTTTCGCACGTTATATCTGCATTTGAAAATTTCGTAGTGGGGGTCGCGACGTCACGTTACAATGCTCTGAAGCATATAAGGCATGGGCTCCAATAACTGTAGCTCGAACATAAAGAAATACCTATTTAATTTACGTTGCTTTGAATAAAATTTCGTCTGTTGAGTTTTTAAGCGGAAATTATCCTTACAGCATAATATACGTTATCATCATTTGTAGTTGTTATCTTGTATATATTTTTTTAAATATTTTGTATAAACTGTGTTGTTATTCTTGAGAATTGTTTAGAAATAAATATTTTTTAGAAGTTGAGTAAATGGTAAAAGTAAAGTTTTTTGGGAATGTTTCATTTTCAAGGATGTCTAGGTTGAGCGACTTGAAAGAATAAGTTTGTATCTTACATGTACATATATTTACCTAACTTTAGTACCTGGATTATAAAACTAAAGATTTACATACTTAATCACGTATGTGGAATTAATTCTGATTACAATGAAAATTAATTAAAATACTTGTTTTTTACTGCGTAATATCTAACGAAAATAAAAAACACCTGTCACAATTTCAATTGAAACGATGAGACTTTTTAAATTTCTCTAGATTATTTCACTGTAAAATGGATGCAAATTATTAAGGAAAGTTAAAAAAAAAAAATTTTAGGTTACGTGATATATATGTTGGGCAAATATTTGCACTTCTTTTAGATAATTTTATGATATATACAGAACAGATATTTTCAGTTATTAGTTTTTTAGCTTTTAGATTTGAGGTGTTTTATGAATTGACGTCTTTTGCTTTTATATCAACAACCTCCTGTCAATTTTTTGCACTTTACATCAACACCAATGATTAATATGCGTTTTGAATAGTATTTACTACGTTCTAAATTAAAAAATATCAGATTGGCGTCAATCGCTTCAACCTTATCCTCGATTTTTCTTTTACAGTTTAACGCTTTTCTTAAATTAAGGTTCTTTGAAGCTACACATATAGTTTTGTATTATTTCGCTGCTTCAGTGAATAATTATTGGTCGTCTATGACAATTGAACTTGATTCGTTATTCCCAGGTCTGCAATAACTTCTTCCACTTTTATTTATTGTCGTCGTAATGTAATTAGAACACATTGCAATGTTTTTTCGTAATTTTGTTTTAAAGGACTCTTTAACTTTATAACGTACAAGATCTGTAGTGTTATACTTTTGTTCACATATTATAAGTTTTTTTTATACTGTTTTTAGGTGTTCCTGATGTAATCATTCATTATACTGATACTACAGTTGTTGGGTTTTTGATACTTATGAATGTTTTGAGTTTTGTTACAAACGTGTTTTTAGTACAACATTACAACATTATTATTGCGGTTTTCTGTCAGAACAGTAGTCTGACACAGAGTCTCGTACAAACACTCCCTGGAGGCATCATTACATGTAGACACTGCAATACAAACAGAAACTCTATTTAAAATTGAAATGAAGGTCGAAAACCAATAATTAAAAATTTGTAATTAACATTTAATAAAACTTGCGACATGTTTCGGCCGAAACAATAATAATTATTGAGGCCATCTTCAGGCAATCAAATCACAATTAAAGTTATAACATGTTAAGTGAAAATTATAAAATATTTAAATATAAGCCATTATTTAAACTATTAACATTATTGAAGGTTTTTTTAAAGTTTTAAAAACATGTGTCCGAAGTGGACATGTTGAATGCAATGCACTGCATTTCGGCCGAAACATGTCGCAAGTTTTATTAAATGTTAATTACAAATTTTTAATTATTGGTTTTCGACCTTCATTTCAATTTTAAATTTACACACCAATAATATGGATCCTTTCAAAAATTTAGAAACTCTATTGTTAGCTTGAATATTTAGTTTATCAACGACCATTTAATTTCGTCACAATTAATGCGCTCTTGGTGATTTGCTGTTGATGAACAACCGATGTTAATATTTTTTTTTCACAACGTTTTGAATTTGTTTTTTGGAAAGATGTTAAATGGTGGTTGACGAAGCTTTGCTTTTATGTGCTGCTTTTCGTTACTACTACAATACACATGAATACATCTATCACTCGTCAAAAGAAAGAAGTTGTAGTTGTTGGTTAGGCTGAGATTCTCAGTTTATCTACTTTTACATTTGTATAATAACAATATTATTATTTTCATTTTTAATTATTGTCTTTCACATTTAATAAAAAGCTTGAATAAGTATAGATTATGCGCATATTAAGCTAATTTTGATAATCTTATTAATTACAGTTGCGTCTAGAGTTACGGCTAAAAATCCAATCGTAGAAATGGACGGAGATGAAATGACGAGAATAATATGGGACAAAATTAAGGAGCGTCTTATATTCCCATACGTAAAAATCGAATGTCTTTACTACGATTTAGGATTGCCTTATCGGTATGTAATAGTCACAAAATAATTTTGAAAAATAATGTGAATTATTTTCAGCGACCAAACAAATGATCAAGTAACGATTGATGCTGCACTTGCTATTAAAAAACACAACGTTGGAGTAAAGTGTGCTACTATCACACCTGATGAACAAAGAGTAGAAGGTAAGTTGTTATATTTTTGGTTTGGTAAAGTTAAGTCGTTAATTTTTAGAATTTAAGTTAAAGAAAATGTGGCCATCGCCAAACGGAACTATAAGAAATATTCTTGGCGGAACAGTTTTTAGAGAGCCAATTCTCTGCAAGAACATTCCAAAGCTAGTTCCAGGTTGGACATATCCTATTATAATTGGTCGTCATGCTCATGGTGATCAATATAAGGCTACAGATATCATAGTTGATAAACCGGGCAAGGTAAGTTCTATCAGTGTTCATTAATGTTTTCTATCAAAATCGATAATATTTTAGTATGTATGGGACAAGATTCGCGCATGATTTGTGTAAATCGGTTTTTTTATACAGCACTTAAGTGCTGCTATGATGGTCCGTATGATATTATTTCCTTTATTTTTTTTCGTTTTTCATTTCGATCTTAGCGTTTAATCTACACACATCATTTGTCTTGCGTATATACTTGCACAACGTATTTATTACAAGTATTTGGATGCAAATATCTACACCCGAATAAGACTATTAGAGTTCACGCCAAAGACCAGCAAATAAATTTGTTTATGAACAATTACTACATAAATAGAAATTGTAAAATTATAGCAACTCTAGTAATGACGATCATTGGCTTCACTTACTATATTTTTTGTGTTGCTTATTGTAGTTGGTCAGTTTTTTTATAGTAATTTTTTTGTTCTGTCAGGTTTTTAATTTTTAATTTTGCCTCTTTCAATTCGGTCACTATAATTTCTTTTTTTTTATTAGTTTTATTTTCATATACGTTTATGTAATTTTTTTAAAACAATTTTATAGTATCAACATAAAACTAAAATTATATTTAAATTTAGGTTGAATTAGTTTATACATCAAAGGATGGCAAAGAAAGAAGGTACGAGGTGTTCGATTACAAAACGAGCGGTGTAGCTTTAGGCATGTTCAACACGGACACAAGCATTCGGGCGTTTGCACATTCGTCATTTCAAATGGCACTTATAAGAAAGCTTCCTTTATATCTTTCAACTAAAAATACAATTCTTAAAAGGTACGATGGCCGTTTCAAAGATATGTTCCAAGAAATTTACGAAAAGTAAGGAATCGATTTTAATGATAACATTTTTGTTTATCGAGTATTTCTAGAGATTACAAATCGCAGTTCGAGTCCAAAAAAATTTGGTACGAACACAGACTTATTGACGATATGGTAGCTCAAGCACTGAAATCGTCGGGAGGATTCGTTTGGGCATGTAAAAATTACGATGGCGATGTTCAATCAGATATCGTAGCTCAGGGGTATGGATCTCTAGGTATGATGACTTCGGTCCTGGTGTGTCCAGATGGTAAAACGTTAGAATCAGAAGCTGCTCATGGTACAGTAACAAGGCATTACAGGTATATAGATATATATTCATTTTTAAATAATTTTACGTTGCTATTTTATTTTTCTAATAGAATGCATCAAAAAGGCCATCAAACGTCGACAAATCCAATTGCATCGATTTTTGCATGGTCTCGAGGTTTAGAACACCGGGGGAAGCTAGATGATACACCTGATTTGGTCGAATTCGCGACATCGTTAGAAAAAGCGTGCATTGATTGTGTGGAATCGGGCAAACTTACGAAAGATTTGGCCGCATCGATTTACGGTGGAATGAATAAAGTTCAAGAAGGAATGTTTCTTAACACACAGGACTTTTTAGAAGCTATTGCAGAACAGCTTGATAGAACTTTAAAAAAGTAATTTTAAAATTTTGTACAAGTATATAAAGAAACTAAATTAATTATTAGGTAATTGACTGTTAGCAGTAATTATTAGACAAGCGAAACTACTTTTTCTTTTACAATTATAATTTTGCAGTCACTAAGTAGGAATCAATTTTAAATCTACATTGTTTTAGTCGCTCATTAATTTATATACTTAAAATTTTAGATACTGTATGAAGTGAAAAATAAAGTATTATTTTAATTATGAAATATTAAAGATGTATATTTTTTTAGTCTTTTAGTATTTAAAAACAAATTTCGAACAAATGTGAGTGTAGTCACGTAAAGTGTATGTGTAAGTAGGGTGTTGAAACACTGTTCTATTAAAATTACAATAAGTCAATAAAAATTTTGTATTGTCAATATTTATGTATGTAAACTATACTAATTGTACAACAAAGACGAGGGAAAAAAATTATAACTTTTTTTAACAGTTTTGTTTAAACGTTTATTAACATTGATCTATATTTTTATAATTTTAAATTATATTAAAATCTCTTAACGCCCGTCAAAGTATCTTATTAGTTTCTAACAGAACCAGAAACATCTAAACTTCGACCTAAGCAAAAACTACGTTTCCTTCCAGGTTCAGTTAACATTACGTTATTGCATTTGTGACTAATCGAGGCGTGCTAATACAGCACGATAATACAACACACTTTTGACCGGTCCAACGTTAATTCACGTACAACACAAGTACGTAGTATGTATGTACAGTGCACGTACATATAAGTACGTTTGTACATACATAGCACATCCAGTTTTGTACATAATATGTGCTTAAACAAAATAACTGACGTGACTTGAACTTTCATCGGTCTACTTATTAAAAGCAAAGATAGTAAAAGCCTTATCAGCTATGTCACGGCGACATTACTACTGTCAATGTTTGATGAGAAGGCGCTCAGAAGGAATGTGGTTATCCTTACTAAAGATTGGTGTATTACACCTTGTAATACCGTCGCTCACTTACAAATACGGATGCTAAAATGCAACTACGCATTCTTTTAGGGTCGGCAGTAGTATGCAGTTTAGTGACAAAATTACCAGTTACTGGTTACTCTTAGTTTTACATTTTAAAACCACAATTAAGATTGAAAGATAGTAAAAACGGTGCTACCATCGCGACGTTTATAATCAAAATCTTTGCACATTCGCATACGCGCAGTGTACGTACGTGCAGTTTACGTACAATGGAGAAGTGCACTATATGGATGGGCGGATTATCGCACAGGCGCATGTCTGTGGTCTAAAAACTGCTTCGGCTTTAATAACGAACAGTCTATTCTTTTTTGAACATAGCATATTTTAACTTAAAACAAACAGCGACCTCAAATGCATGTTATGCTTCAGGCCTCTTAAGTGCATAATCCGCCATTGGCTATATGGGTTCTTTTCGATGGACATACTCACCTCAATTTTCGAGCCAGCTTCTATTCTAGAGAACGTCGGGGTTTAAATCATGACTAAGAATCAAACCCACTCCAAATAATATAAAAAAACTGAAACTACTAAATGTACAATTATTTATATCATAGATACAAGTTGCGACATTACACAGAAAATACAAGCTGGGTTCACATCAGAAAGTAACCTGCGTCTCTACGCTCTGTTTGTCCAATTACGCTAAATAAAATGTTCGATAAACAATAGCTACATTTTTTTCCTTGTTGTTCAACCTACTATAACTATCATAAACATGTGAATATTAAATAATTCATACAATTTTCCATTATGAATAATTCCCGTGTTGTTATTACACAAGCTGAGCTTTCGTTACAGTGGAAATCTTCAGAGCTCGGAAAAAACACAGTTCAGTTCAAATAGACTTTAGTTTGTTCTGGGCTCTGAAGATGTTCACTGTGACGTACGAAATCTCTGCTTATGTAATACCGACAATACGGGAATTATCCGGAATGAAAAATTGTATTAATAATGCAACTCGTGAAAACCTAAATTCTACTATTAAGTTTATAGAATCAAATATGAACACGCAAAAATATAATAAAACGCTGTGTTCTTTATGTTAAATTCTAAACAAAAATCCGTAGGCACAAGGAATTATTGAGATATGAACTCACACCCGGCTTGATACCTCTTGAGTTGTTTTTAACATCATTAGAACTTCCTTCAGCATACTTACAACATTTAACATTGGAGCCGTTGATCATAAGTATCCAGTCACTATTTTGCTGACAAGCTTCATTTTGAAGTCTGAAAATAATTTCTGAACTGTTTTTATCAGTTTTCCAATCAACCAGTACATTTTTCTTAACGTAATGGTTTTTCTTTTTTTTGACATGCTGGTTCTATTTGAGTTTGGCGTACAAAGTCATACCTAGATTTTGATTCAATGACTTTATTCTCTATCTTTGTGAACAGTTCAGGTGTGACTACATTCTCACCAGCACTCATGATATAGGAGTATTGTCAGTAAATGTCGCCAGAGCGGCTTCTTTATGATCGGATAAGTCCGTATATGTATAGGTGAAACCTAAGGGACGGTGCCTTTCGGTACACCTATTGCAATTTTTAGGCAGAATATTAAATATCATGCCTGATATCAAAATATTAATCAGTGCTTTGTGGCTTTATTACTAAGAAAAATTTTGTATTCATTTTTGTTACTATCGTTTTGTAATTTTCGTATTTATTTTGATTTAATTTGCATGACCCCATGCAACCAAAAATAGTGTAAACGCAAATCTCAATAAAGAGTTAAGAAATTCAAGTCAAACTAAAAACTTACATTTAATGATTTAATAATAGTTATTTTATTGTTGAGGTTTACATACTCAAATTTATTACAAAGAAAATGTTACTGGTTATGTGGGATACTTTACAAAGATACTCTAATAACGTTAAAATGATGTAATAAAAACGATCTGCTTGGCTGGGATCTTTTTTTTTCATCCGTGCGTCACATTTCTTAAAAGTGAATTACGCATACTAGTACAGCTATAATAATCGTATCTTTTTTTAAACTTAAACTAGAACATATTAAAATTAATTGTTTTGTGTTATTTAATTATTATATTTTAAAAATTGTTTCATAAAATATAATTGACAACAGTGTAAAAAGTAATTATGTAAAGTTTAGTAACCCTAGTAACTTTAGTGTTTAAGTTGGCTATTCTACAAATATGCAGCTGAAATTTTGACAAATTCTTAGTTATCGACTTCGAAAGATGGCTAAGTGTAATTTGTTCGTCACAAAAATGTAATTGAGCAATTTATCCGAAACGTAAGGATTGTAATGTTTTAACTAATAAATAGTGAAACGAACGTTATGTCTTCGTTACAATTTGTGGTTCATCCTTTACCTGGAAGTGAAGAACAATTTAACGACAGGTAAACGTCGTCCTATTAAAATCTTTACATCTTTAGTTTTCCTCCATTGCATTTTAATTTTTTCATTACTGCTTGGTAGGGAGATTGTTGCAATTTCTATTTGTTTTTTAAATTCGTTTGCACAAAGCGTGTGTTGATAGTGTAGTAATTCAAGATAAATGATTAATTTTTTTGGTCAATGATCAACCCAAGTAATTATGCATAATTACTTTCACATGGATGTATTAATAAAATTATAAATAGTACAATGGGTTTTAGAACAATATCATTTTGCACCACATTTTATATTAGCACATTTTTGCCAAACCTAGTTATTAGTATTGCATATTTTTTTTACGTGCGTCTTTTTTTATACTACAATAGAATCAACACTAAATAACTCACAATAGTTAATTTAATAAGAAACTATTATGAAACAACTTTTAGTCACTATTCAATATTCATCTTAATTCATAACCTCAAAAAATTTCCATATACATTACGATTAATTGAAAAATAATAATTTTATTTTTGTAGATTAAGAGAAGTAGCTGAACGTTTAAATCGTTTTGGGCAAACATCTCATGCAGCATTTTCTAATTTGCGAACAACCGTGAAACATATTGTTCTTGGACCTGCTCACATAGCTCTATTATTAGAAGATGGCCGTGTTTGTCGCGTATCATTTAGTGTAATCTCAGATCGGTTAGATCTTAGTAAAAATGACCCTGTTAAAAGGTAAGAATTGCATTTATTTATTACTAATCTTTTCTCAATAATGTACAAGAATATTACTCAAAAACAATTAGAATGTAAAATTTAATTTTGTTACTCTGGGTTATTTGTTCAGTTGTTTTTATAAATTCTATGATAAAAAAACGGTTGTGATTGGAAATTGTTAACAAGTATAAAACTATTTTTATTAGTCTATCATAATAAGCTTATAGATGTTCTCTTAAAAAACAATTTACCTTTTACACATGCTGTTTATTAAAACTCATGACGATTATCAGTATTGTTAATACCCTTAGTTGATCATGGTTAGGTTAAGGAGATATTTCTCTCTAGTAGTTTTAAGCTGCATCCAGTTTGGTTTTTTTTCTGCTATTGTTAGTAATAGTTGTTTTTCTTTTGAGCTGTAAGTACTTTTCATTGGAATGTATTTTTCTATTTGGGATAATGGCTGTCTTTACATGTACCAAAGCTAAGTACTTATATACAAATAAACAAAAAGTTATAATAAGTAGTTACTAAAATGATAAAGATTTAATTTATAATGTACTACAATATTGAGACCAACGTGAAAAAAAAATTTTGTTTTCGTAAAAACGGGTTTTTTTGAGACATTTCCATTTCGTCCTTTAAGATTTTTAGTTCAGATATTCAGACTTTGATAGTAAAATTAAGGATTCTGGATATTAAAAAATAAAAAAGTTATGAATGATAACATGTAACAACTGCAACTGCACTAGATAAAAACCTCAAATGGAACTATGTTCATTGTATATCGAAAGAAAATAACAGCAGCAAGTGGACAGTTTATAACATTTACAAATTACTCATTTAATAGTTTTTGTAAATATTATATATTATTATTTTGATGTGCTTATATTTGATATATATCCGACATTTTGAATAAATATCGTTATATTTACTACCCCTGCGTTCTAATACATCATGTTCTAATTATTTTGAGTGGTATTGTTGAAGAGATAAGATTAAAATTCAAAAGGTTCTTGTATAGAAATATATTAATATATGCAACCAAGAGTTTCGTTATTAATTAGACCGGGTAGCGGTGGAGGAGGTGGATCCGGAGGCGGAGGAGGTGGAGGTGGTGGGCCTAGTGGATCCAACAGTAGTAACAAAGCTCCTGGAAGTGGAAGGCAGATTAATCGAACTCGGGCTCGGATAATGAGATCGTCGAACACTGCTATAAGAGGTAGCAGTCATGGAGGTATAATTAATACATTTAAATGTTCATACGTAAAATGATATATTTATAGGTAGCAGAGGAGCGCCCGTTATTATAGGAACAAGCGGAGGGGGCAGTAGTGGAAGACCTATGGTTACTGTTCCTGCTCCTTATGTTCCGGAAGAGTTAGTTACTCAAGCACAAGTCGTCTTGCAAGGCAAAAGTCGTAGTCTAATTATACGTGAACTTCAGGTAAATATCGTACCGTGTAGTAAATATTTATTAACAATACTATTTTAGCGCACTAATCTGGACGTAAATTTAGCTGTTAATAATTTATTATCACACGACGACGAGGATGGAGAAGAAGGAGATGACGCTACAGATTCTTATGTACCAGAAGACTTAATTTCGCTTCTAGATGGAGGATTTCACTCTGACCACTCTGTAATAATTGACGCGGATGCGATGTTTTCAGAAGATATGTTTGGATATTCCGGACTTAGAAAGTAAGTTATAAGTTTATATTGGGTTGAACTATAGTAGGTGTAATATCTGTAATTGGAACACGTGTAAATTAAATATTAGATAACGTATGTGATTTGCGTGGATTCTTGAACTGTAACTGTGTTTTTGTGGTTATAAAAAGAGAAGAATATTATATGCTTTTAAAAATTAGTGTTCGTGCAGGAATAAACTTTATACCTTATGGTGAATACCAGTAGTTGGTTGAGGTTAAAAAACTAAAATATACCAGGACACTGAAGGTATACAATGCTTATTTATTATGAAAAGAGCCATACGACGAGGATTAACGCTATTTTAGTGAGAGTACTCGCTTTGTTTGCTTGATATTATTGCAGAACTACTTAAGTAATCAGTCCACGCAAAATAAAAATCTCAAATTTACCTTGCTCATTTTTTATTTAATTAATTCATCGTGGTTTTATTTGTGGTTCATTCCTGAAACGAAATCAACTCGATTTTTAAAGAGAAAGAAGAATTTGAAACGTATTGAGTTGTCACTCTCTGGATCCTTACAAAATACACCTAGATCAGTTTATTTTGTAGAAAGAGATGTTTCATTCTGGATTAATGCGATGACGAAATCGTATTAACAAAACGAAACATATTTGCATACTTAAGTTCGTCTATGAGATTACAAATTTATGGTTCAACCCAATGCCTGTTTATTGTATTTAGTTGACTTTTTTTCTTCTTATACGTCCAATAATTTTTGCACAGAAAACTTTTATGTTGTCCTTTTTTTTATTGTTTGAGTTTTCTAACTAACCAATATTGGCGATGTTTGACTTTGCTCAAACAAAGCTTTTTAAACAGTCGAAGCAGTAACGGCCGAGGACGTTTGTCTGATCGTGATACGCCACTTTCAAATTCAACTCCAGGAGATCGAGATCGTGACAGTTTTTCGCGTTGGAGGGATCGACAATATTTTGGACCTAGAAGATGGCTGGAAAGTGCGTTGCGAGATAGTGGTTACGAAAAGGATTCCGGTGAGTTGGGTGAAACGAGTTTAATATTTTTTTTTCTAAGTACTAAGTTTCATATACGTAATTATTTTGCCATTTCAGATCAATTTATTCGCAACCATAGTTTGTTTCTCAATCTTTAAAATTACGTTGAACACTTTTTTTTAGAATTTGGTTTATTCATTATATGTGAATAACAACACTTTTGCTTAACAGATAGTAAAAAGAAAGATGTAGCTAGTCCTCTTTGGATATCGGACGATTTAGAATTTTGGCCAGATTATTTTGGACGTTTCACACAAATCGCAGCGTTGTATAGTGAATTAATTGCACTTTCTAGCACTGGACAAGTTTATCAATGGAGATGGAATGATTTAGAACCGTATAAACATCCAGATGTAAGGATAGATTCATATTGTTAGTAATTACAAATATACTTTGACAAATTATTTTAGAACCCTAACATACATCATCCAAAAGCATTGTCATTAGGTCTTCTCGGTGAAAAAGTGGTTCACTTATCTGCTTGTTCAACACGTTGTACAGTTGGGACTGAAAATGGGAAGGTAGCAACTTGGTTGGATGAGTTACTGACACCTGCTGCTAGTAAATTAGAACACATGGCACAATCTTATACTGAATTTCAAACAGATCGAATTGTTAGCTTGCATACGTGTCCTCTATACACTGTAGCTCGGCTCGAGAGTGGTTCATTATATTGGTGGTAAGTTTCTAGCCAAATTTGCTTCGTATCATACTTTAATGTTTTTTCTTAATTAGGGGTGTTTTACCTTTTACTCAAAGAAAGCGTTTATGGGAAAAGTATCGAACTAAGTGTAGGAAACAGAGGCCATCGACAAATCACCCAGATATTATTACTGGCTCCCAAGTGTGCATGAAAAATTGTCCAATTTATCATCACGGTGCATTAGCTTTTACAATTGCAGCAGGTGTACCAAAAGTTGGGCAACTGCAAAATTCCGCGTGGACTCTAAGTGATACATGCACGTTTAAAATAATAAATACGCAAACTGTTGCTACCGCTACGAGTGAAAAAACTCGTGATAGCAGTACACCCGGAACGAGTGGTTTAAGTACGTGCTATAGTATCTTTAATTAATGAAATAACCAAATTTCTTTAGATAATTTATCAACGAAAAACTCCAATAAAGAAACGGCAGATAGAATTGACATGCCTCCTCCTCCATCTCCTGCTTCTAGTACATGCAGCGATACCGGTAGTATTACCAATAGTCACAGTAAGATTGCTGTAATTCGATTTGTATTTACATTAACATATTACACAAACTTGTAGAACGTCAAAAAAGATTGACAGTATCCGGTACAGATTCAACAAATGATCAAAGGAAAGACGAAGAAGAATGGTTATTACGTGATGTTATTTTTGTTGAGGACGTTCGAAGTGTACCTGCTGGTCGTGTTTTAAAAGTAGATGGAGCGTACGCTGCTGTTCGTTTTCCAACATCGACTAAAGATCGAGACATAAAAGACGTAGACGATGTTTGGCAAGATTGTAGATTAATGCGCAAAGACGATTTACAGGTATAAAATCACAACTAGGCTTACTAAAAGTTTGAATGAACATTTTTGCATAAGGTATTAAAGTCATCTTCTACTTCTCGAGTTCCGGATTGTTTTCAACGTACTCCAAGACGAATTCAAATTTCTGAATCTAGCGGACAAATTTTGACTATTGCTGTGGATGGACAAGGAATTCATGCGATCGTTAGATCTGGCAATAGATTAAGTTACATTATTTATAATATTAGTAGTGGTCGAGCAGAACAAGAAAATCCATTTCCAAGTGATACTGCGTCTTTCATGGGTTTATATGCGCATAATATTAGTTTAACTTGCCCTGGAGAGGTAAGTTGACATTTTTTTCTATAATTTTTTGTCCCACTAATTTTCATTGACGTTGTGTTCATGCTGAATGCGTACTTACACAGATAGAAAAGTCATAACTATTGAGTAACACTCAATTTTATTATTAATGTTTGTTGCTGAATGATTCGTTTGCTGAATTTAGTGGTCTGTATTGTCTGTTGATTTGCCGTTGCACTTGAGTAGCTAAAAACGATAAAGATGTTTACAACTGTTCATTTAAAACTACTTCCTTTGTTCTAGTAGATGCTTAAAAAGTCTAAAGAACTAGCCTTAACACACCAGCCATCTTGAAATACATACGATACAATTTTAACACATATGTTGTTGACTTGTTTCTACATTATTGCTAATTTCTATTGGTAATACAAATACTTACTTTACTCACTGCATTTTGTAAGCGTACCGTGAGTACTGGTACTACATTGTTGTTTCCAGGATGTAAAGCTGTACACCCCAGCTTTTAACACAATGGTGCTAAGTTTTCTTCCTTTAGAATAACAAATGAGTCTATTTTTAGTACGGTATTGCTGTTTGTCTTCCACTTTGTTCTGGTAATATTGGATTATCTGCTGTTGTCTTTCATATCCGTTCAATAACCCTTCGTTTGTCATAGTAAGATTATGTTGAAGCAATGCCACTAGTGGTTTTTCAATTGAAAGGTGAGCCGGAGTTAGAAATTATAATTAGAGGGATCAGAAGGCAATGGGGTTGATGTTGTGAATTTAATACACTTTCTGTTTGAGTTAAAATAGTAATGTTAAAAGAGTTTTTCCGATTATTCTGGTCAAATGAAATTTAGCGCTTTTTACTCCAGTCTCCCATAATCCATCAAAATTTTTTGTAAGTTTTTTTTTCTTGAATAGTCAACAACTGTTTGTGCAAATGGTATACATTCAGTAACTCTTGCTGAATTTTGTTACTACTGAGTAATCGTTACTATTCGGTACGTATACTTTTTGTATTATTTATTTTAACCCGTTGCTTTGATTACTCTGACTACTTTGACGACTGTAGGAAGTTGTGGTGGTAGATACAGGTATTGGAATCGTTTTGCGATAAGAATTTAATTACTTCAGACGTATGTGTTATGTAAACATTTTTTATAGTAGCTGATACCGGAGCAACTTACACTTTAAATACAAAATAGAACAGATGTTTTAATTTTATTTACAAGATTGACTGATAGAAATGCTGCGTGTAATTCAAATCTAGGAATTGTAACTTTTCTTTAAATTCTTAAATTAAATTGAGACCTAGTAATCTACTTGATAGCTTATCTTAAATATACACAGGCACCGTATACTTTTTTAAATACAATCCTGCAGTATACTTCTTTCTTTAAATACAACTGCAAACCCGTGCAACTCAAAGTTACATTGTCACATATAATGAGCTAGGAGTTTTTATGTTTTTAAATTATGTAAATGGTAAACAAACTTTGACTATCGCTTAACGATTAATTGATTCCAAGACAGTTGCTTGCCATAGAGATAGCATAATCGATGTTTTCTTTTTGGATCGAACCATTTTACCAGTTTCAGTTGAGTGTGTCTATAAGTCGCAAAGCTGTTTCTGTTCTCTTTATACAAGGTACTGTAGAATGGTAAACCATTGTGGTTACACTGTAAATGCCGTTTTGAGCTAATTCGATTACTAGTTCAGGGCTGCAGAATCAATTATAGAAAATCTTGATTTTTGGATACGCGTTAACTAATCGGAGAATAACATTGCCACTGGCACAAAATCCGATAACCATCGCGGTTGTTCTATGTAACTGCAATACATTTCAAAATCATAGACTCTGCCACCTGTTTCTGCTAAACAAAATAATTCGATTTGTTTTGTTATTCTACTTCGACCTTATTATGGTGTAATTTGTTTGTCAACTGACAGATGCTTCTTCAATTACTAACGTTTTCATGTTTTGCCTTATGCTTTTAACGATTATGAATTATCGATCTACCTGATCTACAGGTACAACATGATTGTCTGCGAAGGAAAAAAAATCTATGTACTATATTGCTTTCTACATTGATAAAAATACTACTTTCGGAAGTGGGAAATTATGTATGCAATGTCTTCTAGTTCCGGACACTTCAATAAGGGATATATAAACGCAACTTCTGATAAACTGTTCAACTTCATTAGAAAACAATAAAATTACGGGCAATGTCAGTTTGGGCAGCGTTATGATCAGAAATGTACTTATGTAAAGTTTTATATACTTGTGGACATAATGCATTGGTGTTTGAACTGTTGAACTTGGATTGAATTCGCTTAAAGAGTCATCCTTACTGTTGCTATCGCTTTCCGATTGTTCTTGATCCTTAAGTGCACTCGAATGTGCTTCACTGCTATATGTGTATACACACGCATGAAAACAAGCCGCAACGTGTAATTCTGGACAACACCGGATATGTTAATTTATTTCATCGGGAAATTTGGCATATTACATACCCGTTACCACAAAATGTGATTCTGTGTCATGATTATTTTTTATTGTTGTTTAGAAGTATACACCTAGATATTTCAATTCAAGCGCCATACAAAACAACAGCGCAAAAATTAATGGTTAACTATTAACTAAAAATAATATGAGAGTTGAGTACATTTTACTACTTTTATTTGGCAAAGAAATTAATGGAAGGTTGTTTTATAAAATTTGTAATCTTGTTTTCATTAAATATAAATTATTATTATAGTATTGGCATATTTGTTTACCTGAAGTTTGAGAAACTAATTTCAAGTTGTGTTCATATATAATTTTTAATATAGGTATATTCACAATACATTATATGTATCTAGTAAATAGATGTTACTTCAGGAGCTAGATTATTGTTTTTATAATTGCTAGCGCTAGACCCGGCACAAGGATATAGTTGTTGTCTTTACCAAGAGCTTCCAATTAACGTGTTTTGAACAATTTACTTCATGTAGTTATTTTCATCTTCATTAACTCATGTTCGAATTTTGGACTTGCTTGGATTTCGACACTTATTAATTTTCATTCCTCAATTGGAAGCAACTTTATTATATTAACTTAAACAATAGATCATAATATAAATTTTGAAACTGATCGTGTTTCAATCTTTTCTAAAATCTATGGTTTACGAGTTTTTGTGTAAATTAGGCTGTTTTTTTCAAGAGTGGATAAAAGTTCTAGACACAAAAAACGCTCAGTTTAGACAGGAACAAGTTGAATGCAACACTACGAGGCTCTCAAAGTCTCAAAATCTCAAAAATAGTTTGACGTTCTGTTGACAAGTGCGCAAAAACTGTCAAAGACTGTTTACAAAAGCGAAATTTATGACCAGAGTAAAACGAGGATTTTAAAAGTCATCGAGGGTAACTACGCCCAATTTATACAGGAACGAGTTGAATACGTTTTATTGCTTGAGTAGAGAGAAAAGTGCGCAAAAACCGTCGAAGGCAGTTTGAAAAATTAAAATTTAAGTTAGGTTTACTCTAAGTGCTTGATTAAAATAATGCTTGTGATTTGATTAAAAATTTATAAATATCTCTATAACTGTAGATGTTAGGAGAAAAAAGTACTAGTGCAAATCGATAGAGAATTAAAAACTACATTAAAAACAGTTGAAAAAAATCGAGGGTGTTTCAACAATTTGAAAATTAGCGTTCTTATACAAAATCAGTGTGGCAAATTAAAAAAATTTTTTACGCTATTTGAGTACTTTTGACTTTTATCTACGAGTTTACAAATTTAAAAAAACACAAGTTTTGAGACTATTTCTTTCTGACGCTGCATTTTTAAAGATATTGCGCTAGAATGGTAACGCCGCCGAGTTTTTAAAAAAGTGTAACTTTATGCTGTCCAGCGAAAACTAAACACCGTATATAAACAAATTTTTTTAAACCATGTAGCTTTTCAATAGAAATAACTACCGTACTAAACATGTTATGCTGACATTTATACAAAGGCACTAGAAACTGAGACTTGAGTAATGGGTTCGCCATTACTCCAGCCTCTGTATATGATACACTGTGTCTCGTCATAGGGACTTTATATATAAAATGTTTTTTCAATTGACTTAAATTAAACGTCAATATGTATATTAAACGGTGGCAGCTGGTGGTCAATGCTACAAACGGGTCATTTCAATATTAAAACTTTAAAAACGCATTCTTACCTATTATACTTAAAAATAAAACAATTTTTAGTAATTTTCTGGAGGGTCATTAACCAAATGACCTAATGGAGAAGTCGCCACTGATATTAATATTATGATTTCATGAAATTTGAATTTCATATTTGATGGCAGAAATATTTAACGTCGGACGCTTTTGATCGACTTGTTAAATACTATTTTTCGTTTTAGAGCACCGAGTCAGTATTAATTCTTCGCGATGGAAATAGTACAATTTACCCATTAGCTAAAGATTGCGCCGACGCAATAAGAGACCCTTTACCTTTGGATCTTCCTCCTGTAAGGTGCATTGGTACTGGCACTGTAGTCTTATCGGGTACAGCGCAGAACCTTAAAAATCAAGTAGCAGTAGTTGTTTTAGCACTGGACCAACAAATTCTAATGCCGAAAATTTTACGTTGTGATGTTGACGGCACTCGACAAATCCTTTCGCAATTAGAAAGTGACTGCAGTAAGTGCAAGTACACTCTAAACGTACTATTTAGTATAGTAAATCTTATTACAGAAGGTACTTCAACTACACTGCAAAATATTCTAACTGAACGTTGTGATGGCAACCGAAATATTTTCCATGCTATTGTAAATATGTGCACCCCAACGTCTAACAAAGACACTGATAATGGTAAGTCGTTAATGTTTGATCAGAATTGGGCTATTTCTAAATTAATTTTAGAAACGACAAATGTTCCTGCATCAAATTCAAATGCAGGTCTTGAATGCATAAATGTCATAACGAATGCTCTAGGTTCACGTTCGGTGTCACTTCGCGAAATGATGCGCAGGGCAATTCGGAATGAAAGAGACCTTAATAATTCCAATTCAATTGATCAGCAACCATATGTACAAGAAGAACATCTACCTACTCCTAGTTGGCCTCCTGAAAGCTTTGACGTTGCATCTGGGGATGAAGATAGTTTAATGGGTCTAAATAGTTGTGCAGCTAATAAGGGTTCGGTTAATATAAACAACGTTCCAATTAATGTCACAGTTGATCCAACCGAACGTCGTAACAATGCTATGCAAATTTTACGTACTCTACTGTACGATTCTGTTTTAGTGCCACATCTCGTTGAACTTTTATGTGCCAAGTAAGACTGATATTTTTTATTGTTTGTTTTACTTATAAAATTCGTTTTTAGGGATGCACAAGGGCAAACTCCTTTTATGTTAGCCGTTTCGACACGCAGTTATCCTGCCGCATTCGAAATATTCGAACGCATCACACAATTAGGTACACCTCAAGAACAAAAAGAAATGATATTTCCAAAAGGTTCTAATCCCGATCACTCGCCATTGCACGTATTGTGTTGTAACGATACATGCAGTTTTACGTGGACGGGAGCCGAACATATTAATCAAGTAAGTCTTTATCGTATCTGTCTACAACACGATTAACATTTTTTAGGATATTTTTGAATGTCGCACTTGTGGTTTGACTGGTACCCTATGTTGCTGTACAGAATGTGCCCGTGTTTGCCATAAAGGTCACGATTGCAAATTAAAGCGTACTTCACCAACCGCGTACTGTGACTGCTGGGAAAAATGTAAATGTAAAGCTTTGGTTATGGGTAACCAAGGTATACGTTACGAATTATTGACACGTCTTGTGAAAGACACGAATTTAGTCGTATTGCCCAATTCTAGGTATATAACATCATGCGTATAAGTAACAATTTAAAATGGTTGTTTGTTTAAGAGGGGAGAGTATTTTATTATTTTTGGCACAAACTGTGGGACGACAAAATCAAGAACAACGACAATATCGTGCGGCTCGACCAAGAACAGCGTCAGCAAGTTCTAGAAATAAAACTCCTTCTTCTGATAGTAAGAATTAGTATTTTTTGTATTTTGTTACGATAACAACAATTTTTAGTTGAATCTGATATGCCTGATCATGATTTAGAGCCTCCAAGATTTAGTCGGCGTGCTTTAGAATGCTTGTTAGGTGATTGGAAGGCAGTTCGTAGTATGATTATGTCAGGAGCCAAGGAAGATCGAGATATTGTGAATGATGAACAACCTTATATTGTTAATCAGACAGGCGCTACATTATTGGACAAGTTTACTCATTACTTACTTGTAAAGTGCTACTTAGAAGTCTTAGAAGTTTTAATAGAAACCCTTGTGCGAGAAATGAAAAAAGGTGATCCAGAACATAGAGAATTTGCCACACAAGTTTCTCGACGATTTGTCAGATCGGTTGTTAGAATATTTGTTATATTTAGTGTAGAAATGGCGCCTAATTCAACAAAACGTCGGAGGTAATTTGATACTTTAGTTTGAAAAAAAAGATATTACAAATTTTTATTATAGCAATGTTAATGGTTATAATTTACCAATTAGTAAATGTAAAAAGGTATTTCGTTCAATGGTTAAACTATCGATTGAAGAGTTATGTGAAACAGCCGATTCTTTAATAGCACCAGTACGATTAGGTGTTGCAAGACCCACTGCACCTTTTTCTTTGGCAACGTCTATTAACGAAATTATTAATGTAACTATTTAATATTTTTGTACGTTTTTTATTGTGTAAATTTTTAAGGGTTCTGAAGAATTATTTTTGGTTGATCCACTTGCACCTATTGGAGTACGACCATCAACGAATTCTTCAATATCGGAACCTCTTCCATTTTTAGCCGAAACTGTTAGAAGAGCTGGTTCGGCTCGCGATCTCGATGATACAAATGATGGCGAAAGTAAGTTCTGTTTATACAGAGTACCTCAAGTTACGGGATCTTAGAATATTTTCTATCTAAATTAGAGTAGAGAAATTTAGATTTATTGAGTTTTTGTCTTTCAAATACGTTACTTAGAAAATATATCCAATAGACCTATCATCTTGTGTACTTAAGTTCGTTGATTTTAAAAACTATGTATTAGGTATGGCCATTGACAATGATGACGACAATGCTTCAGAACATGAAGATAATGCGGCTGAACATGAAATTTCCATTTCTGTTAGACAATCGTCTCTTAACGTTGGCGAACCTTCAGAAGCTCCAGTAGATCAACAAGAGAGCAATCCTGTTCAAGGAGAAGACAGTGATCCTGAACTTGATTTATTAGCTGAGACTGAATCAGATAGTGATGACAATCACAGTAATCAAGATGCGGCCTCTGCTCAACGTTCGGTTCAAACTGGAGCAACGGCGGGTTCTGACACAGGTAGCTGTGCACTACTTTAAAATAATTACTGGTTAACATAAATATTTAATAGGAATGCTACTATTTCCAGAAGATGACAGTGGAGAATCAAGTCAACAGGAAGAAGAAGAAAGTGAGGCTGGAGAAACTGATGAACAAGACACTGAAGATTACACTTTGACAGACGAACAATTAGAGCGACGCAGGTAAAATAATTAAAGATTCGTTTTCATTGTTTTATTTTGTTTGCATTAACCTTTATTGCTATTATTTTATTTTTATTTTTTCTAATTTGGTGAATGTTTACCTAATTATTTAATAGTTACGCAATAAAGTAAATGCTTCAAGTTCATAATGTTATTGGTTTGGTTTTTACGCTTGGTTATGCTTTTGTTACTCTAAATTTTGGTTCTCTCTATGAAAGAAGCCGTTACAGTAATGTCACTGGCCATGGTCAACGAAGCAATTTAGCTCCTCAAAATATGCAATGGGCTATTCGTTCTCGAGAAACAAACAGATCAACTGGCGTACGTTTATCAGGTGGATCCAATTTAGTGTTCATTGATCCAAGTTCGTTACGAAGATCGGCAACCGGAAGTACAACAGTAGCTGCTAGTACTGAACCTGTAACTATGGCAACTACCGCTAGTTGTTTAGCTAGAGCATTTGGTAAGTATTTATATATAATATAGCACAATCTTGGTAAACAGTCATATATTTTTGTTGCATCTAAATTTCGACATCAGTTGGCCGAGAGGTCATTTTAAAATTCGGTTAACAATAAAAACAGGTTATGACCGTTTCCCAAAGGAAATAATCTTTATAAATTACTTGTGCTATATTCTACTTAACATGTATTGTATTTCAGGTATTGTAATTAGACAGATTTCTGATTTATTATCACTTATGCAGGATTTGCATATAATGCCAATTTCTTTTGCACATTTAGATGTTACACAAGACGATATATGTAATGTGCAGGTTAGTTATTCTAACCTATGCCTTTGTGCTCATGTCTAAACACAATTCTGTTTACAGATATATTTAGAATTTAGACTAAAACCAACTTGGGATTGGTTACTTACAGTAATGGATGCTACTGAAGCACAATTAAGATTTGGTGCTTCGCTTACACACACTGCCGATCCTATGCATCCTGCGCATCCACTACACAGCTCAGGAGTTCATGTTGGAGGTAGTGTAACGCCATCAAATTACCAAATGTAACTGATAATTTATGTAGGTACTCCAGCCGTTAGAGGAACCCGCAATCATACTGTGTCTGGTTCGACTAATGCAACTGGCGGAACTCGTATTGTTGGTTTCACAACGAATGTAGAAGGAAATCGATCAAGACCAGAAAGGGAAAGTAAGTGTTATGTCTGTGATTATTACCCGGCATTAGATTATTTTTATTATAGATGTTGATGCACATTCTGCTAGAAGAGAGTTTTTGTCTTACTGTTTGTCTTTGATGAGAGCACACAACAGCGAACATTTGGACTCGTTACCAATATTAGATGTGTCTGCGTTAAAACACGTCGCCTACGTTTTCGATGCATTAATTTACTACATGCGATCGGGTAGTTCAGACACTGCTGATGGGGATAGTCTAAGGGAGGGATTACCTTTACCATTATGGCACGAACAGGTAATTTTGTTTTTAATAATCGAGTCTCAATTTCAATGTTGTAATCGTAGGATGAGAATGAAAACGAAGAAGGTGAAGAAGATATTCCGGTTGCTATGGAAACTGAATCATTAGATGACCAAGACGTATCTAATTTAGCGTCGTTATCTAACGGTCTTAATAATACAAATACATCTGTGCACGCTAATTCTGGAAAAGGGCGAAAACATTCCTTCTTTCAAGTAATTATTATTTCACCTGTAATTATTAATCTAAGTGCACTTTACAGAGATCTGAATCTACCTTATGCCTGGGTTGTCCACCACCAGATCCATTTGAAAGTCCCATGGCCGAAGCGTTGCCTCTTGCTGATCAACCACATTTATTACAACCTAATTCTCGCAGAGAAGACTTATTTGGTATTCCTAAACAACCGATAACTTTAACTAGTTCTGGTGATTATACGCATATTTATTGCAAATTATCTAATACTATATTGTAGGTAATAACTCAAGTAATCCCTTAGGAACACTTCCAACTTGTCTTGGTTTATCGAGCCGTTCTTCTGATCACGTTATGTCGAATCCTATTAAAGCCAATCAACCTATTCCAAATTCTTTTAATGTAATGGGACCTAATCCATTGGTGTATCCTCCAAGCTATAATTTAGATAACGATGGTAGTTCGTACGATAGACATTCTGCCGAGGGCGAGAGAAGTAACGATGAAGCTATGAAGATAGACACAAAAGAAGAAACTGTACAAATAAATACGAACAGCTTAAATTATGATAATTCAAGTATGGGTGTAATGCAATCTACAGAATCTAGTAAACCCCTTAGAAATTATCAAAATTTTGAAACTTTATTGGCGGCCGTTAGTAATGAGACATCAGCAGGTTAGTAATTTGAATCCGCCGAAACCTTTTAAAATATGATTTGATTTTTAAAGAAGTTAATGAAGATAGACCACAAGATCTATCGTGTAATAAAGAAACTGTTAGTTATGGACAAGACCATGATTATAATTCTGATTCAGATGGTAATCACTTGCGTAACGATTCAAAATCGTTGTCTGTTATACCTCCGAGTTTATTAGCTGCCGTTGGTTTAGAACAGGGACTCCCAACATCTAGACCTCAAATTATAGTTTCTCCAAGGAAAGCTACGTCTGAAGAAAATATGGGAAACAATAACGGACTTTTAGCTCCACCAAGCAATGTGATGTGTTCTAATTCATCTGACTCCAATTCAGAATTTAATATGCAGAAGACTAATCATTCTGTAACTAATTTATCAAGCAATAGCAGGAGTCCTACCAAAAGTGTTATTGTTCGAGCTGGTACATCAATGGTGAGTATATTTAAGTGTAAAGTACCGGGGGGAAGAATACGTATACAAATATATAGTTTTGTTTGTATATCACTGTACTCCCTATAGTATTATGCTTTCTGATGACTACAGTTAGTCGAGCGTTGAACTGTGGACAGATACGAAGCGCACAATTTGAAGTGTACTTTTAGAGTTAATTTTTTGCTCGGTCGCGTGGTGTCGAAAAGAAAACGATTTAATGCACCGCTATTTTTCAACACGAAGTTAGTAAAATATGACAATGATTACTATTAACAGTAAAACTAATAAAATAACAATAACATATGGTAGTGTAAAGCTACTAAAAATTATGTAAAAATCTCTTAAAAATATATTAAATATTGTCAAATATTCAGTTATGTTTTAAAACGCAAATATATGCACTTATAAAAAAAGTCTAAAATGTGCATATGAACTCTACTTTTAGTTTTATAATTGATATTGCGCCGTTCGTAATTGTCTACTGTTTATATTTGACATTATGGAGGAAATTTTTCGTGATGTTTTTTGTGTATTTTTAACTGATGAACAAAAAATTGCGATAGATACAAATATCAACTTCTCTTGTCTAATTTAATAAAAGGCATTTCCTTTCGGCCCAACAGTATTGATAGAATTGTATTTTCAAAGACACCACGCTACTACTACAATTATTACTTAAATGCTTTGAATTTGCAGACTAATCATCAAGAATGCAAAGTCGACGAAGCAGATATAGTCTCCATTGAAAACCAACAAACCGAAACTCTCGAAAATCAAGAAATATCTGCCAATGTTACTGTAGTGACAACATCAAATCCAAGCATAGCAGTTGATCGACCTTCTATAGGCCAATCAGTATCTCACGATCTTTTATTGGGCCGCTGGAGATTGTCGCTAGACCTTTTCGGGCGGGTATTTGTTGAAGACGTAGGATTAGAACCGGGCTCAGTAGTATCCGAATTAGGTGGTTTTCCTGTTAAAGAAGCTAAATTTAGAAGAGACATGGAGAAACTTAGAAATAATCAACAGAGAGATTTAACTCTGTCTAAGGTTTGTTCATAAAAGTTAAAGTGTCCGATTTTTAATTCAGTTTTATTTAGATGGAGAGGGATCGTACTCAACTCTTGTTGCAAACGTTTAAAGAATTAAATACGCAATATAATAATTACAACAGGCGGGCATCTGCATCACAACCACCGTTAGCGGTAAATCGAGTAAAGGTAACTTTTAAAGATGAACCTGGCGAAGGGTCTGGTGTCGCTCGTAGCTTTTATACTGCTATTGCTGAGGTAAACTATTTGATTTGTTTCTATAAATACTACAAATTTCTATGTTACAGGCAATTTTAGCGAATGAAAAATTACCTAATTTAGAATCGGCTCAAGTGGGTAACAATAAATACGCTCAATATAGTGTTTTGCAACGCTTACGCAGAGATCGAGACTTTTTAAGGAGAAATACACCGTCTAGAGGAGCTAATTCAAGAAACAGAGATCATCATCGTAGAATTATGAGTACAGAGGCAAGACCATTTGTTCCTACTGATACAGTTAGCACAGAAAATGTTTCAATGCCCGATATATCCGGTGGTAAAAATTATTTTATTCATTACTCGCTTTAATAATAATTTGCTCGTATTTTGTAGCTAATAATAGTGCTCAACCGAATCCGAATCGCAATAATCACTTGACTTTGAATCAACAGCAGCTAGGAGATCGTTTATATCCAAAAGTATTGACGTTAGAATGCTTATGCGCATGTATTATTAATTATTATTTTATAGGTGTACAGTTTACATCCCACTTTTGCTGGTAGAATTACTGGCATGTTGTTAGAACTTGCCCCAGCACAGCTATTACTACTTCTTGGATCGGAAGATTCGTTAAGGGCTAAAGTTGAAGAGGCTGTCGAAATGATTTTAGCTCATTCGCATTCTCAACAAGAACTAAATTCGGAGGCTTTACTAGGTTGGTTATTATTCTGTGTTTTTATTATTTGAAATTATTTGAACGGAAATGTACCTGTTCAGAATTAGATGTGTTTTCGCTGGCAGATAGGGTCAATTCTCGCAAGAATTCGAGTCGTACTAATACTGGCGACACTTCAGTTCAAGAAGATACCATAAGTGAAGAAGAAGATAATGCTCCATTATTCTATTGTCCGGGAAAGATGGGTTTCTACGCGCCGAGACAGGGAAAGGCTACCTTTGAAAGACTAAACGCGTTTAGAAATGTCGGAAGGTAATTATTTGTCTGTTGAGAAAGCTTATTCTAAGTGGATTTATAGACTTTTAGGATTATGTCTACTGCAAAACGAATTATGTCCGATCTTTTTAACGAGGCACGTGTTGAAGTCAATTTTAGGAAGGCCTATTAGATTTCACGACCTTGCTTTCTTTGATCAAATTGTGTACGAGTCTGTTCGACAATTGGTTGTGGATGCGGAGACTAAAGAAAGTACTACTCTTTTCTCGGCTTTGGATCTAAATTTCAGGTATGTAGTAGCTCTTTACTTTCTATACTTTTCTATTTATATTATGAGTGGTACCGTTGGTGGTACTGCAATAAATTTTCTGAAAGACATCACTATAAATTTCTAGCTGTTACAATTACGAACTTTAGAAAAACTAAAACTTTTTTTGATATTCTAATTCTAACTATATACTGATGCATAAATAGAAATAACAAAAGAACAAATAATGTTGCAACGGGTGGAATTGAAATATCCACATATGCGAAATGTTTGAATAAGAAACCAGAGCAAAGTTTGTATATTGAATGAGTTTTTTTAAATGCAATAGTATATTCGCTACAACAGAATATCTTATATTTATTTAGGTGATATTGGTATTTATTCGCTTTGACATGTTTTTTCAAAACTTGCCCACGAAACTGATTGAAAAAAACTACATAAATGCATAATAGAAAAATGGAAAATTACAAATTTAACTTTGATGTCTTGAATGGTAAATGGCAACGTAAAAATAAAATATAAACAAAACAGTTTGTTGAAGAAGTATTTATAAAAATTATAAGTTTTTTTTAAAATGCAAACAAAATTTAATGACTTGGACGAACCTAATGAGATTAATGTTTGTGAGTAGCAACCGCACATCCCCACGAGTACTAATTTCTAGTCGGTTTCTCTTTTTTTGTGATGAGTATGAGGCTCATAACGGCACTTAATCCACCTTCTACCAAATAGGAAGACGGAAAAGCAATCAACAGCTTCTGTACAAATACCCATAATGCTGGATATAAAATTGGGATCTGTTTTTGTAAGTAGAAGTTGTCGTATCCTTGTTTAAACATTTGTTTAGTCCCTCATTTGTGGATAATACTATAAGTTGCTCAGTATGTATTCATTTGTGCTCTGAGTTTGACTACTTTCAAAAGGTTTCAATACCCAGATGGGAATATCCAAGTGAAGAATATCTTCAAATCTTTGGATAAGGTCCAAATGAAGCGCCATTAAGTATTGACAATAAGCGAACAAATCCTCATCTTTATTTTGCAATTTTGATAGATTTGGAAACTGAGAACTTCTCCTCTTCCCAAGCTTTGTTTGTACAGCAAAAGATTTGCAATAGACGCGGATATTACACTTTTAGCTTTGATTAAATTTAACGTCATCTTGTAGTTTCAAATTAGTCTCATTAAATCAGAAAAATAAATCAGTCATATAAGCGTCATTTCATTTTTTGAGATAATTAAATCGTGCCGCAAATCATTGTCTCTCCAGGTATTCCAACACTGAATCAAGGAGCGATTAGAAGCACGTTTCGATAACCAACGTACTTATGTGTTGCAATAAAGTAATAAACGATTATAATAATTATCATTTTCCAAAAAAAGTTGAGCAAATACTCTCTCATTTAAGGCATTCCTTTTGATTTTATTAACTGCTCTAATGACATAATGCAAATGTTCGCTAAAGTTTTTTGCGACCAAATAATGTCGATGAATGCCACAATGTACCGATAATACATTCGGTATAGATTGTTTTAAGTATGCCAGAAAGCCTCTGTGTCGTCCTACCATTACCGGAGCACCGTCAGTAGCAACGGGGATGACATTAGTCAAGGGTATAGTTTTTACATCGAAAAATCTTTTTAATTCAGTAAATAACGTTTCACCTTTTGTATCAGTTTCCAAACATTTAACAAATAACAATTCTTGGGAAATTTTTTCTTCTTTTACAAATCTTCGTACAGTATTATTATTCAGTGGAATTTTTTTTATAATATCGAAAGCTAGTTTGTGCAACACGGTGCGTATTACTTCACAGCTGGTAGAATAAGTTCTTCACCAACAGTGTGCTGCTTTCCAGACTTCGCAATCATTAAAGAAATATAAGAAGCACGCAGTCCATCGTCATCTGTTTTAGACGTTGGACTTTTATTAAATGTTTTTTAAGCGTAGAAGGTTTCGTTAAATCGTTTGACATCGTTTTATTACATAGAAGACACGGAGGTAAAGTACTATTTCCTGTTGACGGAATAAAGCTATATTTCATATATTCAACACTATATTGTCTGCATTTTTTTCGGCTCACTCATACTGTTGGAATAAATGGAATTCCGCAATGTAATGCTCTCTTGAATTAACTATTTGAGATGAGAGGATAAAATTTCATGTAATTTCACATATTGTGTAGGTGCTATTAGTACACTAATTAATTTTTTAAGAAAAATAAATAATTCAATCGGTAGGGACCACGTTGCGAACTACTGGTTTGGACAGTCAGAATCGAATCGATCGATTTTGAATATTACTTTTATATGGATTTTTAAAATTTTCATAATCCGCTACCGGGCAACTATAACCAAGTTTTTACATAAATGAAATCTTATACGGAAGATAAATGATTATTCGATCATTGTCATCGATTGGCTGACATTAATTAAACCTAAATTATATTTTACGCCCTAGTACTAATTCATATTGTTGCGTATCTATTTATTAAAAACTAATTTATTTAAACGATTAAAACTACGTTTACTTTTCTAGAAATATATACACTTTTAAATTAACCGAACTAATTAAATCTAATAATAATATTTAATAAAAACACTTACACTATAATTTATATCACTTAAGATAAGATAACGTCCTCGGATTTCACACTTGTTTACACTAATTATCACATACACGATTATTCTCGATTTATTTATGTAGACAAACACGTGCTAACGATTTATTTTCACTTGATAATCTTCTTAATACAGCTGCATTCGCGTTTCGACAATAACTGACCTACGATTTCTTTCTTACGTATTTATAGACATCGGCGAATCCTTCTCGAGCGTTCCTTACTTTTCGCTATATCTTCTAGAAACTAGATAACAGCTTCTAGAAGGCTCTTGCGTTTGCAAGTAATTTCTTGAACGTTTCAATATTTTTGTAAAATAAATTTGTAATTGTTACAGCACGACGTTTAATACTAAAATAATCGTGTAGGGCCAATTTCATATCAAATCAACACAGGGTATAAACCTGACCACCTCAGAATTTGATCATCATCATAGAGATTAAGAAAAATGCCAGTTTTTCAAATATTTCAAACGGTTTTAAAATTACGGCTATGTAAAGTTTCTTATTAAAACCTACCCGACATATTTTGAAATCACCATAGCTTTTCTCCTAATTGAGGTAGAAAGATGGAAGTGGTGTCATTTTAGTCAGTTTTAAATGCTCTTTTGTCTAATGTGTAATACTTAGTACTTTCACTATTGAAACGTCCGAGAAATTACTTGCAAATGCAAGAGCCTTCTAGAACTGTTATCTAGTTTCTAGAAAATATAACGAAAAGTGAGGAACGATCGAGAAGAATTCGCTGATGTCTATAAAAGCCGAAGATGGAAATCGTAGGTCAGTTATTGCTGGAATGTGAAAGCATGCAGTATTAAGAAGGTTATCAAGTTGAAATAAATACGTATAGTTAGCACGCGCGGCGTTTTAAATAAATAACAGTGTACACCGAATCGAGTGAACGTGACTCTGCCTGCAAGGACTGAAAGTGTGGTGATGGCACGCCTGGATGGAAATCTCCGGGAAGGCTACATACGCGCGATTGAACCAATGGAGGGCGGTTTAGTTGAAAAGGGACTACTCGTTGGAAGAACTTTAGTACGAGTAAAGAAGACGATGCCAGTAAGGATCCTAAACATCAACTCAGATCCTGTAACGTTGAAAAAGAAGACCGTGGTAGGCCAATGCACGCCAGTATCACAAATTGTGAGATGCGTGAAGTCGAACGAAGATACGTCGCCGAAGAAGTGGCCACAACATCTATTGGACATTCTTACCACCAAATGCGAAAACCTCAGCCAAGACCAGCTGGCTAAAGTTAAAGTGTTGATCCAAGAGTACCAAGATGTGTTCGCGCTGGAGAGTGGCTCCAAAGGAAGAACTAACGTGGTGAAACATAAAATAAATACCGGAGACGCTCGACCGATACGACAACATCCACGCCGACTTCCTTTGGCGAAAAGAGAAGAAGCCGAACAAATAATTACGGATATGGAGAGAGAAGGCGTGATTGAACCTTCAAGTAGTCCATGGGCATCCCCAGTGGTACTCGTGAAGAAGAAGGATGGATCAACGAGGTTTTGCGTAGACTACAGGCAGCTAAACGACGTGACCAAAAAGGACAGCTATCCTTTACCCAGAATTGACGATACGCTAGACACCCTGTCAGGATCCCAGTGGTTTTCTACGTTAGATTTAAAGAGTGGATACTGGCAGGTAGAATTAGAACCCAAGGATCGTGAAAAACAGCTTTTACGATCGGAACTGGTTTGTGGCAGTTCACTGTAATGCCCTTCGGCCTGTGTAACGCTCCTGCAACGTTCGAGCGTTTGATGGAAACCATCTTGCGCGGATTGTCTTGGAAGACGTGTTTGGTTTACCTGGATGACGTGATCGTGGTTGGAAGGTCGTTTGAAGAGCACTTGAACAACTTGAAGGAAGTGTTCCAGAGATTACGTGGGGCTAACCTCAAACTGAGCCCAAAGAAGTGCCACGTATTTAAGAAGGAAGTCCAATACCTTGGCCACGTCGTATCTAGAGATGGAGTGAGGGCTGACCCAGACAAAATCCGAGCAGTGCAAGCATGGCCAAGACCGATCGACAAACATCAGGTCCAAAGTTTCCTTGGGTTGTGCACTTATTATAGAAGATTTGTCCCCGGATTTGCCAATATTGCCAAACCATTGACAAAATTAACCGAAGAAAAAGCAGAATTTAGATGGAATGAAGACTGTGAAAATTCTTTTAATCAACTAAAACAGACCCTAGTCACTTCGCCGATTTTGAGTTATCCACGAGAAGATGGAAAGTTTGTTTTGGATACCGACGCAAGCAATATGGCCATAGGCGCGGTCCTTTCGCAAGTTCAAGATGGACAAGAAAAAGTTATCGCGTACTTTAGCAAGGTTTTGTCCAGGCCAGAAAGGAATTATTGCGTGACTAGGAAAGAGCTGTTAGCAGTCGTTAAGTCCACCGAACATTTCTACAAGTATTTGTATGGACGAACATTTTACTGAGAACAGACCACGCCGCTTTAAAATGGATACTGCAGTTGCGTAACCCGGAAGGACAAGTGGCAAGATGGATCGAAAGATTGCAAGAGTATGATTATGACACAGAACACCAGAAGCAGTAATCGGAACGCTGATGCCTTGTCTAGAAGACCATGTCCGGCGGACTGCAGCCATTGTTCGCGACTGGAAGAAAAAGTCGAATGCCTCCGGAGAACTGCTATGGTTGATGATGAGTGGGAACCTGAGCAGTTACGTCGCGAACAAGAAGACGATCCTGAAATAAGACTACTCCTGGACTGGAAAGAAAACGGCCGACGACCAACCTGGGAAGAAGTGAGTGCTTTGGGCAGAAATATCAAAGCGTACTGGGCGCAGTGGGACTCCTTGATAGTAGAAGACGGTCTTCTTAAGCGATCTCTAGAAAATGCCGAGGGCACGGGAAACAGACTACAGCTGGTAGTGCCAAAGAGCAGGGTGACCGAAGTGTTGAAGCATCTCCACGATGGGACATCGGGAGGACACTTTGGCATTAAGAAGACGTTGGGTAAAGTGCGAGAACGATTCTACTGGATGAACTGCAAAGAGGACGTCATGAAATGGTGCCGTAAATGCACAGTCTGCGCATCAGGAAATGGTCCAGCGAGAAAGCGCAAAGCACCCATGAAACAATACAACGTAGGAAGCCCTTTGGAAAGAGTTGCGATTGACATCGCAGGGCCGTTCCCAGAATCCGATTCGGGAAATAAATACATCCTGGTGGCGATGGATTATTTCACGAAATGGACGGAGGCTTACGCCATACCCAACCAGGAAGCAGCTACAGTCGCAGACGTATTGGTAAAAGAATTTTTCTGCCGGTTTGGAGTTCCGTTGGAATTACACTCTGATCAAGGCCGCAATTTTGAGTCTGGGCTGTTTCAAGAAGTTTGCCGACTGTTAGGAATTAAGAAGACTAGGACAGCGCCTCTCCATCCTCAATCTGACGGCATGGTTGAACGGATGAATCGAACAATGGGCAAGTACTTAGCCAAGGTAGTGTCCGAACACCAAAGAGACTGGGATCAATACTTGCACCTTTTCCTAATGGCATACCGATCATCCGTTCACGAAAGCACAGGCCAAACACCATCCTGTGTAATGCTCGGTCGTGAAATACGATTGCCATGCGACCTTCAATTTGGCCGAAGACCGGAAGAGGAAGTCGCTGGAGAAGATTACGTCAGCAAGCTGGCAAAGAGGCTAGACGAAGTACATGAAGAGGTTCGTAAAAACACACAAATTGCCAGCGACAGGATGAAAACAAGATATGACGTCAAGGCGCAAAATGGTGGGTTTCAACCTGGCGACATGGTGTGGTTGTATCACCCTCAAAGAAGACGTGGTTTGTCGCCGAACCTGCAAAGGCAATAGGAGGGCCCCTATGAAGTCATGCAGCGTATTAATGACGTCATATATCGCATCCGAAAACCGCCCAGAAGCAAGCCAAAAGTGGTCCACGTCGATCGTCTAGCCCCGTTTGCTGGCGATAACCACAATACGCAAGTTCAGGTCCGAACCAAAGTAATAAGTAGCAGAACCAGGAATCCAATCGAAGAAATGGAGTTTGAAAAATTAATAAACTTAAACGGTGGTTGAAGAAAAGCTAGGTTCAGAGTTACCACCGAGGAACAACAGGATCTGTTCCAGACACAAAAGATTACGCCATCGGACATTGGGTGAGCGAAGATCTTGACATGTCCAGAGGGGTTGCAGTCGTGTTTAAAAAGAAGTTTGGGCAGCTAGATAAATTACGAAGACAGCAACCGGCAGTCGGAAAAGTTTTAAGACTACGTGGTGACGGACGCTTCGTTTTCTATCTAGTCACCAAGAAATACTCCCGTATCAAGCCGTTATACAAAGATCTGTGGCGAACATTACGGAATCTTAAGAGAGAAATGGAGTTCCATCATGTTAAGAAATTGGCAGTACCCAAGCTTGGTTGTGGCTTAGACCAAGTGAATTGGAGGACAGTTCGAAACATGTTGGAAGTCGTCTTCCGAGAAACAGGCGTTCAAGTGTTGGTCTGTAGTTACCAACCGAGGAGAGTATTGGGTCAGGAAAGTCCATTGACTGTTACTTCTATGGTCAAGGAAGTTGCCGAAATGGAGGAAGCTGCCGCTATCGCCACGATCCCTTTTACCGGTGTCACATCCAGTCTCCTGTTCTGGGACAGAACAGTCCTAAGAAGGGGCAGTGAAACGTCCGAGAAATTACTTGCAAATGCAAGAGCGTTCTAGAACTGTTAGCTAGTTTCTAGAAAATATAAGGAAAAGTGAGGAACGAGCGAGAAGAATTCGCTGATGTCTATAAAAAGCCGAACATGGAAATCGTAGGTCAGTTATTGCTGGAATGTGAAAGCATGCAGTATTAAGAAGGTTATCAAGTTGAAATAAATACGTATAGTTAGCACGCGCGGCGTTTTAAATAAATAACAGTGTACACCGAATCGAGTGAACGTGACTATCAGCTGTGAAATCCGAGAACGTTATCTTATCTTAAGTGATATAAATTATAGTGTAAGTGTTTTTATTAAATATTATTATTAGATTTAATTAGCTCGGTTAATTTAAAAGTGCATATTTTTCTAGAATAAGTAAACGTAGTTTTAATCGTTTAAATAAATTAGTTTTTTAAGTAATAAATTCGTAACACTATTATATTTCTTTTAAGGGGAGTCGGTTGTCCCTATGCCGCCAATGCTAAATTGACATATTTAAGGTACATCTTTCTCAACAACTATAAGAGATAAAGACTTAATTTTTTTTTAGTTGATAGATAGTTGTTTTGTCTACATTTTAACATGAGGGTTTATAAAAAAAATGTTTCTATTTTTTTCAATAATTTTATATCCAACCTTTCAAAATTTTAAGATTTTATTTTTATTATAAATGTCCGTAACTATGGAAATTCTAACAAACTCTAAAAACCCTCATGTTAAAATATGTATTAGCATAGAAGGAAAACATCTGTAAAAAATTATTAAGATATCTCTTTTAGTTTCTGAGATAAATGTACCTTTATGTAAAAAAAAGTCATTTTTCAGGAGAGCGAAAACAAAATTTATACTACTTTTTTTTATAGATTTAATACATTCCACTTCCATAACTTGAATCTTCTGCATCTTTTTGTTCTTCATATAGGTCTTCAAGCTTTCTTTTAGCTAAACTAGTCTTTTGGTGGCATTTTCTGTTGAGTAATTCAATACATTTCTCACTTTTGTTTATTCGCACTTTATCAAGTTTACGCATCGCTTTGACACAATAATTGCCTGGTGTGATTCCTAAGCTACTTAGAACTAAACACTTAGTGATATTGCCTTTGTCGAAACTAGATATAGCCTCATAAACACCTAGCTTCAAATTATTTAGCATGACAAAGTTAATTTTTGGATTTCTGGACCATATAACACTATTGACCGATTTATTTGGGTTTTGCGTACCACCATGTAAACACTTCTTCAATAGGTCATGATTAGCCAGGTAATTTTATCTGTTCCATAACAGCAAATGATAAATGGGTATGTTTGTCATGATCATACTGGGTTTTATTTAAGCCTGCTTGTTGGTACTACTAGGCTAGGCTATCTGTAAGGTTTTATAAAAATATATGTAACTTTGGTTTTAGTAGGCAGAATTAATAAACTTGGTCTTAAATTAATCCTAAAATATCATGAAAAAATAAAATGTAAAAAACAAAAAATCGATATTTTTGACCAAAATTGACAACCGACCCCCCTTAAGCAAATAAAGTTATAAACCTAAGTTTTCTAAATTCGCTATATTCTTTTGACTTGGATGTTTTTCTTTGATTTGAAAATAAAAATATCTAGAAATTTCTTATAGGAAAGTCGAGTAGTGACTATACGAGTTTTTTTTCTGTATGTGCCGTATACACCTCCATCTAATGAGAATGTTTGCTTAGCGCAATAGCGACAATTTTGTCTGTTGACAGTGCTATTGAGATAAAAGGTCGTTTTTTACAAATTTGGAATATGCATTGCACAAATTCTGCATAGTTCGCGAACTCATTATGTCTGCCAAAATAATTCTTGTACTAGACTACAAAACATAGGGGTGATATTTTCTTTTCGTGACGATTCGATGAACAGTAGACTTGGACATCGTGTTTAATGTTGGAACTAGTTCTGTCAGTGTTACATGAGGGTTATCTTTTACTCACAACAAAACATATAATTCATCATCCTCGTTTCTATCAAGGGGTCGTCCTGATTTACTTAAATCTATGGACTGCTTTTTGTTGTGTGTGCGCTCTATCACTAACACCAACAATACATAATGTTTCGATCTTTTTGAGTTCAGTTAACTTATCCATAATTTTACTTTAGCACTGACTGCCAAAACTGTACATTTGGAAATCCAGCAACTATTTTGCTGAGCCTGTTTTATTTAGGATTTGCTATTAAAAAAACTTATTCACTTAATTCATTTGCCACTATGAATAGTTGTGAGTATACAAAAACTGTAATTAGTGAGATCCCTCGTGGCAATAAAATAAATTGTTAAAGAAAAGCAGTTATTAACAAAGCAATATCACATGTTACATACGTGTTAATTTTAATGATAAATCTTGTAGACGGTGTAAAAAATATTTTATTATTTCTTTTTGAATTCTATGATTCTGATTATATTTCTCTTAATTTAGTATTGACCTGACAGCAGAAGAAGGTGGTGGTTCCGTTGAATTAATGCCAGGAGGTAGGGATATAGAAGTTACAGCTACTAATGTGTACGACTACGTAAGAAAATATGCCAAGTACAAGATGATTAAGGCGCAAGAAAAAGCAATAGAGGTAAGTTCTTTATGTATTTTCTGTCAAAATCGCTTCTTTTGCATAGGGCTAGATCGTATATTGATGATCACAAAAAACTACTTTCCATTCTAGAATAATCAATATTTGCTACATTGTTACACGAATAATAAATACACTATACATAAATAATTTCCAATTCAAATGAATTTAGAAAAAAATATTTTTCTATCCCATGACTTTAGAGAGTTCTACGTTGTAATATTAATATTTCATCTAAAAGATTTATTATTTAATACAAAAGATAAAGTTGATATTATTGATAAATTCAGTAGTTTGCAAAATTAAAAATTCTGAACATTTTTCATGCATTAAAAATAATAACATTTTAAACTACTCATCTAAATCTTCATTTGCTAATTACATCTTAAATTTTAATCATTTTTTTTTGCCTTAAAGATTATGAAATTCTTCACAAAGGACTAACCAAAAATTTTTAGATATCAAAGAGATCATCAAAGAATATAATTAGTGGTGTGCGAAGTCTGGTTTGTTCGAACCGAACTCGGACTGAACATTGTTCGAAAATATTTTTACGAACTTCGAACTGTAATGGAACTATTGTTTCCTCAAATTGAACCTATTGTTTGACAATATTTTACATAGGTCAATCTAAAATTTACAAGAAAGTTTAGAATAAACATATTAAATAATGAAAACCAAGGACTTAACTTCAATTAATAATAAAAAAGACAATAATACACGTCAATATATTTGCATGTTACATACATTATATATTTTGTTTAGTAAAATATTCGTCTAGCAAAACTAGTGTTGCAAAAAAGTTTTTCTTATGTCTGGTTTGTTTAAAAAAAATTCTTTTTTAACCTAAAAGAAAACAGTTTTGGGTTTTTTCTCTATCATTAGAGCGTTGTATAAAATGCCTATAAACCAAAGGATATCGGTATACGGTAGACCGCTGAAACATTTTTTGTAAAGAAGTTTTATAAATTTGCCCATTTTAAATTTCTCTTAAAATTGAATAGGCAATAATAACTTCTTATTGATAGTAAGGAAATCATAAATAATCACACTCTTACGAAGATAAGACACTTTAGTTTCTTGTAATTTAAGGCAGAGGTGGAGGTCCTTTAAAAAGCATTTGCCGTGTCAGTTTTCATCGAATTTCTTTAAAGAACAAAATATGACTGTCGATTGTCTTATTGTACTGTAATTTATTGGTAAATGTAAGCAGTTTAAGTTAATAATTTTAAATGAGTATTTCCGGAAAGAAAACTTTGTGAACATTTTGATATATACACGTACACCGTACCGTACTGTATTTTTATCATTTATATATAATTTGTATTTCAAAATTTAGATATATACCTAGAACGGATACATCAAAATACAGCACTGATTATCAATCACGCGTTTTTGTAGCTTCATTGTTTTGTAAATTATGGTATAGCTAATTTGACGCAAAGTTTGAAGTAAGGTTCGAAAATAATATTCGAACCAATGTCGAACTATCGCTTCGAGTTCGGCTCGGTTCGGTTCGAAAATTTCGAAGGTTTGCACACCCCTAAATATAACGCTAATCTAGATAAATCATTAAATGAAATTATTAATGATAATAATTAATAATCAGTTTTTTTTTTAAATAATTACTCTTATTTATATTTGTCAATTTATTGACATATCATTTTATTAACCATTTATTATTATTTAAATTAATTTAAAATCTATCAATTAATATAAATTTAGTTCGATTTAACATGTAGTATTAATTTTAGAGGCCCGAAGATCTGTCGAAACTTGTCGCCTGTATTTATTTAAATAAATAATTAATAGGGAAAAGGTTTTAAGCTATTAAAAAAAATAGTATGTTATTCAAGTTCCTGTTTTTTTTACCGAGGAGGCGATTTAAAGCTCGAGTGAAACGAGCACTTTGAAATCCACTCGGTGAAGAAATCAGCACAAGAACGATGTCTATACATAGTTTGACTTACTAAAAAAACGCGAAAAATAAATTAACGTTTCGTTTTGATAGGTTCTTTTAAGTCAAAATTATGACATTTTCGTAAACTAAATACAATTTATAGTACTACTATTTAGAGAATTTTGTTTATTTTGTTTTTCGCTACAAAACTCTTGACATTGAACATTGTTGGTTGCAAAACTTCGCTTGCAGTTACACTCACGCTTAAGGGCGGAATGTGATTGTGTCTTATCTACTTTATAAGTGCGACTAACCGGCACGCCTACGGACCTATACTTCAATTGCCGAACAGACGAAAATTAAGTTCTTCCTCCTACTAAAAAAAGTGGATGAATTATGTTAAGTCAGATTTACAGATACGGATAATAAGAATGTACAACGTTTGCTCAAAATGCAAATGTGTATTGTTGATTGCTTATTCGGATTGTTCATTATTAGTTAGGTATATAAAGGATCATCGAATATTTTTAAAAAAATTCAATACTATAATTGTAATAACCAACAGCAAGTGATAAATACATTACATTTGATATTTTATACAAAGTTATTAAGTATTCAGATAACACAACTAAAAAAATCTAACAACGAAACAAAAATTTATGCAGAATCGGAGTCTAATGCAGAATATTCAATTTAATATAACAGGTTCAACTAAAACTTCTAATGTGAGATCTCTCTGCTACATTTCTTGTTCTACTTTAATCACATGCTGTATAGATTTTTTTTTTAAATTATTTGCTAAAATATTGGCTGCTGCTTCAACAAATATAACTACGTTACAAATATTATTGGAAGAATTTAGGTTTAGGTTAGTTGAACAAACAGAAGTGTATTGTACACTTTTGTTTGTTTCCTTCAATAATCTTTGTAACGTAGTTACTTTAAAGTTTGGTAAGTTCTCTTCTTCGTTAATACAAGCCATAACTTGCTGTAATATTGGTGGTTTGTTACATAAAAAGAACGAATGCACAATACGTCTTAGGGCACTTTTTGTTCCTTCACTAACATCTAATATTGGCCGTGACACACATTCAGAGAATGCAATCCACTACTAACTCCATGAAGACGGTCGTCAATTTATCTAGTTTGACTCTCACTTCAGAACAGGAATCGGTGCTATCTAAGGGTTTGAATTTTGCAGTTGCTTTCAAACGTATTCCTAAAGAAGATATTTTATGTGCTGTCGAGTCCTCTATAAAACGTTTTCCTTGCCAAATCTCAGATCCCATTCGTATTCACACTGGCAAAATCTTTGAATTATGTAAAGTTCCTAAGCTCAACATTTCTCAGTCTGAAGAGTTAGCCCTAAAAGTCTGCGTGAGAATTCCGATATTATTGTTCTTCCAGCCGACAGAGACAACGTTACTGTCGTTTTGAACCAAATTGATTATACTACGAAAATCAATTTTATTTTGTCTGAGGAAACGTACGCTCTTCTATCTCGTAATCTCACTTCGAGAATTGAACGTGAGGTCAACCAAATCATCAAATATTCCAATCTACCTGTAGAAACTAAACGTCGACTTACCCTTTCATACTCCAAACCACCTCGTCTATACGGACTTTCCAAAGTTCACAAACAAGGCATTTCCTTTCGACCGATCGTCAGTAGTATCCAATCTCTTACCTACAAGCTAGCCAAGTTCTTGTCCAACATTCTTTGCGAATTCACAGATAAAACCTCTTCTCACATCCTCAACTCTCAGGATTTTTATTCAATGTTTAGAAACTATAAAACCCCAGATCTTTTTGTGAGTTTTGATGTCACTTCACTTTTTACATAACATCCTATTAAGGATTCGCTTATTATCCTCGAACAGATTGTCTCAACATGGCAAAGGCTTGAGTTTGGTTCTACTTACTGATAAGTGCTTAGAATCCATTTACTTACAATTTGATAACAAGTTTTACGAACTGGTTCTCGTGCTGCTATGGGTTCTTCTTTATCACCTGTTGTAGCTAACATTTTTATGGAACATCTTGAAACGGTTGCTTTGAAATCATCAATATTAAAACCTAAAGTACGGTTTAGGTATGTTGACGACACGTTTATTGTTTGGTCTCATGGTCATTTAGAATTGTCTTAAGTTTCTTGATCATCTAAACAATAAACACCTAGATATCAAATTTATTATGGAAATCGAAACTAATGGTTTTCACCCATTTCTCAACGTTCTTGTGACTCGTAAGCCCGACGGACTTCTGGACCATTCTGTTTATCGCAAACCCACCTATACGGACAGATACCTTTATGCTTTGTCTCATCATCATATTACACAGAAACGTTCTGTTATTGAATCTTTGGTTCATTGCGCTTTTTGTATTTACCAATCTAAGAATTCGGAACTCCGTCATTTTACTAGAACCTTGGTGAACAATGGTTATATTAAACGAGATATTCTAACAGTTATTAATCGTCGCCTACATCCACGTGCTCGATTTGTCTACTTCTGAATCTAACTCGAAATTGCCTTTTTTACCCTACATTTACAAGGTTACAGATCAAATAGGGAAACTTCTTCGTAAGAACGGTAAAAAAGGACACATTCTTGTTCATATGGTATAGTCTACATTGGTGAAACAGGTCGTTCCGTCATTATACGAATTTCCTAACATGATCGTTGTATAAGGAAAAGGCGTATTTCTAAGGGTGCGGTTGCTGAACATTATTTTACTACAGGTTACGATATAGATTTTGATAACGTTTCGGTGATTGCAAAATCTCCATTCTTCTTCAATAAGAAAGCCGAGAGAGCATAGAAATCATCAAACACCCTAATAAATCGTGATCATGGTTTCGAGATATCTCCTCTTTTACTCCTCTATTACTCTTTTATGGAAAACTCCCCTTTTCGGCCATAACCCAAACAGAGATGAGCTTAACCAGCTGTGACGATACTTCTTTATATACGGAGACTACTTCTTAAGTTACTTCTATGGAGTTTAGAATCTCGCTTGTTTCACAAGTTGATTATCTCATTCTGTAGCGATTCTTTGTTACATTTTAGTCTTTAAGTTTATCTGTTTCTATCTTATTTTCGTTTACAAGTTGATACCTAACTTTTGAGAGGTTCTTAGTTAGATTTTGGTTGCTTGTTTGAGTTTCATATCTTGAATCTAAATCTAATGGGTTTTTTTAGATAAACTTTTTTCCCGAGCGACGCTTATGATATGAAACTATTGCTTCATCTACACTAAGATGTTTGTGAAATAGCACCAACTGTTGAAACCGTTATTTTAGTTTTTTATAAAACACCAAAACTTTTGCCACTTTAGAATTAGAAAGGCTACGATCTTCAACTAAATGAAGGTAGCGCTTTATGGTTTAGATTTTTGTCCTGTTCATTGTTTCAACAAAAATCGGTGCTTGCATATCCTCAGCTGTAAACCAGTAATCGTTTTCAGTTGGAAGTCTATGATAGCCACTGATTAGAAGTAATTATAGAAACTATGGGATCTCTTCGTCAGATGCACTAAAGTTAGAAATAGTTTTGTTCCTTCTAGCATAGAACTGAGTTTGTACTTGGATACAAGAAATAATTTTGGTTGTAAGAAATAAAGAAAATACTTCATATTCCGACTTTCCAACGTGCTTCTTCGTCTACTTTTGGAGAACGTCACGATCAATTGACACTTCCTGCGCCTTTCGCCACATCAGTTGCATCTTCATCACTGTTAATGTTTTGATCACAAGGTTCTGGAGGAAGCATTACTATATCTATCTCTTTTCACATTTCAATTTTTTGTAAACTTGAGATACGTTTTTTACTTGACTTTGCGAAAAAATTAAAAGCATCTTTCATAAAAATCAAGTACGCACCCTATTGTTCACTAATAAGCAGATACATAATCGTACAGTATTATATACCTACAACTGGTTACACGAGATAAAAAGCTCTGTTCCAAAATTGGGAACGACGGCGTTTAAAAGGTTAAACATATCGTTGGGTTTTATATTGCTCATCCCGGAATTGTGTAATATTTTTTTGTAACGGGGATGTCTCAAAAACAAAAAAAAACATTCAATCAAAATTTATTTTAAAATCATGGCAGGGTATATAAGTTATTGGTATTTACAGACCACGGGGACAAAGTAGTTCAGTTAAGTTGTACGTAAACCCAAGGTGGCGTCATCATCATAAATAAACATCTTGATTGTTAAAATAAATTTTAATAAATTGTTTTGAAGACTTTTCGATACAATTTTTTCTTAAGAAGGAATAAAATGGTGGTGGAACAGACAACGTTTGCTTTTCTTTATTTTTATGGTTATATTCTATTTCGACATCTATGAAGTATGCTCTTGTACATACGTTGAAACATGTATTGAGCAGTCTGCATTTTTCATTTTTATACATTTGCTATTTGCTATGAATCGAAATCAACAATATTTAAGGCTGGGAATTAGTATAGTGAGAAGTACCTTAAAACAAGGAAAGAAATCGAATGGCTCCATTGCTATAGTAAAATGATGAAACTTTTTTTTACATAAATTCGCCGCTATATAACAGAAGGTACTGTTGTAATACTGATAAGAATGCATATCAACAATACTTTTTATTTATTAATGATAACGTGTATTTATTGTTATCGTCTACATTTCAAAACGTGATTTTATTTAGTAAACATTTTTTAAGGAAGCCACATTCTTAAGTTATTGGCTTGATTCAGATTTGCTTTGCAATGAAATTAATTCTCGATGACCATGTTTTAGAAAAGACTGATTAGTAGTAATTTAAATACGTTCGAATATTCAACACGGAAATTTTTTCTTTTAAGGCTGGGGTTTAGTAGAGTGAGAAGTACCCTAAGACAAGGAAAGAAATCAGATAGCGTAAGTGGCTCCATTGCTACAGTAAAATCATGAAACTTTTTTGCATAAACTCGCCGCTATACAACAACAGTTGGTACTGTTGTAAAACTGATAAGAATGCATGTTGACAATACTTTTTATTTAGCAATGAAAACGTTGAGTGGTAATCGAATTCACACAAATTAGTATTAGAAAATTGATTAGCATAAAGTAGAATTATAAAAAATAAATTATCGGGGCTGTATTCAGCTTTGCTTCGCAATAGAATTATTTATAGGAAGGTGTGAAAAAAAGGGCCAATAAAGCCACCGTACTTACCAATGGTGTGCTATTTGCTAATTTAACTTATCTTTCAAATTTAATTTTTAATTATTTATTGGCTGCTCGACACCTTGGTTGGTTCCGGCATGTTATTTCACTTTAATTATTATTAAGCTTTGTCGCGGTGATGTTTTTCCTGTAAGTATTCTTTGAACCTTTTGGAGGTCGCTCATAACTTTTACTTCTTCAGCTTGGTCCGTTTGACTTTCACTATTCCAATGTTTTAATTAATTAATTCTTGAATTTAATTTTATCAATTTAATGGTAAGTACGGTGGCTTTATTTGCCCCTTTTTTCATAACTTCTTGTTGCAGTGATGGATCTTTAAACGTCAAAATTATTTATTAATTAATTATTTGCTGCTCCACACTTTGGCTGGTTCCGGCATGTTACTTCACAAAAAATTTTAATTAGATTTAAGTTTTGTCACTGAGATGTTTTCTCGTAAGTATTCCTAGGACCCTGTTTAAGTCGTTTGACCTTATATTTTAGCTTGGTTTCCTCTTTCAATTATCACTAAAGAACATAATATTGTTTAAATTATAGTCAATTTCACTCACGCGTAACTAATTTAATCTTAACGTAAGTATATCTTTATGTTATGTTACGCTTAGTATACCTGCTTACATTTTAGTAGCCTGATGATGGATTGTTTGCCGAAACATGTAGCATACGTCCGACCTGTTCTTTAATAAAGTCATAACATTACCCGATCGATAACATTATCAGTGATTCCAATAAGCAGCATGCATTTTATTTTCTTTTATTTCTAATAAAAATAAAAATAGGTTTGTTATACTTTTATACTAGTATACACAAATACTAATTCGTAAATTAAAATTATTAAAAATGAAAAATCGAAACAAATTGTAATCAATTTCTTTAAAATCACTTTAAGATTTAGCTTTGTTTGCGTCCAAGACTTTGACCTAACTCAATTGTGACGTATTTACTAAACGCGCGTATTGAAAATTGTTAAACATGTAGACCCAAAATAAATCGCGATCTTGTATGACAACATACGACTTACGGATCAAAGTTCATTCTTCTAATAAAGATAATTTACTGAAAAATAATATTTAAGGTGCGTCATTGATTGTTCACAGCGCTATCTGCGTTATAATGGATTAACTTATTATTGCTACTAAATTAAAATTTTGTTTGTCGGTAGCTACTTTTTAACTCAAGTTTACGTTTTATATGTTCAATTTTCGACCACACATTTTTCTATTCTTACAACTAATATTTTTTGAGATGTCTTGTGCTACATGCACGCGCGTTTGCTATATAAAATACATAGGCGAAATCCCAGCCTTAAACAGGTCACGGTCGTAGACTACTCGATTACTAAATTTCGTAACATATCGAATAGGGTTAACAGATGATTTCGCAAAAATTATAATACGATTTTTATTGAGTAAACTATGGTACTTGTAATTTTTTTAACAATGTAATCACTATAAGTATACATCAAACTATAAATAATTGATGTTTAATGCAACATTAAACTTTATGAGAGTAAACTAACTAAATCTAGCGTTTTTAATACATAATATAACGCTTTGGAATATTATTTATGGAGAATAGGTCATATTCAGCGTTTGTCTTGTGTAAAAATGAATATTGTACAAACTTTTCGAGAAAATCTCGTTATTACTGTAATAGTCCCAATAATATCAGCATACATGTATATAACTGTATTTTTAATTCGCTGATATAAACGGAGCAACTTCAGTAGATTAATAAAAACTGTCTGTGTTTCTGAGTAGATAAGTACATTTTATAATATTTTTAATTACGCCTAATTTTATCAAAAGGTCAATTAAAAATTCTGGGAATATAAGAAACTGTTATATTACGTATACTATAACTTAATGTAATTCAATAAATAATTGAAATAATTTTTTTAAATGCAATTAATTATTTACATTGGAAATTGATATAGAACAGTATAAATAGGCGAGAAACTATTGTTGAAATGTTTTTGACAAATTTGCGTTACATTTCCTAACTTTTGTATCCAAGTAAACAAGCCCAAAATTTTTTTGAGAAATTGCAAAAGTGTATATTATTTATAAAAATAAAAAATAATTAAAAATGGCTTTAAAAGCATATTTGGAGTAATATACATCATATTAAAGGATACTATTTATCAGTGATGGAGAATAAGTACCTATTCGTTACTTGAGTACTCGTTATTCGCTAGGATCCGAAGTAACGATTACTCGATAGGCAAAGTACTCGTTACATAGTTACATTCGTATCATTCGATTACAGTATTCACATCTGCAAAATCGGTTCCAGTACCCGTTTGTACTCAGTACACATAGTACATACATCATTACTCGTTTTATGAATTGTAATTTTGTAGGGATAATATTGCAGTGGCGGCTGGTGTTCAATCATACAAGAGGGTCATTTAAAAAAAACCGCAATGATCGCAAAAAGGATAAAAAACATTCTTACAGTAACGTGATTTATATTTAAGATCAATTATGTTTAAGATTTAAGATATTCGTCTAAAATTACAATTACCAAAATAATCAATAACAAGCTCATTAAAATTTATAATGATTTTTCAATGCTTAGAATAGAAATGTACATCTTTCTTGTCTCATTGCCAATTGCATAGAAATGTTTGAATTCTTTTTAACACAGAGAAATATCGCTCTCTTTGCACTGTAGTCATATGTAAAGTCAATCAATTGTTTTATTTAATATAGGTATCTATTTTTAGTTTGTACAAACTGTTTCATTATAGTCTTTAATTGCCTTTACAATTGGTTTTTACTTTTTCTTTTAAATGCTATAGATCCGTAACATTATTTTTACAACATAATGATTAATGCATCATCTGAAAACAATAAACATAAAACACTAAAATCTATTATTTATTTCAAATCCACAAATCCAATCTAACGAAACATACACAGATTCTTTAAAATTACTGTAAACTTCCTTATTTTTATGTTTACTGGTTGGTCGAATTTGAAGTAAAGGCTGAGGACGAGCATTAAATTTAAATTCTAGATATGTAAACAATTATTAGCTATTCATTTTTTAACGTCTTGTACCACAGTTATTATGAAACAAAAACAATAAGTCGTCCCTTAACAAATGAATATTATCGATCAACTAAGAAAATCGACTGTAAAGTTTGTCATATGTGATAAGAAATCTGTATTTAACACAGACGTGCTGCGAAGATAACGATAGATGACGTAAGTTACGTAAGCAATGTAAGCATTGCACTCCAAGATAATTGCACTAAGTATTATATTTGGCGTAGGCGACCCGGCTGAAGACCCTGCGAAAGCATTTAAACATTTACTTATCTTCTTTTCTAACTCGCATAAAATTGTATTATGTGTGTCTCACTCTTGATTACAATAACTATCATCGTAATATAATGTAAATGCGGGCACAAGTACGTGTCAGCTTCGGGTGAATTCGCAAGCTTTCGTATCTGTTGAGTTTAAATTGGCAATCAATTGTTTAAACGCATGAAATTTAAACGCTGATAATTTGATTTAAACGAAATTTTCTATAAATTTAAAGCAAATAAAATATCTTTCTTATTCATTTTTGGAAGGTCATTGACCAAATGACCTAATAGAGAAGCCGCCACTGCAATATTGAATACAAAGCGCATAAATGACGCAGAACCTTAACTCTTTAAACACATTATTATACGGATAATAGTGATCTTTGTTCTTCCCTTAGATTTCTTAAATTAAATTCTTTAAATTGTGCAAATCAAAATTATCAACGTTTTGAGGTAGAAGTGTACTTATTCGTATTCATACATATAGGAATGTTAATTCTGTTATTTTCTGGATAACATCATCTTTTTCAAAATTTAGCAAAAAACAAAATTGATTATTATCGAGCATTTAGAATTTTATACCTTGGAATATTTTTTGAAGCTTTTAGATTATATATTGTGCGTATTTCCATTTCTTAAAATTAACAATAAAAACGTTAATAAATACTAACAATCTATAATTTAACTAACATTAGCTAACATTTTTATGGAATCTTTTGAAACGGTTGCTTTGAAATCATCAATATTAAAACCTAAAATACGGTTTAGGTATGTTGACGACACAATTGTCTTTCTTGATCATCTAAACAATAAACACCTAGATATCAAATTTGCTATGGAAATCGAAACTAATGGTTTTCTCCCATTTCTCGACGTTCTTGTGACTCGCAAGCCCGACGGACTTCTAGGCCATTCTGTTTATCGAAAACCCACCCGTACGGACAGATACCTTCATGCTTTGTCTCATCATCATCCTACACAGAAACGTTTTGTTATTGAATCTTTGTTTCATCGCGCTTTTTGTATTTACCAACCTGAGAATCGAGATTCAGAACTCTGTCATCTTAGTAGAATCTTGGTGAACGAACAATGGTTATATGAAACCATATATTCTAACAGTTATTCATCGTCGCCTACATCTACGTGCTCGATTACCTAAGAACATTTTTACTTTCGAATCTAGCTCGAAATAGGCTTTTTTACCCTACATTTACAAGGTTACAGATCAAATAGGGAAACTTCTTCGTAAGAACGGTATTAAACCCAATTTAACTCGACAGGTGAAAAAGGGCAAATTCTTGTTTATGTGGTATAGTCTACATTGGTGAAACTGGTCGTTCCGTCATGAACGTGAATGTCCGTGAGGCTGCGGTTGCTAAACATCATTTTACTACAGGTCACAATATAGATTTTGATAACGTTTCGGTGATTACAAAATATCCATTCTTCTTCAATAAGAAAACCGAGAGAGCACAGAGATCATCAAACATCCTAATACCTTTAATCGTGATCATGGTTTTGAGCTATCTCCTCTTTGATTCTCGGTCATTACTCCTTTATGGAAATCTTCTCTTTTCAACCATAACCCAAACAGAGACGAGTTTCACTAGCTGTGACGATACTTCTTCTTTATATACGGAGACTACTACTTGTATGGAGTTTAGAATCTGGCTTGGTTCACAAGTACATTATCTAACTCTGTAGTGATTCTTTGTTACATTGTCGTCTTGAAGTTTATCGTTTTCTGTCTTACCTTTTTAGATTTTAGAATCTGGCTTGGTTTACAAGTTGATTGCCTAACTTTTGAGAGGTTCTTAGTTAGATTTCGGTTGCTTGTTTGAGTTCCATATCTTGAATTCAAATCTAATGGGTTTCTTTTTGATAATTTTTTTCCCCGAGTGACGCCCATGATATGGAACTATTGTTTCATCTATACTAAGATCTTTGTAAAATACTACAAACTATTGAAACCGTTATTTTAGTTTTTCATAAAACGCCAAAACTGTTGCCACTTTAGAATTAAAAAGGTTACGATTTTTAACTAAATGAAGGTAGCACTTTATGGTTCGGAATTTTTCTCTGCCTATTTTTTCAGCAAAAATTGGTGCTTGCATATCCCCAGCTGTAGACCAATAATCGTTTTCAGTTGAAGTCTATGATAGCCACTGATTAGAAGTAATTCTACAAAACTATGGGATCTCTTCGTCAAATACACTAAAGTTAGAAATATTTTTGTTCTTTCTAGCATAGATCTGAGTTTGTTCTCGGATAAAAGAAATAATTTCGGTTGTAAGAAATAAAGAAAATATTTCATATTCCGACTTTCCAACGTGCTCTTCGCCTTTTTTTGGAACGCCACGATCAATTGACACTTCCTGCGCCTTTCGCCACATCAGTTGCATCTTCATCACTGTCAATGTCTTGATCGCAACATTCTGGAGGAAGAATTACTATATCTCTTTTCACACTTTTATAAAAATCAAGTACACGCCCTATTGTTCACTAATAAGCAGATACATCATCGTACAATAGTATATACAACTGGTTACACGAGATAAAAACTCTGTTCCAAAATTCGGAACGACAGCGTTTAAAATGTTAAACATATCGTTGGGTTTTGTATTGCTATTCCCGCATAAATAAACATCTTGATTGTTAAAATAAATTTTAATAAACTGTTTTGAAGACTTTTCGATACAATTTTTTCTTTAGAAGGAATAAAATGGAGGTGGCTTATATGGAAGATGACGTCACGGACATTTGGTTTTCGTTATTCTTATGGTTATATTCTATTTCGACATCTATGAAGTATGCTCTTGTACGGTGAAACATATATTGAGCAGTCTGTATTTTTCATTTTTATACAATTGCTATAAATCGAAATCAACAATATTTAAACAGATTTCAGGTTCAGCGAGCAATAATCATACATATAACTATAACCAGGTCACGGTCGTAGACTACCTCGATCAATAAATTTCGTAATATATCGAATAGGGTTAACAGATGATTTCGCAAAAATTATCATACGATTTTTATTGAGTAAACTATGGTTCTTGTAATTATAGAAATTGTGTAAAAACGAATATTGTACAAACTTTTTGAGAAAATCTCGTTATTACTATAATAGTCCCAATATAATATAAGCACACATGTATATAACTGTATTTTTAATTAGCTGATATGAACGGCAATAGATTAATAAAAACTGTGTTTTTGAGTAGATAAATACATTTTATAATATTCTTAATCACGCCTGATTTTATCAAAAACGTCAATTAAAAATTCTGGGAATATAAGAAGCTTTTATTTTAAGTATACTATAACTGAATTTAGTTCAATAAATAATTAAAATATTTTTTTAAATGGCTATTTACACCGGAAATTGATATAGGAAAAGTATAAATAGGCGAGAAATTATTGTTGAAATGTTTTTGGCAAATTTGCGTTACATTTTGTATCCAAGTCAACAAGCCCAAGATTTTTTTGAGAAACTGCAAAAGTATATATTTTTGTTAAAAAACAACAAAAAAATGCGAAAATTACTTTAAAAGCATATTCGCAATAATATACATCGTATTAAAGAATACTATTTATCTAATGAAATTTTAGTGTGGCTGTATTATTAGACAGCGGCAAGGTGATATCTCATGTTGCAACTATTCAGGGTTGTAGTCGAATACACCCTTTGGTTCAGACATCACGAAACCCGTGTATTCTTAGCGTGGCTCTGTTGTTACTTCAACTAAAAATATGAACTCTTTACTAGTTTTCTCAAACACTTTTTATCTTTTAGCGTACGTCGATTAAATGTAATTTGAATATCGTCTCTATGCTCTATCATTGTGTGCACAGTCGGGTCACATAACGGTAATACTAGTGAACTTTTCATCATCGCATATCCTAAGTATAAATTTATCATTCAAAATTTTTCTCAATTTTGAAATTCTTGTTCAACGGTATAGCGTAATAGTAATTCCATGGTATTTTTTGGGGTTAGTACTTTCCTTGTAGCTATTTTGCAGAAATCCTGAAGATAGAACATCGATATTTTTAGTATGGAAATGTATAGCTTTTCGTACGCAACTTCAAACTCTTCTTTCAATGTTTTTTTCTCCCTCCTATGCATGAGAATGTTCTGGCGGAAACCAGCGACAATTCAGAAAAAGTAAAGTGCGCTCTTCCTCATACTCCAATATAACGTTGTTGCATTTTGTCTCAGCCCACATTAAATGTTAGACAACTACCGATCCGAAGAAAATGAAGTTTTAACTATGAGGGGTGACTGCTTGCTACCAAATGAAGTTGCCACTTCAAAATAACAAATCGGTAACGTTTTTGTTTTTCAAATATTATTACTTTTATTGTTGACACTGTCTTCGCAAACCCAGTATTACAATTTCAGAAGCGTTTTGTGGTGAAATCTCTCGCCCAAGGACATTTCTGCTTCCAAATACAATCCGACCATTACCATTTCGACTTTATGAGTGCACTTTTAACTTTTAAGGGAAGCGTATTAACTTTTTTTGAATATCCCCAGTAAGTGATTATAAGACGTTTATTACCAAATGTAAATATTAATTACTTATACAAATAATTAATTTTTCAAGCAATTGCTGCCTTATCTTTAATAAATTCATAAGCAATATTGTTGTTTTTTAATCCTATAAAATGATAAATATTTCATAACAGAGTTTTATTTTTAAATGGAAACAATTTTTTATGAAATTATAAAATAATTTTTTAAACTTGAACTATCGCTTTGATCAAAACGACAAATATTTGCTGTTTATATCAAAAAGTAAATAACTAGTTTTTATTGTTTAATTATTTTATTATTATATATTTCAGTTACAATACCTTCTCACGTTCTTTTGATCCTAAATTGTAGCTTTTTTGAAACATTTAGATTTTCTTCTACTTTAATAAATACATTGGCATCCGGATGTGAGTATGAGTCATAAGGGTGAAATCTGCATCTGGATCCAATTGAGTCATAAGGGTGACAATGACCTGATCGATATCTGTCATCCAGATGCGTGTCATAGCGGCTGCAAATATTTCAACAAATTACCATTATTCAACGGACCACCGCCAATTAAATATTACCTGCAATTAAATATTCATCGGTGCCGCGACAATTAAATATTAAAATTGACATCCGTCCCAAAAACCCTACTACTTTTTCTCAGAGTCGCAAAATCTCTATTGGTTTTGGCCAGCGTCCTAGAATCCCTATTGGTTTTGCTCATATTGCTTTTGCCATGTGTCTCAAAATCCCTATAGGTTTTTCACAGTGTCCTAGAACCCCCATAGGTTTTTCTCAGTGTCCTAGAATCCCCATTGCTTATACTGCTATTGTATTTCTGTTGCAATGTTACCAAATTACAACAAAAATTCGTTATAGCCCTTCTTTTCTTGTAGTGCCGCGTAAGAATCAACTCGTTCCCCCTGTCAGAGTCAGTTTTTAGCTTAACTTTAAATCCAGTCGAGCTCTTCTTCGCATCATTTGTTTTATGCTCGTTTTTGTCGTTTCCATGCATTACTTCTCTTGTATTCAGCTTTAACTGATTGACACCGTTTGCAAACCATTTCAGTTCCGACCACTATAGTACCCGATATGAATCTTCTGATTTTGATGTTTGGAATAAACTTGACAGTGTCTTCTGGTACTTGCCGTTAAAGTAGGCTCATCAATGTAAAGTCGTCAGATCTTTTTTTTTTCTTCTAGTTGAAAACGAAAAGGTGCCAGGTTTTTTGGAACTTCATTTTAACGGATGCTGATCTTTTCAGGGCCTTCCGATTTTCGTATCCACTCGTACAATAAGGTACGCTTTCTCTCGAACCGAGTCGGTTGTTTATGAACACCCCAAGGTACAGGATAAAGATCTAGTGTACTTTACCTTCTAGCACAAACGTTCGTCTTTGCTGCTGCGACTTCTTTCCGATAAATACCGCTTTGGTTACAATGTAATACGTGCAGTCTCCAAAAGCACGCTGTCGTAGACATATCCAATAAGAGTACAACCTTCCATTACTGTGTTAATTAAAATTCTGTCGTACACCAATTTCTATTAGACCGTTGCGGTGCTGCTGCTCTGCTCACAGCGTTTCTTTAATTATTTCTTTTTGGTTGAGTGATTTTGTGAGTGCTACAAGATCGTATGGAATTTTCTTTGCTTAATTTGTAACGTGACCTCGGAAACACATTGTCGAACACTCTTTCAATATCAAGGAATACTTTTTCTCGTACGTTCTTTGCGTTGTTTGATTGTCCGATTGTTTCTTCCAGATCGAATTTGTCGTGTTCTTCAAGCGTTCTAACGTTTTTTGTTTTTATTATTATTATTATAATAATTAATATTATTTTAATCGAATACTCGCAGGTTCGAGATAGGTTTTATATTTGCAAATGCATCCAAGTAGTACACGCGTGGGCGTGTATATGAGAGAGAAAGAGGGAGGGCGAGAGAGAGAGAGAGAGAGATAGACAGATAAAAGAAAGAATAAAGTTTCAAGTTATAACGGTAAAAAAATTCTTTTTTTTTTCAACAAAAACGACACCAATGGTGGTTCTGAAAAGAACCGTTTTTTTTTTCGTTTTTCCGTGCCCGTCAAAAATTTTTAATTCTTTCGCATTATTAGGCATGTTCGCCTCGTATGCGTCTCGCCAATTGAATGTCTTTCCGCATGATGGTCAGGCGTTTGGCGTGGATCGCGCACAGGTTCGTGTTTTCGAATAGACCCACCAGGTAAGCCTCGCTCGCCTCCTGCAGCGCCATCACGGCCGAACTCTGGACGCGCAAGTCGGCATTGAAATCTTACGCTATCTCGCGCACGAGCCGTTGAAAAGGCAACTTGGGGATCAAAAGTTCGGTGCTCTTCTGATAACGACGGATTTCTCGTTATTATTTATTCCTGCGTTTTCAACCTCATTACTATATAAAAGGCGATTTCGCGTTAAAGTTTTCCGCTTATTTTTATTATTATTTTTTTATTCAAGAGGTGCGGGATCTTGTCGTCTTCCAAGCATCTGCGGCATAAAGCGCTACTTTGCAGTCTCATTTTATGCGTGCGTTTGTTAAGGTCGCAGTGTCCTGTTATTAGTTCTGAGAGTTTCCTTAACTTTTATTGACTCATGCTGGATATTGCATTTTGAGTGTTTGATTTGGCTCTGTAAAGAAGAGTTTTGTGTGGCTCGTCCTTGAAGAGTTTTTCCATAGTTTCTTGTACACCGCTGCTAGTTCCGATATATGTCTCTGCTGCTGTGCCTTTTTTAGCTTACGCATCCGCCATTAGGTCTGGTATCAAGAGTGAGTCTCAGATATTGGAGTTTTTTTGTCATCGAGAACGTGACTCCGTACATCGTAGGTAGTTTTTTGTCATCCCTTTTCCGTCGTTTGGTAAACTGAATGATTGCCGGTTTAGTTGGGTTTATCAAATACATCTCTGTCTCCTAATTCTTGTACTAGGCCGTCCATGACGAGGCATCATAGTATAGGTGACATTTCTCCGCTTTGTGAGTACCCGCCAGTCCTACAGTGCTACCATACAAAGTAGCTGTTGCCGTCCGATTCCTGACCATTTAGTTGACCTAGTTTCGCAATAGAGGTGTGATGCTTTTTTTCTCCATTGCCCCTGCAATTCATGTGAAGATAGTATTGTCAAATGTTTCTTCAATATCTAGAAAAGCACCTAATGTAATAGCATTGTATTAGATTGCATTTTCACATCTGCTTCTTAGTTGATAAATTGCTAGCTCTAGATTTTTCGGATTGGTATGCATAATGATTTGGTGCAAAGGCGCCTTTAGTGCCCCGCTCCGTCTATACCTGTTGACTACTTTTTCAAGTACTCTTAACATGACTGAAGTCCAGCTGATTGGTGTGTAATTTTTTACCTGGGCGTGCGTAGATCTCACTGGATTTCGTATAAAAATCACCTTGGCAATCGGCCTGCTGTTTGGTATATGCGAAAGTGTCAACCATATATAAAAACATAAATATATACAGGTCCACAGAGCAAACAAGATAGTTGGAGAAGGGATACCGGCGCTACAGTAGTAATTGTACCATATAAGGTATGGTACAATCCCAAAAAAAGTGTTTGGGCGCTTAATTTAAATGTATATTGTTGGATTCACATAAATGTATTGTATGCTGCATAACCAGTGTAACTTATTTTTTTCTTTGCAAAATCAGAAAGGAACATATCTATAAAAGAAATACTTTATTAAACCTAAAAACTAAAACATGAATATACAATCTTTAGTAACAATATTAAATTTTACAGAAACAGTTTTAAATAACTTAAGATTTATAAAATTCCTTTTGCTTATTTTAAATGTATTCAAGTTTGATATTTTGTTGAATGAACGAATAAGTTATTTGGTTGGCAATTTTTAGTAACACAAATTAATTCTTAAATTGAAATCAAAATTAATTGAACAGGTGCCTATTTAATCAAATTTATTAATCACTTTCAGATTCTTCTAAACTTGTGTCATCTTCCGATGAATTTAAAGTTTTCCACTACATCGTCAACTAATTCATCGTTCACCCACATTTTTTGAGCCAACTGATCCACGTGCATGCAATGCTTTTCCCAATCTAATGCTGTGATTTCATTTAACACATTTCTTACTACCATCTCGATTTCCTTGGCGCTTTGCTGTAGGTTATTCATTGCGACCTTATGTTTAGCCAAACTCCATATGAACTCAATTCGATTAGGATCGCAATGATATGGAGGCAAACGTAACACTGTATGTCTATGTTTTTTTTTAAATTTTGTCTACATAAAATGTTTTAGTGTAGCCAATCTTTTTTACCAGTTCTAACAATTCGGCTTTTCGCATATTCCCAGTTGCTAAAACCTCGTTACTTTCAAGCCAGTCTTTAATTTCCTGCTTTCTTGTGCCTTGGGTTGGAGGTTTGTTGACGTGGTACGGTGCATTATCCAAAACTATTCCTTTTAGTGGCAAATTTGGGATTAACTGTTCTTCGATCCACTGCATAAAATTGTGATGATTCATGTCGTCGTGGTAATCACCTGATTTGCTTTTAGATTTAAAAATTAATAACCCGTTAGCAAATCCATATGCACCATCTACATGTACAATAATGTACCGCTGACCAAAACGATCAGCTTTATATACACCTGGTTAGTCTTTTGACTACTGACCCCATAAGATGGGTGAATAAAAGTTTTGTCGAAATATGTAATTGGTTTTTTATTTTCTCCGAGAGCAGTGTTTTCTCTCAACTTTCATAGATAACGAGAACGCATTTTTTAAATTTGAAGCCAATTCTTAAAAGATGTTTTCGAATGGTTTTTTGTCCACCACTATAATTAATCTTGTCTTGCATTTTACTCACTAAAATTTTTAACGTTGGCACTTGCTTGTCAACCGTGTAAACCTCTTGCACTGTTCTTTTTAAAATTCCTAAATCGCACTCATCCATCACTATTTTGTTGGATCCTCCGCTTCTCCTTTTTTTTGAAGGTGATTTTAGTAGATTACCGTCAGCTGCAGCAGCTTCTTTTCTGATTTTCAAAATAGTAGCCACTGATTTCCCAACAGCAGCCGCTGCAAGTTCGGTTGTCTTGTCCAAAAGTAATGCCCATTCACCAGCAGCTTTTAGACTATCGAAGAACTGAATAACATTTTTGATAATGATTCGAGCCTCAGAATGGATAGTTTTCTTCGTGGTTCCAGCCATAATAATGATAACTTTCAAACATAAAACTTACATTATAACTACATGTTATTAAAACATTTGTAAATACATACCTATATTTCACAAATAAAACAACAAAGTAGTCTTCAAAAAAAACTGATTAGTAACACTGGAACACAATAAAAGGAATTAGTAATTAATAAAACGCACGCGGAAAATGTCAGCTGTAAACTGTCATAATTTACTTTTAACCAACTTTTAATTGTGAATGTACCAACTTCGAATTCTCAGTTAAGATTGTAGAAATTATTTATTGCGGCAAAAATTTGAAATTAATTTTTTTAGTTGACATATTTTCCGACTATCATGTTTGCAAAGTGGAGCTGTATAAACATATATGCGTTTCGCAGAGTAGCAAATCTCTTTCGCAGCATGATAGGATAAATTCTATCGGCTCCTGGAGACTGAAAGAGTTTAAACGTATTGATTTCCAATTCTGGGTTTTCAGGATTGATTTTTTTTTCGGTAATTCTCAGTTCTTTTGAGTGCCCGTTTGTTTGTTACATCTAGGTCTTGGTGCTTAGGACCTTCGGTTAACGATGAACCTGGGAAGTGCTTTTGCAATAGTTCTTGCAGAGTACCTTCAGCCGAGTCTGTAAACTTTCCGCTTTTGGTCGGCATAGAACCGATGTTTCCAGTGCGGAGCGGAGAAGCTTGTCTCTTCTCCAATTTGTTTTTATGACTTTAGATTCTTAAGACTGATGGTGTTTGCAGGGAACCCTTTTGGTATGATTATAAGAACAATTCTCGTCAGAGTATCCTTGAATGTTTTTTTGGGTTCCTTCGACTCCTCGACTTCGCTTTACCGGTCGTTTTTGTGACACTGGTATGCTACTGCTGGAAAGGTTGCTCTTTTACGCCCCTGTTGTTCCGGCAGTTGGTAAATTGCGCGCGCCGTCTGGTGTCGCCGTTGCGTGGGTTTTGCTTATGTGTCGCTGCCGTTGGAATGGAACCGGTTGCTTGAGCTCCTGATTTTTTTTGTTTTTTCAGCGTTCGCCTTACCGCCCTCGAAAGCTTTTTCGGGTTCGCGCTCACTATCAGCCGATATTTTTGGGTTCTGCTGAGATTCAAAGTCTTTTTTTAAGTGTTATTAATGTAAACAGGCCAGGAAAAACTGAAATATTTTTTATTTAACTGTAATGCTTGATTGTGATGATATAAACGTAATATTGCATAAAACTATTGCAATATATTAATACAACCGAATCATACTTATGTCACTAAATCAGCTTTCCATTCACACCTCAGTGGCGCTGCGATCCTAATTGAGATTACCTATATGCAGGGTGCGGCATTATTGTGTCGATGTACAATATCTCAGTTACTGTAGGATATATAAAAAAAATTTACAAATACATATTATAGGCAATTTAAAATTTTAATTAACTTAATTGGATAATTTTAAAATTATTATCGTTTCTACAGGGTATTACGCAGTGGCGGCTGGTGGTCAATGCTGCAAGAGGGTCATGTCAATATTAAAAATTTAAAAACGCATTCTTAATATTTAAAGTCAAGTTATCTATCTTTGGAATAAAAACGAAACGCTGCATATCGACCAAATGAGCTAATGGAGAAGCCGCCACTGGTATTACATATCAGGGTGAACCAAATATGCTTCTTTTTAAATTAGCCACTCTATATCTTTTTTCAAATTTAGATTAAGCTCATCCAATTAGCTCCTTGTTTCCAATATAGAGATTAATTATGTTACACAGGGTATTTCAAAATGTATGGTTAATTGTATACGAGACTAACCTGAAAAATTGAGCGGTATATAGTATGAAAATATTGTTACAATGAAGAGTTGATAGTAATTGGCGTGTAATTAATTATTTATTTTGGATTAGCACATGCGTTTGGGAGTATTTGACGTTTTACCGGAAGGATCACTAGACGGCCTTACAGCAGAAGACCTACGACTACTTCTAAACGGTGTTGGCGACATAAACGTGTGCGTTCTTATATCATACACATCATTCAACGATGAATCCGGCGAAAGCGGCGAACGGCTCGTGAAGTTTAAAAGATGGCTTTGGTCGATCGTCGAAAAAATGACTCACTTGGAACGTCAAGATTTGGTATGTACTAAGTAAGAATTGTTAACACAAAAGTAATTTTTTGTTATCTAAGGTTTACTTTTGGACTGGTTCACCTGCTCTGCCGGCAAGTGAAGATGGTTTTCAACCGATGCCTTCAGTAACAATTCGTCCAGCAGATGATGCACATTTACCCACGGCAAACACTTGTATCTCAAGATTATATATTCCTTTATATAGCAGTCGAGCAGTGCTACGTCAAAAACTACTTCTCGCAATTAAAACCAAGAATTTTGGATTTGTGTGATCTAATATATTCGTGTTGATGAACTAGCTTTTGTTTTGATAATGTACTTTAGTAATTTTTCATTTAATTTTTAGTGTTTTGTATAATAACATTATGATTCAATTAAAAGAATTTGTTTAAAATAAAAGGTATGTATGATAGCGTAAAAAAACTATAATTGTTATTTGTAAGTCGTTTCAAAAGTGTGCTATGAAGTTCATGGACATAAGAATTGGTGCAAAGAAGAAAATCATGGTGTATTGTGCGATTCGCTTTAACGTGTTACCCACGATGGATGGGTAAATGTTAATCACAAATTGTTGAGATAAAACTGATTGCCCTTGAATTCTCGTGTAGTACTTGATTAGTTCTTTTTATATTGTCTTTGTTATGCCATGAATTATACTATTTTTAGCTTTTAGTATATTGTAATAATTCATCTAAATATATATTTTCAGTGGAATTACTGAATTACAAATAAAGTTCTTTTAGATTGTTCCCGAAAAAAGAATTATAAATTTATGATTGGTTGTAGGTGTCCACTTTAAAGAAAAATAAATAAATATTTATTGTTTCACATATGTGACTTTTCTAAATGTAAACAGTAATTGTTTATCCTTTGAAATTTGGCACCTAATAGAATATGTTATCAATGTTTAAATATCGTGACATAAATATAATCGACCTTTGGTTTTCATGAAAGATAAATATCGTCATAAAGCTATACGTATTGTGATCCCATCACATTGAGTGTTTAACCATGAATGACATAGTGTGCGTTCAAGATCTCGAAAATCATGCTTATAAAGTTTTGCCAAAAAATATTTTGGACTACTACAAAAGCGGCGCTTTATCGGAACAAACTTTAAAACTCAACAGATCAGCATTTTCAAAGTTAGTATTACCAATAATTGAATTAAGGTTTCATTAAATGTTGTTTTTCACATGAAAAAGTTTTTTTTATATGATTTGAGAATAATCTCAACTGTTCATTCATTATTATAAACCTATTTATAATTCATATATAATCATTGACGGTACTTACTGCAGAGGAAATTTTTATTGCGACCTAAATTGATGAAAAATACAAAAAAAACATTTTTTTTGTTTTGTCTACGACTTTCACATGTTTGAGATCAATTTTTATTGATTATGGTGACATTTAGTGTCGACGAATCAAATTAAAAAGTCAGTTGAACAACAACTGAAATTTATGTTTTACTTTAATTCAAAAGTACTTATGGTTTACACCATTGACTAGAGAAAAAATAATATTTGGACAATTAATAATTTCAAATAAAAATTAATAGCAGACTTCTTTTTAAATCGGAGAGAGAGGAAAGTTCTACCCTAGCTCTATTTCATTTTAACGGCATTGCAACATCAGCACCTTCAATTACCCTAAACTAACTAGAATTTTTGTAAATGTCCCTAAATAAATGTCATTCTTGACCTTGATTCTTGACAACAAACCTTCAACAAAACAAAACAATAACCTAACTTTTAATTGTTTTACTTTTGAAAAACACTCGAAGTCTGAAAAAAAAACCAAAACAAACTTGAATAAACACAAAAGCAAGGGTCACGTTATGGGTCACATGTACAAAGTTATAACTTCCGATTATGACTATAACTAGTGATGGACACAGTTGAATGTTTAAATAATTAAATTATCATTGAAAAAATTAAATGTATTTCATAATCATATGCAATATGTATATAATACACTCTGAACTATATAATTAAGCATTACTCAAATAATATACAACAAATTCTTGTTAACTCGGTTAGTAGTAATAATTAAAATAAAATAACTATCACTAGAATTATCGTTAAAATAACAACTATAAAAAATCCATCTCCGAACAATATTAACTGTTCAGATTCATTACGTATTATAAGTTTGCATCGACAACATAATCGAATTCTTTAGTCGAGTGAAATACCAAATTGTTTCGAACATATCTTATTCAATGTTTGTGTAATAAAAACAAAAATGATCAATAGACTTCAATTATTCCAATGAATAGTCAAACCATTTATTAAGAATTCAAATAACACTAATAATATAAACTATGTAGATAATTTCCATTGGAATTATCCAACTGTATTTTCAATTAAAAGTTAGGTTATTGTCCTCATTGTCTTTGGTCTTTGATTTTTTGCAAAGCAGGTACACCACCCCCAACGTTTATTTAGGGATATGTAAAAAATTCTAGTTGTTTTAGGAATATTGTAGATGTTAACGTGGCAGTGCCGGTAAAATGAAATAGAGCTAGGGTAGAACTTTCCTCTCTCTCCGATTTAAAAAGAAGTCTGCTATTGTCGCCCCTAAATTTCATGAAAAGTTCTTGTAATTTTCAGTGCAAGGTTTATGAGCGAATTTGCTACTGTTTCAAGCTCTTTTAAAAGATGAGTGGGGACAAGGTTTAAGTTATATTTAAGATTGTTCTTAGCTTTCTTTCGTGTTTTTACTTTTCTTAGGTTGTCTATGTTCAGAAATATCTCGTGTGGTACCCTATACTGTAGCTCCAGTATTCCCATATTAATTCTGAACTTCACATAGTTGACGTTCAGGCCATCTGTTATGCATTACCCTCTTAACTTGTGGACATGTTTTGACAGTAGTCAAAGCTTTCTGTTTATATTGTCCAACCACCTGACAAATTTTCGGTTATTAAACCTAGCAGTAAGCGAAAGCCTTTGCCAAAACGCTTTCATCGTTCAAGAACGGAAATTCGTTCGAAGGCAATTAAATACTATCCTAGTTCTAACCATGAACTAGCTAGCGATTCGTCGAATTACTACTATGACTCGGCTGACAACTTTTGAGAAACCAATGATTTCGGGGGAAGTATAGCCATAAAGCTGAGACTTAAAGCAATTGACGGAAGGAGTGGAACCTCATCAACTTCGGGCATCGAGAGCTCTTTCTTGATTCGGTGGGTGGTGGTTGCACGGCTGTTCTTAGTTGGTGGAGTAATTTGTCTAATTAATATGGATTTCTGATCACCGCCTGCGAAAATTTCTTTTGCGTCGGAGCGCCACGAAACGCGCGATCGTTTCGTGTGTACGTGGCTCTTACATTATTTGTAGACAAACGAATCTTAGAAAGAAAACGGTTTGAATGTGCGTATCAGCTTGGATAATTCACTGAAACTTCTTTCGTGCTAGGGATTAGAAGAAATTCTTTCCCATCGTTGAAGAATTCCCAGTAAGCACGATGGGTTGATTACGTCCCTGCCTTTTGTTACATACCTTTTGTGGCTGCTACGGATCGAACGATTTAGCGAGATCTTCAGACTGGCTCTCAGCGACTTAACGTCAACGGCTCGCTCGAGAAGGTTGACCGAACTTGATCGTTTAGAAGTAAAAGTAACAAGATTTTTGTAGGTGAACCTGCAGAAGGATCATAGAGAATTACATAATAAAAGCTTAGATTTCTTTTCGAAAATTAAAAATGATTCTATCCTCGGTTGTATTCTTTAGCTATTCGTTGTTATGGTTTGTTCAAGAGAAAGCTTATGAAACTGAACAAACCTACATATACCTTTCTGATTGGGTCGGTGAGCCTCAAAGTCATCGACAAAAACGACCGCAAGGCGTTTGTCCCTATTATCGTTTTAGGATATAACTCAACGCCCACGAGAACGAACGGAACACAGGAACATCGACAATCCGAACGCACACTGAAGCCGTAGAAACGCTTTGGCGTTCAGCGACTACGTCGAGCTGACGGAAAAAATAATTCTCATTAGGTGGTCCGAGTTTCGGACACTAGTTTGAAAGATTGAAACTTTTCTTCTTGACTAAGAAAATACCGGGATACGTTTTTTCAAAAGCATGGTATTCTTATTAGATGAGGTGTAATCTTCCTGTAGGTTATGCTGTGTGATTCCAGTTTACTCTGGTTCTTCTGCAAAAGGATTATCTGGGTATAGTACATTCTGGAATGTTGAATTTCTACACAGTGTCTCTTTTAATAAGTAGATCGTCATGTAGATTGTTTTTTTATTGTCTTTGTGACAAACTAAAACTTGGTTTCTGGATTAGATCATTTCAATTTTTTTTATTTCTCAGTGAGTGATTTTATTTTTAACCAATTTGCGGGTATCCATTTTTATTACTTCTCAGTATGATTTTTTTTTATGTGGAATACAAACTGTCGCTTATGTTTTTTTATTTACAATTTCCGTATTAAAACTCAAATTCAGAGAGTAATAAATTGAAACAACTAAATTTAACTGTTAATATTTTTAGCTTTCGAATACGTCCAAGAATGATGAGAAATGTGACAGACAGAGATTTATCCATAACAGTAATGGGCGAAAAGGTTGCAATGCCAATTGGTATTGCACCAACTGCTATGCAAAAGATGGCGCATCCCGAAGGAGAAGCTGCTACAGCTATGGGTTAGTAAATGTGAAAGCAAAGCAATTTAGTCAAAAATTATTTACAGCCGCACAAGAAAAAGGTGTTATATATATTTTGAGCACAATCGCAACAACTAGCATAGAAGAAATTGCCACTGTTGCTCCAAATGCCATTAAATGGTTCCAATTATACGTTTATAAAGATCGGTAAATAAAATTATTTTTTGGAAATGTTTTTACAAAATTATTGTTTCAGGGGAATTACTAAACAACTAATTCAACGTGCGGAAAAAGCTGGATTTAAAGCTTTGGTATTAACTGTAGACGCGCCGGTATTTGGACTTAGGTTATCGGATGTGCGAAATAAATTTACTCTGCCTTCGCATCTAAAGTAAGTTTTAAGCTAAGCGCATTTTTGTTGTTATGAGTTATGAGTAGGTTTGCAAATTTTGAGGGAACTGTAAATGTAGAAATTAATGAAGACGTGACAGGTTCTGGTATTAACAAATACGTATCAAATGCTTTTGATACTTCTCTGACGTGGGATGATTTGAAATGGTTACGTAGCATAACGAAACTGCCAATTTTGCTAAAGGGTATTTTAACAGCTGAAGATGCTATAAAAGCTGCTGATTTGGGGGTTGTTGGTATCATCGTGTCCAACCACGGAGCGCGACAAGTTGATAGTGTTCCTGCTTCTGTAAGTTTCGTGTCAAGGAGTAGCAAAAAATATTCCGCCATTTTAGATTGAGGTTCTTCCGGAAATAGTCAAAGCCGTTGGTGATAGAATGGAAGTGTTCATCGATGGAGGCTTTCGTGAAGGTATTGATGTTTTTAAGGCGTTAGCTTTAGGCGCTAAAATGGTGTTTGTTGGACGTCCCGTTCTATGGGGTTTAAGTTATGACGGACAACGCGGCGTTAAAAAAGTATTTGATATGCTAGAAAACGAATTTGATAACACTATGACATTGACAGGTATTTTTGTATAGCGGTTGCCCGTTATATGTCTAAATTATAAAATTACAGGTTGTGCTACGGTAAAGGATATAATTCCTGATATGGTTGTGCATAAAAGTTATTATTCTCGTATGTAATATTGGTTTATTGGTTGTGTATTGTTGATAAGATTTGAAATAAAGAGTTTGATCAGTTTAGTTTCTTTTTTTATGGAGAACAGGTTGATATTTTTTGTTGTGTTCGTTGAGATTTGTTTGTTTGTTGTATTGTTTATTTAAAGTATCTACATTGTATTTATTTGTTTGGAAAAGAGTTATTGAATTATGTCATTTAAGTAATCAATGGTAAAACAAAACGGTTTTATAAAGACGGATGCTATTAAAAAAATTATCGAGAAACCGATTTGATTTCCCATGTCTTGGTCTAATCCAAAAGTGGGCGTCTGACTGTGTGCCGTTTGTTCGTAAGACGATACGTTTCCACCCAATCCACTGCTTTTTGGAAACGATAGACATGCAGCAAAGCGATCGAGTGATGGCGAGAGGTGAGGGTCATTCCCAGCAGGTTAAGTAACAAAAGTATCAGTTGCGAGTAAATACAAGACGACAATATTATCAGTACCATTATCATTTCATTGGAATAAAACGAGAATCAGTAATTTTATTTTTCTACTCTTAGAAAAAACGAACAAGGTAGTGCCAAGTCTAGTTAAGTTTACTCATTGAATAATAAATGTAAGAAGAAATGCAACTTAAGGGGCGATATCGTATCGACTGCTTGGATCGAGATATAGAGGTCGCTACGTTCGTATTGGATCGAGATTTTTCAGTTCTTGCGTGTCTGTCGACTTGTAAACTTCGGAATTGAATTGAAAGTTTTTCTTGGGTTAACATTGCGATACGATTTTTGAAATTCTGGTAGTAGTAATGTTTGTTTGAACTTTTGTTTAGTTTAAGTGTAAATATATTATTGATTTATTTTTAAAATGGGAAAAGTTACAGATCACGGTTGTGTTTATATTAATTGTTAAAATAATAATACCGAAAACAAAGGTACTAGTTTTCTTAAGTTTTTTATTAGTGATAAAGTGCGTGCTAAAGAATGTTAGAAAAACTGTGGAAATATAAACATTGCCACAATGGACTTGGAAGATTTAAAACAAAAGATTTGTGAGAAGCATCTTCGTAGATAATGTATAACAACAAAGGGAAATTTTAAACACACTGCAGTTCTTGTTCTACACCTTTAATCAGGTAAATATTTTTAATTTTTTTTCTACCAAACGTTTAAAAATGGTTTAAATTAGCATCGGAGAATCTCCTTGTCCGGATTCTTCTTCTTCTTGTTGCACTTAATTGTACAATAACTTAAAATAATTACTGTAAATCAGTAGCTGAGATCGCTATTATTTTCTACGATCAATGATCGCAATCATGGTATTTAGAATTAATTAGTAATCGACTGTTGCTAAAAAGTCGCTCGTGTAAAGTTAGTCATAAATCTAGCCATAAACATTCGATTTTCGTTTTCCGGGATACAATAACGTTTGGAGTATTGAAAATCAACATATCTAAGTATTTTTAATATTGTTTCTAAACAATAAATTAATTAAAATTTATTCATATTTAGATTAAAAAAATACATATTTACAAAAATTCACAGAAAATAGATACTACTGTGATGTTTTTCGACATGACGTGCTATTTGAATTCTGATGCAAACTTACGAACAAATAGTTTAAAGCATTAATAAACAACATATTAAAAAATAAGTGTCGTTCTTTCGTAAATTAAATGTTTCTATTTGAAATTGACCCTGAAAAGATTGTTGAGTAATTAGTCATAACTCGTGTTGATATTTGTCTCAAACATAAGATTTATGAATTAAAAATAAATTTGCAATTCTTTTCAAATACGTATTGTCATTTGTAGTTAATGCTTATTGTTTTTAACTTCCTGTGTTTTTATGATTTACCTTGGTGTTTATATAAAGCTAGGTTTTTCCCTAAATGCTAAATGTGTGACACAAATTTTACAAACGTTCTTTCCTAGAAGAGTTTTCTAATTCTCTTCGAAAAGAATGCATTGTTAAATTTCTGTAAACAAAAAAAATATAATTCAATGTTTAAATTCATGTTACTTTTTTATTAAAAAATCTGTATGTGGTTTAAAATTCTTACGAGAAAAGAGCAAAGGGGTTATTTACCTACAAAATTTTACGATTTTCCGTGAACTACCTGCATACTTAAAGTTTATTATACATTTATTAAAGTAAATATTATAGTGTTATATTAGTCTTATTTGTTTATGCGACAATTAAAAGTATTAATTTCTTTCCACAACCGCAATTGTTATTTTATAAGCAATCAATGATTGCGATCGTTATTATACAGACGCTCGATATCGCGATCATTATTTTGCATAATGATCGATTCATCGTAATTGCATAATCGCTCTGGCCATTGCTTTAAATGTTTTTTGTTGATGTTGGCATGTCGAATAAAAATATCGTTTTGTAAATGTTAAGGCAGCATTTCTGTAGCACCTTGTCTAATCAATACTTAGTTTTTAAAAAATAAAAAAATTATAAACAAAATTTTTATGTTTATTTTAGCATGCTGAAAGCACTTCAATACAAATCAACAATACATAAAATATTTTCCAATTGTTTGTGTTCAGAAATATATTTACTTTCTAAATTGTTTAAGAAGATTTCAGTAAAAATAAGTGATAAATTTGATAATCAATTTTTAAACAAAATCTAGGTTTTTCAATGGGTTCTCCTTTATCACTTTTCTCAATTTTTTTAAGAAATTAAGTAAAAGGTAACGATTTCAAGATTTCTTTTCTAATGAAATATTTATTTAATTTTAAAGCTACTTAAAGGTAGTAAAAATAAAGCTATTTAAGCTGTATAGTTGTTTCTGAAAGGTGGTTTACAGTTCCTTTAGAGCTTCTTTAAAACTTTGCTAGTACCACAAAGAGCTATGTAAGCCCGATTTTAATGCATTAAAAGGAGCTACCTAACAGCAACATAACTGAGGAATTTTTAGCTACTTAAACGCTTCATGGAGGTTTTAGTTTTTCACAAACCACTTAAAAAGTGTTCTAAGAGTAACTTTAAAGCTAAAGTAGTTATAAAAAAGCCGGTTTTAGCTGCAATTTGCTCACTGGAAATTCTTCAATTACTACAGTTCATTTATATTAAAATATCAAATCATTTTTTGTTGAACTAGCAAACCAATTTCAATTACGATTTTAAACTTAAATTTTTATATTTGTTTCTAAATTGCACCATCTTCCTTTTTAAAATAATTAACATTTAACATTTTTGTAAAACTTACATTTTTAATTATCTAGTTACAAATTTTTAGATTTGAGATTGTTCGAAAAATGTAAGTTAAAAAAACTTTGTAATCTTAACTTTTTATAAGTTTTATAATTTATTATTGGTGGACTGGTAATTTGAATAATTTTAAAAATTGACGAATAATAACAATAAATCCCCATAACAATTTTCTTTTAATTTAATTTCCATTGTTTTAGTTATTTCTATGTTTTCGATTTATATTTTACAAAAATAAATAAATATTTGAATATACATATTTTTTTGTTTTCTTAAATATAAAGCATGATATTGTTTAAGTTTATTTGACATTGAGTTGTGTCATAACAATACAAGCTATTGTTTATGATATTAACCTGTTTTGAACAGGTAAACGGTAAAGTAAACACAAATATAACAAAAGGTTCTAACTGGTACTTCATAAGAAATAAGTAAGTTCGCAAAATAGAAACCACGATTTTGCAGATGGCAGCAGGTCTTAGCCTATTAGTTTATGAAAAGAGGGGGTACAGACGGGTAAAAAAAAGAGAAACAAGAGAGATAAAACTACAGTACGATTTTTAACACACTAGTTGCGCCTCTTCTTAAATTATTACTCAATGGTTTACTGCAAATCTTTACCGATCGCCATCTATGTCAGGGGGATCTAACCTTGTAAGCGTTTGTGTGGTTATTGACTTCAGCTACACAACGCTTACGCTTAGAATTTTAAGCCGCCTGTCTTAGAACGATTATGCCTATCCGATGAAATTATGGTAGAAGCTTAATATAGATGGTAAATCCGATCAAATCAAAATAAAAAATAGAGTCTATGAAAATAGAGGAAGTTTACGAAACCGACATCTATTCCTCAAATTGCAGGATCTCGAGTAGGTAAGAGTCTGCTTATTGAAAGTTCGGCTTCGACAGTCTCACCAAGATTAACGCTACTAGGAGCACATTTAATGCTTGGCAATAGAAATTGCAATGTTTTAATCGATTATTTAGAAAATCGATTTTTATAATCGAGTTTGTTTACTAATAGATTTGAAAATTTAAAGAGACGCGGAAGAGGTGAAGTAGACCTACCAGCCTAGTCGAACTTGCTTGGTACAAATTTTCTAATGCGTTTTAAATGACAACGAAATCCGCCGTGTGAAGAAAGGATTTAGACTGCCTCTATCCGCGGACGTGAGACATTCTGACCCAAGTTAGGATATTCGTGATAAGAGAGTAGGAGTTGCGCCCGTTCTGGGAAGTGCCCCACTGCCGCTGCCATTAACTCAAGATCAAGACTTTTAAGTGATGCTTGGCTGCTGAAAAGGACGGAAAATTGTTGAGCAAAACGTGCTGGTCAAGGAAATTGCACGTGCCAACCTTTCTAAGAACTTTGGTGCAGTAAGGAGAGGATGTTTCTATATAACACAGAGGGTCTTTACGGGAACGGTGCGATAAGCCCCGAGGATAGTTCTAAAGAATCGGGATTGGAGCCACGCCAGATTCTTGACCACGTGGGGATCTCGAAGTCTGTGGTAGCAAATGTCTAGTCTAGTGAGCATGCGTATAACTGCACTGTTAAAGATATTTGCAAGAAATTTTTTGTGTAGGTTCCATTGCAAGTGTGAGCATTTGTATTGTGCAAGGCGCTCTTACATTTGTCAATGGAGAATGTTGTTGAAGCGCAATGAAGAAGCTCGTTTTAAAGTAGAGCCAAAAAACATGTACTTAGTCTTGTCCGCTGAATCCGTCAGTTTGTTGCTGCCAGCCTAACTTGTCACTACGTTTACGGCCTGTTGGATTTTGCCTCTTAAGTCTCGTGTAGAAATTGCGGACTTTGTGACAGTGAAGTCGTCCGCGTATGCGAAAATGTCGCATTCTGCTGGTAGTTCTGCGCTAAGCAAGTTGTTTACAACCAGATTCCACGAGGTCGGCCCGAAAACCAAGTCTTGTAGACACCCCTTAGTCACTCGTTTGGCATAAACAGAACGAGATACGTTAGAGGAATAAGTTATCGATCTGTTCTAGAAATAACTACGAATGACGCGCGTGGCGCCAGCAAGTTCTCTCTTAACGACGAAAGATTCTATTATTGAGACGTTCGGTTGTACATTGGTCATTAATCTACGTGCGGCGTCAATCGTCGTTTTGTATGGAACGAAGCCATATTAACTGGTATGGAAAAGAATTCGTGGATGAATGCCGTCATGAATCTTTTTAAGAAGCACACGTTCAAAAAGTGTGCAAAGTTCTGATAACAGAGTTATCGGAAGGTACGAGTAGAGATTTACGAGATCCTTCTATCCAGTTTTGAGAATGGTGATCAGTTTACCAGCTTTCTAGCTCCAGAAAAATATCCACATTTAAGATGATCGTAAAAGAGATAGAATGTTGTACAATTACACGTCAAACATTACAATGTATTACGTCAGGTGCGGGAGACTTGTTCTTAGGAATTCTACTAGCCACCGCGGCTATATATTCGCTAGTGACCACCCAGTACCGTTGGTATCATATTTGCAAATCAGTGCGGGATCTTATTTGAGCAGACAATGGACTATCTGTCGTCGGATCATCCTTAGGATATACGGAGCAAACAATAACTTTAATCGTCTCGTATTCTGAGAGTGTATCTGTCGCCGTCCCGGACATTGGAGCACGGTTACATTGACAAAAACTTACGAGAGGACAACCTGTAAACTAACCCCCACGGGCTCGTCGCCAAGCATTTTCCTGCGAATCTTTGCCAAGAGCTTTACTTTGGCTGTTTGTACTGGTGAAGGGCTGCCTTGTAAGAAGCAAGCCATTGAGGTTTTAAGTCTTCTGGGGCTTTTTGGTGGTGTTTTCGTAAACAACGAATCGCTTGTTTTAACCTGTCTAACTCCACCATGGCACACCGGCTCTAGAGCTTATGCGTATGCGGCTTAAGCTACTGTAATGTTCTAACCCCAGATTCTACGCTAACTTCACATTACAGTTACTAAAATTCAAATCAAAGCGGAAAAACTTACAAATGGCTGCTAAAACCAACTTTCCCGCCAAAACAAACCCGCCCCAAATTTAGAAAACGCGGTAAAGTTTAAAATTACCCGGCAAAACCCACACAAACGTGATCGTCTAGTAAGGCCCTCTGTTGTCTTAAGGAGACACGAATACACTTGCAGCGAACTGTAATCGGAAGGGAAGATCAAAACACACAGTAAACAAAAAGATATTTATTTAAAAGCTTCCTAAAATTTTGTAATTATTAATTTATTAATTAGCAACACAAGGCCAAAAAGGAGAATGGGCAGTTCCACGACGATTTGCGAGCAGAAAAGAACTCCCAAGAAAAACTACTCGCTTAAATACACATTAATTACGCTGAACAAATTTAAGTATACAAATCACACAGAACTGTTGAAAAATATGCACATTTAACATAAGACAAGAAAATTTGAACAGGACTTCGATCAATCTCAAAGCCTGTCGTTAAAAATACACATGTTTAAATGACGATACCAAAACTTACATAAACAAAGAACCCAAACCAACCCTGTACCCCTGATTGGATCAAATATTCAAAAACACAAATAATTACACAAATAAAACAAGTCAAGTGATAAAATAGCAATTGGCAACACAAATTAAATCCCAAACAGACATAAAATCACGAAATAGATACATAAAACATGTTGTACAGTTATAATGTTATAAACGCAAACAAAAAGAACCACAAAGTTGCAAAGGTAGACACTTGTTACCTGCTTAGGCAGAAGGGATGGAAAAATAATTGTCGATCATGAATCGTTATACTAAACCATAGGTCTGCCTATTTGGCCCGTAAAACCAAAGTAAAACAATGAACACAAAGGGTTGATATCTGGCATTTCTAGCAATTAACACACATTTAACATCTCAAAACATATAAAATTAAAACAGAAGTAGTATTAGTCTTAATACGGCCCCCCGCATAGGTACCAATATCACGCTCTCGTGCGAACGTGGGCTAGAGATGATTTGCTACCAAGCAATACGGACTTTAATTAAGTATATTTGGATAGTTACCACCGTATTGAAAGGTAGTCTTCAAGGCGGAAAATGTTAGTACAAAACATAACAGGTCAGTTCACACTTTGTTCATTGTTAGAAATGCCCAATTCAATACCCAATTTAAAATTAAAGCAGACCGCAAATCGACAGATCTACAGTAAATAAGTCACAATATTAACGCGATCAAACAAAAGCAGGTAACAAATGTTACACCGTAGAAAGAAATTGCATGTACAACATATTTTAAAAATAAACAAATTAAGAATGAATTAAATAGTTAGCTAAATCAGATATGCATTAAAATAAAAACAGTACTACCTTGAAATTAAACACGTGGTGATATTACACACAAAGAGCAATAAAACAAGAATACTTAAAACAAAAATATATGATGTGAACACTTCCAAGGTACGAACGGTTGTGGGGAAAACAAATAGCGCGAATTTTAAACTTAATGTGTGGGTGTGGATAGCACCCATTGTTATTAAAATTATTTATTTTGAATGTTTTCTTGTTTTTGAAAGAATAGTTATGAAAATTGTCACTTTTTTATAATTATGCATTAAAAAAAGCGACTTATTTTATATAACATTTTTTATTTGCACAAATACTATATAAATAACTTCCAGTTTCATTCGAATCAACACCATGTGAATATTGTAACAACTTTTCTTTAAAACGAATATGAAAACCTTCAGTTTTTAAATAGTAATAAACGTTAGAATCAAACACGTGTAAAAATAACTTGCATTATTTAGTCGATTTTATTCGAGAAATGCAATTCAGCGTTTTTAGCCTTCAAGGTCCGAAAAAGAGGGAAATAAAATTTGCTGTGTTTGTATTTTTTACCGATAATTATTACATAGTGGCCTCTAACGGTTGTGGGGAAAAGTTAAAACGTTATTCCTTTTCTCTCAATTGAAGTTACTCGTCTACAAATACTTAGTTTATGATCATCCTTTCCAGTCGAAAAAGATGCATCCCGCGCAAAAATGTCGCAAGAGCGATGTTGCCACTTGTTGCAGAATCATGTGGTATGTTGCCAAAGCTTGCAAAATTTCGTAAACAGCTACTCTTTGGTTACCTCACTACGTTGGCAAGAATCGAAGATCATCCTGGTCAACTTACCAACGACGACGTCTATAGAGCACAAAGCACCACGTGGAAGGTAAACAGGAATAGAACTTGCGATTGCCATATTTAGAGGAACAGGATCTATAGGTTTATAATTAAGAATTTTCTTAGGGATAGGTTAGGGAGGCATCGACGGTTAACTCAAATCGTATCAGTTAGTGGCCAATTTCAATATTTTCTGGAACACGTTCGTTTATGATTTTTCTGTCAACAAAAGAGGACGCCAAAGTGACGTCGATGTTTGTCGAGCCTAAGTAGGTAGAGAAGGTGAAAGGTTGGTGAGGTTTGTTGACAACACAGAAATCACGTTCACCTACAAGGTTCTCTAGGCATCGCCTGTGCTCGTTGGTCACCGGGGTGTGCCAAAGCGGCGATTTTGAATTGGAGTCACCTGCTATTATGATAGGAATGACTCTTAGCTCATCAAAAATTTTATCGCGGCGTTAAAGATGAATGCGTACATCATCACTCGGCGGTCAATAAACGCCGACAATTGCCAAGGAAGTGTTTCCAACCGTAATCATAAATGCTACAGTGCAGTTATTGGTTAAAACACTGAGTGTAACTACTCCGGCGGGCTTTAAACTATTCAAAACAATAGCCGAGTAGTACCGCATAAAAGATGATGCGGAAATCCTGTTGAAGTCTTCAAAGAAGAGTCGAACGAGGAATAGAAACGACTGTTTTATCCGAAGGAACTGTAACGTCTGTTTTAGATCGAGCAGCTTGGGCGTACGAAAAAAGAATAGGGACTGCAGCAGTGGTGCTGGAAAGTTTGGCGGTAACAGTTTGAAGGCTGTTTGTACGCATTGGCAATATCAGCAGTTTGCTACGTTACGCGTCGGGAAATTATGGTTTTACAAAAAGTCGCTTAAAGTTTGCTGATTAAGTTAATCATTTCTGATTGCTTTAAAAGAGTCAATTTTCAGGCGGATATTAGTTCTGTGAGGCGCGTGACGTCAGTACCGAAGGACTCTTCGATGCTGTCAGGTAGGGATTCATCAGGAATGAGGACAACGTCGTTTTCACGATGACGCAGAGTCAACTTCCATGAAGGAGACTGATGAAGTAAGTGAAGTAGAGCGCGATGCTCGTACAGTGTCGGCAGTAAAAAAAATCTTACCTGACGCAACCCTTTTAATTGTGTGCAGGATCTTATTGCCCAAACGGTGGATATATTGCCTGCGCTTGGTTACCTACCTTTAACTTCGTGGAGGTAAGAGTCTAAAGCTTTGTAGAAAGGAACAACTATTACGCTACACGCAAAATCAATACTTTTACTATTAAATTTACTGCCAACTCTTATATTCGGCTTTGCGTGATAACTCATAATCGAAAACCAGTATCCTTTAGCTTCAGTTAAAATTAAAAGATTTATTCGCATATTGAAGAAAAAAAAGAATCTGAACTGTTTCTCGTCCGGGGACGTTATAGATTTTGACCTAGGATAAGATATCCGGGATAAGGGGATAAGCATTACAATCTTTTTGGGTGCCCCACATCTGCTGACATTCAACCAAGATCAAGACTTTTAAGTGACGCTTGGCAGCTGAATAGAAGGAAAGTCGCTGGTCGAAGCGTGCAGGTTCAAAAATGTGCATGAACTTGCATTGCCTAAGACTTTGGTGCAGTACAGAAGCCCAATGTTTTACAAAACTTAATTTGTTGTCGAGCAAGTCTGAAGTACTTAAATTCGAAAACTCTACGGACGGGAATATCGTTGAGGCGCAATGAAGAATCTTGTTTTAGAGTGGAACCAAAACCATGTACTTAGCCAGTTTTTTGCTGCCAGCCAGCTTGTCGCGATATCTAGACGCGTTTGATTTTGCCTCTATGTTACGTCTGGAATTGGCTAATACGGTGACAATGAAGTCTTCCGCATAAACGAAAACGAAACTCTGCTGGGTAAGTCTTTACTAAGTAAGTCGTCATTATGACAAGATTCCACAAGTTCAAACTAAACCGATACGTTCACAGAACAAGTAATCGATTTATTCGACAAATAACTTCGAATGACGCACGTAGCTTCTGCAGGTACTCTCTTAACGACGACAGCTTTAATTTTATTTCTAACAGCAGAAGACCCCAAAGTAACGTCGTTGTTTTTCGAGCTTAAGTGACTAGAAAGGCTAGCGAGGTTCATTAACAACACAGAGAGGTCTTGTTCGCTCATGAGGTTCTCCACGCAGTCGACTTCAAGTTACCTGCTATTATAATAAGGTCTTTGAGTTCATCAAAAGTTTTATCAAGATGTTGGCGATGAATACGAACGCATCTTCACTTGGCGGACGCCGACGATTGCCAAAGAGGTATTACCAACCATAACCATCATTGATACTACAGTGGTTATTTGTTAAATAAGCGAGTGTAACCATTCTTACGGGCTTCGTAGCCGCGAGTAGTACCGCATGCGAAAATCCTATTAAAAGCTGCACGTAAGCCTACACCCTGAATCTGAAACACGTATGCTTCTTGATGGGCCAGAGAATGTCAATGTCGTCGGAGGAAAAATTCATAACTCCGACAGTTACAACTCGTTAATTGCGAAGATTCACTTGCGCAAACCTCAATGTTAATTGAATGTTCTTAATGTCCATAATTTGTGTTAGCTTTAAGGTACGCTTAACAAAAGACGCTTTGTGTTTGACGACTTCACCTTTCTGGCCAAAACCAACGCAGTTTGTTTTTGTTGAAAATGGCCGCACTTTTATAGTTTGTCGAGTGATAGTTACACTACTGACAATTGTAGCATCGAATGATACAGATATGGTCATTCACTCTACATGGATTCTAGGCGATGTATACGCAACATGAGATGACAAAAAGTATTTCCGGACTTCTGGTGGGACTTCCAGAATCCAATAACAATTGGCTTTATCTTTGGCTTTTATTTGCTTAGTAGAGGTTAAAACAAACGTAAAAGATCGAAATTCGATTGTCTTATGGTTTGACTACCAGTTTGGCTTTGTTGAGGATGGTCACGGGTGTTTTCGACAAGTAAGTCCGCTCGGATTCGTGTCTTATCGAGTTCTCCCCATCTTCGTAACTTGGTTATGTCTTGGGCCATAATTTTATGGATTAAGGATCTCCATTAACGTCTTTCTTGGTTTTGGTCCACAGACTTCAAAGTTGAGTCAGGTTTTGGAACTATCACAACTATGGACCTGAAGGAGTCACGGATTTTCCAAAAAGATTTTCAAGGCCTTTTGTATGCTAGATAGAGCGTCAGTGATTTCAGCAGATTGCTGCGTTAAGGCAACGGAAAGTAAAGGTATGATAATTTCCATCATCTCAGATTATCTTGCAACTGAGTCTTCGCAAAACACTCTTCGACACTTAGGGTCCAGGCCAAATTAGGTTTTTGGAATCAGTCATCATTTTGCCTTTGAAAGACTAAAGTACTCAAATGAGCAGTTCTCAAGCTAACTTTTATGTCACTATTTGTATTTACTCAGGTAAATTAAAATTGTCACAAAGCAGATCGGTTTGCAAAATAACTAGTCTTCATAAAATTATAAAGGATTTTTGAAAATCACAAAAATGAAGTAAAAAGTACATCAAAATTTGGAGTTTAATTCTTTGTAATAAAAGTACACAAAACAAACGTTATTTTGTTTAAAATATTTTGATGTAATTATGGATTTACTGGTTTTTGAATATTTTAAATTGTTTAAAATTAACTGAAATCAACATTTTTTGAAAAAATCGGTAACTGTATTGGGGAACAGAACGGCTGGTTCCATATTTTATCCAAACTCTAGTGTATAGAAGGAACATTAAATAAAAATCAAATAAATAATATATTACGTTTTATTATCGGTAATGATGAATGCAATATAATTTTTTTTCAAATAGAGATGGTAAGATGCTTATTACACATGATACACTAAGCAACTAATCTCTATTATCACCTATAACAACCAAAACAAACTGATTACCTGCTGTATTAAATTATTTAAAAATTGTTAAAATTGCAATGGGATAAAAGTTAATTGGTAAATTACCAAATCCCAAATAATTAAAACAGTCTTTTGTGAGAGTACATTTAAAAAAAATTGAAGAAAATTATTTAGTAACATTCGACTAGCTTCCACTATTGAACAAACCTAAATGAAACATCTATGTGGTTTATAGAGCAATTCTGTGTAACATTGGCTTAAAGGTCTGCTAATAAAATAATCTTATTGTACTATTATTGAACAAGAATCTTGAGGAATTTATTTAAGTAAATTGAATAAAATCTATAAATTTTATGACAATATGGCAAATACGCGTATTATACAAAGTATTTAAATAAATTCCTCACATTGTATTTTTGATTCTATGTTTTTAAAATTAACTGGCTTTAAATGCCTTCATAAGAGCATCGGTAGACATCGATTTGGGCCTTTCAATTGGCAAGCCTAATCCTCGGTCCCATACTAAAGATGCTAAAACACCCAAAGCACGAGATACTCCAAAAAGAACGGTGTAATAGTTCATTTCTTTTAGACCATAATACTGAAAATTTTATACAATTAAGTTTGTTTTTTATTATGTAAAAAACATGAATACCTGTAGAAGTACGCCAGAATGAGCATCCACATTTGGCCATGGGTTTTTCACTTTTCCAGTTTCTTGCAGAATTGGTGGAACGACTTTGTAAACTTTAGATACAAGCTAAAAAATATTTACATTAATCATCGTTAAAAAATTTTACCTTAATTATAGCGTTTGTGGTGTTTTCAGAAAGACCAATCTTGAGTATAATCAATTTAAATCAGTGGTTAGCAATAGTCATCATGCAGATGATTCACATAGATTTGTATTAAATGAAGTAAGTTTACCTGGTACAACGCATCATCAGGTAAATGCTTTTCAGCAAATTCTCTTTGGCATGTGTAACGAGGATCCGTTTTTCTAAGTACAGCATGGCCATATCCAGGTACGACTTGACCAGATTTGAGTGTTTTCCAAATGAAATCCTTCAGTTGGTCTTCTGTTGGAGTTTTACCAATTTGAGATCGGATTTTTTCAAGCCAAACAAGTACCTAGAAAAAAACACGTGGTAAGTTTAAGTTACTGTAAATTTTTTTTCGTATTCTTACTTAATTACTTCGTAGATACACAAAGACATTTTCAAGTTTTACCTTTGCAAATACATATCGTTTTGAAATGATTTATTAAAAAGTATATAGAAAACGAAGAACGTGCTTTCGCCATGCCAGAAATAACGGAAATGAAATTTTCAGAGGAAATTTTGCATCAACAAGATCTGTAATCTGTAATACCGACAGGGGTTTGGAGGGAATTTCAAAATGTATTTCCAAGACAAAACTTACTGTCTATTACAAAAAATAACTTGATGTGATATTAATCCTTTCTCTCACGCTTCTGCCTCTTGACATAAAAATTTAAATTCTGTTGATTCAGCAATTAAGTTACTGCTTTGATTACAGTCTATTTAAATACCAACAAGAAGTAAATCATGAATGGTAATTGTAATAAAATAAAAAATAGTATTTGTATTAAAACAAATAAATTTCTATTGTTTCTTTGAAAATGTTTGCAGTAAATTCATAAAATGCATTTTATCAATGGATTTGTGTTCGTATGCTGTAGTTGCAGTATTTAATGATCGACAACTTGTTCTTTATTGTAGAATCCAGGTTTACATGGGTTGCATTCGAAATACAATTTTCCATTGTAGATAATTTCCGTCTGTCGTTATCACATAAGCTGTGCTTTCGTCACACGTCGCAGTGGACATCTTCAGAGCAAACTGTGTGATAACGACAACGCGAGAATTATCCAGAATGCAAAATTGTATTGTTCTTTATTGTTAATTGTTATTTTTTTGTTTCTTAAACATCTTTCAACAAGTAAATGAACTGAATTGTTTAAATTATGTAATATCGATAGCACTATACAAAATCACGTCTATCCCAATAGTCCTTAAACATTTCTAACGCTCTTAGGAGTAGTACAATCTGCCATTAGAGATAAAATGTAGCTCATTCTAACATAGTAGAGCTACTAAAAGCACCATCCGAAAAATTCGTAACTGTCGTTTTTAAAGTTACTAAAATGTACAAGAACTCTATTCGATGCGAGAATGAACCTACCAAAAACCTTCAAAGTTGACTTAAATGCAAGCAGTTATTTTGGATAAAATTCGCCCTAACCAAATTCTTCCCATAATATCTAACCTAAACATATCCTCGCTCGAGCACATAATTGTGATTATTCCTACTAGAAACAAAGTCGTGGCCTTGGCTAGAGACCCACAAAAAGTTCGCTAGAGCAAAACAAGCCAGATTTCTGAAAGTTTACAATTCGTATGAAAATATAAAAATAAAAAATGGGTAATCGTCTTATTTATGTGATTTAAAACAAGTGCAAGAAACAATGATCATATACGCACCATGCAATGTCATCAATGCATCAGTCAAAAATCTAGCAAACAACCTACCAAGAAACAAGAAACCGAAACATGTTCAAGACTAGAAATAGGTTAAATTTCGCCTGGTTTAACCATGAAAGAGAAGTCGCTAGACACAAGGTGTCTTCCAACAACTGCTCAGCGCAGCGTATTATTTACGAAGAATTTAAACCTAAAATCTCAAAACACCAACTATAGCTTTTCAAAACGCTCCTGACTCAGACACGGCAAGATATTGACGTTAGCCACTTCGAAGTGCTCCATAGAATGCCTTGCAATGTGGGGACGGGCATTATCCTGTTGGACCCTCCAGCTCCTGGAGGAATGGTAGGATATGCGGTTCTACCACTTCATCAACATATCGGTGAGCATTCATATTGCCTCTGATGAATACCAACTGCAACCTGCTTCCATAAACAATAGCATGCCATACTATAACTCCCACAGTGTGGTGAACATGTCGTTCAACAAACAACTGTCGGCTATTGATCTTGTACTCGAGAATCGGTCTCTTAATGCCAATAATCGAAAATGGCGGTCCTGGACCACATTTGTCTGTTTGATAACACAATACTACAGAGGATTGATTACGGTTACGACGGTTAGCAGTTTTTCTGATTGAAAAACCACCTTCATGTAAGACAATAATGAGACTTCTATCGAATTCACTCAGTTGTCGACAATTTCCACGTTGCCGCACTCTAGGCATAATCGAAGCCTCAAAACTCAAAGAAGAACACAAAAACAAAAGAATTGCAACCAAAACCAATACCGAAATCGACTTAATCTCCCAAGAAATATACCCCATAATTTCTATTGTAACAACTAAAACCTCAAATTTTTCATGACTGAGTGGATTATTTTGAATAAAATTTTAATCGATTACTTCCTTTGACTTCTGCCAAGTTGGTCCAAAAATTCTAACGCCTTCTTGGTGTTGGATTTTTTATGTCGCAGAGTATATAATTTAATTTTTATATTGATAAGGCTCTATTGATCCCACTATTAACAATACATAAAATGTAGTGTATTAGTAACAAGTCTAAAAAATAATTTAAAAAATACCGTACTTTCCATCCCTGGTTCGAAATTATTGCCGTGATGTAGTGTGATGCGATTCACAATCTGTAAGTGCCACGATCAATAAGTTGAACAGCATCATCATCAATTCGGTCTAACGTATAGTTTACATCATATATGCTATAATTCAGAAACTGGCGAGATCTCTTAGAAAACGACACCAAAAAGCCTCAGTAGAGCTGAAACCTCTTACAAAGAAGAGAAATAAAAGCTGGCGCTGAAAAAAACGAAATATACCTAACAGCAAATATTTGTAGAGAAAAACCTGAACTATGCTTATATATAATTATAATATATTATACATTATAATTATAATTGCTCCAAAATTGCAGAAGTAAGCCTTTTATTTCATAGTGTTCTAGTTTAGAAAAGATGATCTCGTGGTTAATACAGTCGAGAGCCTTGCTTAAATTGCATGATTCTATGATCTGCCCACATAGTTTGTTAGTCTTAAACCAAACTGTGTAAGTGCTAGCGTGTAGGGTGAAATTCGTGAGTTTTTTTGACATGTTTTTCCATTATCTTTCCTAGACTGAGAATTGGACCGTTAGTTTTTTTTAATGTGTTAAATTTGTTATTAGAACGTCTACTACGTAGTTAAAACGATTGTTTCTGTTCTGCTTTGATATTACGTAGGCCCTACGTCATAAAACGTGAAATACATTCTTTTTTTTTGTGTAATAGCGAAGGCTTCCACGGCCGGAGTCTATACTAAGATAAGAACGCCTTCCGGGTTTGGACCGTCCCAATGTTGTAACCGAAGTTGCCAACGTTTCGCCCACTTTCGTAAGGGGCTTCATCAGGGAGTGAGAGAAATCGAAGAACTCAAACAAGCAATCGAAATCTAACTAAAAACTTCTCAAAAGTTAGGTGATCCAAACCCGGAAGACGTTCTTATCTTAGTATCTTTTTTTTTGTATTTGAACACAGCAAAAATTTCTAAACTTTGCGATAGTCGATAAAGCCACTCATACTTCGACACACAGAATTTCTTCTTCTAGTGTCTAGTCCATACATAAACCTCTTTTCCGATTTTGTTCAATTTACTATTAAATCAAAATAAGTCAAAATGAATAATAGATCCTGTTCCTCCTCCTATATGCATAGAAAAGGAGATAAATATAGCAATTGTAAACTATTATCATTTATATAGGGTGTATCTGAAATACAACTACAAACTTAAGAAGTAGTTTATTTGTGGCGTCAAATAAAATTTTTTCCTTTAAAGACTTGGTCTAAAGTGATCCAGCTTTGAGATATTTGCAATTAAAGTGTTCAGGTCGGTCCTGACTATCGAAACAAATGGAAGTTGTTTGTTGATTGTAACTATGCGGTAAATGATGGGTGTAAATGCTATAAAATCCGTGAAACGTATTGATGTATTGTGTTAATTACTGTTTTCTTTAATTTTCCATCATCTACAAAATCAATTGTTAATAAAATAATTAAAACAAAAATAGTAACGTTTATTTCTTAGGATTATTACTGACCTAGCTTAACAAAATGTACATTATGTACACGATCACGTTTATCTTTTGTTGTAACCAAAACAAGACTTCAGATAATTAAATGCAAAATTCTGCTTTCTTAGAATTAATTTGGACAATCTGATTTATTTCTGTCTCGATTTTTTAACAGATTTCTTTGATTGATGCTAAGTGATTCGTGTTAACGTACTCGTATTTCGTAATATTTAATTTAAATCTTATTTATTAAGTACAACAGTGATACTGTTTTAATGTACAGTGAGTGTAATTATAATTTCCACACCACACGTACATTGTGGGTCGAGCAATATCCTAATAGACAATTGCCTTCAATAAACTTTATTTTGGCGTGTGTGCAAAGAGTTAGAGAAACTAGAGGTGTTCTTCCTGCCTACGAAGGCCGTGGTCAAGAAACGCAACCCTATGTATTTGCAACAGAATAAGAAAAAATCTTTTCAATAAAATCAAAACTTTAATATTTGTTTTTCTTTAATTTATGTGCAGATATTGTGAATTGTAAAAGATTGGACACGAACTAGCACTAGAGAAATAGTTTGCTCAACTAACGTGTCCCATAGTACGCTACATCGTGTTTTAACGAATTATTGTTTGTACCCTTACCATGTTCAACGAATCCAACAGTTAACCGACGTTGATTTTGAACCGCTACTTGAGTTTTATGCGTGGTTGCAACTACAAGAAACTTTTGACCCTGACTTCAGTGTCAAAATATTACTTCAGACGAGTGTTGTTTTAGACGAAATGGAGTGCTGAATTTTCACAACAAACATGTTTGATATGAAGAAAACCCTCATGAAATTCAACAAAGCAACTTTCAGTGGCGGTTTTCTATTGATGTTTGGACAGATGTTTTAAAAAATAGTTTAATTGGACCGTTTATTATACCAGAAAGACTTACAGACGATTTTTTCTCAAGAAACTTTCGATGACTTTCTTGAAATGTGGTTTATGCACGATAGTGCTCCTCCGCATGTAAGTCGCCCCGTTTGCGATTTCTTAAATATAATTTTTACGGGTCGTTAACTTTTTTCTGGAGCTATGTGAAAGGTGAGGTATATAAAACTCCCGTAAACAATAAACAAGAGCTGCAAAATTGATTTTTTGCAGCAGCAAATGCAATTAGACGGAATGTGCAATTATTTACGAGTAACGGACAATTTTCGGCGACGTTTAGACGTTTGTGTTTTATCCAATGGAAGAAATATTCTCTAGTGTACTTTAAAAGCATGTGCAGAATAGCAACTTCATTTAACACGTTAATTTACCTACGCGTTATCCGATAACATTATTTTGTATTTATTTTTATTTTTGGCGTCAGCAAAGCGCCCAAAAGGAATTTGCACTTCATAGAACAGTTTATTTTTATTCTTGGTGTCAACAACCTTATGTGATTAAAGGTTTGTAATTTACGATTTATTTTGCTAAAAATTTTGATTTTTTTTTGTAATGTATTAATAGAACTTTTATTTTGACATTTTTGCTTTTCTTGTGCTCTAATTTCACCTGCTAACATAACAATCCGTTAATCAGATACACCCTGTATATTTCTTGTTTTCGGCAGTTTTAAAACACAAAAAAATGCCAATAGGTTTTCATAATTTCGGAATTCGCGATGAACCGTCTAGATTGATTGTCAGAAACTTATCCCCACTCTCTATTCAAGGTATAATCCCAGATTACGTCATTCGCTGATTTCCACAGCTACTAAGTTACGTTAATAATACAGATAAAAATATTTTGTGTATTTATTTCCCTATTTTCTGCTCTAACATCTTATTGTACACATTTCAAACGACTTGTCATTTCTACACGCTGCTGCCAGACACGTCTAGATATCTGAATAACAATCTGAAAGTAAAAATCATACATCGCCGGCTTTCACTGTACAAGTTTTTTCATGTTAAAACGTCAGCATATAGTTTATTTTTGAGTTCAAGCTTATGCCGGTAGTATTGGTTCAACGTTAAGGTTGGGCCTTGTTGAATATGTCTCCATCACGTACTACCATACTTTAATCAGAAGTGTTTCTTACTTTCCAGTGCAATTAATAATTACCCTCGATGGCGTCTATAAAAAATTCAATGTTGGAGATGAAGACTATTATAAACCTGCAACGACCTTAGAGACTGCTATCTATCTGTGATATTTTTTTTAGGCTTCTATTATTCATTTACAGTAATCTCCCTATATGATTGCGTTTAAACTTTTTTTGCATGGTTTTATTAACTACTTTTTGGTAGCACATCGTAGTTATCACGAATAATAGAATAAACCTAAATGTACTCTTCTAAATGAATATTAACAATATTCATTTCACATTTAAAACAGCTCCTTACAAAAAAAGAAGCAAATATGATAACAAATTTAGAAGTACATAATAAGATTTAGAATTTATTGCGGCTGTAATTCATAGACATTCTCATTAATAAATTCTCCACACCGTGATAAAAATATTTGAAAGTCAAAATTATACAAACACCTTAATTATTAAACGATTGATTATTGTGACTCACAGTAAACATCAATCAAATATAATATTTAATTAAAACAAATTAATAAAAAATTTAAAAAAAACTCCCAAAAAACAAAAACTAGTTTTGTCATATACAGAAGCCCCAAGTTTTTTGCCACATGTTTAAAAACAAGTTTCTACTATAAACAACATTTGTAAGCAAAAAACTCCCAGACAGTTTATATTAAAATAAATCGTAATAAAAAATTATTTTAAGTTATATTTTTTTGAAAAACGCGTTAAAAATGATAATTTTTTTTTCTTCAACATGTGAATTATATGTGACTCAAAACAAAATCGAAAATCGTTTTTTTTAACAAATCGCTGAATAAATTAAAATTAATGATCATATTATAGTTATATACTATCTAAAAACAACGAGAATCAAATTAAAAAAAAAATTGTAACCGATTTTTGGTCTTTTTTAATTATCTTGTTGCTTAAATTATTTATAACTAATAAATAATAACAATTAAAAATACCGCATGTTGATAACTTCATTTGGTATAGTCTCCACGAAGCAAGATAATTTTAAGACCTTTTGTTTAATAATTATCGAACTTGAATTGTAAATGAGAGAGTTTAAAAAAATCTTTAATTAACAATAGCTTTATTTAATGAAAAATGCACAAAAAAATTTTTATCGCCACAAATTTTTTCATTCCACTGTCTAGATGAAAATAATTTTTTCAAATTAATTTTAGTTTGCTTTTAGTTATAAAAAATTAATAAGTCATCAACATAAGATGCAATAATCAATATGTAATGTTTATCGTTGTTGGTATACACACAAGGATCAGCAGCAGTTGGTTTTAATCCAAATTCTAACAAAGTGTCGTTTAATTTTTTATTCCAACATCGACCGCTTTGCTTTAGACCATAAACCCATTTTTTTAAAAAGCCAAATTTTATTATTTGGACAGTTTTGAATAGTAAACGGTTTTACAGAAACTTCTTCCTCTAATTCACCATTCAAATAAGCTGTAGACACGTCCATATGGATAATTTTTAGTCCCATTTTTACTGCATAAGAAAATAACCATTATTAGTAGTATTAAGTTCCGGGAATCGATATTTTTTCTCGGAGATTTCCTCCTTTTTAAGAAACAGATTGCAAAATTCCTCTAACACCAAAAAAATAGGTCCCTTTTGTTGAATTTTTAATTGTTTATAACTTTTCCAATTGTTTATGTGCGGGTTTGAAATTTCTGCACGTTTTTCTAGACGTCATAACAAATCCAACGAGCTATCGCAAGTTTCGCAGTAGCAAGAATTGACACGTTTTTCAACTTGTTGACTCGACTATATTATTTTTGAAGTGAAACTTCTTTATCGGCGTTGGAAAAAAAATTACCGTCACATTTTACGCGTCACATTTTATACCGTCACATTTTTCCGTTACGCGCCATCTTTTTTATTTCTGAAACGCAATAGCGACGTGATAAATAATATATCAATAATAAAGTGATCAACAAAATCAAAGGTTTTATTTTAATTCTAATTCCAGTGGATTTTTAACAAAAGTAAGTAATTATATCTCTTTTTCTAATAATTGGGTGGGATTGTGGTATTTATTTTTTTAAATTTAAGATATTTAAGGTTAATCTCAGTTTCTGATTGTAACTATCGGTCAATGTATATGATTTCATTAAAATAGTATTTATTAATTAATACGACTGCTAATTTAATGAACATCAATTAATTGACATAGAGTATAAATTCTGAAATATGTTATTAATTTTTTTAAATTTAAGATATTTAAGGTTAACCTCAATTTCTGATTGAACGATGACAATGACAGTAATAATTCTATTTCAATTAATGAAATGCTGTAATAATCTTAGTAGCAATAAGTTAAAGTGAAACACGGTTGGTTCAGACGAAGAGTACTTTCAGTTTCTCCAACGCAGTAGGGATAGCATGTCTCTTATTTCTTCGCTGAATCTTCTTCAACATCTGGTTTTATGTTATTCTGTATTACTTCCCACACATCTGCTGATGTCGCAAAGATTTTTATGTTAAACTTCCATACGTCCCAATTTTCTGTACCTTTCAGTAACACTATTTGAGTTGTATTATTTGAAGGCTTCATTTTTAATAGTACATGCACAAAATACCATTAAGTGTTCGTGAAATGAATGTTGTGTTTTTATTTTATTTTAACTGAAGTTTGGAAAAAACTTTGTTTTTTATTTTAAATTGCACAACACATTACACTTTTTAATTTATTAAAAGAATGCGGACCTGGGCCCATAACCTGTTAAATTAAAGGCACTTTGTTGCTTGTAAGAAGCTTTTATTATATTTTAGGACATACGATCTTATCACGTACAAATATATATGTGAATACAACAGAATACAACGTACAACATGTACGGCATTACATTACTCTCATAGTTGTCAATATGGCGCCTAATTTCCCGCCTTAAGTATATTATTTTACAATGTTGCCAATGCTCTATTTTTACATTAATTTGCCATCTTAATAACAAAATCGCTGAATAAATTAAAATTAATGATCATATTATAGTTATATACTATCTAAAAACAATGACAATCAAATTTAAAAAAAATTGTAACCGCTTTTTAGTCTTTTTTCATTATCTTGTTGCTTAAATTATTCATAACTAATAAATAATAACAATTAAAAATACCGCATGTTGATAACTTCAATTGGTATAGTTACCAAAAGGTCTCCACGAAACAAAATAATTTTAAGACTTTTTGTTTAACAATTTTCGAAGTTGAACTGTAAATGAGAGTTTTAAAAAAATCATTAATTAACAATAGCTTATTTTTAAAATGAACGAAAAATTTTTTTATCGCCAGAATTTTTTTCATTCAAGTGTCTAGATGACAATAATTGATATTTCATACAACAAAAATAATGTTTGAAATTTATGGCCGGTTTTAAGATAGCGTAACATCACTGCGCTCGCCGCGCGGAACCCTATTTTCAACATTAAATATTATTACTAGTATTAACAATAGAGATCAAGTTCCGGGAATCGATATTTTTTTCTCGGAGATTTCCTTCTTTTTAAGAATCTGATTGCAAAATGCCTCTAACACCAAAAAAGTAGGTCGCTTTTTTAAATCTTTAATTGTTTATAACTTTTGTAATTGTTTATGTGCGGGTTTGAAATTTCTGCACATTTTTCTAGACGTCATAACAAATCCAACGAGCTATCGCAAGTATTTTAATTCGCAGTAGCAAGAATTAATACGTTTTTCAACTAGTTGACTCGACTATATTATTTTTTTTTAAATTTGATCTGATGACACCCATACTCTCGGGACTACTTGACAATATGATAACATGATTGTGCAAGGATTGTGAGAGTTTAAGTTTTGAAAAAATCATTTTTTATTCTAGTTTCTGTAGATACTCCAAACTGTCAAAATTATTTATGCAATTTTATAATAAAACCATTTTTAGTGCTAGTAAAAAAATTAGGTACTTACTTCTTGGTTTGCTAATCCGTGTAAAGGTCCTGCTAAACCATTCATACCTGCCGCAAATGAGAGGTAAGGATCACTTAAAGCAGAGCCGACTAGATGAACAGTATGAGCAGAAACGTTTCCACCTTCGTGGTCACTGAAAAAATATGTCTTTATATTATTAACAAAAATCAGTTTAAAATTTATAATTGTTTGATTTCTTATGTGTTTGGTTAAGTTTCATACGAATTGAAGAACTTTAAAAAAATCATATTTATTAAATAGATCCGTTAAACGTTTGGCAACACATCGATTAAAGAAAAAGAATGCAGATAAGTTAAATCTCCATATATCAAATTTAGTGGATTTCTTTGTTGCTAGTAAGATTTGCTTAAACAAAAAAACTAAATAATACTTTATGACGCTCTATATTTGTTGGTGTTGAATCATGTCACTAATAGTAAATGTTTCTACAAAAGATAAGAGCTAATAATTACAACTCTAGATAACTCACACCATACTGTCACATTATTATTGAGCCTCATTTCTGCTCAGTTGTCTATCTTGTGAACGTCTAATGTTTAATATTAAGGGCTAGCCAAAAACTTCTGTAATTACTATATTCGCCATGCCCATATCCATTCTTTTAGGTCCTAGCCACCCTTCACAATGTAATAATTGATTTCTGCTGCGTCAGGTATACATCTCTATTCAACTCCTAGTCCAATTTCTTCTAGAACTACCCTGCATTATGTCTGTTCTATATTCGTTATTCAGCCAACTACGTTTCTACATCTAATTTTAACTAATATTTCTCGTTTCTACCTTCATTTCCACTGTTTTGAATTATTAGTTTTATTTATTTCACTGTTTATTTATAAATCTTTTTTCTTAAAACATTTTATAAAATCTACGATTTTCTTTAACTCTTGTATTCTGTCGCTACTAGAGCCAAATCAACCGCGACAACGACAACACGTTTGCTTTTCTTGTCCCGATGCCTTTCATTTTCAAACATCTTTTTTATACCGCAAACTAGGTCAAGTGTACAAGGCATTCTTGTTGCATCTTGGTTCAAAATTTTGCACTTGTTTCCAGAGTCGATTTAACCATATCTATAATTTCGTTGTATAGTTGTTCTATTCTTTTTACCGGTTATTGGTTGTTTTCTGTGTTCTTAAATTCTCTTTTTTTTAATGATCGAAGTCTTTAGGTCTACAAATGGCACACAGACTCTAAGCACTTTTCTTCTAATTCCCTTTTAACATTGCATCTAACATCATCGCATATATTTTTCCAACCGAATTTAATACGATTACTTGCCTCTTTACTTTTTCTCTATCCTTTCCACTTTTTTTATATACATATCTTTCTCATCTCTAAATTGCATCAGTCATTTTCTTTATAACTGTTAACTGCCGTGTATCCACTCTTTGTTCTCTTTCTGTTTTCCGTATTTTTTATTGCACTTTTTACTTATTCATTCTTGATTTTACTATTTTTCTTTTTCCGTCTATTCTCCTTTCATGTTTTTCCAGTTATTTTGTCTTCATATCCTTTTGATCACATACTTTTATTTTATATTTCCTCCATCTTGGCTGTTAGTTCATGTGCACTTATCTCGATTTCTTTTTGTTTTCCATTCTTAGGTTTCTATTTTCTCTGATCATTTTCGATTATTATATTTATTAAATTGTTATTCCTTGTGGTTTTATTTCTTTCTTTCTCTCTTTCAATTTTTTTTAAATTAGGCCAATTTCTAATAGTTGGTACGTAATTTTACTATTTCTCTACTCGTTATTACGTATGCTGAAACTGTTTTTCTTATTTTTTTCCATTCAAAATCTCCCCATCCTTTATCGTTTCACAATTTCAGCAGTTCTTTCCCTTTTCTCTTGATGTTTATTGTGAGGCCGTATTTTTCGCTGATGACAGAGACTCTGTTCAGCATATATTGTAGTTCTTGTCGTGATGCCGCCGGTAACACTCGGATACGATACTCTCTCAATTTATTTTTATTCCACCATCTGAGTCTTCGAAAGCTTTATTCTTCCGAGTATATGTTACACAGCAATGGTGATAGTACGCAACCCGGTCTTACACATCGGAGTATCTTAATTTGTCCGTCTACGCTAACATCTGCTTTTTGATCTCTATACAGGTTCAAAATGATTCAAGTGTCTTGTCTATTTATTTGTGAGGCCTTGAGTATATCAAAAAGTTTTTCGTGAAGTATTACAGAAATTACCTTGGACCTCAAATGCCTTTACAACTCAATACCCAGCAAACACACAATGGTTGGCGATAGGTTGGCAATGATGGGCCAATTAAAGAAGTAGGTTATATCATAGTGGGCCAACATATTTTTTAAATAAATTGCCGTTACAGTGGTAACACCGGTAACACTACGTTGAGCCAAGGTATGTTTAGATTAAGTTTGCCGTGCCATTAAAGCAAACGCTTTTATTACGTTGGGCCTTTACTATAATTCCAATAGTTATAATATTGACTGTTTTAATATTATAATAAGTCAATTGAAAAGACGATAATGTTACGTTTTTATTGATTGATTTTTTTGTTTGAGTAAATAAAAAAATAGTTTTTATTGGTGGTTGGTATTGCTCCTTTTTTTGTTTTACAAACTTTTCTGTTGGCTATACGTACACTATTTTTCAATTTTTCAAGAATACATCGAGTTTCATATTTTCTTTAGATATTTTCATATGGTTTCATACTTTTTAAACTTGAATTTGCGTGTGTTGGTGTGTTAATCAGTTTTTATAGTCGCAGATTATAAATTTCTATAATTATCATGTCGTTCTATTCGGAGAAGTGGAGCGAAGATAGGTACGTTGAATTAAATTAAACTTCAAAAATCCCAATAACCTAAAAATCTTGGAAGGCGCCAACAGCTGTAAATAGAGATGGGGGAAGAATGAGGAGAGCGATTAAAGCGCAAAATATATCTACTACTCACTAAACAGTTTCAGTTTCAAGATTTTAGACTATTTTTATTACTTATATTAGATACTATTTTTTAATAAATAATCTTGGTATTAGTTAATGGCCCAAACATTTATTTTTGTATATTTGACCTTTGTAGTTAAACCAAAGAGTATTTTGGTTAAACCACCGTTGGTCCAACATAAGTGGCCATCTTGTGACCACGGGCGCATATTGATTCCGGGTCAATAATTGTGTACAATGTAGGACTGACATAGTTACATTTGATAGCCAACATCTACCCAATGTGTGCCTAATTTATGTTGGTTTGTTGGGTAACCAAAACATAGAAAATGTATTACATATACAATACCAAGCTAGGCTCATTTCTGAACGATCAAAGCAATTGTCTATAAAAAAACAAGATGCCGCATGGAAACAGCACGCACAGCATTTAAGAACATTCAATAAACATTGTGTTCACAACATATTCACATTAAAATACGAACTAGACTGCTGAAATGCTATGTTTTCTCAATTTTATTCTACGGTGCAGAGACATGGACATTGAACAAAGAGGCCATCAGCAGAATTGAAAGCTTTGAGATGTGGGCGTATAGAAGGATGTAGCGCATCTGGATTCAAAAGATCAGTAATAAAAAGGTTATGAAGTTAATGCAAAAAACAACGGAATGTGTCGATACTATTCAAAACTATATCTGGGGCATATAATGAGAAACATAAAATATCATTTATTACAGTTAGTTCTACAAGGACGAATAGAAGGACGTCATCCATCAAGCCAAAGACGCCTAACCTAAGAGATTGGTATAATCTAACGCTAACACCAACCCGACTCTTTCAAACAGCAGTATTTTAAATGTATCCTGTTATTATTTTTGACTTTTTCTTCTATACTTTTATGTTTCTCTCCACCTATTACTATGCTCTTGCATCTTACTTTTAATGCTTTACTTTCGGTTCTTTTGTACCTTGCAATTTCTTTGGTCTATTTTTTACTATTTATATAATCGGTTAACGGTAAATACAAAGCATCTTTTTGCAAAAATAATTAAAATTATGAACTAATGTGAGATAGGTGTTTAGAAGGTATAGGAGTTTAGAGAGATCTCATCGTTCTTTTTAAAGCACTCTAATGTGATCTTTCTGAATATTAACCAAAGCGAACATACGAAACTCGTTAAAAAAAGATAACCGGATAAACACCAAGACTAAAAGGAATCAAATTTGAGAAGAAATCATTAGAAAAAAAATGAGATGTATGAGTACTGTTTATAAGAGTAACCTTTCTTAATAAATGTTATTTGAATATTGAACTAAAATCGAAATAGTACGTACAAGGTTACAGTTTTTATCTAAATATGCCAGACCAATTCAAATTTTACGTGACGAGTTGACACTACTTATAACAATTGTCCCTATTCTATAAAAATGCAATTAGAACCACAATTGCTTCAAGTTTCGTTTGGTTCAGAGTGGACTTGGACAAGCAACAAAACAAACAAAATAAGAACAAGAAAAAAGGCCAAACGTAACGATCAGTTTCATTTTAAATTTAAACCATCAAATGTTGTAATTTTTTAAAAATGTAACTTTTTTGGCTCGGTACTACATATAATGCCCAATGCTGATTTTGAATAGGTAATCAAGTTACCAAACACGTGTTATCTTTTGATTTCAAAGTCAAGTACACGTTACTAATCTCTTATCACTTCTAACTGTGCGATTAAGTTTTTAGTAATTGAATTTGAAGATACATACAACGCTTGATTATATAGCCTTTCGGGTTACAGATAAGAGAATGTAGTGTCCTTTTAACCTAATTATCTATCATGTAACATTTTCTACAATGTAGACAAGACATAATCAGATCAAACGTTAAAATGTTGTTTAAACAACGAATCCATATTTTTAGAATAATGTTTTGTTGTAATTATGTAGTGATCTGTACAGTTGGCTATATTTAATCAATCATTCGTACTGATTCAACAACATTCATGTCTGCATCTTCTCAGCAAAAATTCCCACAATCAGTTTCCTAATTCAAATCTAACCTACATTACGTATCGTTCAAAAAATACTTATGTACATACTTATGACGTTTAGTTTAAAAATCCTATTACAGAACGATTTATTAAAAAAACAAGACGAAATTAAGTATACGAATCGCAAAAGCATTAATAAAAAAATGCGCAATTCCATTACATATATGTAAAAAAAATTAAAATATACAGAACTATTAGTAATTAATAAAAAAAATTCTTTACAAAAATGTATATGACAAAAAAATGTGTACCAAACGGTATAAAAGATCTCTGACCCTAATAGGTCTATCTATGTAGGACATTGAATCACTGTTAATATTTTGCAATTCAACTTAATTGTTTATAAATTAAACATAAACAGTTGGCCAATCGAAATTCACGTATTCCGGCAATATTATTTAATTTTAACATTCATTATTAGTTTATCGACCCTGCTTAATATGCATTTACACAATTCGTTTCCTATGGAATTACAAAAACGAGCAAACGTTTCATATAGCTCACATTACAACAGATATAATGCCGTATCACCTTTAGAACATATTATAAGCAACGTATTTTTACTAACCTGTGAATAGTGAGGTACAAACGCATTAATTCAATAAAATCAGGATTATCATATCCTAACATATGCGTAAAGTTGTAACTCCAATCTTTTGATGTGTCAATAGCCCCAATTCCCGATCCTTCTTTAAATGTGTTTCTATAAATAGTCGCCGCAACAACAGGCAATTTTGCAATTAAATCCATACTGTCCTCATAAACATATTCCCAATATTTAGATTTGTGTACACCGCTAGCGTAAGCTTTCGCAAATTTACTTTCGCTATTAAGAACTGTAACGGCAGCAGATAATTGTGACATAGGATGAACAGTGTTGGGCATGCTATTTAATAAACTAACAACGTGCGCAGGAAGTGCTGCACGTTCAGCCCATTGTTTTGATATTGCTTTAACCTATTAAAAATAGTTGTATATTAAAAAAAGCCAATAAAGAATTCGTGTAAAACGTACCTGGCCTTCTGTTGGAATATCACCCGTGATTAACAACCAAAACAGCCCTTCTGGTAATGGTTCCGCTCCGCATGGTGCTTTTGGTAAAAGTTTTTGACATTCTGGAATAGTATAGCCCCGAAATCTAATACCTTCGTCTGGATCTAATACTGATGTTTCGCATACTAAACCTTTAATGCCTCTCATACCACCATACATCTGCAATTATATATTGTTCTTTAGTCATAAACAAAATAAATAAATTTATTTTAGTTGTTTTAATGAACTATAAATAATATTATTGTTGTTTGTTTTAAATAAAACTTCGATTAAACACGACTAACATTAACTTACAAATATGTTTTTCTTTATTTTTGTCGTTTTCATAGACAATATTAATAACTATTTTGTTAAAATGTGACTAAATCCCAGTCATACTATTTTTTTTAAGTGGCTACTTTTTTCATTAGTTTTTAAATAGAATGAACTCTTAATAAAATAAACTTACTGGTACGTATTGCTTTTAAAACAATGTGAGTTTCATTATCAATATAAATATTAGAAAAAAAATTACATATATGAGTTTCTCTTAGCTCGTCCATATTAGCATTATTATCTAAATTGTCTGTAATATGCCATTAAAAAAATATTCCGTTGACTATAAAATTAAGATAAGATAATACCAAATTCAGATTATAATTGACTCGTAAATCTATATCCTAACAGTTTTTGTTGCAAAAAATTTACTATTTTACAGTATACGCGATATTACTTTAGTACAAATAAGACTAAAATTACTCAGATTTTTTACTGTCAATTTGTACACACGTTTTAAAGCAACAAATTTTCAACAGAAATAAAAATTCCAGAAGCCTCAAATTGCGATAAAATAATAGGTCATTTACAACAACGTAGAGCAGAAAAGATATTGAAGAAAATGTCCCAATTGCCAACTTATAACAGCGTTTCTGTGGTCTCCCCCAAGGTCTTACCATTGTATTTACGCATCTACTCAACATACATTTCCGTCTATTTACTAAGCGCCCCACGTGTCCTCACCTACTTTTTTATAGGTACGTTCAAACATTAATCTTAATTATTTATTCATCATGAATGTTCATATCAAGTGTATTATTAGTATTTTTCTCAAATCCTGGAAAGTTTATAAAATGACCCAGTCAATTTCTACATTAAAAAATGGATCTCAGATCATCATCATGTAGTTGCATTTTTTTAAATTTGTTGTTAGGGCCTATGTCAGTAAAAAACAAGTTTAATAATGCAAGCTGCGCAATATCCAAAAAGAGTTTTTGAGTTTTAGTTAATTACTACGTTCATTGCGACGGATCGATTCTAATAAAAACTCAAGCGATTTGGTAAGGACACTCAAACTATCGTTCATCGTCGAAATAAACACTCGAGATTAATCTCTCAGGCGGTTTAAAAAAATTAAGCCCTTCCCAACAATTTGAGAGACTGGCTTAACGTAAGCCACTTAAAATATAGAAAATAAACGCTTTAAAACGAATGCAGTTTTTGTGTCTAATTAAAGCTATTTTTAATCCTTAATAAATACTATTTATTTTTATATTGCATAATTATTTAAATCAAAAAGTAAGCAGTGTAAACGATCCACCCTAAATACCTAGAAAACATAAACGTTATGTGCAAATTGCCGAAATAGGTCAATTTTAGTTGTAAATGAGAGATTTAAAATTAGTATAGTTTGAGACCTACAGGCGCATCCTCTTGGCCGGGGCAGCAGCCCCCTCAAAAACCTGAAATGGAACAAGAGGTTAAAAGTTTATTGCTTGAAAGGTCCATTTAACCTCTTTTTGGCTATGTAGTAGTTTTATATTTCTACTATTAGTTTTTTAAGAAAACTTCTTGTTTTGCAGCACAGCCCACGTTCATGTTTTTTTCTGAACAACATTGTTGTTAAGCGCCTATTGTTAGTAAAATCCGCGCTTGAGGATGTCAACTATCAAAGAGATGGATGTTTTGATAAAATTAATGTTTGAACCACTGTTTAGAGTTTAACTTCAAGTAATCAGTTAAACGTCAATTAATAGGTAAAGAAACACACAATGAATTATAAAAAAATAGTGATGTCTTCAAAAATACAAATGTTATCATTTAAAACAGTTGAATTTTACAAGAGATGCTCGAAATGAGTTCCAGGCAGTAGTAGATCCGGTTTTCAAATTCTTGTTTCTCGCGGAATTCGCTTGCATTCATCAACAATTCGTTGTTTAAGTCCTCCAAACTAGCCGGGTGTTTTTTGTATATCACTAACTTTAAATGGTCCCAAAGAAAAAAATTGAAACTTGTCAAGTCTGGTGATCGTGCTGGACACTTAATTTCATCACGTCTGCCAATCCAATGATTCGACAATCGGTTGTTAACCCAATTACGAACGTTTAAGGAATAATGTGGTGGTGAAGGAACTCCATCTCATTTGAATTCCTTCTAAATCTTGTTGATTCTCTATTTCTACGGTTATTAAAGAATTTACCGTGTTTTTTTAACATATTCAAGTAAATGTCACCAGCAAGTGCTTCATTTATGAATGACAGCATCCCCAAGAATCTCCTCTCAAACATTCAGTTTTTGGGAAGCTTGTGTGTGACCTTCTCTGGCAAAAGGGGGGTTCTCATCACTCAATTAACGCACATTGTGTTTATTAACAGAGCTATGTAAAGTAAAGATGCATTCATCACTGAAGCAGATATGCTTTACAAAGTTTGGGTTTGCAGTGACTAAATTCGACATCTCACAAAACTCTATTCGTCTGTCGTAATTTTCTTCACCGAGATTTTCATCTTATAAAGATGAATTTTTGTCATTTTGCAGTCTGGCGCAGAGTTAGTGCGTTTGACATTAATATGGCCTAGTACTTCAATTTGAGTTATTTCATTTATCACTCTGATACCGTGTCTTTTCTTATTTACTACCGGTACCGTGTCCGTGAATTTTTGTATAAGCTCTGTAACGCATTTGCTGAAATGCTTATCTGGATGCCTATCATTAAAAACCCTTGTCGTGCCTTTAGCATATTTGCTTTGGGAGCGATAAATAAAAATCATTTCAACTCTTTCAGCAACCGAGTACACCATTTTCACTCGAACGTATACAGATTTACTCTAAAACTGAATAATTGTCAATGTCAATGCATAACAAACAGTTTTTATTTCAGAAATTACTTGATAGCAACAGAAAAAGATTCACCTTTTTACTTTGCAAATTTTATCACAAAAGTGAATGTTCTCTTAAAAACTAATCGTAGAAATACAAATCTATTACACACACAGTTAAACAAAGGTTAAAACGCCATGTATAATATTATGTTAATAACTTATTTTCTTTCATTTTTTCCCTAAAATATCTTTAAAAAAATATATTAAAATAAAAAATATCTTCTAGTTTTTTCCTTAGTTAGCAAATCTATATTTTTAATAGAATCTTGAGTTATTTGTTTTAGGAGTTTTTCTGCAAATTCATAATCTTTTTCCAGTTTTCCTCCAGTTTTTGCTAAACGATTTTCCAGCGAGTGTCTAAATTCTAGTAAAGCAGCAGTAGAGTTTCTTGATGGAGTTGCACTGCGACATTTTGAGCATCTGATGTCCGACAAATTTCCACCTCTCCAGATAATACAGGAGAGAGAGAGAGAGAGAGAGAATCTTTTTCCAACTGCAAGATTTGTAAATTTCGTTTTAGTCATTAATCGATTAACTAATTTTCTCGTACGAATTGTTTGTTTCGTGTGACACCAAAGTATAACCACAGTACAAGAAAACGGGAATGATAACACTCATTTCTTGAAATGTGTTTTTCCCGTCCAAAGTGTTGATATTCACATCGACTGCAGAAAAGCTGCTTATTCGATAGACAGTAAAGATTATGTCCGCACAATTGCAAGACTTGTTGCACTACCTCATTGTAAATGTATGCAAACCACAAAGCTGGGTAGAGGTAACCAGATGTTTCAAACCAAATTTCTTATAAACAGATACCCTTCATCAAAGAATGAGATAAAATATAGTGGTTTTACAGCTGATATAAGCGCGTGTTGAAATCGAAAAGAAAAGAACCCGCTTTTGTAAGACAGTTTTTGTTGGAGTTAAATTTTCCAGTAATACATTTTTAGCAAAACAAATTCTTTCAAGATTTGAAGACTCATTTGGCTATTTAAAGAACGACTGATTTATTTTTTTAATGCAATTTTCGAGGAAACTACTACACCTACGGTATTCCTTTTTTATAACTATGATGTAGCAGACTAGTTTGGTTTTACTATGTATAAACAATAATTATTATCGTAATTACATTTTTTTTAAATAAAAAAATTCATTTTTACTAATACTATCGGGCCTATAGACCAACAACTGCCTTGCAAACTTACGAGAGTGGTTTTTGGGTACTTTTTTACTGCGACTAGTCGTGATAAACTAGAATAGAACTATTCATAAGCAGATTCGTACAAAAATCATTATGCGTTACACTCTGAAGATTTTTACAAAAATTGATCCCAACTTTCTCTATTATGAAAGTGCGGTGTGTACTATTATGTCATCATTGATTTCGTACTTTGTAAACACAAAAAATAATTAAGGAACACGAAATCATAAAGCTACCAAAACTGTTACTTTAACGAAAGAGCCTTTTATTAAGATAGAAACGTAGTGTCTGTGAAGTTAGCACGACATAGCAATTTCATAGTTCTACAGTTCCTGATAAAAGTTAATAAAAGTTTCACATTTCTTACCTTAAAAAACAAAATTGTAATAATGTTATGCTAACTTGGCAAATCTAGCACGACACCCTTCTCTCTAAAGTACTAAAACGCGTTGAAAATTACTATTTTTGACAAAAGTTCAGAATAGTTTTGATTAAGTGAAGTATATATGTGTAATTTTAGAACGCTATTTTAACAATTAAAAAATTTTAATATTCACGCTCAGCACGGCAAAGGTCTATGAGTTTTATGTTTTAGAAACATTTGAACCAAAAGTTCCGACCGTTTACTATTTTTAAACAATTTTCAAAAACTACGTCTGGCACGACATTTTGTGAAAAAGTGTAGTGCTGATGATTTTCCGCAGTTTTAATGTCAATTTTACAGTTCTGTAAGAGTTTTATGTTTTAGAAACATTTTAATGAAAAGTTCCAACTGTTTACTATTTCTTACGTCTGGCACGATATTTTTGTGAAAAAGCGTCGTGCTGATGATTTTTCGCAGTTTGAACTTTTCGTTAAAATGTTTCTAAAGCTTAGAACTCTTATAGAACTGTGTGAAATTACCCTTAAAACTACGGAATGTCATCAGCGCGAACTTTTTAATAAAATGTCGTGTCAGACGTAATTTTTTTTAATTGTTTAAAAATAGTAAACGGTTGGAACTTTTCGTTCAAATGTTTCTAAAACATAGAACTCATAGAATTGTGCAATTAAAACTGCAGAAAATTATCAGCACGACACATATTTACAAAATGTCGTTATTAAAAATGTTTAATTGTTAAAATAGCGATCTAAAATTACACATACATATATATTTAACTTGGCCACAACTATTCAGAACTTTTGTCAAAAATAGTAATATTCAACGCGTTTTAGTACTTTAGAGAGGAGGGTGTCGGGCCAGATTTCCGAAGGTAGCACGACATTTTTACAAATTCGGTTTTTAAAGTAAGAAATGCGGGCTTTTTTTATTTTTTTTTACAAAATGTGCTGAATATTACACACTTTTACTAATTTAGAGAGGAGGATGTGCTAGATTTGCAAAGTTAGCACGACATTTTTACAATTTCGTTTTTTAAAGGTAAGAAACGCGGAACATTTTTTAATTTTTTATCAGGAACTGTAGAACTATGAAAAGTGCTATTAGAACTTTTATTTTTTTTTTATTTTATAGAATGTCGTGCTCGCTTCACTGACTTAGAAACGTAAATCTATCAAAGTGAATTTATTAGTTACAAAATGCCATTTCGAAGGTTAAACGTTCATTCCAATGATATCCTTCAATTAGACGTGATAGGCATTTTTATACTAATATTTGATATTACAATACTAGCAATTAAACGTACATCGACGTTATACTGATAACGAAATAATCTGTAGGATTAAACATTAAAATTGCTGAACCAATTAAACGCTACGAAAATAATAGCTGTTCCTTTTAAAAGATTACAACAATTACACGTTAAATATTTTTCTAGATAAATATTAACCGGAATTACGTCATTATACTTTATTATACATAATATTCTAGCGAGAATCATGAGAGGCGAAACCTTGATCTTATAATTACTATGATAACAATTAAAAACCGGAAAGAGTGGTTGATAACTATAATCAATGTAAAATTTAAAAAAAATCGAAACTATGGTTTTACATAGTTTTGTCATATTCATATTTAAATTTATTCCAAATTCTTACATAAACCTTTATGCCATCACGTGAGAAGAAAACTTAATAATATACTCAAAATTTTTGACGCACATTACGCCAAGGACTTCAACGGTTTTATTATTTATTATCCAATTAAAAATAAAAAATATATACATAACAATAAAAACTGATATTTTAAACGTATTTCTTTACATACAAATAGCAAATTTGCATTTCTTGAAGTATAATAATATTATTTCCGACTGCACATAAAAACGAAATAAAAAACCAAAAACTATGACAATGCAAATTTGATACAAAGTTAAACCAGACAATTAAAAAAAATAAAGATTACAACCTCCTAATTTTAACGATTGAGTAATAACAAAATAGTAAAAAAACAGCTTCAAAAACTAATAAAATGTACAACTGGATATACGCAGTCAAAGATCAAAGTGATTCATAAGAAAAAGAACAAGGTCGCATAAAAGTCAAAGATTAAGAATGAGGTCACTAATACCATAGATACGTCCTTGTCGATTCCATTGACATTGTTTTCATTTAAGTACTCATTCTACTATTATGCAGAAGACACGAATGTGTTGTTTTACTAAAATACACTAAATTTTTTAATTATTAAAATAAAATGGCAACTTTTTTCGGCTACTGAAAAAAGTTAATGGCTACAAAACCACAGTAATAATTGTGTAAGACTAATGTTTCAAAAAAAAATCAAACTACATTTATTTCAAAATTGCAGGTTGCTACTTTTATCCTTGACTGAAATAAGTTTTATATCTTTTTTCTCTTACTTGCTATAACTTTCAATATACGTATCATAGCCGCCTTTTATAAACTATGGCTTCTTCTTTAAACTCATTCTCATCGATAAACAAATTAAACGTAATAAATCATAGAAGAAGTCCCAGTGTTAATACGTCTGACTACATAATCCTTACTCTATTCTTATTCATAATTTCAATTAATTCATGATCGATTACACCACATCGAAGGTACTCGTTTAAAAATATTTGATTTTATTACTGATAGTTTCAATTTCGCCCGAAAGTATGTCCCCTTTTTCAGCTGCGACTTTTCTGTTTCCTTATTAGCTATTCTAGAAATTTGCTCGTTTCAGTCAATAAATTCTCAATGAAATCTGATTTGATAAAAATCTTTTAATAATAGTGAACTAACTGCTCGATTAATTAAAACGTTGTAGTGTTACAGTGTATAGTAATATAAATTAGAATAGTTTGATTCCATCACTCATCTCTGTCGTCCCTATCTTAAAGTAGTTCGGTAGCGTGAGTACTCTTTTTTACTGGAGTAGAACGTTTGAGAAAAATAGAAGTAACAGCAGCTTTACTACATAGTACAAAATGCTTTGTATTATTCAAAAATTAACGTTAAAAAATTTTTCTTCTTTCTCAAAGCGAATCTTTACAGTTGAAAAATGCAATTTAAATAGTTTTTTTTTTCAAAATTTTTTTATACGAAATAATATGTTATTGAAACGTTCGAGAAGTTATTCACAAATTCGAGATCCTTCTCGAGGTTGTTATCCATCTTCTAGAACGTATATCGAAAGATATACTCGAGAATGATTTTCAGAATGTGTATATATACCGACGAAACAAATCGTAGGCCAGTTATTGCCGTAATGCAAATACAGCAGTGTTAAGAAGATTATTCAAGTTGAAATAACTAAGTCGTTAGCGCGTGTGTGTACATAAATATACGGAGAATAATCTTGTGCGTAATTTTAGTGTAAACAAGTGTGTGAAGCTATCCGCGGACTTTATCTTATCTTAATTAGTGTAAGTGTTTTTATTTATTATTATTAGATTTAATTAGTTCGGTTAATTTACAAGTGTACATATTTCTAGTATAAGTAAAACATAATTTTAGTAGTTTAAATAAATTAGTTTTAATAATAAATTCGTTACATTATAATGTCAAGGTTGGGAAGTTATTGTTATAACCCAAGCAAAGAGATTATATTGTATATACCTTATATCGCGTGCGTTATAATAATATTTGCAACCTTCCTTCCCATTGCAATTTTTCCAATACTAGAATTATTAAAACTCGTTTTATATTAACTGTCAATAACAAGTTTTAATTAAAAATATTAATTTCATATTGTTAATCAACTCATAGTGTTTTTTTAGTATACTGAAACAATTAGTATTTTAAAGCAATTAATTTAAATAAAAGATTTAGCTTTGAAAAAGATTGTTATGAAATACGATTCAACGAAATTTTTATATAAATAAAAACCAGTAAATGTGACAAATTATTTAACACATTTGCTACATGCCGCAAATGTAAATTAAAACGGTCTATTCTATAAACCTGTGTCAAAGCAGTGGACACCTACTACCAGTACATCATACTAAAAAATTATTAACCTGTGGCTAGAAAAAGTGCAACTTCACAACCTATCACCATACGTAATAATGACAGCACTATTATCTGTACGGCGAAAAGATAGAGTTAAATCCCTCCCATCAAATACGCGCTAAATTTGAATAAATTTTTTTTATTGGTTAAAATTTTCAAGTCAGTATTACAACAAACAAATAACATACTTCAGTTTGACCTGAGTTTAAGCAGGTTTAACGTTCGACATTTTGGTTAATTTATTCGCAGTTTTAAGTTTTTGTTATTTCCATTCATTTGACGAAATAGTATTTTTCAATACTTCGGAAGACATTTGTGTATATTCAGGTGCGTACTGAAATGATTCATTAAAGATTAACGTTAAAGTTACATTTTCTATTTTAGGTTATTTATTTAATTAATTATGGATCAAGCCATGGCCCTGTCGCCACCGAAAAAACGAACTTCTCGGCATTTTTCGATTGATGACAAGGAACGCATTGTAAATATCTTTAAAGCTAGTACCGAGGAACACCCCGATAGAGTTAAGACCCAAATTATCGAGTTTACTGCAAAAGCCGCAGGTAATTTTAATTAAGTCATTAATATTATCTATATCGATTACAATTTTAGGGGTGTGTGTCTCGAGTGTTTTCAATATTATTCGTGAATATCAAGAAACACATGACCTTCAAGCACCAAAAGTGTATCACAGACCCCGATCAGTTTTGGACAACATCGATGATGCAGCTAAAAATGCTATTCGACGTTTAATACATAGTTTTTTTGAAAGAAATGAACCGCCAACTCTGAATAAAATGTTAGCGGCATTGCATGAAAACGAAAATCTACCTCAATTGAAAAGGACTACGATGAGTTTGCTAATTAAAGAAATTGGATTTCGGTGAGTAAACAAATTGTTTATTTATACATCTTTTAATATGATTGTGGTTTTGCATTATAGATTTTCAAAAAGATCACGCAATAGTATTCTTAAAGAAAAAAACGAAATCATTGCCTGGAGACGACGTTTTTTGCGAGAAATTCGAAAGTACAGGGAAGAGGGCAAGAAATTTTATTTTTTAGATGAAACCTAGAAGAACGCTGGTCATACTGTAAGCAAAGTATGGAAAGACACAACAATCGTGACTCCGAGGCAAGCTTTCATCGAAGGATTAACCACAGGGTTAAAAGACCCTGCCGGCAAGGGAAATCGTCTTATAATACTCCATATAGGATCTGAAGACGGTTTTGTTGAGAATGGTTTGCTATGCTTTGAATCTAAGAAAACTGGAGATTACCATGAAGAAATGACTGGAGAAGTTTTCGAAAACTGGTTTTTAAAAATTCTAAGCCGTTTGGCTGAAAATTCTGTGATTGTGATGGATAATGCTTCTTATCATAGCAGGAAAACAGAAAAGATTCCAAATTCAGGAACGAAAAAAGCAGACATACAAGCTTGGTTGGAAAGCAAGTCGATTGTTTACCTACCAGATATAGTAAAAGCTGAACTTCTCCTTCTTGTTAAAGAAGCTGCCATCATGCCAAAGTATGTAACTGATGAAATGGCAAAAGAACAGGGTCATACTGCCAGGGGCGGATGGGCCATAAGACAAACCGGGAAATTTCCCGGTGGGCCGGCTGTTCAGAGGCCCGCAGGGCCGGTGGCTGAAAGTACGTCTAAGTGATCTCCCAACCTACAGGTCGTCCATCGTAAACTTAGAAATCTCGCGCAGGTGAAACGTAGCAGTTCATAGAATTTGAATGCGTGTATGACAAAGATAGTATATATGAAAGATGATATATGATTCATAAACATATACTTACCGAAAATAAAGAACCGCAATGAATTTTTCATTTTCTTAACAAATTTTACTACTACTATTCGATTTTATGCAATGAGAGTTGACTGAAAAAGAAGTGCACGTGTACGTCACGCGCTGTGGATTGCTGCTTACTATTCGATTTTATAAAATTAGAGTTGACTGAAAAAGAAAGAAGTAAGTACCATCAGCACCAGCGATTAGAAATATTTAGTTTTCAATGTTTTCATTCGGTCACAGAAATTTAACGTAGCTGTAAAACTGTGTTTCGCGTGTATTTACCCTGAATATTCGAATTTGACTTAAGGTACTTAGGTACCTAATTAAAATAACAAAATTTGTAAAAAGAATTTAATAAAAATATGGTTTAGGAAAGGTTTATCCATTATCGCCGTATTGTAATAATTTAATAAATTATATACATATATAATAAAGCATTAAAAAATGGACAAAGAAAAACTGAAAGGAGGAGCGGAGAAGTTACGCGAAAAGAGAAAGAAGGCAATGGAACCTGAGGCACACAAGTCAAAAAACATTAAATTTATGTTTGAAAAGCTAGGCCCTTCTTCTATTATTAGTCAACCGCAATCATCTCAAGAATTATCGGAAAAAATTGTTTCGTTTCCTGAATACGCAAGTTCTCAAGTTGAAACAAGAATACAAAACGACCGTGACGGTGAAAACCAAGCGTCCACGTTTACTGCTTTAACAACTCCTTGTAATTTTCAAAGCATTGCAAAAACCAACAAAGCAAAATCAAGTTTACAATCCGCAATTAATATCACTGATAGTCGCTATGATAGTTATTTTAAAAAGCCAAATTTGTACGATATTCAAATTTTTTTTTCATTTCATCCGAGACAACCAGCTTTAATTGAGTTTTTTAATCGCGAAAAAGTCTTCAAAATGAAAAATGGCACAGTAAGAAACTGGCTAACATACAATGAAAAAACTTTTAAGTTGTTTTGTACTGTATGTCTGGTATACGCAAAGCACGAAAATCGATTTGTTCTTGGTGTGAATAAATTTTCCCACACTTATCAACGAATTCAGGAGCATGAAGTCAGCAGTAAACATGAACATTCTGTTAGAGCATGTTTTATGTGCAAGAATCAAAAGGACATTTCCAATTTGCTTCTTTCATCTACATTAAATATCAGACAGCAGCAGATAAAGAAAAAACGACGAGTGTTAGAAGTGATTATAGACATTATAAAACTTATTGGAAAACGCGCATTGAGTTATAGAGGAAAGAAATATGAAGCTGCATATACTTTAGCTGATCCCACGATGAACCATGGTAACTTTTTGGAATTAATATTAGTAAGTAAATATGATGTACACTTAAAACAACATTTAAATGAGGTCATCGAAAAAAGCAAAAAAATTCATGAAAAAGGACAACAATGTAGATCTGGATCATTCGTAAGTTTATTATCTAAAACAACTGTAAATTCAATATTGCAAATCATAAGAGAATTGATCAAAACATCAATTCTGGAAGAATTGAATTATTGGTTCTGTCTCGAAATATTTGCAAACTAGCGGATTAGACTTACTAAGATGCCACGAAATGATTATGAATTGTACATCACAATTAAAAGCCGTAAGTCGCGACATGATTAATATTGAAACATCTACGCAAAGGTTCATTGCATGGGCTCAAGATGAAATTGACAGCCGTGAAGAAATCGACATCGACATACCAATTTCCTTTCCCGAAAAGAGAATAAGAAAACGAAAGAAAATGACTGGAGAATTGGCGGTAGATAATCCCATAAAAGATAGTCGAAAAAACTATGAAGTTGAAACCCATAATAGAATTTTAGATAAAATTATAAATTCTATAGAATGTAGATTTAAGAATAATGGTGAGCTTTATAAGGATATTGCCTTATTGTCACCAACAAATTTTGATGAAGTTAAACAAGGAGTACCATCAAATAGCTTAAAAAAATTGTGTGAACTGCTAGAAAACTATTACCCAAATATTACAAAAGAAAATCTGCAAGAAGAATTGGTTAGTTTCGCTAAAAATTGGGATAAATTTAAAGTTTCGGCAACAACAAATGCGGAGAGTAATCAACAATTTGAGAGTAATGTTACAGTTATAGATACAGATTCTGAAAGAGATGGTGATTTTGATGTTAATAATAAAAAATGTAAATCTTGTCTTAAATGTGCAATTTGCTGTTATTCTGTCATTCAAAAGTACAATATGTACAGTGATGCATATTCTGCACTAGGAAATGCTTACAAATATTTATTAACATTATTAATAAATCAAGTTCAATGTGAAAGAAGTTTTTCCAAATTAAAAAACAAAAAATAGATTGCGGAATTCAATGTCGAATAATAATTTAAATGCTTTTATGTTAATGGCTTTGGAAATATTGATTCTGATAACATTATAGACATGCTTATGCAGCAAAGCAAGTTATCAAATAGATTGTTAAAAGATTAAAGTGTTTATATAATAATTTTTTCTTAAATTTCTGTGTTTAAAGAATTTTTATGCAGTTGTAAGTTTTCTAATCGTGTATAACAAACCTAATTTCTACACTTGGAATAAAAAGACTTTAAACTTTGATTTACTTTTATTTTGTTTTTTTTTTGTTGTATGTTTCTATATAATTAAGTATGTACTTGACTGTATTTTTAACTAAAATGATGTTTTGTGGATAGTAAATGTAATCTGATTCAAAAATCTGTAATAAACCTATGCGCTATTAAATTTTAAAGGAAAAATTACACCCTGTAAATGTATATTTTAGCCATATCCGGAAATTAAAAAATGGCCGACAAATATTATTTCCCGGGCCGTTAAGATGTTGCCCATCCGCCCCTGCATACTGCCATTGCCTCCGTATCACTGTGAATTCAATCCTATTGAGTTGATATGGAGTCAAATAAAAGGAGAAGTCGCAAGAAACAATACAACCTTTAAAATAAAAAACCTTCATCAATTATTTCAACAAGCTGTAGGCAATGTATCTGCAGAAAACTGGAAGAATGCTATTCGTCATGCACAAGCTGAAGAAGAAAGAATGTGGCAAACTGACATCGCAATGGAGATTGTAGTGGAACCGTTGATAATTCGTGTGGAGGATGACTCTTCTTCATCAGAATCATCCTAAATGCCTTTTTTTTTTAATACGAAATGTTATTTAAACTCCTATAAAATATGTCATAATTTTAGTTGGGCAAATTTGTTAAAATGTAAAAATTTAATGAAGCGCTTGTTTATACGCGTTTTAAATGTTTAGTTGTTCCCTCTAAGTATTATTTGATAAATTTTTGAAATTAATCGTGTAACTGAATTAATATATAAAGTTGTAAACGTATTTGTTATAATAGAAATTTTTAATTTTGTACATTTATTGAAAATTATACGATTTCCTATGTACTTTAATCTTTAATGCCTATATTATACATTACATAATTTTTGAATTTTCGCGCTTTTACTAATTTGAGCCGTGTAAACTTGTCTCTTCATACATTGGTTTAAATTATCATACAAAATTGAAGGAGGGGCTTAACTCTATCTTTTCGCCGTACAGGGAATAGCAGATAAAAAAATGAAATTTCTATATGTAACTTGACATCGATAAATTAACGGATATTTACTATATCGGTGCAAATTACTCGAGTATTTTCCTATCAGTTTGTCTCGACATAACTTCAGTATTAGTAATCAGATAAATATTAATCAGATTAGTAATGCCAACCTCATGTCTGGACAAATTGATATCAAAATACTCTAGATATTTAGATGCATAAAAAATATCCTTTTTTATCAGTTTTATATACCTATGACGACATGAAAAAGATAACAAATATTCTATATTCATTAGAACATTAAATTATATAATAGCAATTTATATGGCAAAACCAAAAAGTAATTCTCTAGAAGAATTAGAACATACATGTTGTAGAAAACCACTGGAAACAGGAAAAAAGAAGACTTTATTATTAGCCACAGTTCTTCTACTTCAGAAGTAGTCAATCGGAAATATTAAGAAAAGAAAGGACTAGATGTCTGTGAAGACTACAAAATGATATATCCAATAATAATAATAATTTTTGTGTAATTTTACCTATATTACAGAACACACTTAAAAAATTTTAAAATTGGTTAAAACAAAGTGCTTCGGTCGTGAGTCATGACAGGGGCAATTGCACCCATTGTTCCCCCCTAGATCCGCGCCTGAGAAAACGACATTATACCAAGGCACTTAATAACAACATTAGGTTGTTATGAAAATAAAAAGAAGAAAAGGAGATGGACAACTGTCAAGAAAATGGCAACAGCTGGTACACAGAGTATTCCAATGCTGCATGAATCGCTAGCTGTGTTTACTATTAACCTAAGAACTAGCAGCAAAAAACTAATTATATACATAAAATAATACAAGATTCTGATTTTTCACTAATTAATATTGAAAAACTTTAGCGCGTCTACAGGAACGCAGCACAGTTATCCAGTCCCTGCGTTTCGTTCCTAAAATATTTTTGTAAAACTTTCTGGATCTGTTTGTTGTTTCGCATTCTTGTTATCCATTTTTTTCATATGCAGTACTTTTTTTATATGTTCCAAAATAGTCATTTCCATTAACGTAGACAGTAGTATAAAAACTAATAATTTATTTACGGATTGTAAGCGATTATCATTGCTATTCTCTGTACGGCGAAAAGATAGAGTTAAGTCCCTCCCATCAAATAGGCGCTAAATTTAAATAAATTTTTTTTATTGGTTAAAATTTTCAAGTCAGTATTACAACAAACAAATAACATACTTCAGTTTGACCTGAGTTTAACGTTCGACATTTTGGTTAATTTATTCGCAGTTTTAAGTTTTTGTAATATCCATTCATTTGACGAAATAGTATTTTTCAATACTTTGAAAAACATTTGTGTATATTCGTGTGGAGGATGACTTCTTTATCTGAATCATCCTAGTTGTTTTATACAGAATGTTATTTAAAACCCCATATAATATGTCATAATTTTAGTTCGTCAAATTTGTTAATAAGTAAAAACTTAATGACGCCCTTGTTTATACGCGTTTGAAATGTTTAGTTGTTCCCTCCAAGTGTTATTTGATAAATTTTAAAAATAAATAGTGTAACTAAATTAACAAAGTTGTAAACGTATTTATTTGTTATAACTAGAAATTTATAATTTTGTACATTAATTGAAAATTATACTTTTTTCTATGTACTTTAATCTTTAATGCCTATATTATACATTACATATTTTTTGAATTTTTGCGCTTTCACTAATTTGAGCCGTGTAAACTTGTCTCTTCATACATTGGTTTAAATTATCATACAAAATTGAAGGAGGGGCTTAACTCTATCTTTTCGCCGTACAGGGAATACTACTTTATATTTAAAAATTAATGATTAATTTAAACTGTATTTTACATAACTTCGTGATTCCATTTAAAAAAACGGTGACAATGAAGCAAGAATAGATTAATAGAGACACGTGATTGTGATATAAAATTGAATGAAAAATGATTGTACAACACATGCTAAAAATACATGTATAATAATGTAACCATTACAACATATTAAACAAAATTATAGCAAATGAATTAATTAAAAATAAACGCGTGAATTTCGGTGGGTATCTGATACAAATAGAGTGATATTTTATATTTATAGCATGATTATGTAATTTTTATTGAAAAATAAATAATAAAATTTTACCAAAGAATACTCTGTGTTAAATTGTTTTATAGCATTCATCATAAATCACGTACAATTAACTTCTTGATTACCTTGCCCCTTTACTTTTGCAATAGCAAATGAAGTAATACTGCACAACATGAAAAGGCTTAAAAAATTACATGCAACGTTTAATAGACATTAAGCTGTTTTTATGACAAGTTGTAAATTTAATATAGACAAATAAAGTTCTTTTTTTGTGTTTTAGTTGTTAAATAAGCAAACACTTACCATATCGACGGTTACTTCACCAACTTTCGAACTGCCATGCTGCTTTCTGAAGTTTTTAATACGTTCTGCTTCTTTTGGTATTTTTGCTGCCAGAATGGCTTTGAGATCGATACTCGCATCGGAAAGATGCCTTAACAAAACTGAAGGTGAACATATTTTCTGAAAGAAAAAATGAATAGTTAAATTTTTGTGTATATAAAAAAATAACCACATTTTCCTCTATTTCTTCAAAAGTGGTCATTGTTTTTTTATCAACGTTAGAACACTGATGAAGACACAAAGGACTACTAAAATACAAATCTCACTAAGCACGCAGGTTTTAATATATAATAGACCAGAAAATTATTTCTAATAGTAAGAAATTGTACGTATTATGTAATACAAATATCATTAAAAATACAACATACAATGAAGTGACCTTTTGTTAGAATACTAAAACAAAAATACTCCCCATGTTTATAATTATATCGATAATTTATCCATAATTTAACGCAACGACTTTATACTTTTGCATGTAGAAAATTGTAACAATTATTCAAGCAAAAATTTAACAATCATACACTCATTACGGAAATGACATAGTAATTAAATTACAAACGCTTTGAGACAACTCTAGTTTTATTATAAAGTAAAGCGAGATAGATAGATATGTATTTGTTTAATATCTGAGAGATTTGTTATTATTTAATATCACATTGTATTTAGACCGATTGACATAATATAATTTCAGATACAATCCAGTTCTGAACTAAAAAGCTGAGTGTATCGAGTATGATACAAAAGAAAAAAAGGAGAAACTGATTCTAAACATTCAAATTAACTTTAAGCGGTTAAAGGTCACATCGATTTTTCAATACATGAAGTTTTCATGTCAAATAGTAATCCAATAACAAATTACGTTTGCTATATTATAATTTCTTCGTAAAATCAGAAGTTAAGATTCAAGACTTCCTACTATTTATTACAAACGTAATAAATTAATTAATTAAATATTCAAAATATAATACAATGTTGAAAACTATTTCTTTCTATCAAGTCGGGCTTGGTATCCATAAAGCATAAGCTCAGGATTGATGTAAATGATCATTTGCTATATTATAGAAATAGAAATTTGTCCCAATATCTCAATGGTCGAGGAAGTACGACTTCCTGCTATATTTTCAACAATGAGAAGAAATTGTCTCGCTGAATAAAAAAAAACCAATGAAATAATTCAATTTGCTTTGACGATATTGATGTGCAGTTGCCATAGATAATGTGGAGAAATGCGATTGGCTATATTTTTTAATAATTAATAAATATCTATCGATATGAACATACATTAATATATCTCACAATGCATTTTGTAATATTTAACTATTATAAATACCAAATTTCAAAGAATTCGGGTAAAATAGTATACATGATTCGTGGTGAAAGTTACCTTTTCTAATTCAACGGTTTAAAACTACCGTCTCACCAGAAAAACGACAATTTTTCTGACTTTACATGTAATATACTATTCAGTTCGTATAAACATAGTTTTGTTGCCATTCTTATCAAAACCTAACTAAATGCAGTGGGTATTATTTATTAACAATTCACTTTGCTTTTGCATTTCTTTTGACATGGTTATAACTGCAATACAATATTTAATTAAATTAAAAACAAGCATTAATAAATCGATTGAAAAATCTTTCCATTATTTGGATGATGTTTAAACTCCCTATAGCATAACACAACTTTAAACACATTTAGATATAAAAAGCAAAAAGTTCCATCCTTCCAGAAATTATCTAAAAATTCGTTTTATTATTTCAAGTCTTTCAATACCCGACATAGCTATCATTAATTAAAGCTAAACAGTTATCAGCTAATAATGCGGCGTGTCCCTCAGATTCTGAAGAAGGCAACAAAAATCAAGCAAATAGTCAAAGTTATAAAAAGAAACAAAAAACTAATGTGAACTAAGATATATAATAAAACTGTGCGAGACATGAATAAAGATATACCATATAGAAGATAAATCAACAAGGAAAATAATATTTATGAACAAAAAGCACTTAACCAATATCAAAACAATATTATCAGTAAGAGTAGTATATTTAACGCTTTATTGAACTCAAAATATCATCAAGATTATTAAAGCTTAGATTATCAAAAAAGATAAAGCCTAGGAACACTTAACGATGGCGTCAGACTGACGGAAAATAAACTTGTAAATTTCCTGTTAGAAAACACGACACTTTTAATAACTTTTTTAACAAAATTTGATAAAAAAAAGTAAAAGCAAATTTAATTAAAAACATTTTGTCGTTAACTAAGCATCCATAGACGGAAGCGTTGTACAAAGCAAAACTGTATTTTTGCTATTCACTAAATAAAATAACAAAAGTCATTCGAAACCGCAAATTTCCAAAACAAACAACTCGAAACGAACAAAAATAAAAGTAGAAAAAGGCGGCATTGGAAAAAACGAGTATTATTCGCAATGGAATTATTGTATTTAAAAAATAAGCAATTATTCGGTAATAGACTGGAATGTTTATGGCATCCGTCGCGTTCTCCTCATTTATTTTAATTTCATAAATCCCTATATATGTACTTATAAGTCGACATGACGTGTTAAATAAGATAACCAAAAACGTTTCGCAACTGCCTTGAACACTAGACGGTTGTTCAGTACAAGTGGTGAACAAATCTTATGACGTCAATGCTCAATACTACTATATAACAATCGACGAATTGATTCAAAAACTGATAGTAAGATTCTTTTCTGTTCTGAACTTTTTTTACTCCGTGGAAACTTGTTATCCAATTCAAAATCACTCAGTTGTAATCACATAATTACTAATTAAAGAGATACTTTAAATTTTAATTTTTACGGATGTTTTCGTGAAGATTACGTAATTATTTGTGTATCTTAAAATAACATCTAACTATAAAACCACTAAAAACGCTTAAATAAAAATAGCTTATTCCATTTAGGTTCAAAACAAATGTGTTTTATACTTTGGCACATGATTTTGAGAGGTTATAAGATGTTTCTTTAGATCGCACAAACAATAAGACGTTCTCTTCGCCTAATATAATAAAATATAAATTAATAATATTTTTTTCGGTTATCTTCAAAATGTCCTTACAGCACTAGAAATTATTTAGATAATCTAAAAGTAGTTTTCAAGTAGACTGTTAAACTGAGAACGCTGCATATTACCAATATTTAACTTATTTTCTTTTAACTTTTATATTCAATCATATTTTTAAAAAAACAGCTTGATTTGTACCACATTGTAAATCAGAAAATAAATATTTTTATATTCTTAGTAATAAATTAAAAAAAAAGAATAATGGAAAATTCTCGAAGGATGGCCGGAAATATATAAAAGCGATACAAACGAATCATAAGTTAGTTATTTCAGTAATTCGAAGTCGGCAGTTTTAAGAAGGTTATTCAAGTTTAAATAAATAAGTAATTAACACGTGTCGAGATAAATGCAACAAAGTAAAAACGTGCGTGACTTTAATGTAAACAAGTGTCAGTGTTTAAAAGTTATCCGCGGACATTATCTTTCGAGTGATAGTAGTATATTTGTGTAAGTGTTTTTATTAAATATCCTTGGATTTAATTAGTTCGTTTAGTTATAAACGTGTAAATAGTATAAATAAATTAGTTTCTAAAATTCGTTGCAATATCTTGGTCTAAAATATATTATTTAAATAGAATCTCTACACTTATTTTACTGATTTTTTGTAAACAACTTTGTAACAGCTTTACGAAAGTGATTTAAGTAGACAAAAAAAAATCTTAAACTGATACAATACATATACGCTATTTAATTATTAAATATGTTTATAAAAAAGAGAAGACATCGTAGACTATGCCAACAGAAAATCAAAACGAAAACTACAAAAATAAAACGGAAAAAATAAGTAGGATTCGTATAAGGAATATAACAATTAGAAGAGTGCAACAACAAAGAATTTTCGAAGATGGTTAAATCTATATAAATATAAAGAATCAAGAATCTGCAAACCATTGATGACAAAAGCAGTACATTGCGAATGGGTGCAAGAAACCATAAAAAAACAAAAAAAAATCCTAACTCCAAATATAAAAAAAAACCGATACAATCAAATGAAATACATATATAACAATTCGAAAAGACAAGTTAAAAAACTATAAACCAAGGAAAGGGTCACGAACACTATGAGAAAACGATTTCAAAGGACTGTAAATTTATAAGAAAAGATCAAACACAGTGCGAAAATTACACAACATAACTATATCTGTCGTAAAACAAGTTCGTGGCGGTAGCTAGTTGTTGAGATTGTCCTGCGACTAGTGTGATGTCTCTATAAAAACGTATTCTTCGATACGGTTCAAATGGAACCGAACCTATTAGTGTTGAATCCACTCGAGTTTTGACTTGGTCGACCTGTCGTTTGAATCGTTGGATATTATAGTCGATTTCGTAATAAAGATCACCAAAGCGAGTAACAACGATCCCAGAAATCCATTTGTCCGTACGTGGATTGCCAGAAAAGAAATAAACAGGTTGACCAGATTGAAAGACTCTTAATGTTGTTTCAACTTTAGTCTGCTGTTTCTCGCTTATTCTAGTATGATCTTCAGGTTTAACCAAATCTAAACGTATTCAAATATTTCTTCCCAAGAATAGCATTGCTAGTGGTTGACCAGTTTTACAATGTGAAGCTTTCTTGTGTTGGCGCAGAGACTCGTTTAAGTTCTTCCGTAACGACTCGGGTGTCGTAGAGATTGCTTTCAAAAAATCTTTAACTAATTGCACATTATTGCCATGAGGCAATTAGTTGAAAGATGGTATGGAGCATCTAGTTTGTGGTGTTTTACATCACATGTTTGCAATAATATCCTGAACTCAGCGGCTGTTAACTGTAAACCGTTATCCAAAACAATAGTAATTGAAATACCAAACATTGCATCGCTTCCTCGCCAATACACACAAATGAGCGTGCCATTGCTTTCCTTTGTACAACCCCTACACGAACTAAATGTGGGTCGTTTAAGATACTTTGTTGGAGCGATGGTGGTATGACCACGCGGTGATCGAATAATAAGCAGTTCGCTGCTAGGGTGTAATTAGCTTCCGGAGATTTATAACCATAACGCGTTAGGCTTTGTCCTGTCTCCAACAGCTAGACTTTGGCTATATTTTCGGTACGAACAGGAATTTTTTTGATCTGGTATATTGTAAAATTATCAAAATCATCGTATTCCTTTATTTTTCTTCCTTCGTGTAGATAAAGTTTGTTAACAACGTCGCTATTCGTTGGTACTTAATGGTAATCGAGAACAGTAGTTCGCTATGCAACTGATACCGAAAGTTGGCAGTGACTTCTTTAAATGCAGAATTTGCGTCAGTGGTTTGTGATAGTTAATTAGCGTGAAATGACGTGAGTACAATTTTTGGACTGCCCAATGGATAGCGAAAGCTTCTTTGTCGATTAGTGGGTAATCCTGTTCTGTTGTGCTCGTAGTACGGCTAGCATAAGCGATTCGTCGTTCTTCTCCAGTTTCTAATCGGTGAAATAAGACGGCGCCCAAACCTGATTTGCTGGCATCGGTAGCGAGTAATAGCGGTAATTATGGATCATATGTTATCACTGTTTGTTGTGTAACGAAGACTGGGGGTAAAATTTCCCGTTAAAACCATAAAGGTAAATCCGTTAAGTAGACATGCGTAGATGTAGAGAAATAATAAAAATGCGATTCGCAATGCTGCTTAATTAAATAAAAAATAAAAAATAAAACCTGTACAGGTAATAAACATGAGTTGGGGGCAGCAACGTCTTCCATTCCAGCCACTTTATATTTCACCAGGCGCCGGGTCCGGGCGCGACGACCACCGAGCGTACGCAGGGTACCTACTGCAGAGGCTCGCGAAGAGGATCGCCGGAAATATGGATTTGTAGAATAGACCTTCTTGTTGTGAAATAAATGAATGGCTCTCGTAATAAAGTTTATTCACAGAATTTTTCTGGATATTATAGCGATTGTAACGATCTAGATAATAACAACACAATTAGTTTAAGGTAGATAACTGGTAGACTTGAGAGATGACCGAAGAATAATAAAATACTAGAGAAATATAGCATTCTCGCGATTGCTGTCACTGTCAAGTCTACCAATACGCCTAAAATTAATAATTATTGAAAAATCAATTAAATATAAATTAATAATTAATCAGCGTAACTTAACATTACAAAGATAAAATAAATTAAAAGATTAAATCCTTACTTGCAATGCTGCGTCTTATAACAATAACTTAAAACTAGTCTCACAAAATACAATAATGCATAAACTAACAAGTTTTACAACATTTGCGTTGCGCTTTGATAACAATTATTCACAAGTACAAATACAAATTTAATATGTACAGGGTAAACCGTAACAGTTGCGAAATGAAAATGTTTTTAATGTTGGCATATGTTATATCAGTGTCCATGCGACAGGTTCGGTGCGTAGCATGTCGCGATTCAGAGTTAGATAGGTCCCTAATAAACGAGCTGTAATATGTAGCTTCGCTTAAGAACAATTGGAGTTGTTTTAGTGAAGAAAGTTTGGGAACATCACGAATCGCTTCAATAGCTTTGTCCAATTTGTGTACACCTTGGCTGTCTATTTTATGAACCAAAAATTCCAAGGAAGGTACAGCAAAAATGCATTTGTTACGGTTCGGTTTAAGACCATATTGTTTCATACGCTTTAGTAACCTGTTACCTAGGTATTAGATTTTCACCGCTATCGGCAAAAAGAAGAACACCATCAAAGAAGTTGATAACGTCTGGTGAACCGATATACTGTGCGAGTCGGGCGAACTAATTCATGTGTTGAGGGTTAAAGCATGACCAAACTCTTCACTTACTGTCAAATGTGTGTAGGCGTCAGTAATATCTAGGTGACAAGAGACCGCGCTTTTTATTTGGTTGAACAGGTGTTCGGCTCTTGGCATGGGGTGTTCATCGATAATTATTCGTGTATTCAGCGTTTGTTTGTAATTCTCGGTGATACATAGTCTGCCATTTTTTTTCGTAACGATGTATATAGTTGATTACCATTCTGAATGTTCCACACATTTGTTGAATCCTGAATGAATTTTAGCAACAATTTTTCACACAACGCTAGAAAAACTTCGCGTGCACGTGAGAACACTGGAGTCGCATCGGTTTTGAAGTGTATTTCAGCTGGTGGTCTAGTAAGCTTGCCGGCTGTGTTACTGAAGATGTCCTTATGACGAGTCAGAATTATGTCAAGCTGTTTTTTTGGTTTGGTAACAGATTGGGAGAAGTAATTATTAATTATTTTAAAACTTTGTACATTTTTTGGTATTTGGCGGATTCAACATTTTCGGAATTCCAGTTTCAAGATTTGCCAACATTTGAAAGCTACCTAATTATGTACTACAATCAGTCAAGTGAATCAAAAGAAAAAAACAATATGTAGACATTGGATATAAACGATATTGTTCTACTTGTTTTAAGCCACTGAAGTAGATGAGGAAGACTTTAAGACTTTTTAAGACCATCTTTTAAATAACCTTAATTCCCCAACATAGTGACGGTTAATAGACTTGATCCTATCTCTAAAGTTAATTCAATGACACCAACAAGAAGGATCTACAGAATAATAATAGCATACATTAACTCTCGTAATTCCTGCTCCATATTTTATTATTAATCTACAAAAAACTAATCTTGACTGGTAAGAGTGTTATAAATATTATATAACAAGTAAGGTGAAAGTTTTCATTACTGCCGAAAGGAACGATAGTTAGCTCAGAAATTACTTGCGACAGTATGAAATTTCAACCGAGTTATGTATACTATTTTATTCACAACCATTAGTTTTTTGTTTATACTTATAAGTATATTTATTTTTCACTTCATTATAATTTACTCATAAAGCCTAGGATGCGAGATACATAAACATATGCATAATAACCGGTAGATTCACAGTTTTTCACAGTATTAACAACACAAAAATACGAAGTTACAGTTTTAAAACGAAACACCTGAATAACACGCCGATTTCAGTTTCTAGAGGAACAATTATGATGCGAAAGCTGTCATTGCACCCCCTTTAAAGAAGGCCTCCACCAATTTCTTCAAATTGGAACATGGGTCGAATTAAAAATGATTAGAAAGGACAACAAATTACTTAACTAACTGTTCAAAATGCCCACCTCCGATTCGATATTTGCACGAACGGTTTGCAACATTTGTCGTGTGATTTACATTCATGCAATTTGTGCTTTTATTTCTGCCAAATTTGTCGGTTCAGTAGCATAAACTTTTGTGCTAACGTAATCCCAAAAAAAGTCAATGGTGTTAAATCGGAGAATCGAGCACGCCAATAAATGGATCTTCTCGTACCAATCAATAACTCTCCTACTCGGATATCATAATATGTAGTTGCACCATCTTGGTGAAAAAATATCAAATCTTCAGATACATTTTTTCTTCAAATTCCTGATAAGTTCCATCGCGTTAATATTTATGCAAGAATGATTATTAAAATTATGAGCGGCTACCCTGACACAATCGTTGTTATTACGAAAGTATAACTTCAGAAGTGTTTGTCTTTCGTTTAAATTTTTGTAATTACGTATTTTAGAACAATTTTAATAACTTGATTTACTGTACTTACGTTTTTTCTTCTCAGGTGGCTATATATAGTTTTAATTTAATAAATATTACTTCATGTAAATTTTCCGATGTATTACTCGTCACACAATTGAAAAAATGCTAAGGCAATATGATATCTGTCCTGTCCAATGATGTTCCCTTTTCAAAAAATTGAAAGTCTTGGGAAGAAGTAACTGCTGTCATTTTCATGCCAAAAGTTGTCTCCCTAGAAAGTAAAATCGACGTGCTTTGGGATTTTATCAGGAAATGATTATTACAAGAATTATTTAGAGTGCATCGTTTTAAAACGGACGCTCTGTATAAAAAATAATTTAACCGAACTTTTTTTTAAATCATTCGTTGCGTTGACAAGCGCCAAAAATCTCCATTATAAAAACAACTTAATATTAAATATACAGTGTGTATCTGAATTCTTTGGCCAAACTTTACCCACATGATGTATGGAACAAAACTATAAAAAAGTTCCCACAAACATATGTTGAAAAATGATGTAAAAAGTTACACGCCAATTTAAAAAATTCGAATTATCGCTAGAATTTGTTAATAAAACAGTATAAAAAGTTCAATATCGTATGCGATTTGTTAATAATTGCATACTTCATTAAATGTGCTATACACGTTAAAATAAGTGCTCGTAATATCTTCCTTCAATAGCAATACAGGCTTCGCATCGTCGAACCATTGATTGTCGAACTCGCTCAAGAATTCCGATGGTATTCGGGATTACAGAAAATCAGTTTCAGTAAAACCTGTTGTATGTGGTAGGGGTACCGCAGCTGTTCATGCAGAATCCTTCATACCGTACTGTGCGAAGACTCTACTCTAAAGGGTCATTCGGTATGATATCAACACACTAAAATAAAAAAATCACCATAGCTTTTCTCCTAATTGAGCTAGAAAGATGGGAGTAGTGTCATTTTACTCAGTTTTAAATGCTCTTTCTTTTGATGTAGAATACAACATACTTTGTTATAAAAAATGTTATAAAGTGTTTTTGAGAAATCTAACTCAAAATTTTGATTTTGATTTTCTCAAAAAGTACATTTTTGAAAATTTTTAGTTATTTTCTACAAATAGTTTATACTCTTGGTAAGTGACTCAAAATTATAAAGTAAGAAGCTAATGGGCTCATAGTTAAATAATAATTTAAAAAAAAAAGTGTTTTATAAGTTTTTGTATATGTTTAATACTAATTAAGTAAAGTTAGGGTACACCTAACTTTACTTAATTTATTTACGATGATTACTATAATTAATTACGTAGTTAAGAGAGTTACAAATAATATAATAAAGAATAATGTGACTAATAGTGGGTAGTTTTGTTGATTGCTTCATGAGCTGCAAAAATCCTCGAACATTCAAATTGAGACAGGCCCACTTTCAAGGTGTTATATTGTTTAGTCTGCATCTGCAGTTCCTATGAGTAGAATGTCAGTACATAAAATGTAGGTGTTTAAAAGTAAACAATTTTTTGTGCTCAAATAAGTTAAAGTATAAGTTCTATTAATTCCTTAAAACTAATTTTTATATGTAGTGAGTGTCTACAATAATATTATTTTGTAAGTACTACATGATAAACATTTATTGCAGCTGTTTAAAAAACTCAATGAAAAGTTTAAAAAAAGTTTTAAAACAGACAATGGAAAGGAAAAACAAATTCATTAAATTACAATATTTTAACCCGCTAAGCAAAACTAATCACACAATTAGGGATAAAAAGATACCGAGAAATGTAACATCTTGGATATTAAACTTATATCCTGAAATTCCAAAAGAAGCCAAAATTTGTGATTTTTGTAGGAAAGAAATTAGACATTTAAAGGTAGACAATACTAATCAACCTGCCCCCTGACCTGTCTTGTTCTCCAATCAACACTAGTGAAGAATACAGTTCTCAGCCACATGAACCAATCTATTCCTTTAGAACTAAAAATTGTAATAGAAAAATTGAACACTTCAATAGTTGAACTAGAAGAGTCTCCAATTAACGTTAAGAAAGTTCACTCTAAGCATTATTCTACAGAGAAAGTAAAAAAGATACACTCTGCATTGAAGCGTAAACTCTTTTTAGCAGCTGAAGATTCATCTTATGATGGTGAGAATCTAGATGAGTCAGTTTTACAAAACCTCAAAAAAAAGTTTTCTACATCAACAAAGAGACTTAAGAAGTTCATGATACTTACGTGTCTCACTAAATTATATGGTGAGACAGACCAAAAAAAATATTAAAAGAAAAGGGTATTTTAGAAAGCCTTAACCCAAAGCCTGGAAAGACTTTTTCAAAAGCTTTTGACGATACCGTTAAGTCATTTTATTAAAGTGATGATATAAGCAGAATAATTCCCGGTATTAAGGACTGTTTGACTGTGGTCGATTCAAATATAATTAAAACAAAAATGTCAAAACGACTAATATAGTGTATCTTCAGGAAACTTGTTTACTGTTTAAGGAAAGATTCTCAGATATTACAATAGGTTTTTCAAAATTTGCCGAGACCAAAACATTACATACTGGCAGGCCAAAGTGGTACACATTCAGTCTGTGTACGCACAATCCACCAGAACTTGAAGTTAATGATAGAAAATACAAAATTAGGAGCTTTGACAAATAAACAACTAAATACTTATAAACACTGTTTGGCAAATATTTGGTGTAATCCATCATACATTAATTGCTATACAACTGAATGCACAGAATGCCCAGGTGTTGCCCCAATCCGCAAAATCATTGAAGAAGCTTTTGAAAAAAATCTTATTGAAAATGTCATTTATCGTCAATGGGTGTCTGTTGATCGTTGCAGTCTCAAAACTTTACAGAAATCTAACCAGGATTTTATAAATATTTTCTGTAACAAACTGGTCATTTTAAAAAAGCACCATTTTATTGCAAAGTAGCAGTCATAATTCATTAATGATAAAAAATTAAAGAGTCTGAGTTTGTAGTAAACCTAGATTTTTCTGAAAACTATAATATTGTCGTTCAGGACGAAACTCAAAGTTTCCACTGGGCAAGTGATCATGTGACATTCCACATATTTGTAATTTATTACAGAAAGAGTAATCAGCTTAATCATTTAAGTTTTGTTGTAGTTTCACCATGTTTGGAGCATAACAGTTTCCGTGTATATACATTCCAGAAAAAAAAAGTTGTCGAATTCATGACAACAAAGTTTCAATTAGTGTAAAAAATTTTTTTTATTACTCAGATAGATACACTGCACAATATAAAAATAAGAAAAACCTTATCAACTTATGTTATCATAAGCAGGACTTTGGTGTAAAGGCAGAATGGCATTTTTCCGCTACTGCCCATGGAAAAGGTTCATGTGATGAAGTTGGCGGTTACTACGTCCATATGACGACAAAATTTTAACACCTATCCAACTTTATGAATAGGCAGTTGAAAATGTATCTAGTCTTAATTTCACTTTTTCCACACAAGATGAGTATGTTGAGTCTGAGAAATTTCTGAATAACAGTTTCAGCGAACCAGTAACTATTAAGGGAACACAGCAACGTCATGCTTGTATGCCTGTAAATTCAAGTGTGTCAAAAATATGTGTAAAAATATTCTATGAAGATACAACAGAGGAAACAGTGATCATCCAAAAAATGCACTGAAAAACTACAAATCGCAGTTACTGGATATATAACCGCTGTATAAGATTAAAAGTCGTGGCTAGGATATGTGGTCGAGAAGAATAAAGAAGATGAACTAAAAGTGACATTTCTGCATCCTGCTGGTCTTTCATCACTATTTTCATATCCAAGAAAACCGGACATATTGTGGATACCACTGACAGATGTACTTTGTAAAGTTGATACCACCACCCATACAGGAAGGATTTATGTAATAACATCTAAAGAAGTCATAAAAATTTCACAAATCATCATAAGATGTAAGTGTTAAAAATTTAATTTTAAGTTCATAATTAATGTAATATAGTAAAAAAATCCCATTTTTAAAATTAATATTTAACTATAAACCCATTAGCCTCCCACTTTGAAATTTTGAGAATCACTTATCAAAAGTATAAACTGTTTGTAGAAAATATTTAAACATTTTCAAAAATGTACTTTTTGAGAAAATCAAAATCAAAACTTTGAATTGGATTTCTCAAAAACGCTTTTTATAACAAAGTATGTTGTGTCGTACATCATAAATGACACTGCCATCTTTCTAGCTCAATTATGAGAAAAGCTATGGTGATTTAAAACATGTCGGTTAGGTTTTTTTGACGGATTTTGAGAAACTTTACACAGTTGTAATTTTGAAACCGTTTGAGATATTTGAAAAAAAATTGAATTTTTCTTAATCTCTATGTTGACATCATTCATAAATTCTAAAGTGGCCAGGTTTATACCCACAAAGTCTGAAATGTGGTGGAGCATCGGCATGCATAAACCATAAGTCACGGTATGTTTCAACTAAACGTCCTCAAGTAAAATAAGTAGATTACTTTCCAAAAAACTCCTGTAATTTGGCCCATTTAATCTATCTTGCAAAAACATTGTTGCTATTAATTAATCGCCAACGTCAGCCCAAACGTTGCATGAAAAAGTTTGTTCGGATTGGCACAATGGTGTCGAAACTAGTTACAAAATGTGATCAAAAATCACCTTCACTAAGCCCCTGCACTAGCTGTATGTGGGTACGGTAGCTGTTCATGCAGAATCCTTCATACCGTACTATGCAAAGCATCAGCTTCTAAAGATAACTTCCTCGTACTGAATTTAGAATTCTCCGGAATTCTATTGAGTATAATTTCTTCGAACTTCGACGTTATGATGCTTTTTTGAACCCCACAACTCAAAGTATTGAGTTTAAAATTTGTGCTTAACTTTTATACATCACGTGGGTAAAGTTTGGCCAAGCAATTAAGATACACCCTGTATAGTAATTGATTAATACATTTACGATTATAGGAAAAAGTCTCAGTATCACATTTCATAAAAACTTGATCAATATATTACTTTGTAAATACACCTTTTATTTGTCTGTACTTAAGTTTTCTATCATTGTTGACGATTTTTATTTTTTTTTATTGGTTAATTGCCAATTTTGACGTTTATAAAAAAATGATTAAAATTACTTCTAAATATGTCACATTTCGACCGTTGAATCGATAGTGACGGTTAGAAATGCTCAAATTTCCAACTTTTTGTAAGTGAATAATTTGAATATTACTATAATTATTGTGAATATTCATTAATACCATAAGTATCCAATTTTGAAAATTTTAGTTTATACAAAAAAAGTTACGTTAAATTATAGCTCGTTACAAGCTGAAAAAACAACCAAACAACAAATTAATACCTTTTTTTGTTTTTTGAAGAATCGGCTTTTTAGAACTAAAAATCTAATTCAAGGTAAAATTTTTGTGATTACAATGAATAAAAGAATAATAGATAAAAAATGATCAACTTGAATTTATTTTTTTTTGTTGATTTCAGGTGGAATATTAAAACCACGTACAAATTTACATCCTACAGCAACTTTTGGTAAAAAAAATCGTTTCTCTTACAATATTCATCCGTTCCAGTCATATTAGACTTTTTCTCTTTCCCGAAGTCAAGATTAGGTTGAAGGAACAATGATTCAAGTGATACAAACGGTGCTGTCAAACAAAAGTTTCAGAGAAACTATTTGAAGATAAATTATTCTATTTATTAATTACAAAAACTTTTGTATAACATCTCGTAAATTGTACGTAAACATTGTTTGTGCTAAATACAGCAATAAACACTCAATTACAATATAAACACGTTTTTATCTTTGACATTACAGTTATTGTAAACAGTATTTTCGAACTTCTTAAATTGATGGTTAGGATATGGAACATCAAAGTACGAATACTATTTAAAAATCACATTTTAAAGTGGACTCAAATCTAGCATAAATATGTACAAAAAACATGCTATGTTTGTTTAATATGAACCGTATCATGCGACTGTCATGTTCTCAGTATCAATACTGTTTGTGCGGTCAAACTCAGTCGTCAAAACATGTTTTACGCAATATTCGATGATCTATTAGTCTTTAGAATCGTAAAAAATGGTTTTGACAACAAGTCGAAGTTGAAATACTTAAGAAAGAAGAATTAGTTTATGATATGTCTTCTGTAGTCATCCAAACAACCGAGCAACCATGACGTACGGTCTATGAATGTTTGTACTACCTGATAGCAACAAAAGAGAGAAACTACGAGTAAACACCCCATGCTCGCCTGGATCAGACAGAATTACTTTCTATATCTACGAGAGCATTTCCAAAGTAAGAAGCTTTTCCACATATTAACGTAAATTAGCGTATGCTTTAACAATTTATGTCCCAGCTTTAGAGTACCTACGACACTAACTACGGGAAGATTTCCCAAAAACTGACGTCTTCCATTCTTTTTCTTTAAAGAATGCGTTGTATATTACATTGAAACCGACTAAAAGTTTTCATACTGTAAGATATATTTTCATTGTAAAAACACATTTACTTAAAAAAAATGACCCTTGTAATATATTCTAATACAGTAAAAAGAAAAGTTAAGCAAAGGCGTACGTAGCAACTCAAATCAGTTATGACGTGTCAAAATACTCGGTCAAAATCCACAATTCTTGAATGACCTATCGTGTGAATCGTGCGTGAAATACCTACAAGTTTCTTATTGAAGCAAGGCAGGAGTATACACGTTGCTCGAACAAGTAACGAGTCGGACAATATATACCAATTCGTTTAATAAAAAAATGCAAATGAATCAAAGCTATAAGTAAAACAACCTTGGCCTTGCCGAGTTCATTAACAAGGCTTATTGTAATCACATTTAAAAACTAAAATAAAACTTTTTTACTAGATATTAAAATAGTATGCAAATACTATCGAAATCTTTATTGACTATATTCTGTTTAACGCATAAAAACCGCATTTTAATAAAAGGTCATCGACTATTCAAATATACTTTTGGAGCGAGACAAGAAAACCGTTACTCTGCTTCCTTTCGTTCACCAATAACACTCCTCCAAAGACAAACGCACTTATTATAACAAAAAAATAATTAAAAGTCGCAGTCTTGTTTAATTATAGATGGGTATAACTAGCTAATGTACAATGTTCTAAAACTGTTAATGTCAGTAATCTTAGGTAAATATAGTCTTTAAGCGCAAAGATAAGAAAAAAATGTTGTGTAGAATGTTGGATTTAGGCCAAGATTTAATTTTAACGTTAACACGTGATGCTGCTAACCTGAAGCATGCGTCGCTTCCAACATTACAAACGATTTCTCTTTACATATTCTCGTACTATAGAATTTTATCTGTGAAAACAACAAAATAAGATTATTCACGTCAAATATTTGAGTTGGTGTATGTGACACAATTTTTTTTAATTAGCACGCTGTGTACAATTATGGAAGCAATGTTCTAATTAGATAGTGTTTACAATTTAATTATAATCAATTACGCTGACAGGGATTGGACAATTATCAACATTCATCATAAGTGTGATGTTTTATTACTCAATCGATTCATCTGCTAAAGCACAAATTATAATTATCTGTAGCGTGCAAGTAATTCTTTCAGTTATGTAATGCATCTTCTAGTTTTACCAATTGGGCAAAACAACATCAAGGATTTCTAAAATTAATTTCCTATTTATATAATGCATAGGTGAAGGATAATGTGGATATAAACATAATCCAAAAATCAACACCGAATAATTACCTATTATTTTTCTACATTTTGTAAGTAACGATATGGATGAATATGATATGTCATAACTATGCATCTAACAGTTTACCTTGATGCAATCATTTAAGGAATTTAAGAGTAAACAAAGAGTAAGATTAGCAAATATCTAAAAATGATATAAATTAACGATCTCTTAATGGGCCTTTAAATTTGAGGAATTTTCCAAAAAGCCTGTTTTCTAGGTAATGAAATTTATGCAATCTTGGCTATTTTAGGAAATACCCACATTATAAGTAAATAACTTAATGGGTTTATTAGTAATATAAAATTTGGAAATTAACTTAAAAGAGGACCGTGTGAAAGATACGTACAATAACAAGGCCATCGGAAATCAGGTTTACGTAACAGTTGGTTGAATTTTCAATTGTGGCATCACTTACATAATCTTCACAATTTACATAAAATTTTTCAAATTTCCCTCGTAATCGGTTTTTTCAAATAAAAGATCCTTGCATTTACTATATTTGAAATTTCCAATGTGTCATCGTTGAATAGCTTTTAGTAATAGCAGTGATAAATAAACGATTTGTTTTCCCAAAAAAAGTGCAAAAGTCGATACAGAATAGTTGGAAATTCGTCTGAAAATTTTTAGTAATAAATTACTTACGGCTGTTTCGATAAATCTACTGCTTGTTATACGAAATAGGGCCATTATACACTATAATATTATTTCAAAATTATTGTCACTAAAATAATTTTCTTCACAACAGACCGGTTAAGATGTCATTCAATCAACAAATCAAATACGGATCTCCCACTATGGCAACCACGCGCATATAACTGAATGTGATGGGGAATCTCATGTGTTACGTTGTTGGCAATCTAATACGATAGGTGACGCTGTCTGTTTTGCATAATGCGCGCGCTAATTTTTATCGATTATCTAGAGCCGTCTGGAGCAAAGACCAACATTCGCTAGATTCACTATACGAATTACGTTTAATCAATATTAAGTACTACCATTGTACTACTATTTGAAAAAAGAATTTTAATAAAAATACAGTGTAATCTAGAAATGTCGACAGACAAATAGGTACCTATAATAGGGCTTTGGAAGAGGAAGTTATAAAGAACTTAAATGCAAGACATTCGAAATTGTAGAATTTTGTAGTGTTTATAATAATGAATTAATTTAGCGTGTATTAGGTACTTCATCTTAAAGACCAAATTTTGTGAAACTAAAATTCACTGTATAAACAAAATAACAAAAATCTTTTAAAAAAGACAATAATAAATTATTAGAAGCAATTGTATTCAGGTTTTCATGACCGTTGTTTTTGATTTAGTTTGTTATACAATTTAAGTTTTTTTCTGGAGACGTAATAACTTTTTCACCAAAATTTTGTAAATATTGCAATTCTTTAACAAGTTCCACGGCAGTGCATTGCGAGTTTTATCGTTTATTAAATTTTCAACTTTTTGACATAATTCTAATTGTTCGTTTTCAGAATAATTTTTAAATTTATCAATATTCCATAAAAACGCGAAATTATTAGAATAAGAAAAAAGTAATTGGAATCTCTCATCCACTGATGTTATGATTACATCTAGAGCATTAAAAAAACAATCAATTTTGAACTTTAAAGTTTCGCCGTGGGGACCCGTTCATCGTCACATTCATAATCAACCTGTTTGTTTTTTGAATTTAGGTTCTATGTCTAAGCTGGATGCTATTGCTTTAGCATCAATCAATAAATCATTAAAGCCTCTATCGGAGCGATAATCCTTCAAAAAATTATTCAAATTATTTAAATGATTACAACACACTGAGCAACATTAAAGTTCGGTTTTTGAATAATTTTACTAACAATATTAACTTTACTTAAAATATTATACCACAATATAAGAATGCAAATGAAGTCAAAATTTTGCAATTTTTTGGCCAACGATGCTACCAAATTTTTTACGTTATTTTCAAAGTTTCTTTTGTTTATTTCAAACAGAGCATCATAAACCTCCCCAAGTTGATACTTTAAAGGAGTTATTGCATCTATTCTACTAGACCATCGAGTATCCGAAAAAGGTTTTAAAGTTAAATTTGTTACATTGGATAAATTAGATTTCAGAATTGACCAGCGTTTAGTAAAAGCTGAAAAAAATACAAACAGTTCTTAAACTAAAGAAATAAAATTGATGCTCAAAGTATTCGATTTTGCGGCATTTGACGACTAAATTTAGGGTATGATTGCCACAAGGAACAAAGAAAGCTCGAGGATTGAAATCCAAATGTTTTTTGCCTACCACGCATATTTGCCCCATTGTACCGTAACCCTGACCCCGCAAATCGTTGATATTTAACCCTTCTTATTCTAACGCCGACAAGAAAAATTGTCAACCCTTCACTTGACACATCATACTATAAGACATAATAATAAAAAATGTTCTTCTATACTAATTCCCGTGCTTTTAAATTAACAAATCTTATACAAACTAAAATTTGTTCTTGGTAACTAGAGTCAGGAGTGCAGTCTAATAATATGAAATAATATTTTGCCTTTTTAGTTAGTTCTAAAATTTTAGATTTGACATTTTCACGGATCAAGTTGATTACTTCATTTTGTATTTTATCCCCGAGATAGTTTTTGTGATCTTTTACTTAAAAGTATTTTGTATGTTCTGACATAATCGGGTCGAATTTGGAAATCATTTCTATGCATTGTAAAAAGTTACTATTGTTTTTTCTCAAACAGCTTATTACTACTTTCACGAAAAGTTAAGTTTTGCTGACCTAAAAACTGAATCACGTAGAAAATTCTTTCTATAACAGCATGTCAGTATTTAGTTTCTCTGTTTATTACATTTTGAATTTTAGAATCAATTATTTCATTTTTATTAAAACGGTTCGAAAGATCTAGCAATTTTAGAATATTTTCGATACGTAACTTGCTCTTTTCATGAATGCTTAAATGTTCATTTAAATGCTGCCAGTCATTGCAACCAGTTTCATCACTAAGGCGAACAGATTTCAAATCGCTGTCCGTTAAAAATTTTGCAGCAGAAGCAGTAAAGTGAATTTTTTACCAAAAACGTTCAATTTCTTCTTTGCTCGGTAAAATTCTAATGAAGTAACTATTGGAACATTTATACGCTCCAACTCCGAACTATTTCTCAGATAAATATCCTTTTTGTTTTGATACTGAGCAGGGCCACGTTCTACTACCTCTTGAATATTATTTGGACGTAATTTCTTTGGCCATAGTGCAGCATCTTTCAAAAGTTGACTCATATTTTCCGTTCAGGTAATTTTTTGAAGGTGTTGATTTCTCATTATCAGCGGAACTTGAAGATGTTGATGGATTGCTTTCTCGAAGATCAGTTTCTTGTCTGCTGCTGATACTTGTTTCAAGTACAGCTTCAGAATATTGAGATTCAGCTGTATTATTGTTGTTATTAATATTTGGCAAAGTAGACTCGGGTTTTGAAAAAAAAATGCATAATTTTGACATGACTTTCCAGTTCTTTCTCTCTGTTTCTTTTATTCAGCAAATTTTGGTATCCATACAATTTCTTCTTTTATTCTGACATCCTGTATACCGTAAAAAAATTAATAAGTAAGTAAACAAATTGACAAATTATTCATGAAAATTGGAAATGTTTCGACGTCGCAAAATCAAACTCGAAAGTATTTTCTCAACATTACTTATTTCAAGTTATTTTAAAATTTATAAATAGTAATATTACCGCTTATCAATTATTCTGTTTGAATTTACTTCAATTAACGATGATGTTTATATAATCAAATATAAAGGATTTTTGAGATGCAAGTTTTTTTTTAATGTTTTAATAAATCTAAAATAAAAAATAAATTTTTTATGAACTCACCTTAATTCAGAACACAAAACACATTACTATAAGGTCTGTAAAACTACAAAAACACTAAAAGTATCAAAAGCAGATATCTTTTACCCCATGCACGTTTTCACTTCGCTAAGTTAATTATCGATCCGGCATCAGGCAACAAATGAAATCGCGACCGATGCAGCGCTTAAATATATAAAGTCTTGTACATTGCAAGCTTAGACAAGAAAAAAACGCTTGTTTGCTCGTTGCAAGTCAAATTTCAAGTTCAAACATGAATAAAATCAGATTTGTTTGAGTTCACACAATTTATGTTACGTATTCTTTCGAACAAATGCTATTATTGCGTACTCTCATTTGGAAAATATATGATTTTTGAGTAAGTAATTCGGTTCCCTCGTCTCAAAGAGTAAAAATAAACAAATAAAAACAGGTGTAATAGCTAGCAATTCCTTACTGGTTTTTCTATTATAAATTTTATTTTGACAATGTTGTTTGTTGCTTTATCTTTTTTTTACTTTTGAGTCTTGATGTGCCATCGGCGCTGTCGTGCACCACACGACTTTACCCTTATGTACGGCGCGGGACTGGACTGATGTCGTCTTCTATCCCACGTTATTGTTTTTAAGCTTGACTCTTTTATTTAATTTATGGTTTGACCAGTGGCGGCTGGTGGTCAATCATACAAGAGGGTCATTTAAAAAAAACGCAATGATCGCAAAAAGGCTAAAAAACATTCTTACAGTAACCTGATTTATATTTAAGATCAATTATGTTTAAAATTTAAGATATTCGTCTATAATTACAATTACCAAAATAATCAATAGCAAGCTCATTAAAATTTACAATGATTTTTCAATGCTTAGCATAGAAATGCACATCTTTCTTGTCTCATAGTATTGCCAATTGCGTAGAAATGTTTGAATTTTTAACATAGAGAAATATCGCTCTCTTTCCACTGTAGTCATATGTAAAGTAAATTAATTGTTTTATTTAATATATGTATCTATTTTTAGTTTTTACAAACTTTTTGATTATAGTCTTTAATTGACTTCACAATTGATTTTTACTTTTTCTTTTAAATGCTATAAATCCGTAACATTATTTTACAACATAATGATTAATGCATCATCTGAAAACAGTAAATAAAAACACTAAATTTTATTATTTATTTTAATTCCACAAATCCAATCTAACGAATCATACACAGATTCCTTGAATTACTGTAAACTTCTTTATTTTTATGTTTACTGGTTGGTCGAATTTGAAGTAAAGGCCGAGGACGAGCATTAAATATAAATTCTAGATGTGTAAACAATTATTAGCTATTCATTTTTAACGTGTTGTACCACAGTTATTATGAAACAAAACTTCTGTCATATGTGATAAGAAATCTGTATTTAACACACACGTGCTGCGAAGATAACGATAGATGACGTAAGTCACGTAAGCAATGATAGCATTGCACTCAAAGATAATTGCACTGAGTATTATCTTTGGCGTAGCCGGCCGGCTGAAAACCCAGCCACAGCCAGCGAACGAATTTTAACATTTACTTATCTTCTTTTCTAACTCGCATAAAAGTGTATTATGTGTGTCTCACTCTTGATTAGAATAACTATCATCGTAATATAATGTAAGTGCGGACAAAAGTTCGTGGCAGCCTCGGATAAATTCGCAAGCTTTCGTATCTGTTGCGTTTAAATTGACAATTATTTAAACGCAAGAAATTTTAACGCTGATAATTTGATTTAAACGCAAATTTTTTGTAATTTTAAAGCAAATAAAATACCTTTCTTATTCATTTTTGGAGGGTCATTGACCAAATGACCTAATAGAGAAGCCGCCACTGGGTTTGACTCTGGCATTTGACCTCGGTCAGAATCTGTCACGCAATATAATATTACATTTTTGAAAAGTGATTAATTTCCTGCAATGAAACAGTGTTTGAGATGGGATACCACAATAAACATTCTCCCAGAAAAAATGTTTCTAGTTTTGGAAGTAACGTGATCCTAAAAAATATGCGCATTTTATACAAGAACTGAAAAGGTCTACAAACGTAGATGATAGAAACGTTTTTACGACTGTTTGTAAAGTAATGGCAATATGTTGTTTTATTAAATGTGTATACAAAGAAACAATAGTTTTGTACAAAGCTATAACTACGTTAACTAACTAATTAACTAAGAACACTTCTCGCGTCACGCGTACTGAAACCCTGACTTTACTTAACTTAGAGTCGCTGGTTTTGCACACTAGATGGCGTTTGCCAATGCATCCGGTTTAGTTTAATTTTATTCAGCACTACCCCCTAAACTAAACCTTCAAAAACAAAAATTCCGGTTATACGCCGAGTCCAATATTGGAACACATATTCTTAAAAACCTTCTGGTTTAAGGGTTTAGTGAACATATCTCCAAGTTGATCTTTGGAACGAACGTATTCTACTTCTAAAGTACCATTTTGATAAAGTTCACGCACAAAATAGTAACGCACTTCAATGTGCTTGAAACGTTTGTGAAACTCGGGATTCTTTACTAGTTTAATAGCACTCGCGTTATCAACAAACAATACAGGCACATATTTCTTTTCACTAATCTCGAATAACAATCGTTTTAACCACACTAATTCCTTCGCACCTTCACTAGCAGCGACGAATTCTGCTTCGGTAGTGGATAATGCGATTGACTTTTGTAACTGAGAAGTCCATGTCACAGCTGTACCGCCAACTAATGACACAAATCCATTTGTTGACCGTCTAGTTTTGATGTCTCCAGCAAAATCGGCATCTGAGTACGCACATAATGAACCTCCTAACGAACTGTAGTTTAATCCAACTTCTGAAGTACCACGAAGGTACCTGAAAATACGCTTAACACAGTTCCAATAGAAAGATGTGGGCGCACCCATTGATCGAGCAACTTCCGAAACTGCGTAGGCAATATCGGGGCGAGTAGCAGAAACCAAGTACATAAATGATCTTACTGCGGACTGAAACGGAACGGAACTATCGAGAGCACCGTTGGATGTACTGTCTGGTTGTGCATTAACAGAAGGTGTCTTTGTTGGTTTGGATTCGACCATGTCAAAACGTTGTAATAATTTCTTAATGTAAGTTTTCTGTGAAACGAACAGTCCGGATTCTCGTTGCTCAATTTGCATACCTAAAAATGAATCCAAAGATCCTACTGTTATCTTAAATTCTACTTCGAGTAATTTCCAATACGAGTTGACCGCATCTTGTGTTGAACCTGCGATGAGACCATCGTCGGTCGACGTAAATTGCTACCAATAATTTCTCTGTTTGATTCTGTCAAATGTAAATGCACGGATCAGCTGTCGAACAAACAAAACCATTTCTTTCCATAAAAGAGTGAAATTTGTTGTTCCATCACCGAAGAGATTGTTTCAGACCGTATAAAGATTTATTTAAACGACAAACACGACCTGATCCATCATAAAACCTTCCGGTTGTGTCATGTAAATCACTGCATCTATGTTTCCATACAAGAACGCTGTTTTTACGTCAAATTGGCTAAGCACTAATTTTTCTTCGGTTGCGATTAAGGTACGAATCGCGTCGTCGTCGTAACTAGCAACCGGACTAAAAATCTCATCATACTCGACTCCTGCACGTTGAAATATCCCACGAATAACCAAACGAGCACGATAGCGATCTATCGAACCATCAGGTTTGTATTTCACACGAAGCACCCAACGGTTATCTATAACACGCTTGTCTTCCGGTAAAGATACCAAATCCCAAGTTTCATTTTCTTCAAAAGCGCTCATTTCTTCATTCATAGCACACAACCATTTGTCTGAATCGTGACTTTTCATAGCATCACTGAAATTGGTCGGAGCAAGTTCTTCGTGGACTGCTTTTGTTAAACATGCTATTGTACATTGTACATTGCTTGGGAACGATGGGCTTGATAGCCTACTTCATACTCCTCAAATTTAGCTGGCGGATTAATTGTGCGAACCGGAAGTTTATTCTGGACTTCACCTTGAGGTATCAAGTTAATTTCATCTGATTCCGGATTACTACTCGAGGGTTACTGATTTGTTGACTATTCTTTTTCTATTTCTTCCTCGATGTGTCCGCATTCAAATTCAATCAAATCGTTCGTTGTGCATAATTTTTCCGGACGAAAATCTATGTTGCGCGATTTAATTATGCGATGTTGAGACGGTACCCATATATTGTAACCATCCTTGACGTTTACATAACCGATGAAGTGCCCAAAAACTGCTTTATTATCGAATTTTGATCGAAACTTCTTTGGTATGTTTACGTAACATTCTGAACCAAAAATGCACAAATAATCTAAACTGTTAAATATTCTACCGTGCCATAACTCGAACGGAGTTTTACCTTGAACACTTGACTTTCCGGTGCGGTTAATTAAAAACCTAGCAGTGTCACATGCATGAGCCCAAAACGATTTTGGTAATTTACTGATTGAAAGCATTGAACGCGCTAGTTCAACTACGTGTCGGTTTCATTGTTCCGCGACGCCGTTTTGTTCTGGCGTATCCGGACACGTTAAACGAAATTCGACAACGCGATCGCGCAACTCTTTTAATACTTCTTTACAATTTAACACTTCTTTACAATCAAATGCACGACCACCGTCGGAACGAAAAACTTTAACTTTGTGACCAGCGGTGTCACATTCATTTAACAATGTTTTCAAATTTTCAATCACTTCTAACTTACGTTTCATAAAGTTTATACGGACAAACCGCGAATAATCGTCTTTAAAAACTACATAATAACGAAAACCATTTATGGAGTCAACGATATAGGACCGTTTACATCAGCGTTAATTAATTCACCCACCTCTTGTGGACGATTTTCACGAGCACAAAACGGTTTTCGGTGTGATTTTCCGAGAATACATCCATCACAGAAGGAAGAGGTATTGGAACATTTGACGTTTATACCAAAACGAGATAGGACATTGCGTACGTGTCTTTTATCTTGATGTCCCAGTCGCTCGTGCCATCCTTGTAGTAATTCTTCAGAAGTTGCTAAATTAACTTCTACATTGGAATTCAAATACCAAACTCGCATATTCATTATGTACATTGTACCAATGAGTTGACCTGTTGCAACGATTTTACCGTCGCGCCAAATGTTGGCGCCTTTACTATTGAAAACAACATCATTCCATGCTCAGCAGCTTGATGAACGGAGAAAAGTTGGTGACGAGCATCTGGAATGTACCAAACGTCATGTAACGAAGCGGGCGACCATTTGTTGTTTATACACACATCAACATTAACACTGCCGGATCCGTACGCGAGCAGAAATTTATTTCCTGCTGTCTGAACGCGCTGCGGAATTGGAAATTTTTCAAATGTAGCGAAATGTTGTTTATTTGCAAATATGTGATGTCCGATGTCCAAGAATCAGCATAATCTACGTCTCCATTGACTCACAGACCGGTGGCAAGAAATGTTCCTGTTTGTTTAAACTTGTATCGGAATTATTTTTACTTGCTGCCGACTTTTCTTCCGTTGCGATTCGTTTTTTTGCAGATTGCAATAAGATGTCCTATCTTTTTGCAATATAAACACGAACGGGTTTCCTTCTTTTTCTTTGATTTGTTTACATCTTTTAATGACTTACATTCGTTTTGTTTTACGTGTAATTTAGATTTTGCATAGAAAGCGCTGATTGTTTGCGAGTTTCCGTGTGTTGTCAGCAAATTCTCAATCGAACGCAAATTCTTAATAAGCAGTTTTGTTGTTTGTTCAGCTTCTGGAACACGATACCAAGTTGACCAATAATACTGGTATTCCGATTCAAGTGTTTTAAAAATGCGATGATGCAGCAGCGATAAGGGCAGCCTTGCATTCGGATTACTTTTGCGTAATTCATCGTAAAGGTCATCGAACAGATTTGATAATCGTGAAGTTTGTTTTGTAACGGAAGTGACGTCATCTTTCGTAGTCTCGAAAAAATAATCGAATAGAGTGTATAAGCGCTGCAGTGAGGATTGCTCGAAAACTGAAATTAGGGTATCCCAAATTTCTTTCGCGTCAGTTTTCCTTCGGACATGGATAGCGGGTTCTTCATCTAGAGCTGTACCAATTATACGGGCCGCACGGGCATTATCACGTTGCCAATTGCGGTATGCGTCAGACGGTTCTTCGTCTTTTGTAGGTGACGTCGGACACACGCGTGTACTATCAACAATCGAAAATAAGCACTGTTCTTTCAAACAAACTTCAATCTGCCATTTCCACGTTTCCCACTGTTCTTCGTTTACTAATTTTCTAATGCTTACCGTACTACGAACACTATCGTCAGTTTGTTGTGCTGTCGCGGCCATTGTTTCTTTGTCACGAATATGTTACTCAATTCTTTCACAGCGAATACACTTAATAGCGAGCTCAAAGCGCATCTGGGCCCATAACCTGTTTTATTAAATGTGTATACAAAGAAACAATAGTTTTGTACAAAGCTATAATTACGTTAACTATCTAATTAACTAAGAACAGTTCTCGCGTCACGCGTACTGAAACCCTGACGTCCCTGACCAATGCCCTGACTTTACTTAACTTAGAGTCGCTGGTTTTGCACACTAGATGGCGCTTGCCAATACATCCGGTTTAATTTAATTTTATTCAGCATGTTACAATAGTAATTCTGCAAGCTATCACTAGAACGTTCTCGTTCTCCACTCTTCCTTGTGATGGAGTTGTTTTTTGAAAATACGAAGTAATGTTTAAGTGCAGATATAATATATCAAAGTAACACAAGACATTTAATAAACACATATACTGTGTACTTGTAAGACACATACGCTCCTAGATGTGACATACGAACGTGCAGCAAATAGACCGTTGATGGATCTTGTCGACATTCATACAAGATGTACATTAAACACCCAGCGGATGTACTTGTGCTACTCGTAGTAATAGAGTAAAATGTTATAGTGATGAATTTTAAATCTAATTTATTTATAAACGAAATATTTACACGATTAGAACTACACGTAACTATAATTAAATCTAACGATATTTAAGAAAAACATTAATTTACGGATAACTTCTGTTTATTTAAACCGGTATTTGCAGTAGCGGCTGGTGATTAAAGTTACAAGAGGGTCATTTCATTATTAAAACTAAAAACATTCTTACTTAATAAATGATTTATATTTATAGTTAACTAGCGGACCCGACAGACTTCGTACTGTCAAAAAGATTTTTAATATTGCAATTTTTTGTTCCTACGTATTTTATAGTTGGGGCAAAAAATTCTCCTGAACAGAACCGTCACCCTGGTGATAGGACGTTGTGAATAAAAAATAATTAAACAAAACATATTATATAAGGATTTAAAAGTAATCGCTTTATTGTTAATCATGTGAATCATAATTTTTAACAAAAAATATTTTTATTATCATTGTAGTGCTTTATGATATACGATGTTTTTTGTTTGATTACCTGGCGCATAGACAAACAAATCTGATGGTTTTCCAACACGGGAACAGGCAACATACAATTGACCATGTGAGAAACATGGGTTTTCCAGATTAATACCACAAACACTTAATGATTGCCCCTGGGACTTGTTTATGGTCATAGCAAAAGCAAGCCGCACTGGAAACTGTAGTCGTTTAAACTGAAATGGCACATCAGTCGGAATCATTGGGATGCGCGGTATGAGAACATCTTCTCCTTTATACTTTACTTTGAGTATAGTTGCTTCTATCACGTTGTTTAGTAATTTTTTTATCGCTAACCGTGTTCTGTTGCAAAGACGCGGTTGGTTGATATTTCGCAACATTATAACAACCGATCCAACCTTTAATTGAAGATTGTGAGGTGGCAATCCTGGCAAGTCCAGCGAGTTTAAAAATTCCGGTGAATAGTTGACTACATAATCATGGTTAGTAGCAGAATCAACTGATTTATATATCCTCGATTCGCCTAAACAATAATTTTACATTGCTGCAAAACCTTTGCCATTGCAGAGTTCTTCAAAATGTTGCAGGTTGGAGTTTCATTGCTTTACAAATTTAATGGCAATTTTAGTGCTGAATGGACTGTTCGACCACCTTCAAGCAAAGTTGCTGCAATTCCCGACGAAGCGAGTGCAAGTGCAATTTTATTTTGTGAGCGAATTGTTGCTAATATTATAGAAATCAAAAAAGTTATTCCTGTACCACCAGGTGCATCTAAGAAGTAAATCCCGCCAGTTTCATCATTTTTTATTTTCATAAGAGTATCAAATACATACTTCTGTTTTGCAAACTCAGTATATAAGGTTACAGAAAATCCAAGAAAAACAACACAATGTACAAACGTAAATTGACATTGACAGTTTGTTGTTGTTTTTTTCTTTATTTGATTTGACTTGAAGTCCTTCAAGCCGTACCAATGCTTTATGACTATAAAATAAGGATATTAAAACTTTTTTTAACGCGGTTTGTATTTGACTGATTTAATGACGTGAAAACTGATGCATTTTATTTCGCGTGCCCATAGTAAAACAAAAGAAATTTAATATGAACTTTATACAATAGCATGCTAAAATTGACTATGTTTTATTTATAAAATTTTTTTATCGGAAAAAGAAAATGGCTGTTTTAAAAGTTTTTCCGACAATTATTTGAATTTTTCTCGCCGTAAAAACCATCCTTGAAATCCAACGAACATTTTATAAAATTTTTTTATCGGAAAAAGAAAATGGCTGTTTCAAAAGTTTTCCCGGCAATTATTTGAATTTTTCTCGCCGTAAAAACCATTCTTGAACTCCAACGAACATTTAAAAAAAAAATTGTCAAATTGGTCCAGGCGTTGTTGAGTTATGCGCCTACCAACACATTTTGCGATTCATTTTTATATTATAGATTTATCTTTATTTGGAATAAGCAAAATGAAACGTTACATATTTATTGTTAACGATAATGTTACTAAAATATTTTTTGTTGGCAACAGTTGTTGGTATATAATTAAGTTGACTTCCTGTGTATTCCTTCTTCTGTAAGATGCTATCGAGTTGTATGGTTGTGTAAGTTAACTGATAAACTTTTCCTTTTATATTTAATAAATTAAATAGTTGTTCACAACGTAGTTGTTTGATCTACAACAGGTTATGTGCCCAGAACGTTTGTTAACTGCGGCGTTGTGAATAATTGTAGTTTTTGTGTGAACGTGAACTTTGAAAAAGGTTAGGAACCACGTGCAAGAATTTGCGAGAGAAATGGATTTCAAGACGCAAATTGAAAAACTAGAAGGAACCAGTAACTGGTCTAAATGGAAAAAGCAAATTGAACTCCTGATGTGCCACCACGAGGTATTGGAATTCATTTTGGTTAACAACGAACCAACAACGCCATCAAATGACGCCACGGTTGAAACAAAGACGGTGTATGCAGCGGAGTTGAAAAGCTATAAAAAAAAGGATGCTTTAGCTCAACTTATTCTTGTCAGTAGCATGAATGACGCAAATGTTAATTTAACGACGACGTGTAATTCTGCAAATGCTATATGGAATAAGTTGCTATCAATATATGAGCAAAGCTCTGGTCAGCGAGTAGACAGATTGATGGAAAATTTCTTTAGCTGCGAGAAGGATTTTTCAGAAGGGATAGCGGCGCACATTGCAATACTGCAACGAAATTTCAGTGAACTCAACGACGAATTAAAGAGGTTAGTCGATACAGAGTTGCCAGATCTACTTTTAATGAGCCGCATCATGTCAACACTACCACAGGCATACTTCGAGTTCAAAAGTGTATGGGAGTCTGTGCCCTTAGCTGAAAGAACGATAAACAAACTCACAGAAAGGCTTCGTCTAATTGAAATGCGATTACCGGAGAAGCAATGTGAATCAACAGCTTTGGTAGCAAAAGTGGGTAAGAAGAAAGATTATAAAAAGAAGTGTTCATCTGAGAACGTAAGCAAACGAAAATGCTTCAAGTGTCATAAAATAGGGCATAATGCTAAGGATTGTCTACGTAAAGGCATCAAAGAAGATACGTGTGAGGTGGTAGGTTCAAAACAAACCTGGAAACCTGCCGGTGAAGCATTTGTTTGTACCACAAATGGAGACGTTGATGACTGGATTGCAGATCCAGGTGCACCCGCACACATGACAAATCGAAAAGATTACTTCTTAACCTATGATGCATTCCAATTTCCAGGAAGTAAGAGTTGGAAACAGTGACATAATCCAGGCCTATGGACAAGGCATAATAAATGTGCAAATGAAAATAAATAATATGTGGATCGACAATCATTTAAGAAATGTTTGGTATGTACCAAAAGTTGGACGGAATTTGTTTTCAGTAAGCCAAACAGTGGACAAAGGTTTTGTGTTTAAAGCAAACTCGGACAAGTGTGTCTTTCTGAAAGATGAAACTGTAATGTTAGTTGGTAAACGAACAATTAAAGGTGTTTATAGTTTACAAATGCGTGTGCGTTTACCTGATCGTGCTGTTGAAGTTCTACTAGCAACTGGAGAGGAAACTCTACAGTTGTGGCATGAACGTTTGTGCCACCAAAATAAGAGACACGTAAAAAAGGTTCTCATGGAACGAGGAATCGACATAACTGTGGATGAAGAGTTCTGTGATGGATGTGTCGTTGGTAAACAGCATCGAAGAAGTTTCAGTTCAAGAGAAAACCGGCCAAATAAACCAGGTGAACAAATTCATGTAGACGTCTGTGGTCCGATGCAGGTAGAGTCGATAGGAGGTGCAAAATACTTCGTCTGCTTTAAGGATGATTTTTCAAAATTTAGAAGGCCTTTCTTCATTAAATCCAAGTCTGAAGTTACAGAATGCCTCAAAGTTTTCTTAAACGAGTGTACTGCTGCAGGACATACAGTGCGAGAATTGTTAAGTGATGGTGGAAGAGAATGTGAGAATATAGAATTCAAAAAGGTTCTTCAAAGTAAGGGTATAAACCACAGAGTAGTAATGCCGTACACGCCAGAACAAAATGGAAGTGCAGAGCGTGAAAATCGTACGCTTGTTGAATGCGCTCGCTCCATGATCCATATGAAAGGTTTGCCTATTAAACTTTGTGCAGAGGCGGTAAATACTGCTGCTTATACTTTAAACCGGACAGGACCGACTAAGGTACAAAACAAAACTCCGTATGAGTTATGGTACAATAAAGAAGGTACGACCTTAGACCACCTAAGAATCTTTGGATCACAATGCTATGTGCACATTCCGAAGCAGAAAAGACAGAAATGGGATACGAAAAGTATTATTGGTTCTGTTGTTGGCTACTGCGGTGAAAAAGATGGATATCGAATATGGATAGAATCCAAAAATAAGATTAGTCTTAGCCGAGATGTCATATTCAAAGAAGAAAAACCTCTACAAAAGCAAGTCCAAGTGTCAACACAAGAAAAATCGTTCGTTGAATTGAAGGCAGAGTCTTGTGCAGGTGCGTTGCCCTCAAGTAAAGAAGCAATTGATTCGGAGGAAGCAAATTGTGATGATGTATCAGAAGCTGGTTTAGATGATAATACAGCAACATCACATTTACAAGATGTAGATTTATCTTTACTGAAAAGACAAACCAAGAGGCCGATATACTTGCAAGATTATGTGCTTGTTGCAGAATGTGTAATTCCCGATAGTTACAGCAGTGCAATGCAAACCGAAGAAGCCCAAGAGTGGCATAAAGCCATGCATGAGGAAATGGAATCCTTACGTGAAAACAATACCTGGGAAATGGTCGACTTACCACCTAATCACAAGTTAATTGGTAATCGATGGGTCTTGCGATTAAAATACAATTCTGATGGATCAATACAACGGTTTAAAGCTAGACTGGTTGCAAAGGGTTTCTTACAGAAACATGGTTTCGATTACGATGAAACTTTTAGCCCCGTTGTACGTTTCGACACGATAAGGACAATTCTTGGTGTAGCTGTTGCTGATAATATGTACTTGAAACAGTTCGATGTGAAGACTGCCTTCTTGTATGGTTTGTTAGAAGAAGATGTGTACATGAAACAACCGGAAGGCTTCAATGATAAAAGCGGACGGGTGTGCAAATTAAGCAAAAGCCTATATGGTCTTAAACAAGCACCAAGGTGCTGGAATAAGCGTTTTGTGGACTTTCTAATAAATTTAAGTTTTGTGCAAAGTCGTGCGGACCCTTGTGTTTTTACTAAGAAAACTACAAACTCCAAAATTATAGTTGCTCTGTATGTAGATGATGGACTGATAGCTAGTACAGACAATGCAAATATAAATAGTTTTTTAAATGAACTGCAAAGACAATTCCAAGTTAAAATTAGTGAAATTGATTGTTTCGTAGGGTTAGAAATTAAAAGGCTAACGAACAATTCTATTTTTATAGGTCAAAGTAACTGCACACGAAAAATATTAAGTAAATTTAATATGCAAGAAGCAAACTCCGTGTCGACACCAGCAGAAAAGCAAGTCGATTCTGAGAATGATGATTTTGTAGCTAATGATGTTCCGTATCGTGAAGCCATAGGGAGCCTAATGTATCTGGCAGTTGCATCAAGGCCTGATATATCATATGCAGTTAGTGTCGTCTCTGAAGCATTATCAAAGCCAAAAGTGTCAGATTGGAAAGCTGTAAAACGAATTTTTCGTTATTTAAAAAGTACAATTACATATGGATTAACTTACCAAAAGGATTACAATAATCACATTCTGGAAGCCTACAGCGATGCCGATTTTGCTGGGGATGTGACTACACGAAGGTCAAGAAGTGGAATGGTTTGTAAATTACAAGGTGCTGCAATTACTTGGCACAGTAAAAAGCAAAGGTGCACTGTGCTGTCGACCATGGAAGCAGAGTACGTTGCTGCAAGTGAAGCAGTAAAAGAAGTTATTTGGCTGAAACTTCTTCTTCATGAAATTTCTGGAATGTCATCGATACCAACTTTATTTGTTGATAATCTGAGTGCAATCAAACTTGTTAAAAACCCAGAGTTTCATAAACGTTCGAAACACATCGACATAAAATTCCATTTTATTCGAGAGAATTACAATCGTGGTGAAATAAACATCGTACATATAAGTGGAGAAAATCAAGTGGCAGACGTTTTTACGAAGGTACTAGCTCGCAACAGTTTTGAAAAATTTCGATTGTTACTCGGTGTAAATAATCGTGAACAATCATAGACACTTGAATTGTTTTAAACGTAATTCGTTGTATGTATATGCTGTAAACTAACAATGGTTATTGTACTTGTACACCATATTTAAAAAAAAACATCTGTTATGTTATTTATCTACAGGATGTTTCAAATGTATTTAGTTTTAAAAGAATATTTTTGGGAGGAAGTGTTAACGATAATGTTACTAAAATATTTTTTGTTGGCAACAGTTGTTGGTATATAATTAAGTTGACTTCCTGTGTATTCCTTCTTCTGTAAGATGCTATCGAGTTGTATGGTTGTGTAAGTTAACTGATAAACTTTTCCTTTTATATTTAATAAATTAAATAGTTGTTCACAACGTAGTTGTTTGATCTACAACATTTATAATTGTAAGTTAATAATAAAACAATATTTAGTATTTTTTGGAGGGTCATTGACCAAATGACCTAATGGAAAAGCTGCCACTGGGTATTTGTTTATATCAAAAGCACGTACACACTTAACACGCCGTATTTATTTATGTTAACATACACGTTAATCACTTATTTATTTAAACCAACAAAGTTCTCTTCCGACTTGATTCGATAACTGAACTTTAGCTTCCTTTGAATAGCTTTTATATATGTTTTGTTATCTGTGTATAGAATGTTCAACATCCTTCGGTCATTATCTCAAAGCTGACAATAACTTCGAGGACGCGTCACTGCCCCCTTCTTAAAACTGTTCTCTTCCGGAACAAGAAACTGGAAGAGACTTTTCTTGACTCGACTTTCTGCTTCGATGGTAACCATTTTAACGTCTGTTCTTCAGAAGACAATCTCCAGCATGTTTCTAACTGTCCTCTAATCCAGTTGATTTAAGCCACAACCAAACTTGGCTACTGACAATTTGTTACTATTGTTGAATTCTATTTTTCTCTTGAGATTCCATAATACTTGTCACAGACTTTCGTATAACCGCTTTGTACGTGACCAGATAAAAAACGAAACGTCGGTCTTTGGAAATTATACAACCACACTATGTCGCCAGGTTTAAACCCATCATTTTGTGCCTTGACGTGAAATCTGATCTTGATTCCTGTCGCTGGCAATTTTTGTGTTTTTACAGTCTGCTTCATGTAGTTCGTCTAACTTCTTTGTCAGCGTGTAGACGTAGTCTTCTGTTCTCCAGCAACTTCTTCTTCCGGTCTTCGTCCAAATTGAAGTTCGCATGGCAGTCGTATTTCGCGACCGAGCATCACATAGAATGGTGTTACCGGGGACGTATTTGCTTCCCAAATCCCGAAAGATTGTGGGAACATCCCTGCGATGTTAATCGCTACTCTCTCTAAAGGGCTTCTCACTTTATACTTATTAATCAGTGTTTTGCGCTTCTTCGTTGAACCATTTTCTGATGCGCAGACCGTGGACTTACAGCACTATTCCATGACGTCTCCTTTGCAGTTCACGCAGTAGAATCTTTATCGAACTTTTCCCAAACTCTTGTTTACGTCAAAGTGTTCTCTATATGTACTATCATGCAGATGCTTCAACACCAGTGACACCAGTGACACCCGGCTCTTTGGCATTACCAACTGCAGTTTGTTGTTTGTATCTTCCACACTATGTAGGGATCGCTTAAGAAGACCGTCTTCTACTGCGCTCAGTATGCTTTGATGTTTTTGTCTAATGCACTCACTTCTTCCCAGATGTTGATCGTCGGCCGTTTTCTCTCCAGTTCAGGAGTAGTCATACTCTTAAAGAGTCTCGCTCCATCTTGCCACTTGTCCTTTCGGATAACGGAACTGTAATAGCCATTTTAAAGCATCCTTAGTAAAAATTTTCGCCTATAATATTTGTAAAAGTGTTTTATGAACTTGACGACTGCTAATATATTAGCAGTCGTTCAGTCAGTCAGTCAAGTTCATAAAACACTTTTACAAATATTATAGGCGAAAATTTTTACTAAGGATGCTTTAAAATGGCTATTACAGTTTCGTTATCCGAAAGGACAAGTGGCAAGATGGAGCGAGACTCTTGAAGAGTATGAAGCTCTCTCCTAGTCACGCAATAATTTCTTTCTGGCATGAACAAAACTTTACTAACATAAGAGATGACTTTTTCTTGTCATCTTGCACTTGTAAAAAAACTGCATAGTACAAATTTTCCTTCTTCTCTTGGATAACTTAAAATCGGCGAAGTGACTAAGGCTTATTGTTTTAGGTGATGGAAAGCGTTTGCGCAGTGTTCATCCCATTTAAATGCTGCTTTTCATTTAGTCAGTTTTGTCAAAGGTTTGGAAATATTGGCAAATTAGGGCACAAATCGTCTATAACAAGTACACAACACAAGAAAACTGTGAACTTAATGTTTGTCGATCGGTCATGGCCATGCTTGCACTGGTCGAACCGTGTGCGTTTCTAATTGTATAAACCATAACGCCGGCTCATCTCGCCAAAATTTAGGAATTTTAAACGTGGTCGCCATTTTGCTGATTTGCAGGTCGCCATCACCAGATTGTAAACCGTCGTTAATAGCGTTACTTGTAGCCATTATTTCGCGAAACACTTAACTTAAATAATTAACACTAATTATATACTTACTAATATTTAAAACGTGGTATTTATCGAGGTCACCAATTTAGTTGTTGCTGGTAATGGTGATTAATGAACTCTTTCTCTATATACATTTTATTTACAGTACAACGATTTGAACGAAGCCAGGCAAAGCGAAGGAAAATATGTCTTTTCCGCCAGCGCACTACTTCTACTTAATGCGGAGCATGTTTTTGCTGCCTTATTTGTAAGGCGGAAACATTCAAAAGAATGTATCCCTACAACTTCTTTCATTGATCTTGTCATGAAGATATATACTATGAAATTGCTCTATAGGCGATCACCTCGTTCCAAATTTTTAAACGTTCTTTTTGTCTTGTTTTTGGGTTTAGTACGATGTCGTCGTACACGGCCTATTTCACCGTAGTTCAAAGTCGTCACTCCGTTTTCCCAAAGTATTCGTTGCACTATCTCCTCGATGCTTTCTAGTGTCTGCGCGGGTACTTCTGCAGCCTAGCGGAGTTTATGATAGTAGAGACTGCTGTGTTTCGCTGTCTCGGAGGCCGTCTACAAAGGTTTGAATAGTCAGCTGCTACAAGAAGGTATCTGGTGCTGTATAGGATACGCAAACCGCGTTAATCTGGCGATATCAGCTTTGAACTCTTGAAGACTTTTGGCAGCTTTTTGAACCCGATTTTTAATTAGAGCTTGGTACACTTGTTGAAAAGCATCTCCATATCTCATTTCTAAATGTAAAATTAAGAGTTCGTAATTTTTTTGCAGGTGGTCAGGAATAGTCTGCAAAATTCCAAACGCTTCTCCACCTAAGGACATTATTAAAGGCGTCGCTTTTTGTTTGTACGTCTAACCATTAGCTATAGCTGCGGCTTCAAGCTGCTTGTAGTAGGTAGACCATGGAACTTTACCATCAAAATTTGGAGGTACAACTTTAAACTTGTGAGTAGTTTTTTTTCGATGGTCCATTATTAAATCTTGTCTCATGGCGTTTTTTCCACCATGGCAATTCATTTGGTTCATTCTTTCATCAAGGAATTTCATTCTCTTAAATTTAACATATCTGCTTAAGTTTGCTCTTGTACAATTTTAATTTGGTTTTCTATGTTCCTTAAGGAACGAATTCGTGTTTCTTCTTTTAAAATTCTAAAATTTTCCATCAATTTTGCGTCTATTTTCTGTTCAGTTTGCCTTGTATGCAGCTAATTCATTGCAGTAAGTTTTTTTAGTTGTTTGCACAAACTTTCCGTTTCTTGATTTTGTTTGGAATTAAAAATATCTAAACTAATACTTTTGCTGCAGGTGTCGAATCTCGGGCGCACAAAAGAAATATTAAACTTTGTATTAAAAAGTTTCGTGTTCTAGACTTTTAAAGTAAGGTTAATATTTAAATTCTCAAGCGAGTAAGTATTTTTCCTTGCTTTTCTTATATTATTCTAACTTTGTATACCTTTGAACCACTTTTAATATGATTGCAGTATCAAACCTGCAGCAGCATTTTTAGTAGATGCCGAAATAACTACATTTTGCAGAAGTCTTCACTTCACTGTTTAATACATCCTAAAGTAGCATTCACGTAAGTTTTAGTGCAGGTGTACTGCATTTGCAGTGAAGTTGCGTAGCACGTAGTGCAGAATTTTTTCTTAGTTTCTGCATTACCACTGATTACCACTATCATATACGAATCTTACGAATAACCGGAATAACTTATTGTGAATGGTTGCATAAGCAATCATGCAGTTAGCAAAGAGTATATAGTATTGTTCGCGTAATTTCTAAAGGACCTGTGGGCGCAGCTTTTCTGTCCGACTTATTAAATACCACTAAAGACGGCGTGTATCAAAACGCTACTTATTCGTAAGCAAAAATTCTTCGTGTCAATTTTGTGTACTCCGCATATCATGTGTCAGTTCCTTTACAAATGACATGAACAATAGAAAGTTTATAGCTTATGTAGATACAACTTTAGACGGTCTTCATTTCTCTCAAGTCTTTTACGCAAACAGGTAACATAATTTTTGCTAAAGGTAGGTTTACACTTACTATTTGGATGAACAGGGGACGTGTAAACTGAGCATTAGACGTGTAATTAGAAACTGTCAAAAGCTTGCCAATCAGCTCCATCAGCTCTGTGATCAGCTGGTCCATCGGTTAATGAACTTACCGGAGTCGATTTACCAATCCTACCAATAGTTGCAATCATTTTTTGTGCAGCGAGATTTTGTCAAAAGAATTGTATTTATTGACTAATTTGTATATCCTAAATTGATACACAAAGTTTAGTCAAAATTAGTTTAATTCGCCGGTAGTTGATTAATATTTCTACAAATACACGTAGCTGCAGCTTAATACTGCAAATACCTTTGACTGCAAATAATGTAAGTATTAGACATTGACACGTGTATTACTTGAAATATCGCATGATTTGAAGCAACTTGTGGAAATGTTAAAGTGTTATGCATGTGTTTAGCATGCTTGCTGTATTTGACAGAATTATAGGGATGATCTTTATGAATGCTTCAGGATTTGAAGTAATGTGATCGAATGGGTCAGTTGTTTTAAACCTTTCAGCGATCTTATTGTAAATCGGTCCATTACATGTTTATTTGAAAGCTTTCGTATGGTTTTGTGTTTTACATATTGTGATGAACATAAATTAAATATGTTATCACACAAACACATTCAATGATTCAATTATTGCAGTTTGGTTGATATGGTATTTGCAGTATTTTATAGCCTAATAATTTGAAAGAATGTTGAGGACTTTACTCTGGGCTTTAGTTATGGTTTAAATATTGTCAATTAAATGTGTATGTACTACATGGATATCTCATTATCTAATATAAATGTTCTACCTATTTTTATATATAGTATTTCTTTACTATGATTTGTTTTTATCCATATTTTCTATTCTATCCTTTGTAAATACCACACCCAAGCAGGTGTTGACATTTACGTTGATAAATACCAATGAACACTTTTTTTAAATCTATCCCAGGCATGCTTATTATTGTTAATTCAACTTTAGTAGTTTTATATAATTTTAAGGTTTTGAGGAAAATCTGGTTATAATAAATGCATGAGTATTTTTTGTTATTATAGTCAAAGTTAACAGTTTCACTTATTAAAAACTGTTTCAGTAAGTATTATCTTCTATATATTATAATGGAAACTCTTTCTTGAAACTTTTTAAGCTCTGTTTTCTTGTTATTGTGTAGATTTGAAGCTTTATTACAATTGTTAGGATATTGTAATTGCGAAGGTTTCCACGGCCGGAGCCTATACTAAGATTAGAACGTTTTCCGGGCTTGGACCGTGTTGATGTAACTGAAGTTGTCCACGTTTTGCTCACTTTCGTAATAGGTTTCATCAGGGCATGAACGAAATTGCAAACTTAAAGAAGTAAGCTATAATCTAACAAAAATCACTTCAGAGTTAGGTAATCAACTTGTGTACCAAGCCAGATTCTAATTTCCATAGAAGTGACTCCGTATTTATAAAAGAGTTAGACACGATTTCTAACAGTCTTGTATCTTCATCTTAAGTTAGTTAAAACTATTTCCGGATGATTGGAATTTATTTAACAACATTACTCACCAGCAGTCTAATACTACTATATGGCATACCACTGAAGTTCAAGTTCAAGCCAATCTATCTAGTTTGACTGTTACTTAACTATAGGAATTGGAGATATCCAAGGGTTTAAATTTTGTTGTTGCTCTCAAACGCATTCCTAAAGAAGACATTTTGTATGCCACTGGGTCTTCTATAAAACATCTTTTCTGTCACATATCAGATCTCATTTGTATTTAAACGTGCAAAATTCTTGAATCATCTAAAGTTTCTAAATCCAACAATTTTAAGTCGGAACAGCGATATCATCGTTCTTCAAGCCGACAAAGGCAACGCTACTGTCATTTTGAACCAAACTGATTTTTGAGAAAACACATTCTATTCTGTCAGAGGATCTTTTTTATCTCGATTTCTCACCTTTTATTTAAACCACTTTGTCTATACGAACTTTCTAAAATTCACAAATAAGGTATAAATAAGTTTTTGTCCAACATTTTTTTCAAATTTACAAATTACATTGGATGTACAACGAGGTATCAACTGTTAAAATTAATTTTGCTTTTGCTTAAATAATTTTCTGCGTGTCCCTTTCTTTTCTTTCGATGCACTGTTCCAAGCCATTAAGAATCAGGAAATTTTCTGCCGCGAAAGCCCACTCACTATAGTTTTCACGACCCTTTAATTTCGGAACACTTGAGATAACTGTTCGCCATTTTTAACACACTTTTTTGCACTGAGCCCATAAGTTGTTAAAGTAACGTCTTTATTATTGCAAATCACGCTTACGACTAACTACAAAATTCAACACACTAGCTACAACTAGCTACTCTAGGTGGCGCTCGTTATCAACGCTTTGAGATATATTTAACAGTCTGAAAGTATTGCCTTTGTTAACTATTTTGTTGAGGTAATAAGTATTAAACCTTACGCGAGTTCTGCAGGGTGAAGGTATAGGGTTTTAGCTTTTTGTTCTGAAAGATTTAACTTTTGATTGGCTCAGTCTTAAGACATTTTTCATTGACTTTTTCTTCTGGGCCTGTCTTCATCAATGTCAATTCTTATGTTTTATTTCTGTTTAAAATATAGTCATACTGCATAAAGAACAGAATATAAATTGTGTGAAATAAACACTTCTCCTTCAGCACATGTTTTGTTTGCAAATAAGATTTAATGTGATGTCACGACGCGAGTATTCCCTGTACGGCGAAAAGATAGAGTTAAGCTCCTCCTTCAATTTTGTATGATAATTTAAACCAATGTATGAAGAGACAAGTTTACACGGCTTAAATTAGTAAAAGCGCGAAAATTCAAAAATTATGTAATGTATAATATAGGCATTAAAGATTAAAGTACATAGGAAAACGTATAATTTTTAATTAATGTACAAAATTATAAATTTCTACTTATAACAAATAAATACGTTTACAACTTTATTTGTTAATTTAGTTACACGATTTATTTTTAAATTTATCAAATAACATTTGAAGGGAACAACTAAACATTTCAAACGCGTATAAACAAGGGCTTCATTAAATTTTTACTTATTAACAAACTTGACGAACTAAAATTATGACATATTTTGTGAGAGTTTAAATAACATTCTGTATAAAAAAAATAGGATGATTCGGATAAAGAAGCATCCTCCATACGAATATACACAAATGTCTTTCAAAGTATTGAAAAATACTATTTTGTCAAATGAATGGAAATTACAAAAACTTAAAACTGCGAATAAATTAGCCAAAATGTCGAACGTTAAACTCAGGTCAAACTGAAGTATGTCATTTGTTTGTTGTAATACTGACTTTAAAATTTTAACCAATGAAAAAAAGTTATTCACATTTAGCGCCTATTTGATGGGAGGGACTTAACTCTATCTTTTCGCCGTACAGAGAATAGTCTGCAACCTAAACAACTCATGTCAAATTGCTTCCAAGAACATAGTTTTTACTTACTTTTCTGTCCTATAAATTTCATAGAGGTCGGATGAAACAGTACAATACGAAATTGTGTTCCAGAATTTTATTACAAATTACTTTTATCTTCTAGATGCTTGGATCGTGTGACTCATTTGTTGTACTTCCACCTCTAACACAACATGGCGTCATCTTTGGAAAAAATTCGGATAGGCCTCCCAGAGAGTTTCAGGAAGTTGTGTACTTTCCAGCGAGTGAATCACCTGCGACTGTTAAGGTATGATTCAAAATATTATACAGGTAGGTCTACTTAAGACGCCCTTATCCATAACTTCTGAAGTATTTTTTTAGAGAAAAATGTTTTCTACAAAAGTTTTATTAATTTCTATAAGGCTTCTTCAGATATTATTTTGTTACATACAGTGTGGCTCATATATCCCAAAAGCTAATCAACTTTGTTTTTTTTAATGGGACACCTTATATATTATGGCAGATTTGTATTTCTTACTAAATTTAAGGACCAGTTTATTAACCATAAGTACATAAGGTGTTAGGTGAGTCTTGTAGTACTTTAAGTAATTGTCTGTAAACTCTTAATTAAACAAGATAGAGATGTACGGTTTTTGGCGAATTGTTGAACATGAACACTATTATTAATTTGACTAAAGATAAGAAACCCATCACTTCAAACCTTTGTTATAAAAGGCGCGATATTCAAAATTTCATTTGGGGATAAGTTAGTTTTTTTTAATGAAATAGTAGTTTATGTTTATGGAATAGCCTGTAAAAATTGATTCTCTCAATTACAGACGGATATTAATAGAATAAAAAACTTATAAACAAATACTGGAATGGAAAAACAATTAAAAATTATTTTCAATGTTAATTAGGTCTAGTAACAACAGTTTATGTATTATTTACAATCTTCTAAAATATTTTCGGTACTCATATTTATCTTATATTGCCATGAAAATAAATCATTAATGTTAGCTGTTTTCTGAATTTAAGTACTTGCTTATTTTGTTATTTCTACGTTTCTATCACGTCTTTTACAAAAGAAGGATATGTTCAGATGGTATATACCTTGGGAAAATGTGGAGGAAATTGTTTGCTTGCATCTCGCATTAATTTTCAAGGGTTTCCAAATACAGGGAAACGCCCAAATGTTCGAGTTTTTCAACGACTGAAGAAAATATTTCAACGAACTGTTGTGTAAAATTACATAAAAGACATGGTTTGAAAAGTGTAACGCACATTGAAAATGAACATTTTGTGTTGGAAGCTGTTGTTCAATACCCACACGTGTTCCAAAGACAGTTTTTAAAAAGGCTGGACCTGTCAAAATCCTCTATACAAAGAATACAACAGTAGAAAATATGAAATTACGGATAAGAGAGGCAATTAATCAGATAACACCGGAGATGTTGGTGAATGTTCAAAGTTCTTTTCCTTATCGTGTTCAAGTGTGGATTGAACAGAATGGTACTAACACACATGCTAGGTGGCCACCAAGATCAGCATAAAAAATAAAATATATATATGGTAGCAATTTTAATTATAATAATGTTGAAGAGATACAAGAATGCACCCAAGAAGCTTCAAATAGTGTTAATCGTCATACATTGCGTTTTTTAAAAAATGCATTTTCCGGTTTTTTTCGTTCGGGAACGCTCGGAATTGGAATTATTTTTAAAGATAATCTAAATCAGCACGAAAAACTCTACATAATTGCCCATTTAACCAAACCGGTATCTTCATTAATAACAAAGATGCCCATGCAATTCAACTCAGAAAGGGACACACTGTATAGGGTTCATTCAAAAAAAGACAAAGTTGATTAGATTCTGTGCTATATGAGCCACACTGTATGTACCAGAATAATTTCTGAAAAAGCCTTATACAAACAAACATTTTTCTCTAAAATAAATACTTCAGGAGCTATGGACGGAGGCGTCTTAGGTGGACTACTCTGTACATGTATGTACAGGTTTTTAATTTTTTGTTGCAGTGTACTTATATTGAAGTAGAAGTAAGTGGACCAACAAAAGCTGTTATATTAAGTAAACCTTATTGGATGTGGGGTGCTGAAATGGGTGCTAATGAGTGCGGCGTCGTTATTGGCAACGAAGCTATTTGGACCAATGATAATGATGGAGATCATGATCCTAAAGTGAGACGACTTCTCGGCATGGATTTAGTAAGGTAAGTTGTAGCAAAACTATGCTTTTCATTCGAATAAATTCAAGTTTATAGGTTAGGCCTAGAACATAGTTCATCTGCCTTAGAAGCTCTAGAAGTGATAACTAAATATTTAGAAAAATATGGCCAAGGTGGTGAATGCGATATAGACAACCCAAATTTTTGTTATCATAACTCGTTTTTAATTGCTGATCCAGAGACCGCTTGGATTCTAGAAACGACTGGAAAACATTGGGCTGCAGAACAAGTAACTAGTAAGCAAATTAGTATTTTTGTAACTAATTTATCTAAAACTCATTTTGAAGATTTTTTAAAGACTGTACTATTTTAAGCTTTTTTTAAATTTAGTTTCAAAATTATCAACTTTTTAAAAATGTATACACATTTCAGGTGGATGCAGAAATATATCTAACGTACTTACTATTACTACTAGAATTGATAAAAAATCTGATGGACTTTTTGAGTATGCAAAAGATAAAGGACTTTGGGATGGAAATGTAAGTACTAGTTTTTTTACTATTTTTTTGTTTAAACTGTTTCTTCGTCTTTTTTTTGGAGGTTTTAGTTATGACTATTTCAACAGAAAAAAACGTCTTAAGTCTGGTTGCATTTTAAAAAATATTTTATATTCACTTACTTTTTTTTTATTATCATGTTAACACCAAAATATGGGAATTTTAGAGGAATTAAATGCTACTTATCGACTTCGCAGCTCGCATCGTGAATAAATCAGTTTTAATTATATAAATTTTGTAAATATTTATATAATTTAGTTAATTTATATGTGTATTAACCAAGTTAGTACAAATGCCACTAAATTTAAAATACATGTTTCGCCGTTCTTTAACTATTTTCAGATGAATACATTTAGTAACTATGCAAAGCAATCACATTGGTTTTAATTACTTTTGCACTTCGTTTTTTAGTTTTTGAAAAAATATGCAGTTTGATCAACTTAGGATAAAGAAATGTTTACTATGAAGAGGTACGGTAATCTATTAACAAAAAAATAGTTTTCTACTTCATTATCATCAACGATTACACTTTTTGATAGGACAAATATGCAACTTTTTTCAAACATATGTATATGAACTGTCTTTGTTTAGACCGGGAGTTAACTGGAGAAACTGTTTTTAGGCAATTCTGTTAATGTTGATATCTTAAGGTCAGCAGAATAGGAATACTTCTCAGCAATTCAGCAGTGCCTCTGCAACAAAACATTGCAGCTTTATAAATGATCATACATACTCTCATCTCCATTCCCTGTCGGATTTATTGGAATAATTCTTAAATAATCGCCAAAAGATGCTAGAGTGCGTTGCTTGGAACTGAGGCTTGTTTAGTAAACGCATTTTTTTGTTTTTGTAAACTTGGTATGGCATGGAAACGATCAGCACCACGATCCACATTACGTACCGAACTAAAAACTTTGATAGTCCATTTTTTGTTCGTAGATGGAAAACTGAATAAAAGCTTCCTTACGTTTGATCAATTTAACATTTATATGATACGAATAAAATAAGATGAGAAACACAAAGTTCTAAAACATAAAACAAAAAAAAATAAATACATTTGTAAGTGAAGTCAAGTACAAAAGTTAGTTAAAAATGAATAAATAAAATGAAACGTAAATTGAAAATTAACATGATACTAAAAATGAAATTAAATTTAAAGTAAAATAAATTCAAAGGCCTTTGAGTCCGTAAAACTAATTAAATCAAATAATGCAACCTACATAATTATAAAAAAACAAATGAGACTAGATTTAATAATTATTTTAAATTTAGCGGAGGATACATTTAATCGTCACTTTAATACTTGTTCTATATTTGGCTAAATGTGTTTGATCGTAAATCACAAAATGTGTATTCATATTGAAGCGACTGTACATAAAATCGTAACAGGCGAACTCAAAGAGTTACGAATTTAGTCGTGCAAACGATGTTGATAAAAGAGTCGTGAGTTGAGTTTAACAATCCGTTACTGATTTGGAAAACTTTAAAGTGGGAATAAGTTAAATAAAATTTAAATAAGCAAGTTTCGTTTATGTAGTTCCAGGTAGTTGGGGCTTAAAGATTATATTTCCAAAAATTCGGGTGGTTTAAGGACTGTACTAGTTCAGTCAGAAGATGATTATAATACCAAAAAACGCGAAATTAAATTGTGTCGCACACACTAACGATCACACAATTTTTTGACACGAGACTTAAACACGGGATCAGGTGAGACCGTAAAATATACGAAACCAAAAAACTAAAAACGTATATTTTTGACAACCTTTGTTTTCCCTACTTCATTTGGAAACTATGATGTAAAATCTTCAAGAAATACGATCCAGAAAACAATACTGAAATATAGAATTACAATCTAAATATTTGAAACCAAATCTATGTCAATAAATATAACAACGCTAAATACCGGGTCTTTTACGAAAGAGTACGTCACAAAATCAAACGACGGTTACAGAAGCCTTCCTGCAATTAATAGCAAAACAAACTGTATAATTGTAACTTATAAATATCTTAAATTTCAATTGATGACTGAACGGATAACGTGCCTCGGTCAATTAGGTAAGCCAGGAAGTGGCTTTCAGGAATGGGGTCCAAATATACGATACTGCTTGGTACGATGTCGAAGAATCGCCTGGCAAGCGTTGTTGAATTGCGTATTCCAGGAATGAAACTAAACGCAATTCGCCGTAAATATCGTAAACTGATTTCTGGTGAACTTCGTAAACCGCTACATTAGCGAAGATTAAAGCGAAGTTTTTTTTAACTTAAATTATCACCAAATAATGTCTTATCATAACGATAGCACACCTTCGATTTAGCTTAAAGGTAAAAGTTTTTAAAGTATAATTATGAGACTAGGATTGAATACTTTTATAAAAGTTATACGAACTCCATATAGAGTTTTTATCAGAAATCCCTTACGTTTAACATGCATCCAACAAATGCAAAAGGTAAATAATTTTTGTGAAACAAAACCTTAAAGACCGTTCACAGCTGAAATAGCAGAATTTTTATCTCGAAAGCAAATACTAATTGCTCGCAGGAAACATAGACCACAAAGAAAATGCAAAATCGGCGTAAACACCGCAAACGGATGTTTTAACAACGTAAAACCATAAATTAATCGAAGACAAAAATGAATTAAAAATTCCGAATATTATAAACATTTTGAATTTGAAATACGTCAATCAAATAGCAAATACCTAAGGACTCAATCAAAACCAAAAAAAAACCCGTTAAGTTAAATCGAACTTAGATACGACGATTTGTCATTAAGTAGGTACGAAAATTCAAACTCAGGTTACAATGCTCTTATCACACTTTTGTGCAAGATTTTAAATCTTTAGGATTGTTTGCTCAAAAAAGTTTGATGGCGCGTCGGAACCAATTGCGCATATGCTTCTCGAAGTCTTCGAACAATACAAAGTCAAAGCCACAAATCTGGACTTTAGTGAGGGTGGTTGAAGATTTCCCAGATTTTCTTTAATTTGTCTCTTGCCAAAATTGTAGTGTAGGACCTAGCGTTGTCATGGAGAAGCATGGCAATTGCGATGGACATACCTAAGTAAACATTCGGTTTTGGGACAGTGTAGCGAGCTTTTAAACGAGTTAAAATCTTCAAGGGTTAATCTTTTTATTGACTAAAAACTTTATAATACGTTGCGCAATAGACCAAGGAACTTCTTTTTTACTCGTGATTGTACTAAAGACAAAATAAAGCGGAACAGCAAATCAAGGTGATTCTCTCTCTTTCTAACACACCGATCTTCAACCCCCTACTTTACTAACCACCTTGGAACTGCTACTTAGCTTTGTTTTTTAATTAATACTGTTTGTTCTGCAATCATTCTGACAATGTCCTCGAGGTTTTTCGCTTCGTATAATCAATAAATAACAAAATTTTGGAGTAACCTTGTCTTATTAGATGTATACTATATAACTCATTGTTTCAGTGTGAATTCAACTTCTCAGAAGTTTTTAACGACGAATCAAAGCCTGGAGCTCAGCGTTTGGAGGCCGGACGATGTCTCTTAAATGAACTAACAGGTTCTAATAACTTTAAAGAAACTGATATGTTTACCATTTTAAGAAATACGGAATCAGATATTTGTAGATCACACACAAGTAACTTTCCAACAAAAGCAAGTCAGGTAAGAATATTAACATGGCAACGTTTTCTCCTCTAGTTTAGGTTATTGAATATAATTTAACCCGTCAATACAGGAAAAGCGCACAAATACCTCTTCTCTAAGGATTAAATTACATTCAACAAGCACTAACACTTTATTACTATGTGTTTTATAATAATTTATATAAAATGTTTCTTAAGGTATCTGTTCTAAGGACCGATAGACCAAGCGTACATTGGTTTACAGCAACACAAGATACTTCAAAATCTGTTTTTAAACCGTTTGTCTTCACCAAAAACCCGATAATATCTAAGCACACACAAATTCAGAATGGAAATGTAAGTGTATCTTTTATTACTGTTTATTTAGTCTATGTGATTTTTGTAGCGTAATGAACCACATACATTATATGCCCTACATTTCGAAGCTGTAATAAAACAAGGAAATGAAGTACAAAATCTATTGAGAAACATGGAAAACGAATGCGTAGCTGAGTTAAATACTATTATTGCCAATGTAGGCGATGACCTATCAGAGCTTGACGAGTTATTTAAGGATTGCGTAGAAACTGAAGTTAAGTTCTATCGTTAAATGCTTTGTTGTTTTTAAAACAAATGTTATTTACATTTAAAGCACAACGATTACATACCATGGCATTTATTTATTACTGATTTTTCAATGTCAGTTTTATAAAATATGCTTACTCTCATTTTACCTTTACTTTTAACAAGCAGTTCAAGGGCTGGCCCGTTTAATGTTATATTTGTTTCAAATGCCTTCGTTTTCTAATATCAACTGGCTATCTAAATTTGATATACGTTCTCATTATTGTGTGGATTACGTAGTAGTTTGAAATCACGTACTTTTTATATAAGAAAATATTTACATAACAGTAGACTAGTTCAAGAAAGTCGGGAACAAAGCAATAACGGCAACAATAGCTACTTGGTATAATAGAACAAACAGTTTTTGTATCACGACGTTACACTTAGCACATTCATATGGTCGTGTCATTTTTCAATGAATTAAAACCAGCCTTTGCAATGCAGGGTTAAACATTTATGTGATGTATGTGATAGTGTAATACATTTAATTTCTCATAGACTTAATCGCAATGAAATTGCATTTAATTATTCCATTTTATTAATCTTAAGTTTCATCTGTGACAGCTATTTTTAGCATTTTGTGATAGTCAAATATAAACTATAGCTTTAGATGCTTGACAATTGCTCGTATTTATATTATTTATCTATATTTAACTGTATTAACTGCACTAAGAATAAATATGCCTAAGCAATTGCAGTAGTTTTAATCAAAATAGTTTGTGAGTTTACATTCGCTAATTGTAAATACTCGTTTTTAGGTAGGATTTCGTCGAAACGTCTCTGTTTTTTAAATTTCAAGTCCTGAACTTTAAAAAAAATATTTTAATAATTTTCATTCATTTCTAATAATAATATGCATATATGTAACTATATAAATCTCATGAAATAGCTCGTCTAATACGAAGGAGATGGAACTGCTTGTAATATCCATATATACGTTTGAAAATTTCAGGCAATAATGCTTTTACCAATAAGACTGCTTTGCTTTTGTTTTAAAAACAAGTAAGTATATTTGAACATTTGCTATTTGTGATACTAATTTTGAATAATTGTTTAAGAATAAGGTAAGTGATTACAACTTGATTTAAATATTATATAAACCTGGCATAACAATAAAGAAATTAAAAATTTTGTGTATATTAATATCAGTAGTACAGTGTGGCCGGTTCTAAACCTCATTTTACCGCGCTTTTTAAAAAAATTGAATTTTGTGTGAGTTCGGGTGTTTTGAATTTAAATTTTAGGTAAGATGGCCGTTTTGGCTCCAAATTTCTAGCGTTTGAAAGTCGTGCATTTAAAGTTAATACATAATTAAATTAAAGTAACTTGAATAAGTAGAAATAAAACTATAATCAACAATAAAGTAGTTTGGTTAACCTGTTTATCCCCAAGTATGGGTGATGGTTCTTAACGAAATTTTTTGGACCACTTTAAAATCACACGTCACATTATAAAGGATTATATATTCAATCGTGTGTATTTGAAAATAACATAACACTTAATTTTTTGAATTCAAATTTAAAATGGTCAATGAATATTTGAAATAATGGTGCAATATTCATAACGGGAAATAGAACTAACCTCAATAATTTTGACTTACACTGTACATTTGAATAAAATAATAACTAAAATTAATACAAAACGATGGAAATTAAAATAAATAACTAAATAACCTTATGTAAATTATAATTAAGATTTATAGTTATTTTTATAAAAACATCATATATTCATTGTTATGTTACTTAGTATAAAATTTATTCTCGGTACGCCCACTTTTCGTTGTTGGAGTAGGGGACAGAAATGTCAAATTATAAACACGGTTTTATTGTTTCGGTAAAGTTTGAAGAACCCAGACATCATCTAGCGTTGTGTACGCTCAACAAAGGCTTTTATCGTTAAGTGTTTCACGCACACCTTAATTTAAATTGATTAAACAAATATATACAAAAATAAATTAAATTTACAAAAAAACAAATTATATCGCGTATGATCGGTTTGCGTTCGGTTTGAAGTGAGCCGATGACGGTTGAGGTAGTTCGTATTTAGGCTCGATAGCAGTCAGGTAAGTAGCCAATAATATCGCGTATGATCGAGTTGCGTTCGGTTTGAAGTAACGAGTAAAAATTCGACTCTTTAGAATAAGAGTAAGTCATTCTTTCTTTATCTGGAACTAATCATGAATGTTAACTCAGATCATGCTTATTATAAAAAGATCCATTGTCATCGAAACTGAACCAACATGTAAAAATTCAACCCTTTAGGATAACAGGAAGTAGTTCTAATTCAGCTATCAAGTTCACGTACAAATCAGCGATATGAAAAAATAAGTTTTATAGATGCTTGGCTTACCGTTTGGCTAGCTCCCTTCGTAGATGATCGTAAGTCGGGATGTCAGTAACTAAACTTCTTTTTCGGGCGAACCGTGCTCGCGCGCTTCTTTCGTATAGTAATTTCGTATAAGGAAATCAGTGTCTGGGCTAGAGAAAAGAAGATATACCAGATCCGCAACCCTCAACAGTACGTAGAGCAAATAAAACAAACTAATCACAGACATAAAGTTTCGTTTGTTATTATCGTTATTATAATTGATCTTAAAAACAACAGAAGAAAGAAAAAAGTACCAAAGTGAGATTTCGATTACAATGTAGCTATCGGTATACTTATTATACACTACACATAACACTAACTTGAGCTCGTGGTTACGCCACTGCCATTATTAAATATTGTACGGTAAACTAAATTAATAATAGAAAAATATGATACCTGGAAGTCTTCGTTTCTACTTTAATATGTCGCTTGCGCTTCAAATAAGTAACGACGCAACGGTGGTACTAAAGCTAAACACGATATTTTATTGTTAATAATCAAAAACTACCCGTAGTACTTGACATCAAGCATATGAGTAAGATAACGTAACGGGGTTTGAATTACCCTGTGAAAGTTCACAAACGTCGCGCCCCTTCCAATTCTTTTACAAAGGAAAGTTTTTTTTCGTTTACAGTATATAAAAAAGCGATTGACTTAATGATACTTAGTTAGCAAAAATTGACATAAACATAACAAATTTCATTAGCGATTATGGTATTTAAACCACATGCAGAACGGAGTGTTTGTTGCACTGTAATGACTAACATTAAAAATTGAACAATGAAATTATGTAAACGCGCACCAAACGAATATTTACCGTAGAATGATTTGAAGGCGAGACTCCGATATGGGATACCCTACAGCACCCCGTCGTTTGGAGATACATCTACGTGTTTCCCTGGTCTGTTCACCATCAGAATAATAGATGTACATAAATACGTTATAATCAGAATATAACGCCTTGCAGTACCCCTTTAAGACTAGCATCTCCTTTAGGATTGTACCGGTTTTGGTTTCAGGTAATTACATTGCGAACTATTATCTACCACAATCGTGAAAGCCCTGTACTTAAGTGAACATCATTGGAGGGATAAGCAGAAAAAATATATATATAATAAACAAGAAATAGTTTACGAATTGCAACCATGTGCCCCACACGCAGGTTGTAACCGTCGTTTGATTTTGTGCGATTTTTTTTTGAAGACCCAGTATTCGAGTTGGAAGTTTTTAGTTCATGTTTTTAAATTCGCTTTTTTTTTGTTTGTTTAAAAGTTCATTGTATTAAGTACGTTCTTAGTGCAGTTGCACTTAAGTTATGTTGAATTTTATTATATTACATTCGGAATCTACCTTATAATTTATTACTCCCGTTAGACAGTTTTATTATTCCGTTTCAACAAGTTAATCTTTATGAGTGAAATTGAATATTTTGGTTTGGATATTTTTGTTTTGCAGAATCGTGTAAGTTGTGCGACACGGTTCAACTTTCGTCTTAGGGCGGTTTATCGAGAATCTTCCGACGGAATCTTGTCCATTGACAGTACCTTTACGATTTTCTTGCCGTCAACATCTGGTAACTTTATGGTCAACCAAAAGCCTCTTTCTAGAGCTACTACGACGAAAATTTAACGTATTTATTTATTACCATTTAAACCAAATTGATGAACCGTATACCGCGATTTGAAGAATTTAAATGATTGATTTTAGGCAGAATAAGAATTAAAAAAAATCATTGCGAGCTACCGATTTTATATGATAATTTACTATTATATGATAATTGTTATTTGTGTTATTTTAAAAAAAAAAGACGAGTCTTACTTCATGTGAACCGTGTTTTTTAATTAGGAATTGTGTCTTATTGTGCATAAAAAGATATGTGACAACGTTGAACGCAATAAACGTTTTAATAAGCCGACAACAGGGAGTGTTAACATGAGGTAACGCGCGCAATGGCGGCAAAATTGTTCTTAGCGGTTTATAAGTTTAAAATGTATCTCTGTAGACTAAAATAATACAATATTGTGTAAATATAATTAAGTGTTAACAATAGTTTTTGTGAATTATATGTACCCTAAACCATAGTGGTGTCCCCGACATAATTGCGTAATATAGACAAAGAAACAATCTTAATAAGCTGATATGGCTATCAATTGGAAATAGAATAAGGACTTTAAATTAGACGTGCGCATGTGTGTGTTGGACAAGGATTTAATTAAATAGTGAATAAGTAACCGCAAACGCTATTAAGGTAGTTCTAACAAGATATATACTACATGCAATAACAAATGTGGTCAATGAATTACCGGTAAACGAACCTTTTTCATCGACTGCAGCTGTTTCTGTGAAAATTTCACCATTTTGAGGGAAAAATGTCCGTATTTGATTTTATCCGGTGGAATTCCAATTTATAACGACAAACATTACAAACGAAGCCACAAAATATTATCATGTTCTTGCATCACTGGCCCCGGAGATGACAAAGTGTTTGATATATTTTCAAAGCACCTGATCAATCTCAAAACCAGATTATTAGCTGCGTTCGAAGAGTCTGAAAGTATTAAACCTAAAAGGTTAATTTCAGAATTAGAATTTTGTAACAAAAGACCATCTGTTTTGCTGCGCGACATGAGAACCATATCCGGAGACAAACTAAAAGACAATTTTCTACGCACGTTTCTCTAACGTCTTCTTACCAGTGCAAAAACAGTGCTGGTCATTAATTCAGACAGTTTGGATAAATTTGCTATAATGACTGACAAGATTCTTAAACTAGCAACTCTTACGACTACGACCAAACTGAAGATTCAAAGTGTGACCGCCTTATTTGTCTCGAGAAACAGCTTCTAGAACTATAACCATGGCAGTATCTTTGTTGCGGCATCGTTCAAACTCGCACGGACGCCTCCACAGAAGAGGATCCCAATCTGCTCATCGTCGTCAACACGAAGTATGTTGATACCATCGCCGTTTCCAACAACGAGCCACAAAATGCGCCGCCTCATGTTCGTTCACTCTATTTAATTGTCACGACTGGACTACTTGTCACCGTCAGAGCACGTCGTCTTCCGCCAGCAAAACTAGTAGCAGCCTAGTTAGAATTCCAACAAATGATAAATTTAGGAATATGTCGTTCATTTATAAGTTGCTGGGCCAGTCTTCTCTTCACATGACCTGTAAGAAAGATGGTTCTTGGCGTTCATGTGGGGATTATCGCTCCTTAAATGCAATTATTACCTCGGACAGATATCCCTTACCTCATCTGCAAGACTTTAACAGCAATCTTGCTAGAAAATTTATATTTTCTAAAATTGATTTAATACGGCCCTTTTATCACATCCCGGTGGCTCCTGAAGTCATACCAAAAACAGTCGTCATCACTCCATTTGGATTATTCAAATTTCTCAGACTTTCATTTGGATTACGTAACGCCGTTCAATCTTTTCAACGGTATATTCACTCGATTTTTGGCATTTCAGAAGTATCATTTCTAGGCAACTTAGTTTCAGCGGAAGGCATCAACGTCTCACCCAAACATGTACAAACTATACTGCAGTTTCCACAGCCGAATACTGTAGCAGAGTTAAGAAGATTCTTGGGTATGATAAATATTTATCAGTGATCACTTCCCGATTCGCCTAAAACACAAGTAGAATTATTCAACCTTATCAAGGATTCTTAGACGCGTGATAAAATACTGGTGGACATACTACAGATACTCTTCAAACATTCCAACAACACAAGAGTGACCTTGCAAGTGTTACACTACTCGCTCACTTTTCTGACTCGTCACCAAGATTCTTGTACGTGGATGCTTCTAAATGAAGTAACGGAACCTCTTGCTTTTTTCTCAAACAAATTAACGCCTTGCTAAACAAGTTACAGCACATACGACAGAGAACTTTTCGCGGTATACTCTGCAGTAAAACATTTCCGGTATATGTTAGAAAGTAATAAGTTTTACTATTTGCACGAACTACAAGTCGTTGACGCTTTTTAACAACGACCCGAAAAAGTTTCACCACGGCAACTCAGCCATCTTGATTTTATTGAGAAATTTACAACATCAATACGCATCGGTGCAGGAAAAGTACCCTTCACTATATCACTTTACCAAATGGCTAATTTACAATCTGGAGATCTTAAACCACGGGCATTAAAAGATTCACCTACCTCTTTGCAACTTCAAACCATAACTCTGAAAGATAACCAGAAACTGGTTTACGACACATCTACAGTATATCTCAGACCGTATGTTGCGAAATCATTACAACAACCTGTCTTTCAGTCACTGCATGACCTGGCACACTTAGGTACCAAAGGCACAGTAGATCTGGTGCGCAAAAGATATGTGTGGCCTTCTCTTAAGAAAGATGTAACTAGATGGGCTAAGTCTTGCATCTCTTGCCCAACGAGTTAAAGTAACGAGGTACACTCACAGTAAAATTTGGGACGTACGATAAAACTCTAAACCGTTTTTTTGGAAATCCAGTAGATCTAGTTGGACTTTTGCTATTATTAAAAACCACATATTTGTTAAGGATAATAGTTAGGTTCTCAAGATGACCGGAAGCCACACCAATCAGCGACATCTAGGCAGACACTGTAGCAAAAACTTTATTGTCAATTTGGATCGATCGTTTTGAAGTATCATCTATAATAACAATAGACAGATGCAGACAATTCGAATGCCAGTTGTTTGAAGTATATAATACCACCGCTTACCACTCGCAAGCGAATGGGAAGATACCGATGACTAGGTATGAAAATTTCCCTCGGTTTTAAGGGTACTTTGATCGTATGTGATACCAGAGTTCAATACCACAGCAGCGGAGCTGACGTACGGTGAAACAATTAGACTTCTAGCTGACTTACTAGATTCATGTGAGCTAGAATCTTCAAGTACACCTGCTTTAGTAGCAAAATTGAAAGATCACATGCGTTTATTAAAACCATTACAAATTACCCATCGCAATAGCAGTAGCATCTTTCTGCAGCAGGAATTCAAAGTCTGTTCCTATATCTTTGTACAAATCGGTAGTATTCGAAGGGCACTACAACCAACGTATGATGGTTCGTTTGAAGTCTGAAGTTGAGAAGAAAATTGTAAATTCTCGTGGCACATACCAGTGGCGGCTGGTGGTAAATCATACAGGAGGGTCATTAAAAAAACGCAATTATCGCAAAAAGTCTAAAAAAACATTCTTATAGTAACGCGATTTATATTTAAGATCAATTATATTTAAGATATTTGTCTTTACAATTACCAAAATGATCAATAACAAGCTAATTAAAGTTTACAGTTTTTCATGCAAGATTTTTCAATGCTTGGCATAAAAATGCGCATCGTTTTTGTCTCATAGTATTGCCGATTGCGTAGAAATGCTTTAATTCTTTTTAATGTAGAGATACATCGCTGACTTGCTGGGGTAATCATAATAAAGTCAATTGATTGTTTTATTGAAAGATGTATCTATTTTGACAAACATTTTTATACAATGTTTCATGCGATTTGCCGATAACGAGTGTTTTTTACTTTTTTTTAAATGCTATAAATTCATAACGTTATTTTTACACTAATGATTAATGAATCATGCCAAAACATGGTCTAAACAGTAAAATCTATTCCTTATTTCAATTCCACAAATTCAATCTGACGAATGATTCATAGTTCCTTTAAAATACTATTCTTTATTTTTATATTCAACAGATCAGTGGAATTTGAAGTAAAGACTGAAGACGAGCATTAAATTTATATTCCAAACGTGTAAACTATTATTAGCTATTAATTTTTTTAATGTTTTGTACCACCGTCGTTATGAAACAAAAACGATAAGACAAATGAATATTATGAATCAACTAATAAAATTGACTGTAATGTTTGTCAATGTGATAATAAATGTGCATTTCAGCATCTGTTTTACGCACACGTACTACGAAGATAACGGTAAATGACGTAGGTAGTAGGTGACCCGTGGCCCGGCTGGAAACCGCACGAAAGAATTTAAACATGTACTTATCTTCTTTTTTACCTCGTATAAAATTGTAATATGTGTGTCTCACTCTTGACTACAATAACTATCATTTACAATTCAGCTTTAATGCAGTATACATGCGGGCATAGTTTGGGCACAAGTTCGTTACAGCCTCGGGTAAATTCGTAAGCTTTCGTATTTGTTGTGTTTAAATTGACAATTTTATTATTTAAGCGCATAAAATTCAAACGCTGATAATTTGATTTAAACGCAAATTTTCTGTAGTTTTAAAGTAAATTTTTCTTATTTTTTGGAGGGTCATTGACCAAATGATCTAATAGAGAAGCCGCCACTGGCACATACCAAACTGTGTCAATTAATAGACCAGTCTTTTTTTTTACATGACAAAGAGGTAGCGACACAAAAACATATTGTTCAGCCGCCTGTAAAAAACTTGACAACGTATAGATGTCTGTAGCTTTATACAGTTTATAAGTAAGTTTATTACTTCTACAAGATGGTGTAAGCTACACTAAACGCTCTATTTCGGTATTGTAAAAAAATAACTACTTATAAAGTTTTTTGCATAACTTTTAAACCGTTTGGAATTTTTGATGTGTTTCACCGGAATCTAAATAAGCACAAAAAAGTGAACAACATTGCCTATTTAACTGACTTTGTAGCTGTTATCATCCTGTATATATTGGATTTCACATAATTTAAATGCGTACCGAATAAACAACGGGTTTAACTAAATTTGAATAATTGTTGGTATGGTTGTGAAAATACACCCGAATGTATCTCACACTCTTGATGAACTCCAAAATTTTCGCAATTCTAGTGACATCGTTTATTGTTTCAATGTTAACGTTTATTTAAAACACGTTTTGAATTGTGCGGTTTTAAAATTCAATATGACAACGTAGAGATCTCTGTAGCCTTATATAGTTTATTACTTCTACAAGATGGCATAAGCTACACTATTTTGCATACAAGTTTAACTTACCTTTGTTGCTTTACTTTCTTTGGAGCTTAAATTAACTGCAGTGATTTTAAAACATCTTGTAGGTTAGCTAGCAAATCAGTAGCTTTTGTTATTTCTGTATCTTTTTTTTGTTCTTATTTTATAGTTACGTCGCTTTGCAGCGTGTGCTTCTCTTGAGCTGGCAGTTTAGTTGCTCTAGTAGTCTGTAGTCTGTGTTGATCTTGTATTGAAATGTTTTGCATCAAAGTGTCTCCGCGTTTTAGTGAAAGCACGGCTAAAAAACATACAGGGAAACTTGCTAAAATAGAAACCGCTCAGACTAGGTAAATTTTCCGCTATTTTCAGTTTTATTATTTTATTTTAAAAAATACACAGATAATATCTATGACGGATATACTACAGTAAACAAAAATTAAATGGTATGCATTTTTGAAATATTTAATTTGTTTTAAAAAATCGGTAATTGTAGTTTATTGACAGTTTTTTATAATAATGACAGAATATTTTGTGTACGCAAAAACGATGTATTATTAAACCGGACTGACCTGCCGCTAGAGACACCAAGATTGTATAGAGATTAGACTTAAGCTTACAACACTACCTGCGTCATATTTTTTCTTACAAATTATAAAATCTATAATAGTTGATTTAAGAATATATATAGAAATAATAACAAAAAGTCGTTTTATAATTCCTTTATTATAGTAATTGCTATAAGCTAGCTGCTAAAAATATGCCTACCCTATAATCTCGTAGGAAATGTAAATGTTATTAAATAAAATGTTAACTCTAATATGTACAAACTATTTGGTCTAACTTAATGCGTAACCTATTGTGATTGTATGTTTATGGACAATTACATAATAATTTAAATAGGTACAACTTGTTTGTCTTTAAATATAAATGCTTCTGTGACGTTTAATAAGTAAATTATTGAGTACTTATAAAAATATGAGTATTTTATAAAAAATATTTCCTATCCATTTATACGAGTGTGTGTGTAACTATGTATACCATAACAATTGTGTGCGTAATTTACAAATTACTACTTATCAATACTAATAGTAAAAAAAACAGATATACTTGTTGATTCAACATTGAATCAAATTGTGTGTAAATCACGAACATGGAAATTTTCAAGTAAGATTTGAAAACATAAGTTCACCGTCCACAAGTTGGCAAATTTACTCTAAAGAATACATTTAATTCTATCAAACTAGCTAATATTAAAAACGCCGCATACATCATTAAACATGCACGTCCAACTCTTTTATCTAGTTTGAATTTATTCAACGAAAATGCGATATATAACATTAGTAGTGTTGACAGCAGCGATATTGCGCTGTACTCGATACCCGCCGAATTAATTCCAACCTATAAGGTTTATGTTAATACAAAATTTATTATAACGCAGATTGACATACCCAATGCTTTCCTGGTATTGTTGGCATGAATGTTGCTTTAATAAACCATGGTAATCCCAAGCATAGCAATATGTCAAACGTATTGGAACCAATAGAGTTACTAATACCCATTGAACCATGACCTGAAAAAATTAAACACTTAAAACCGGATTGCAATAATTTGTTTTAATAATAAAGATGCTCTATTTGTGTAAAAATTGTTGGATCCCTAATTCTAAATTAAAACCAGCAGCTCCATTTAACGGCTGGGGACTAAACTAAAGTCGTTTTGTAAATATTTATCGTCGGTAACTTAGCTATCTACTTCACTTCGACTCTAAACGACATAAAAGTAGGCACATCTACGAAAACGTAAAATTAAACTAAATTGCGCAAACTACATAAAAACATTGATTCCCTTGTTTGAATGCAAAATTAATTGTTGTTGTATAATATATGTCAATTATAAATGAAAATCGGACAAACCTGTAATGGAGACTTTATGCGTCAGACTGTGACTGTTTTAGAAAGGAAAATGGGATATTAAAGCTTCAAAAAAATATAAAGTCCTCTGTACAACTATTGAAACGCGAGTTCTTAACGGGGAAGACCTAGCAAAAAAGGGCTAGGGCTAGAAAATGAATTGGTGAAACATATTTCGTCCTTAGAAGCAAGCCTGCTTAGTTTAAATATTGACGCATTAACAAGTTTGGCTGATTGATTAGCAGAACAGAATTGATTTTCTTATACATTTAATAAGAACAAAAAAATGCGCCGAATATTAAATTTAGATCTCCTGAGCCAACTTCATTCGTGACAGCCATGGGTTTTAGTAAGCTTGTAAAAAAATTCAAATTGATTTCTTAGATAACTGAAAAACATAAAATAACCTTAGACTGCATTTGCATTTTGCGATAAGACCAAAATACGACAAAAAAAACAAACAAGTTAGTTATTTGTCTTTGGCAAAAAGTTCAGGTTACGGTGGAGCGCTGCATAAGGGCTAATAAATGGATTCATGCCACCATTGTTTGTCCTTTTGCGCAATGAGCAAAGCCAGAACTCCTGAATGATGTTTCTCCAGAAAGTATAGCATATTACTATCTGACAAGGTTGATAAACCTTATATATTTTTTAGTTGGTTTAATAAATGCATTGCTGTTTCCAATCTATCTAAAAAGAATCCTGTTCTTTGGCTGCTTTATATGACTCATAATAAAAATTTGGAGCTAATTGTAAGAGCCACAATGAATGGTATAGTGCTTCTATTCTTTTCTCCACATAAAACCCACCGTTTTCAACCTTGGATGTTTTACGTCACCACTTAGCGCATATTATACGAGGGTTGTTTTTTTCCAGCTTCAATGGCACAGTATGATGAGCATGAGGCACACGGACTCTCACTGGCGAGTCCAACATGCCATTTCTTGTTGAGTTGCAGTCTCGTAAACATGGCTGTCGCTATTGATTATCCCACCAGGTGTGCATTGCAAGCTATTATTTGTTCCTTGCAGGCAGAAGGGAACAGTGCAGATTAAATTAATTGAATGGGTCGAGTGTATGAAGAAAGCATTATGAGTGATGGGGTTGTCGCGAATGGTGTCAAAAGTTTAAAGATGACCGAACTGATGTGCATGATAAAGAGGGTCAAGGTCGCTACAAACGACATTGTTCAAGGAGTTGACCAAGCGGTTAAAGAAAATTGAAGGTTCACTATAAATGGATTATTGATCGTTACTGAACAGTTGGGCTACAAAAAAGACAGGTAATGAGACATCGGTTCAATATGACACGCCTGAAACGAAACGACAATCACCATGATTGCACACAAATTCTCCAAAGAGACCCACAAATTTTAAACAAACCTTTAACAATGGAGTTTATGCACTTTGGAACAAAAATTATTGCAGATTCATATGGTAAAACTATGCGACGCTTACGGAAAGCCATTCAAAACAAACCGAAAAGACATGCCCGTCCTTATAGCGCTGGTGTAACCCAACGGTTTCTTAAACAATTTTAATGGGACATTTTCGAACACCTACCATATAGTCCCGACCTAGCGCCGAGTGAATTTCATCTTTTCCCTAAACTGAAGCAGTGGCTTGGGGATATGACAAATGCCTCAATCATCAAGGTGTTTATGTAGAGAAATAACCTGTATTGATCATTACTTTTGGTAATAACAATTTTTTTGTTAATTCATCTGTCTTTTTTATAGCCCATCGGAGGTTGGAAGAAATAGCCCAGAGTTGCAAATATGGATGAAACAACATCCATGCAGACCTATTACTGCTGTCTCTCAAATAGGCTTTTTGGAAATGCGTTTATACAAATTGCTAGCAGTCAAACGACAGTTAATAGATTTAGGAAAACAGAAGTGAATCGACTAACTTCAGAAATTTTTAAAAATTGGATGTTTGAACCCGCTGAAATTACAAATAGATTCAGAGAGGACCATAAAAACAATAAAACCAAATCAATTAGATAAAAATACAATTTCTTCAGGTCTGTACAGTACCAAAAATTTTGTGGTTAGTTCAAGCGACATTGCACCACTTTTGTAAACAAAAAATTAACTCAAACTCAAAAAAAAGTAAAATTACAGTATTAACCGTCATGTCGTATAAAGAAGAATTTATCAGTAAAAGATTAGCCAAAGTTAAACCTCGAAGATACGGAAAAAGAAATCGATTTCGTAAAAGTAAATATGAAACCATTATGAAGTTTACAATCACATCAGACCCTCGTCTTATTCAACCAGTCTAAAACGGAATACTTGCGACTTTTTCCTTATGCAATTATTTTCCCTGGTGTCAAATTTTCCAGAAAGGATAGTTAAAGTCAACGGTTGAAACACTAGTAAAATCGTAGAACCAAACATTTTTTTTTCATAAATTATAGCTCTGAAAGAGTTAAGTATTGTTATTACCCGACTCTCCGCACTACACAGTGTTGCCACTACCAAAATTGAACAGAAAAGATATGCGAGATACTAGCGCTTGGCAAATTGTAAATTTGAAATCAAATATGTTGCGATACACAAATATTTCTAAAATATACAATGACAGTGATAACAGCATCAAATTTGAAATTTTAATGCGAAGGTAATGAAGTAAGCGTGACATTCGTTGCTAATTTAATAAAAAAGTTGTAAAAGCTCTAAAAAAACTTAATAACAAAAAACAAAATGATTTAAAACATTAACATTTTAACCGACAACGTAGAAAGGTTGGTTTTAACATAGACTAAAAGATGAAGTCAAAAGGTTGCACGAGAGAACAATTATACGGCCTCGAAGTGGACTACCGCATTTTGGAGTGTGTAACGACTTAAAATACGTTTTAGTACGTTTCTGACTGTCGAATAAGTAACTTTTTACTTGTAATCGCGTGGGAGTAGATAACGCAATGGTTAGTAAGGTTTTCCGCCGTAAGTGACGCAGCATAATTATGCTTGAAATCTGGATGTGTATCTTATGGTAAATTTAGTGCTGGCAAGAAGTTGAAAACAATACTCATCTATCAACATCTGTCTTATAGCAATCTTTTTTTAAAGAAAAATTTCTCGCGTTGCAGAACACATAAACTTCAAAGCTTGCTCGAGTTAAATTTTGTATTGCATTTTCACGGAGATCAAATTAATGTTAGTTATGAATTTTATTCACACGTGGTTGCGAGTTACCAATTATATTCTTTTTTAGCCCCTTCTTTGCTAAGCTCATGGTTTTCAATTACTGACGTTCTACAAATGGGGTTACTAATTGCTCAACCCATGTTAACGTCTCAAGCACATCAATCGTGAGCAAGGCGGAATCACTTATCTCGACGTAAAGAATCCTTTTTATATCATATATATTTATACTTTAAATTCTTAAACGTCAAGCCAAACAAGACCAAACCCTAAAATAAAGTCGTTGTTGCGGAGTTGTACTCTAGTAGTTTTGTCGGGGTTTGCTACAAGTAATTTTGGATAATTCGATACATCAACACGTGTTACCGTTATTGGGAAAAATCTCACTTGTTTATGTCATTTAAATTACTATTACTTTTCGATACCATTTAAATTATTTTTACGTTTCTATGTCATTTAACATTGACCCAGATTTTTTTCCTTTGGTTTTTTCTACTTGCAAGGAAAGGTGGCGTTGAGCACGGACTCGTCAGACAAAGTTGGTTACTAACAACTCGACCTACGACCATCTTCGACTTAAGCTAGCTAAATAAGTGCGTCGACAATCTACTTAATTGATGTTTTTTACACCTTCACAATTAGTGCGTTGTATACGCGAAAAACACGTACATTTTTCGTTTATGACCCAAAAGTTGATCTTAAAGTCCGGAAAATCGTTTTAGAACCATTCTACGCATATTGAAATAACCTATACGTTGATGTCATTACCAATAAAATTATGCAAGAGATTACCTAGATATAAGTTCGAACTCGAGTCTACATAATTAAAAAAGTAAGCATTATGAAGCTTTTGAAAAACAATATGCGTCAAAAACTGATTTGTGAGAAAGAAGTTTTTAGTGTATCCAATTTTTTTCCGATTACTAAATTATTCTTTAGCGTATCAAATAGTCCATTATAAGATGACTAAATCATATTTTGTGTTTTACAGTTTCCTCTATATGGTAACAAAAATTTGATGTAATTATGTAGTAGTTGGATAAACGCTATGCCTATAATTTTTTATGCAGATACTTTGACTCGCATCAGAATTGCCTTGATATATCTTTAACTGATTTCTTAAAAATGGTTCAGGCTTTTAGCTAATTTGTTTAAATCGTTTGGAAGCTTCTTAACTTTAACTAAGATATTTAATCAATAAACATTGAAAACCGCTTACCTTGTTTTGCAACTATAACACTAGACACTGCTTCTGGGACACTCGTACCGGCGGCTAAAAATGTAATGCCCATAACAGAATCAGGTATTTTAAGCGTATCACCTAGAAAATGACTATTAGCAGTGTTCAAATAAATAACAAACATACCTATAATAGTTATCATCCAAGCCACTACATATGACAATGAACCAATCCACACAATGCACATCATAAATGTGAGCGGAAACCATTTTTTAAATCGCGGTCTTTCACAATCTGGTATCGTAAAAGAAAAAATTAAATAAATCGGCCAAGTAATAATCCATGTAAACTAAAATAAAACTGTCAAAGTACCTATTAAAAACAAAAACAAAACTGTTACCTGCGTAAACTTTCCTCTTTTAGAAGGCCATTTCCACAATGAATGCTTATTATCCGTTCCAGGCGATTCACGTGTTTCTTCTATATTAAACGAATCGATGTTTTTTACGGTGCCATTTAACTGTGTTATATTTGATTGGACTTGTGTACAATTGTCAGGTGCTTCATTAATTTCCGCAGTACAGTCATTAGTATTATTTTGTTTGTCTTTCTCTATTTTTAATGGTAATTGTGCTTCAGCTGCCTCTGGGAATAAACTTAAGTCAAGTACAATAATACTTCATTGTTCTACATTAAAAACAAATATAATTTTTGGACAATAATTTAGCAAATAAAAAAAGTCTCCTTATGGAAATATGAATAAAAGGATATTAATAACTGTTTCTTTTTAATTTAATTTATAGTACGATTAAAAAATTTTTTTTTAAAGTTATACTTATACTTAAAAACATAATTAATTGTAAATGTAGAGTAATTTACTTTATTAAATGATTACGTTATACATTTTTAAAGAATAAACATAGGTATAAAATGAAACGGAAAACAAACGCAACGCATTTACGTGTCATTTTCCTAGAGACAATTTAAGTTCCAACTTGATTATACATAATAACATTTTAATTCAAAAATCATAAAAACAAAAAACTTATTTTTTACTCTGGCTCAACATATTTTTTTAGAACAATGTATGCGTGCAATGTGTGCGGCACACACAGGCGCCAGGTCTCAATAGGGCAATAAAAATTTTAAATCTCCCATAACAATTTAGAAATTTAATCATTGGCGGCTGGTGGTCAATCATACAAGAGAGTCATTTAAAAAAACACAATTATCTCAAAGTCTAAAAAAACATTCTTACATTAACACGATTTATATTTAAGATTTAAGATATTCGTCTTTCTTTACAATTACCAAAATGATCGATAAAAATTTACAGTTTTTAATGGAAGATTTTTCAGTGCTTAGCATAGAAATACGCACGACTTTCTTGTCACATAGTATTGCCGATTGCGTAGAATGTTTTGTACCACCGTCATTATGAAACAAAAATTATTAGTCGTCTATTAGTACCGTTTCACATGAAGCGTATGATAAGATACATGAATATTATAGATCAATTAAGAAAATCGACCAAAAAATTTGTCATAAGTGACAAGAAATGTGCATTCTACCAAAATTTAATAAACAAGAGGAAACGAAACCAAGAGCGTGACAAAACACAAAGATAACACAGTTTTTTCCAATCTGATGCGCAGATTATAACTGAGGAAGAGCCGCAACAATTAACAATATTTGATGAAACCAACAATGATATAGACCTGAGCAAGCTAAACTCTATTCACGATGATCTAGGTCATTGGCCAAAGGCTCTTAAGTACGAATATTATACAAATTTTAGTTGAAAATGGCTCGAAACAAACTACAGGTTTAATCTTCATCGTGATTCGTCGAACCGACGATTTTCTCGGGGTTGTAATGATTGGTTACATTTAGCAATGAATCTAAGTAGACATGAAAAAGAATCATCTCACTTTAGTAACTATCAAAAATGGACAGAGCTATGCCAAACCTTAAAATTGATAGTGCCAATCAAAAACTTCTTGCAATCAAAAAACAACGATGGTATAATACAATTAAAATAATAGTATATGTTATTCAATTATTAAATCGGCAAAATTTAGCTTTTCGAAGCCAATACAGTATGTTATTTCAAAATAATAACGGAAATTTTTTGAAGTGTAGTGAGATGGTAAGTAAATTTGATCCTATAATGAGTGATCATATTCAACGAGCTACTTCACAAGTTAAAAAAATCCCCACGTATCTTGGTGACAAAATTCAAAATTAAATCGTTTTGGCAAAGGAAATCTAAACTTCAATTTTGAATTTATGCAGATAGAATAAGTATTTTTCAATAATATTGGACTGTACACCGTGTATTGCACATATAGAGCAAATAACTATTAGCATACGTTTTGTCCACTAAAACACGTGTTCTAAAGAATTAGAAATACGAAAACATTTTTTAGTTTTTTTTCTTATTTTTGATACAACTGGCATTGGTTTGAGTTCTTTTATAATAGAAAAGTTAAAAAAATCGATTTAGATATAAATAATTTGAGGAGCCAGGGTTATGATAACGGTTTCAATACGCGTAGTAAACATTTTTTTAGATCTGAATCCACGAGCATTTTATATGCCATGTGCCACTCACATTAAACTTAATAGTTAATGATGCTGCAAAAGTCAATCACGAAACAGTTGGTTTTTTCAGTATAGTTTAAGAACTAAACAAATATTTTTCTGCGTCTACTAGACGTTGGAATATCGTCAGACAACACTTTGTTAATTTTACTTTAAAACCACTAGGTGTTTAGAGGATAAAATATCAATTTTTACGTTTATATGTTCAGTTTGCATCTGGTATAAAGTTTTAGTGCAAGTCAGTTTTGTTAGTAAAATTTTACAATCAGAAACGATGAATATACCATTGGCTCTGGAAGCTTTACAAAAATTAAAACAATTTTTGCTCGAATTTTGTACAGATGAGAAACTTAATGGCATTATTACTGCAGCAAAAGAAACTGCAAAAAAGTTAGATGTGGAACTCAATTTCAAACAGCCCTTTACGGGGAAAAAAACTAAATATTTGCCGACATGAAGTGGATTTTTTGTTGATTGCCAATTTTTCAATTTGTGAAAATAGATTTTATATTGTTTTGTAATATTAGGTAGGTCTACCTAACAGTTCTGAATTTATTATTTATTTTTATTTGTTAGAAGTAGCTTGTAAAGGAGAATTTGTTTTAATTACACGTATTTTTAATTTGTATATTTTACCAGTTTTATATTTCTTGTAGTAGTATTGTCATCTGAATAGATTTTTTTAATTGTGTTTTTTTAATAAAAATGTTAGCACACAGGCGCCACTAAGTATAGGCGCGGCAGGGGTTTTATTTTGCTCTTTAAATTTAAATTTATCTGGAAATTGTCTAATTGCTCACGCGTTCAGTTTTGATGCTTAAATATATTTACTTTCTGTTTGTATTATATGAAATAAAAGCAATTATAAAAATTGATTTAAAAAACTTACAAAACATTGTTCACTAGAATTGAATCGGCGTCAAAAAATGTGCGTCCAGTTTACTGTAGAATGATTGTTCTGGTATGTTATTTTGATAAATACATTACTGTACTACATGTTGTTTACCATTAAACAAACTTAATTTTGTCATGTCTAGAAGGTAATGGTAACAATTAAAGGTAAGCATATGTTTTTTGATGATGCGTGTAGCGTATGTAAAATATTCCAAAATTCTGCGATTTTCCATTTGCCACTGCTCATTCGCTTACGCGACCGATTAGACCACTACGTGACCAAATCGAATTTATATTGACTCTATTCACGATTAATGTAATTGTTTTTTTATTACTATTAGCGTTGATTGTAGTATTTACTGGAAAATGCCCAACTACGTGATAAAATACGATTTTCTTAACCGCGCGCCCCTCTATAACTATCTACAATCTACAATATCTTAGAAATATTTTATCATTTACTAGCTCATTTTACAAACGAGGTTGCTATGATATATCCGGTCTGATTTAAATTTGTTCCAATTTCTAATCTAATTGTGTTACTGTTCAACTATTTTTTGCGAATGGCAAACTTTTTTCAAATGTAACTTGATTTTATATTTCAATGTTTTATTACCTTTTTAAATAAAATAAAACTTGATGCTGATGTTTTTTTTAACAATACAAACGTTTTCAGATTTGTGCACCTCTATGACCTATTTACTTCTATTATTATAAACCGAAATTGCTGATGAGCTTTTGTTATATTATTTTCATACCATTAATGAATTAGCGTTTTTAAAAATATTTGAAAAAAATTAGGATTATTATTGAAGTAGGTAAATTTTTTAATTATGTTTTTAATCTTTATGTTTGATATGCTGACGAAATAAATATGTAAATTGATGAAAAATTAATTTTAACCCTAATTTAAATACAAACCTTAATCACGCAACGAAATGTATAAGCACAGAATACTACATTCAAATATTTGAAATGTTGATCAATTCCCACTGTTTTCTTTTTATTTTAATTGAATTAAATTAAAGTAAATAAATTTATATGTAATGATATTTATTATGTAAGACAATTTTCATTGACATTATAAATTCGTCAGTTAGATTATTGGAGAAGCAAATGTGACTTATCATTACTTAAACTATCACACATTAAAGTTGTGGTTAGTCAAGGTTTTAGATATCAACAAATCTCAAATATTACCGATTTATAAAAATATCGTTTCTTAATTACTTTTCTGTTACGATAATTTTATTACTTGCATGTAACTATTTATATTAAATAAATCATTACATAACAAAAGTTGTTAATTTGCTTTGACGCAGTTTTTGTTTTTTAAAAAATTTATTCACAACAAAAGATTGATAAGATTCTTATAAACACTCGATAAACGAAACCTTGGACTTCATAGTAATTCAAGTGCTGCATGGCAACATCGCTATAACGTAAAATCAAGATTCTGCAGTAATCTACAACAATTAACAAAGTGGTTAGTAAATATGCTGACCAACAGACGGATCGATGCTAACTTGTTAGCAGCGAGCATACTTTTTTGACACGAAATACGTTGTAAAGTTGGTTATCTTCCAGTAAATATTACAATCAACGCTATTGGTAAAACTGAGTTTGTGTTATTATTGTAATATATATTTATATTCACATTATATAAGTTCAGTAGGTTATAAAAAGTCTTTCGATAGCGTGGAAACCGAGTAATACAAGAAGCGTTACAAGTAGAGTCGATCATAAGCATGCAATACCTTCCTTTTTCCCTTTTCCTAAGACTTAGTCTTGTTTCTTCTAAATCTTGTTCAGCCTCTTAGGAAGCATATGTCCAGCTTGTGCACCACCTTCTGAGAAGTCGGCGAAAAGGTCTCACATTGATTCGGTTTTTCATCCTTTGCCCATTTTGTCAATCGATTTTTTGTCATTTTGTCGACGTGATCTCTCTAATATCGTCGTCTTAATCTCGTAAACCGCATTATATCTTGACTTTTGAAATCTACATTGCAGCATACACGGGTGAATAGGTTTATCGTTTACAGTCAATTTACATCTCTTCTCTCCCTCTCTCTCTCTCCTTTTTTGCTATGACCATTGATTCTGTCTGCTGTACAGATATCTGCATATTAACGGTTTCTAGTTTTGTTTGAAACCGTTATAGTAGTATCTGTAGATCTTCCTGGCTATTATTCATAAAAAGTTTTCCGTATGAGGTATGATAATTGGAAAACTTCAACTAATGTTCTTAAACCAGAGTTAATGATCAGTAATTACTAACATACTGTTCTTCTACTACATATTAAAGTGATATAGATAATTTAATCTGTATAAAATTATCAGCCGGTTTTAATTAATTTTGTGCTTTAAATTATCTATTGGATGTTATCTACACCTAACAAAGTTTGTTTTCATTATTATAAATTTTATTAAAATAGTTTAAACAGAAAAGACCAGCTGTTTATTGTTTGTTTTGTTATATTTACTGCCATTGTTTATTAAGCAATAATAGTACTATTGCCTCACTTTGTAATATCGTTATTTAAATATTAGTTATTTTCCATGATTACATTGATTACCTTATGGAAAAATAAATACCCAACAGATTAATTACGATTATTAACATTATCTTAAAGTTGAGTATGCGTACAATTAATTTGTTTTAAAATTAGAATAGGTTAAACCAGTGGCGGCTGGTGGTCAATCATACAAGAGGGTCATTTAAAAAAAAACGCAATGATCGCAAAAAGGCTAAAAACATTCTTACAGTAACGTGATTTATATTTAAGATCAATTATGTTTAAAATTTAAGATATTCGTCTATAATTACAATTACCAAAATAATCAATAGTAAGCTCATTAAAATTTACAATGATTTTTCAATGCTTAGCATAGAAATGCACATCTTTCTTGTCTCATAGTATTGCCAATTGCGTAGAAATGTTTGAATTTTTAACATAGAGAAAAATCGCTCTCTTTCCACTGTAGTCATATGTAAAGTCAATGAATTGTTTTATTTAATATACATACCTATGTATCTATTTTTAGTTTTTACAAACTTTTTGATTATAGTCTTCAATTGACTTCACAATTGGTTTTTACTTTTTCTTTTAAATGCTATAAATCCGTAACATTATTTTTACAACATAATGATTAATACATCATCTGAAAACAGTAAATATAAAACACTGAAATCTATTATTTATTTCAATTTCACAAATCTAATCTAACGAATCATACACAGATTTCTTGAATTACTGTAAACTTCTTTATTTTTATGTTTACTGGTTGGTCGAATTTGAAGTAAAGGCAGAGGACAAGCATTAAATATAAATTCTAGATGTGTAAACAATTATTAGCTATTCATTTTTTAACGTCTTGTACCACAGTTATCATAAAACAAAAACTACTGTCATATGTGATAAGAAATCTGTATTTAACACACACGTGCTGCGAAGATAACGATAGATGACGTAAGTCACGTAAGCAATGATAGCATTGCACTCAAAGATAATTGCACTGAGTATTATCTTTGGCGTAGGCGGCCGGCTGAGAACCCAGCGAACGAATTTTAACATTTACTTATCTTCTTTTCTAACTCGCATAAAATTGTATTATGTGTGTCTCACTCTTGATTAGGATAACTATCATCGTAATATAATAAGTGCGGGCAAAAGTTCGTGTCAGCCTCGGATAAATTCGCAAGCTTTCGTATCTGTTGCGTTTAAATTGACAATTATTTAAACGCAAGAAATGTATACGCTGATAATTTGATTTAAACGCAAATTTTCTGTAATTTTAAAACAAATAAAATACCTTTCTTATTCATCTTTGGAGGGTCATTGACCAAATGACCTAATAGAGAAGCCGCCACTGGGTTAAACCATTTGCATTTCTTGACTATTAATATAAGATAAGAAAAGCCAGTATAGAGATCTCAGAAAGCGTTGTAGGTACAAATTCGAATTAATAGGAAAGACTGAATAATTATAGAACTAAGAAAATGCAACTTAAAAGTTTTAAGCAATTTTTGATTTTTGAATTATTTGTAAAAACGTAAATTTTTTAATGGTTATACTTAATCGTTTCAACTTTTATCAAATTATAAATGGCATAATACCAATAAAACTTTTAGTACTTTTTTAACAAGTTCTCGCCGCCAAAAAGCTTTGAGCAAGGAAACATCGGTTCTATGCTGAGCGAAAACGGAACGCTTACAGATTCGGTTGAAGGTACTATGCAAGAACTATTGCAAAAACACTTCACGGCACAAGCACCCAAAAAGAACTGGGAATTAGCAAGAAAAATAATTTATCTTGAAAACTTAGAATGGTGACTCGATTTGTTTAAACCCTTTCAGTCTCCAGGAACCGATGGAATTTATCTCATCATGTTGCAAAAGAGATTTGCTGCTTTGCAAAATGCAGTATGCAAAATTCTCAAAGTCAACTTAACACTTTCGCATATATCAAACAGCTGGCGGATTGTTAAAAAGGTATTTATATCAAAATCAGGAAGACCTACGTACACCAAGGCAAAATCTTTCACACCGATCATCTCGACTTCGTTTATGTTAAAACTACTTGATAAAGTAGTCCACAAGTATATACGAGACACTAAACTCTTTGCCTCTAGCAATTCACTAAGTAAGCAGATGCAAAATGCAATTCGATACAATAATATCGCATTAGGTGCTTTTCTAGATATTGAAGGAGTATTTGACAATACCTACTACCTTCACATCAATTGCAATGGCAATAAAGAAAAAAGACATCACACCTCTAGTTCGAAACTGGGTCAATTTATTGCAATGAGCCAAAGTGGTTGGCGGGTGTCCACAATGCAGGGTGCTGTCACCTCATCTATGGTGCCTTGTCATAAACGGCCTACTACAAGAATGGATATGTATTTTCTAACAAAGTAACACAATTAAAATATTTAAAATTCAAGATAAAGTAGATTATCCTAATTTTTTATTGCATATATGAAGAATTTGCACTGGTCTGGTAACACGATTACTCCATACAAATGGATTCTTTTTGTAGTATTTATTTTGTGTTATTTTTATAATATTTTCTGAATACGCAGTTTGTGAAGTTAAGCTACGGAACCGTTCAAACTTATGACAATATAATAACATTATGCAAGTTGATTTGTTTATAAACTATAATGTAATACACAGTAAATAAAAGTATATACATATAAATACTTATAAAAACGGCAATAATATAAACATAATTATGCATTATTCATGCATAGTAAATTTATACTATGAGATGGCTCTGCCATCGTATTTCACTCATCATACTTAAAAACGTACAGATATCAGTTATGTTCCAAAAAAGGAACATCTTAGTATCTTGCAACTGTTGATAATTGCCAAAAGACAATTGGTCTTTTTTGAATTTTTATGCAATACAAAAAAAAATTATTGGTTTTCATAAATACCGATTTCTTTAAATTAATTTATACATTTAGTTACTGTAAATTGAGTAATGTGAGTAATTTGACTAATTCGATTACTTAACATGTTGAACATCTAAATTCGTTTTTTTTTGTTTTAAGTCGCTTAAATTATAACGATTTATAACAATGCTGAACTGTCTGATACATTACTGCTATTCCTATCCTACATAATTCTATTATTAAATTTTATATTGCGTTAGAAGACATATTAGTACAATTTTTCCATATTTATGCTCCCGTAGATCATTAACTTCTACGGAAATGACATTGATCTGTACGGAAATGAGATTTGTCATAAGAACTACACTACTTACTTAACCGTTAGTCTTAGAAAATAAATTATTTAACGAGTTGGGCTCTTTTTTTAATAGTAAGCGTTTTTGATACGAGATGGCAGAATAACTTAATTATCATCAAAACTTTTATGTTACACATTATTGTAACACACATTTGCTTATTATACAGATTGTAAATAAAAAATATGGCAAAAAAATGTTTTTTTGTTGTATTGTAGTCCCCTTCAATTTTTTTGTATTTTTTTTAACAAAAAAATGCAGTAAAACTATTAAACGAAAAACCAAAATAAAAAATTATTGTAATTAAAAAATATATTTAAAAACTGAGCAGGTATAATGAACTACTCAACTGTGGTATATATACAATTTTTTCCACTACTAGAATTATTAAAACCTTAATTTTGACGTAATTCTTAATTGTGATTTATATCACAAAAATAAATTGATAACGTAAGTTTTTTTTGCTAAAGTTACTAAAATTGTTTAATAACTTTATTACTTGAAGCTATAATTATATCTGAAATATATTTAATTCAAATTTAGTTAAGCGCGAACTTCGAATAACTTACATTTTTAAAATCAAATTAAATTGTTTAATAAAAGATTAAAATTCTTAAAATAGCGTTAAATAAAATCTTTTGCCCTTAGTAGATAGTTTTGTCAACTTTTCTTTAAAACTGTTATAGAATTATTAGAAAATGCAAATATGTTTATTATTAACCAATGGCTAATAATGAAATATTATTTGTCTTCACTTAAAAAAGTGATGCTTCACAACCTACTATTATAATGAAAGCCTATGGAAAAACCATAAAAATATCAAAGTTTATTGGTTTACTTAATGTTAAATAATATACAGACACGGCTTCAGGAAAACTTCCATTTCTCTATTAGCTAGCGCCGCGATGAATTTTATTTGTGTCATGGCGAGAAAAATTAACTTGCATAGCAAAAAAATGTGTAATCTTTGGAAAATAACTAGTTGTTTATAGTTTGTGCAGAATAGGTTTTTAAGAACGGCCGTGCACCATATCTTATAGAGATGTATCGGTATTATAGTATAACCTGCGCATTGGATTTTTTTTGTACTTTCTGGTCGACCCTGGTATACACGTTTGTTTTAAAAAAAAATTTTAAGTTTTTGATTAAATCCTGGTATTTGCTACTTAATTGACGTATTTCAAATCATGTTTGTCATTTTGAATTTGTAAGTAAATTTTTGTTTTCAATTAATTTATGGTTTTACGTTGTTAAAACGTCCGTATGCCGTGTTTACGCCGATTTAGCATTTTCTTTGTATTAATAAAATTCAGATTGCATTATAATTTATAGTTCTAACATTCGATATTTTAGCAGTTTTGTTTATTTTGACATCATTAAGAGTTTCGTTTGTGTTTCGTTACCTTTGCTTACAGTTACATGCACAACGTGAAAAATCCCGTCCAAACTCACTAGGTTTTGTTATAATTTTGCATCTCTGTTTGATGCATTTTAATCATAAAGGATTTTTTATAAAAACTCTGTAGATAGTACTGTAGCATTTATAAAAGGAGAACATTTTTAATTAATTAGAAGTTGGATTCTAATTCCCTCTCGGAAAACAGTGAGATGTGGTAGTGCCGCGGTTCCTTTAAATTCAAGGCAGCAGTTTGCTGTATAACAATGTGTTTGTGAAATACTTAAGTTGTAAGCTTAATGCTTCGTATTTGTTTTGAATAACGGATTTTATCGTTCGTCAAACAGCCATATATTCACGTAAAGTTATGGATGGAAAATTTAGTTTCTCATTTCCGTAATTCATCTTCGCTCTCGCTTCGCACTCAAATTATTACAGTAACTCTGAGATTATCTTCGACCACTTCACCTAGGAACTGAGGTTAACCATAAAGCACGTTTTCCAAACATCATAATTAGAATCTGGTATTTAAAGTAATAATTATACCGTTTATTTTGCTATTAATTCCAAAAAGATTTTGATTAGATTCTCTGTGAGTAAACGTTTGTTGCTGTACTCTCGACTAAGTTAAAATAATAAATTGCATCTCGTTTGTATTTTTTTGGTACTTGTTTAGTTGTTGCTGGTAATGGTAATTAATGAACTCCTCCTCTATATACATTTTATTTACAGTACAACGATTTGAACGAAGCCAGGCGAAGCGAAAGAAAAGATGTCTTTTCCGCCAGCGCACTGCTTCTTATATAATTACCCCTACTTAATGCGGAGCATGTTTTTGCTGCCTTATTTGTAAGGCGGGAACATTCAAACGAATGTATCCCTACACTTGTATAACTACGCAAGTTCATTATTAGTTTGATTAAAAAATAAATGCTGTTAGTTTATATATTTTAATCCAACTTGTTTGGAGGAATAAAATTACAGCCATTGGTTAAAAACAGTAGTTTATTTAACAAGTTCCTGTGTAAATTGGACGTTTTTTTTTAAGAAGGCATTTTTAAACCCGAGTAAAACGAGGGTTTAAAAAGTCCTCGAAAGAAAAAAGCGTCCAATTTAGACAGGAACGAATTGAATAACACATTTTGTTGATCGAACAGAGACTAGGAAGCCCCCAAAGTCTTAAAACCTCTCAAAAATAATTTGACGTTTATGTTGATAAGTGCACAAAAACTGTCAAACATTGTTTACAATACCGAAAAATTAAAGTTTATGACACTTTAGAACATATAATTTTTTTTCCACTACTAGTTGTATACGCTTGCATTATTACGTATAATAGTAGTTCGTGAAATTGTACTTTTTTAACCGCACGTAAATAATATTTCATTATTAACTAGTAGTTAATAATGAACATATTTACATTTTCTGATAATACTACAACAGTTTCAAAGAAAAAAAGTTTACGAAACTGGATACCAAGAGCAAGAGATTTTATTTAATGCTAATTTAAGTTTTCAAATCGCTCAATTAATAAATTAATTTGATTTTAAAAAGTAAGTTATTTGAAGTTCGCGCTTAATTAAATGTGAATATTATTGAATTAAATATGTTTTGGATATAATCAATGCTTAAAATAATAATGTTTTTAAACAATTTAAACAACTTTAGCATTAAAAACTTACGTTATCTGTTTATTTTTGTCTTTTAAATCACAATTAAGAAATATGTCAAAATTAATTCTATTAAACTAATGACAACTGTCAGAATCACTGACTTGATTTTTAATTTAAAATTAATATCTTAAATTTTAAATTCAATTTAGTAACAGGTAGAAAGGTTTTAATAATTCTAGTAGTGGAAAAAATTGTGTATATATCACGGTTGAGAAGTTCATTATAACCTGCGCGATTTCTATCGCTTAGGTTATAATGATGCACTTCTCAACCTTGATATATAATATACTATTAATCAATTTATGATGACATGTTGAATTTACGTTTCACTACTAGTGCTTTTTCAAAATTCTGTGAAGATACAATATATATTATTATTAAGATGGTAATAAATATTTAGGTTAAATTATGAAATTTAAAACTACATTTCGTTATTTTATAAATTTTTTTTTATTAGTCTCTTAAAAAAATTCAATCTGTATAATAGTCATTCACGTTAATAAAAAAAGTTAAATAAATTTAATTTAAATTGTTAAATTAATGAACGGAGATAAAAATCAACTCAGAAGAAGTTGGAGACCTGTACGAATACATAGAAAAGACCATAATAGAAAAGAAAGCACATTTTCTGATTATAATAAGCGATTTCAACTTGGAAAAAATGACGAAGTACACATTGGAAAGAACGGCCTAGGAAAAAGAAACAACAGATGACAAACATTTATAAATTTTGCAGCAGCACAGCAGTTATTTATAATGAACTCATTCTTTCAGAAGAAAGAACTTTAAAGATGGACATGGCAAAATCCGGACTCCAAAACGAAGAATAAAATAGTTTTTATAATTCCTAACAAAAAACATACGGTGGACGATGTTACGGTGCTCAATAATTGTCGTGTAGGTAGTGATCATAGAATGGTACGGGCAAAAAAAATATACCTATAACGAAAACAAAAAAAAAAAGATCATAAAACGACAAAAATAGATATCAAACTATTATTGAATAAAGAACTAGAAAACTTCTGATGCAATGAAAAGCTGCCTATATCCATCCCTTTTATCGCACACATACAAGTTACGGACGAGAAAGTTATAAATAACAGAATATCAATCGAACTAGACCAATTCCAACACGCAGAGCAGACAGGATTCCGTAAAAAACGACGAACCATATTCATAGTCAGACAATTAATGCAAAAGGTGAACCAATACAACCTACCTTTATGCTTGACCTTCGTGGATTACGAGAAGGCGTTCGATACCATGGAAACATGGGCTATAATCGACGATTTCCAACGCAGCAGAATAGACTATAGCTATATTCAGTTAGTGGAAGCATGATACAGGAAAATGCAACTATGATCATTAGAACATTTGATAACACTAAATCTATTAGCATTGAGCGCGGAATAAGACAGGGAGACATACTGTTCCCAAAAGTATTTACAAATGTACTAGAAGACGCTTAAACTGCTGGATTGGAATAAGAAAAAAACATACCCCTGAAAAATTAACGGAAATGCTAAACCAGCTGAATGAGATGACGAAAACAATTAGAGTCGGTATGAATATTGAAAAAACACTACAATGCTACTACAGGCTAATGTGTCAGTCTCGACAAACAAGGACAAGAAAAGAAATAGATAGCAGGATACGATTGAGATGTACACGATACGGAAAACTGACAAACAGTATTTTTAAAACTAACATCCCTAGTAGAACAAATAATAAAATATTTTTAATTGAGCAAAAGTATTGAATTCAGTACGAATGTACTGACTTCGGCAACACTGCACAAATAATCTTTCTCAGCTGTTTACGACATATATGTAGGTTAGAATGTTTAAACAGTGTTTAAAAGTTTTCTGCTATGTATGCATACATGTAACTGGAAATCAACAAAGTTTTTTTAAGCAGATGAGGTAAATTTATGTATGTAAGAATTATTCGTACATAATAAGTATTGTTATTAGGAAAAAAAATAAGCAGGAAATATTCAAGTCTTTAAAGATCAAATGGAGTAGTTCGACAAATTTGATTTACCTGTCTTAAAAACGAACATTCATTTCATTAAATGTGTATTGTGCTTAAGAAGATTTTAACCTTAGACCAAAGCTATCAACAACGAGCACTTTAGTTTAGAAGTGTACTGGATAACCCAAGAAAATTCTTTTGTCAAATTAAGTTTGATTATAAAAAGGTATGAAAAAAGAAAATTGTTTGCTGATGACGCTTAAAGTTGGAAAAATATGTTTTTCTATGAATGAATAATTATGAAGACAACTATAGCTTAAACACTACGTTTGTTTAACGTTCTTCAAAAATATTTAATTATTGTAATCTATATTCAACTTGTAATTGCACACGTGTGTTACCACAAAACGTTTTTAAAATGTTTAAAAGTTAACTCAAAAAATTGTATTTGATAAATTGCATAATTTACGTTTCATCAAATTTAAAACATAAATATTATTGTGTGTTATTTATTTCATGTTCTAATAAAATTAAATCAATGTTTTTGCAACAAATTATGAAAATAATTTTCTATGTTCTAAGCTTTTTTACATTGAAAATACATCTTTGATTTGTTTTGAGTGGTTTTGTTCTACTAGGGATACCACAATACTTAAAGAACAGAAGTTTATGACTTATGAATGCTACCATTTTTAACATATGGAGCGGCCATGAAAAGATCAATGCTAGGCGTCACACGAAGAGACACATTGAAGTACGAAAGCATTAGACAACGAACTAAACTACAAGACAATACAACTCGAATCTGTAACTTGAAATGGAGTTGGGCAAGACACATAGAGGAAGTTGGAAACGCAAAGAGGAGGCTTATGTCCAAAATTGGAAAAATGAAAAGAATATAAAAACTGGGATCAAGTCAAGTCAATTAAAAAAACAATATAGAGTTTAAAACTTTGCAAATAAAAATAATCCTACTACAATTTGATGCATTACAATAGAACTGGGCGTTAGGAATAAGATTTCTACAAATAGCAATTTAATATTTTTATTTATTTAGGTGGCGCGAATAATTTGCTTTTTTTATTGCACCGAAACAGAAAATATACTAATCTAGCAGCAAAGGCTATTAATTGTAAACTACGAAAAATAACAGTGTTATTATATATAACACTCCTAATAAAGAAAATTTTTTTTTTGAAACTGGCATTTGTTGAATAATTTATATATTTTTGGTTTATAACACCGCTGTCGCAGTTTTCCGATTATCTCTCTGGCATGCATTTGTATATCTACAAATGCACGGGACCTACACTTTTAATACCAAATCCAAACGGCGAAATGTGAAAGAGATGTTTTTGGCATAAGTACACTTTGCATGTTTTCAGACCTACAAAGGGAGAGCCTATAAAAAGATGTTTAAATTCTAGATGTGAACCGGGATTTGAACTCCGGTTGCGTCAGCGTAGTAAACGAGTGTCAAGCTCTCGACCAACTACACCACGGCGACTCATTACTAATAGTGATAATTAATTACCAATGAAGTTATTGCATAAGTTATTGTTTTATTTCGAGTTATCCTTTTAGAAAAAAACCATATCAAATACAATTCGTGTAAGCGACCTAGTTGTTCCATGATCTGAGCAGCGTAGAAAATATCGCATACAGGTAACTATTAATTTGTTGTTATATCCTACACACGCTACAAATTTTAATCATAATTTAGTTATCGTTTGTTTGAAAACTTTAAAAACCAACCATGTTTTGTAAAGTACCTATGCAATTGAAAATTTGAATACAAAATGTAAATAACTCTGTAATCATTGATGTTAGGTATAGGAATATGGTATATCAATTTAAAGGAAATTTATTTCTGCATCGAATGAACTGATAATTAAATAAGCATTCTATTCAAAAAAAGAAACTTTTTAAAGTTTTCTATTAATCTGGAAATAACGTCAAATAGATACCTAACCTAGAGCAATTTTTTATTATCCGTTGCAGACAATTGTGTCTCAATCTTTTGAACTAAAAACCTAAATTCTGATTTCCTCAACAAACAAGATTTTCTCAACAATCAAAATTGATACGCCAATTATTTTAAGCATAGATACTAAATATTTTATGACACATCAAAATGTGAAAAAAAAATTGTCTGGTTTGTATTTAAAATAAAGGTGTTGACTCTTACTTCTTGATATACTTTATGCATGGAAATTATTTATAGATTTGTAGACCAACTTCTACTAGAAGGCGTAGCATAATATAACAAACTTTATAATGTTGTTTTATCTTATCAAGTAAGAGTTGGGAAAGAGTAAAAACCGTGATTTAAAAAAATGCTTATAAGTAAAGTTCTGTTTAACCAAAGGTTACAAATTTGGTTATCTTGGATTTCTTAATAAAGAAGATTTGAGATTTTGTGATCACCGAAATGTTACCAAAATTTATATTGTGACCGGTAGTAAAATAAAAAAGTTCAGTAACAGCAGACAGAATAGTAGGGATATACCTTGGAATAATGTCGGAATTTTGATAAAGAAGCATTTGAGGGATTTTGCCTGTTGAGTTGAAAATGAGCTTAATGCGATTCTTACATAGAAGTTTTTCTTGATCTTTAACTTTATAAATGTAAAGTAGAAATAATTATTTTAGAGTCGATTTAGAAATAGAAATGTCTGTAAATGTTTGAATATGTGTAGATGACAATTAAAAACAACTTGGATATCTCACTTTATAGTACTTTTAAATGTGATATCCTGTGCGCTCACAAGAAGTTTTAAAAAGTGTGCGTGTGGGCAGATTTATGTCGACGAACATTGAGTTGTTTTATTAAGAAACAGCCAATATTCATATAATTATTTATCACGGTTTTATTAGAATGACCTTTTGACTTTTGAGTACAGATTTTCAAATTGGCACATGAAGAAATCTCGATGACCTAAGAATTCAATAACAGAACGCTAATGTGCAGCCAATAATAGTTTGCAAAGCATCTAGGTATTGGTCCATATATAACACCTCATTAATATATCTAAACTAGACCTTAAGCTTTAAGACTAATTTTTTCAAGCTAGATTAAAAATTTAAAACACAAGAATTAAAATAATCACTATGATACGAAAATGTTTAGTGAGTAGTAAGAATGAGTGGCCTGCTTGTTTATAGAAATATAAGTACCAACTATGTCCAAACTATGTCGACAAAATATTGAGTAATAATCCACTCCCACATCTAAAATTTCAACATTAAATCATATCCCACTATCTTGCAAAACAAGTACTGGTAGATTGATTAGCATTAACGTAAACGTAAAAATATAATTAATTAAAAGCAATTAATTTTATTTAACCTTGTATTGCTTACTATTGCTTATGAGCAGCATTCGCATTTGAAATGTTTGAGTATATCAAAGCTTAAGATCAGTTCTAAACTATTCTAATAGTTGTTCACCGATTAGTGTACGGTAAAGAATAGTTGTCGCTAAATACGTTGAAAAATTTAATAAAATTTGTAATACAATTAACATAAAGAATATAAGCATTTGGAAAAAACATTGGTTTAAAACAACATTGTACATTAGCGGAACGGATAATGTCATTTTAAATTGGATAGAAATGCGTGAAATTGCATAGAAATTAAAGCATAAAATCAAAATAGGTCGAAATTGGTCAATACAGCAAATATGGAAACTTTTTATCAAAAAAAAAATTAGTAAGATCATTTGAATTATTGCATATTCTACTCTTGCTTCATTAGACAGTTTACCAGAGTTCACTAAAATGTTTACACTATTTAACAATATATTACTTTATTGTCCACACCAAATTAACTATAACTTTAACGCAATACATGGAGGTTTCCAACTGTTTTATACTTGTAATTATAATTAATTATATAGTACCAGTTATACAAAAAGATTATCTTATAGAACTAAGACACTTTCCAGATTATTTCAAAAAAACCACTCATCTCAAAATTCAAAAATTTTAAAAACAAAAGATACTTACCTATAGATTGTGCACGTGATTTTGTGATTGAAGATTGATAAGATTGTCTGCGTTTTTGTGCATGTTTCAATCCTCCTAATAAAGAAAGTGCAAGTGAGTTTTAGTATTCAGATGTGATAGGAAGATCCATATCTTCCTTTTTTAAATATTATTGTTGGCAGAAAAATGATAACAAATTCAATAATTTAATAAAAAATAATCGGCTAATGTGAGAGTAATTGTTAAAAAAATTAAGTATTTGCAAGCTGTTTGTAGTTTTTGGAAGATCTTACTAAGAAAAAGCTACTTACCACGAGCACATCGCTGAATCGACTTGTCAAAATACATGATCAGGATGTAGACTATGTATAGAAGTACTAGTGATAGTGCCTCGTACCATTCCACACGTTCGTCGTGAATTATACAAATTAAAATTGAAACTGTTATACCATAAGCCAGACAATCTCTTGTTAACGGCCACCAATCTAAAGGTACGACTTGCACACCTGACTATAATTACAGTAAAACTTAATTTGCTTTAACATTGTATGCATAAATAACTATTTATATATGTATATATAGTTAAAAAAGCAAACACAAATATTTCTTACCATTCCAGCGCCCAAACCACAGCAAGCAGCCACCGCCAAGATGTTAAAAACTGCAGATCCAACTATAGTCCCAACACCAATATCACCCTCTGTGATAAACGTTCCAATAACGTTAACGAAAAGTTCGGGAGCTGATGTTGCCGCCGCCATAAAAGTTGCACCAGCAACGTCGTTTGACATATTTAGAGCTAAAACATTAAAGTGCATCTCTTAACGTTACAAAAAAATTAAATAATTACCTTGACATATTTTTTCTACTGCAGGTACAAAGTATTTGTCACATACGACAGCAAGAGCAACAAATAGATATAGTGAAACGATAATATGTAGTACTACGGCACCGTCTTGTCTTTGTTCTTCACTAAATAAATCTTTTGGAAAATCGTCTATTGCTGGTGGAGTGCAATTTAACCCTGCAAATAAAAACATACATATTACTTTCTTAATCAACTCGAATTAATTTGTTTGAATTTGAGTTAAAAATGCAGTTAAACCGTGAGTACCTAATTCGTTCCAACGTGTATTTTGCATTGTATTATTATTAACCAATCCTGTTTTTATGTATTTAAAACTGCGAGGTCATACAACAATGCTATTTCTTTATTTATAAATACGTGTGTTATAAAATAATTAATTAATTCTATTGAATTTTTGTATAATACATTTTGGTGCCTATTTTGAAGTGCACGCTCTTACAACTTATAAAGGCTTGGCACACTCTGTTTTGTATACATTAAACGTATCTAGCAGTAGAATTAAACGTTTTAATTTGAAGCAATTTAATGGGATTATTTAAATACACACGATAAAATACAGTTCAAAAGAAACACAAATACGCATACTAAAGGGCAATAAAAACAAGTTAAGAAAAAACAATAATTAATAAAATGACTATACAGTAAAATTTTTTTAATAAAAAATTATTTTGAAAGAAATTGAGAGCATTTACGTGTTGCGAACAGGTAACTGCATTATAATATTTATGTACGGTTTTTCCAAGGAATTGCACACGCTTCTAATTTTTTTTTAAATAATCTTTATCTTTATTGTGTTATTTTTGGAATTCAGTCAATTGCTTATCTTAGTCAGTAAAAAAACAAAACAAATGTAAATAATACTTTTGCAACAAAGTAACATTTTTTTAAATATTTTATTTAAACTGAGAAAAAATATTTTTTGTGTTGCCAACATCGCAAACGTCAATATTCGTTCGTTAGTGTAGTTACGTAATGAACGAAAAAAGCTCTAGGGTGGCAAAATGAGAACTAGGAATCCACATAAAATTAAGTGTTCAAAGTCAATTAATATATTAGAACGAGTATGCGACAGGTGGAAAAATCATTTTAAAAATCTTGAAATTCAGTTAAAATTGAAGAAAAACGATGCTAAAGTTAATGTCAAATGTGACAGATTTAGTAATAAATGTAGTACCAACATTATATTTCTGTTAATTTTTTTTTATTTTTTCAAAAAAAAATGTGATTTTATAAAAGGCAACACAAAAAATAATGTACATTACTCTCGTCGAAAGAATCATAGCATAACTCACTCACATGCAACGCTCGGCCGTGCGGCCTCGCGTCGCATTAACGTTCGTTATGCTATTTCTTACTTTCGACTCTTGTTACGTAAACTACTATTAAAGACTTCCTTGTATTTTTAAAGGGTACTTTACAATTGTTTTTTTATATAGCAATATCAAGGACGTTTTTCCTACTAGATCGTTTGAATATCAGCTGCGTCGTTTGTAAGGTAGGCAAAATAAGAAAAATGGTCAGTTTGAAGGTGATTGTTACCGACACAGTGATGACCACCATCAAGTGTAGACGTAAACATCTTTGATAAATACAGAATCCATCAACATTTGTATCTTGGTCATAAAATTAGCAAATTTTATTTGTTAGATTTTTTAAAAAATGTGCAACATATTTTGGGAATTTACTTTTATATTGATTTAAATCAGTTAGGTTTAATATAAAAAATAAAAATTTATTAAAAATATTAAACCGTTATGTTAATTCATTCAAACAGGATTTGACTTGGACGTAAAGATATCAACTACAGGTTGTAACTTGTTTAAACTTGCATTTTATATAATAAAGTATAAGATATCACAATAATCTAGTTTAGTATTGTTTTTTCTTTCAGTTAAGATGGGCCGCAATAGAACAATAACAATTGAAGTGATAAATTTGATTATTGAAAAGTATAAATACGGTAAAAAACAAATCAAAACAGCAAACATTTTTAACATTATCAAATCAGCAGTAACGAAAATAGTTCGACGTTTTTCAGTAAAAGGAACTCCAGAAGCAGAATCCACTCAACAAACTGATATAGAAATCTAATAAGAATAGTTTCTTGTCTTCCGAGAAAATTGCCCCAGAAGACAAAAAAATTATTTATTCGCAAACAGTACGAAGAAGATAAGTTACTTTAGGATTGTTTAGTAGACGTCAAGTTAAAAAACCATTTTATACAAAAAGAATGTGAAGGCCCGATTAGCATCATCAACTGCACAGTAAAACAATGGAAAAGAGTAGTATTCAGTGATGAATCCAAATTTAATTTGTTTAATAGTTATGGTATACAGCATGTACTAAGACCTGCAGATAAAAGACTTGATCCAAAGTGCCAATAGTATAATAACATGGTGAGAGCTCGGTGATGATGTGATGGTGTTTTTCGGCATATGAAATAAGGCCATTACATCATATTGAAAGTACTATGAACAAACACATGTACAAAGACATTTTTAAATCATCATGGAACCATATGCCGATGAATATCTTGTTATTAAATACACTTTTCAACATGACAATGACCCGAAGCGTACTTCAAAATAGTTAAACAGTGGTTGAAGAGGCAAAAATAAATGTTATGCCTTGGCCATCCCAGTCCTCCGACTTAAATCTCATAGAATATCTATGGGAAATATTAAGCAAACAAATGAGGAAAATTTTTCAAATAAAGAAAAATTATTTCAAGTTTTACAACGTGTTTGGTTTTTAATTGACCAAAAAATTATCATAAACTTAATTGAAGCCATACCACGGAGATGCAGAAAAGTAATTAATTCTAAAGGTTATTATACTAAATATTAATTGATATGCTATCTGTGTTTTCTTGGTTTATAATAATAATTTTCATTTTGATCCTTAAATTTACAATTGTTGCAGTTCCTGTCTTTTTCTTTAAGTTAAAATGTTTATAATAAGTTTAAAAAATTATCATTAAAGTTATTGTCAATATTTTATAACAGATTAAAAGAAATAACTACTACTGACCTTTTCATAATTTGTTTTGTTTATTTGTTATATTTAGTTTTAAAATAAGTACAGTGCACGCCGCTTAATAGAATCACGTTGGGACATGGGATTTTTGATAACAATAACCAAATGATAATAATATCCAAAGTGCAAAAAACATACATATAGATGTTTATTGGTTAAAAAGCATAGCATCAATACAAGCAGAAAATGTCAAAATAAAAATTTTCATAAAACGTTTATAAAAATCAAAATTTTGAGTCTGATAAATCGAAAATTACGGATCTGTAGCATTAAATAGTTTGTTGACACCAGTAATAAAAAAAATCAAAAACAACGTTATGATGTTCAATTCAGTGTTCTAAGAACTATAATATTTGCTGACACTGAAAATAAAAATAAATACAAAATAACGCTATCACATAAGACGTAGTTAAATAAAGTTGTTATTCTAAGAACGCATATGCTTTGCAAGATAACCCTCGAAGATCGTGTTTAGAGATGTTTAAATGATGTAATGTTACAGTCAAAATACTTGAATAGATAAAAAACACTGCAAAAATAAAGCTAAACATGCAAAACAAGTATTTTTAGGGTACCATGATAAAATTTTTCATTCTAAACAAGTGTATTGTAAAAATTCAACTCAAAAATTCATGCTAAATAGGTTCTTATTCATGTATAGAAACAAACCTGAGTAGAAAATTAATAACATAAACCGAAATTATGATTACTATAAACTGTGTTTTTTCTATGTAGTAACATAGTACGTCCGGCCCGTTCTTTAATAAAATGATAACATTACCCAATTGACAACATTATCCATGATTCCAATAAGCGGCGTGCAATGTACTTGGAATTATCAAAAGTTGCTATCTTTATGGCAAATACCATGCAGATAAAAATGTTTAAAATTTTTATTTTGGGTAATTCTTTGGCTAATAAGTATATTTTCTTAATTAATTAATCACAAAAAAGACTTAAAATATGCATGCAAATATGCACGAAAAAAAATACGCACTTATAAATATGCTTTTAAGATTTGTGTTTTTATATAACTATATATTTAGTTTTATTATATAAATAGACAATATAGTACTAAATACTAGTAATACATACTTAAATAAATTACAAATCTTGATTACAATTTGATAATTACATTGCGTAATAAATGTTCTAATGTAAATTTACGTCTGTTGTCGGCAAGAAAGTTTTTGTATTTATTTTTGTTTTGTATATATTTAAAATGTATACCTAGATTCGTTGGTGAAAACTGTTTATTTAATGCATCGAGCAGTGCTTCATTTTGCAACACTTCACTTATGTTTTTTGTTGCTGATAATCCGTATTTTTCAATAACACTTCTTTTAGTTTATTGATTTTTTTTAATTCACTTAAAACGTTGACTTCCACGCCATTCAAACATTTTAGATTTTTTGAAAATAAATGTGTTGTATGTAGAAACAGTTTTACATAGGTATATGTAATATAAAATAAAAATTTTAATTATAAATTTTTAACAATACGCTTATTAATTAACTTTGGTTAAGAAATATGTCAATAGTCCCTTTAATTACTAAGTAAACGATTTAGTCTTATTTAAACATTATCAAAAGTTAAGATGATTTTGACAATACGAATTCTACTTGAGCTATTAAAATATGGAAAAATTAATATCATTGTAAAACTAACTTTCGCATCGGTAACTTAATAAGCTTTGAAAAATGTTTTTCTTCCCATAGACATAACGTCTTACTACATGCAAAGCTGTCGTTTTATTTGTTAACAAAAGAACAAAAATCTTAAGTTGTTATACATGGCTAAAAAGAGAATTTTTAGGCGAATAAAGTAGACTAAAATAATGTATAAGTCTGTATGTAAATTAACAAGTTAATGGTCACTTTCGGTTAAACTAAAAGTTGAATAAAATGTCAGCAGGATTTAAAAAAAAACGTAATTATTAGTTATACAGGGTTATTCATGGTATACGGCTCAGAATATTGTAGCCAAAATATGTGACTTTCAAAACATTTCACTTTTGGGATATATAAAAGTTTATTATGGTTGTTTTTTTGAATTATTATATTTATATTATACAGGGTGTCGCAAAACATCAAAAAGTATCAAAGTTGTTTTTTTTAAATGAAACCCCCTGTATATTATTACATTTCAGATTCTCCGATAAAAATAAATGTGTGTTTTAATAACGTTTGTAAAACCTAACCCTTAAGGTTTTTTAAATAATTTGAATTTTGTCAAAATATAACATAATTTTCATGTCTGATATACTTAAGGAGTACATAAGTTATGTAAACGAAATTTACAGTAAAGTCTAACAATAAATCATGCTTTATATTTCAATTTCAATTACAATAAATTTTACATCTTATACAGAGTGTCATAAAGTTAAACTTATCAATTAAATGCTTTAAGTGGTTATAACTTCATTAATTTAAATAGAACGTCATAATTTTTAATTTACCAAGAAATATTAGAAAGTACTACAGCTAAATCTTGCCGTTTTTAGACAATACACCAAATCATCGGTTCTTTGCATAATTTTGTTTTTTAAATAAAAGCTTTAATAAATCTAGTTGCTTATTGTATTTAGAAATATTCAAAGAGTATAGAAGTAGGGAGAGGGAACGTAACGTAGCTTCTAGGGAGAAAAAATGAAGCCACGAGTGAACGATGGAAAGCACTGCTTAAGTGTAGGCAACCCGCACTCCCAACTGTAATTCGTGGGAACATTAAAAATAAATAAAAATTCTGTAATAAATGCAAATTTTTTAATTTACAAATAAATTTGGGTACAATATAAACTATGGTTATAATTATACACTTTTCAACCTTGATATATAATATACTATTTAATACATATCAATGTAAATACAATAATTTATATTAATGTTATTGATAAAATGTTGGTTAGATTTTTCTTGCGTATTTTATTTAAATATATACTTAGATTTTTTTCATAATACACACTACTGGAAGTTTATAATCAGTATTACATGCAATAATCACGTGCACACAAACGATACAGAACTAATTAAAACTTTCAATGAATCTAAATCTGTAATCTAAATAATGTTTAACCTGGGGTACATACAAATGGCGTCGTAACGTTGCCTATGCGTATGGCTTCACCACAAGTAACATACGTTCCCTCTCCCTACTTCTATACTCTTTAGAAATATTAGATAATTCATTTATTTTGTCAGTTTAAACTGTTTACTGTCTTCTGAAGTTTATGCTCAAAGATTTTCCGAAAGAAACATCCTAAGCCAGCCGTTTTTAGGAAACTTTTGAACCAGTTTTAGGAAAGTCGAAGTGTCACAAACCAATTATAAGAAAACCTGTCACTGAAGATGAACAAAATGTTTTTACCGTAGTTGGTTCAGTTATCGAAAATCTCAATCTTAGTCAAAATCAGATAAGTATCTGCAAATACTAATATTAGTCAGAATAGTATTTCAAGAATTCTAAAAAAACACAGATTTTATGCTTACATAATCCTACTTTGTCAAGAACTTTATGGAAATGATTTTGACAGGCAAATTGAATTTTTGCACGTGGATGTTAGATAAAGTGGTGAAAAATGAAAATTTTTTTGATGTGTTGTTTAGTGATGAATGTACTTTTCATAATATTGGTCTGATAAATGGACACAACTGTCATTATTATTCTGATTCAAATCCGCATGAAAAATCAGAATAGATGGTTCGTTAGTGTGTGGGGTGGTATACTAGACCCATATCTAATTGGCCCCTATGTTATCATTATATCATTGCTGTTATAATCTCTTGGTTTATAAATTACGTTGCAAATTTCTAAAAATATTTTTCATTATTAATTCTATAATTGTTAATTATCTAATATTTTTAAAAACAATAGGCAACTAGATTCATTAAAAATGTTATTAAAAAAAAAAATGATGCAAAAAACGCTTATTTGTCGTTTTGAGTAATAACGAAAAGACTTAGCTATAGAACATTCTAATACCATTCGATATGTAATTAAAAAGTACATTTCCCGGTAAATTAAAAAAAAAATGGCATTCTATTTAAATCAATAAAGTTATAACCACGTTCCTAATTGATAGGTTTAACTTTTTGAACACCCTGTATAAAGTGTAAAATTTATTATAATTGTATTATAAAATATGATCCATGTTAGACTTTACTGTAAATTTCGCTTACATAACTTAAATACTTAAGTATTTCAAACATGAGGATTAGGTTATATTTTGACAAATTTTTGAATTATTTAAAATAGCTTAAAGTTTAGACTTTATAAATGTTATTAAAACACGCATGTATTTTGACTCAAAAATTCCAAAACGTAATAATATACAGGGAGTTGTATCTAAAATAACAAATCTTTGATACCTTTAGGCTTTTGGAACACCCTGTATAATATGAAAATAATTTTAAACAGTAACCATAATTGACCATATTCAAGCGTTTTTTTGGACTTCAGGTTTAACATTTTTGGGTTGGTAAAACTGATGAATTTTAAATCGCCCTCAAAAAATAAAAACTTTTATTGGTTGTCAACAACGACCTCTCTGATTGATGGGTCATAATGAATTCCAGTGATTTGTCAAATCGGGTTGGTAGCAAATATGGACAAAAAGATTTGGTTGTTATCATGAGGTTATTGTTGCTACCAACCCGATTTGACAAATCACTGGAATTCATTATGACCCATCAATCAGAGAGGTCGTTGTTGACAACCAATAAAAGTTTTTATTTTTTGAGGGCGATTTAAAACTCATCAGTTTTACCAACCCAAAAATGTTAAACCTGAAGTCCAAAAAAACGCTTGAATATGGTCAATAGATTTTTATATATCCCATATCCCAAAAGTGAAATGTTTTGAAAAAATATTCCGAACCGTATACCGTCGTGAATAAGCCTGAGATACGCACGTTACTTATTAATACTTTAATTTTGAATTGTTGGTACAAAAACATTCAACACAAATTGCTGGATTTTTCGAACACGCTAGATACACGTATTTGCCACAATCCTTGCTGCTTTTTGTTACAAAACTTATATCGCGTTTTTTCCCATGGTTGTATTTTATAGTCTGCATTGTTTGCTTCTATAACCAATTGTTTATAACTTTCTAATAATAGCACACAAATATTCTTTCTAAAAGTTGTAATGAGAACAGATGCATTATTAACAACTTTGTACAAATGACTAGCATTTATCAGCGATTTTCCTGTCAATACTTTGACGACGGTCTTACTAGACCATTTTACCGACCTCGCAATAAAGTAGAATATAAAAACATTGTTCAAACACATCAATAAATGATTTTGCAAAATTATAGATACATTTAGTTTTAGGGTTAGCTCGGTTACCCCTTCATCTAGTTGGAGTTTCTGTTACTTCGTTACAACGTTTGGTACTGAGATATAAAATTTCTTCGTGTCAACTACCATTTAGTTCTCTTCTTTGATTTACATTCTCATTGCTTTAGTCTTTTGCAATAACTGTTTTCGGGTTTTTTCTGTTGCTTCTTAATACGCCAAAAAATTTTATGCTAATTCGATCCTTTGTGAACTGAATATCGGTAAATAAGGTTTGTTTTTGTCTTATCAATATTTCCATAAGCTCCTTGATGACTTTATTAGCTACTGGCATGTCATCTGCTACTTATCTACAATCCGAAATAAACTTGGATATAATATATACACAATTTAAAAAAGTTTAAAACCAAACTTGTCTTTCCTTTCAGATATTTTTTAAATAATATACGTTTTCGGAAAAGTACTATACTTTTATTTATGCATACGTTTTCTGCAAGAACCAGACAAACTTTAATTTATAATGTCGATATGTGGTTACATTTTATATAAAGTGTCTCCAGGAAAAATGCTACATTTGCAATAGTATTTCAAAACCATTCTTTAGCATTATTTTCAAAGTTTGATTTACATCAAAATCGATCAAAGTCGGTTTTCAATGCAGTCCCATCTGAATAATTATTTCCAAAAACATTTTTATTTTGTCTGTGTTGTGTAGGTATCCAGTTATTGAGTCTTGAGGTTTCTTTTATACTTTCGTTAACATTTTGTTGATAAACGTCTAGTCCGCGTATTTTATAAGTTGGTTTCGTCATTAATTTCTTCAGTCACAATTTTTAAAAAACAGTTTAGTTTGTTGTATCTGCAACGTACATCAAATGCACAATCGTTAAACTTAAACTACATCTGATTTATCATGAATAACGTTGACATTAAAGACAGTATTTAACTCTGAGTTACTACTACTCACTGTCTTTGAAGTTGAAAAAACAGCCTGTCTAGTATTAATTTTTTGTATCTTTCTTGGTACTTGTTCTTTGACTCTAAATCACTCTTTCCTCTTTCTTGCACATATTCTGGATCGCCATCGTTCTATGTCACTCATGTCCAATAAGCATTCTTCCATTAGTGATTCTAATTTTCTTCTTTTTTTTTTCTTCAAGCGACATGACTAGGACTAATAAAGTAACTGCCTGTATAAACAACAATACGTTGTTACAAAAATCTGTTAGAGTAAACTTCGCTTCAAGCATATGTCTAAACATCACTTAAGCGCAGCCTAAATAGAGTATGTGCAAAAGGTGTATGTAATAATTTAAACCAACGTCGCGTGATATATTTTATTCACGCTTCGATTGCAAAATATAGTACAATAAGTACAGTGGAACCCCGGAAATCCGAAATTCTGATAATCCGAACATCATTTGCTAATTAAATAAAAAATATTTCCTACTGGAAATTATATGAAAAAGAAATACGTACGTGGATCGGGTAAAAAACTGGTGTTTATTCTTAACTTGTAAGACACATTTCAATTACTTTTAAAAAGAAAACAGTATAACAACTAAATTGAGAACAAAATCGGTCATCTTCTTTTGACGTAACGATGTCAATCGGCTGGAAGATGCGATGTTGCGCCAGCGCCACATAAACATCACGTCCGTCGGTGTTGCGGCAGCATGCTGTTCGACGTAGCGTAGGGACAAGTCAAGTGCATCGGCAGCGTCCGCGTGTGATACGAGATCAGGTGACACGTCATCTTCTTCACTTTCTTCTTGATCACCACTACCTTCACTTTCATCCAGCACCATTGTCGCAATATCGTCATTGTTCAAATCTTGATTGCTGTGGTCGTCTTGGTCAATCCATTCCTGGAGACAATTTTCTTCTGCTTTTTCACATTCAGGGATCTGTTGGACCAATGGAATCAAGTCAGTTACTTTTGTCTGGCTAGGAAAATCGTTTTCTTCGTATTCCAAGATTTTTGGATCAAAATTTTGTTGCATTTTTGCCATGCTTATGCACCCAGTAAATAACGTCCTTAATAGTAATCTTTTTTAGGCGATCTTTGATGAAGGAACCCCCTTCTCCTTCAATTAGGGTTCGCAAGAACATTTTCCGATAATACAGCTTGATGTTTTGCAGCACACCTTGATTCATGAGCTGCAATAATGGGATTACATTTGGGGGCCTTAATGTCATGAGTGAGATTTTATTTGTTGCCGCAGCATTGCTACAGGCTAAAATAGTAAGGCGTTCCTTGTTCATTTTAAACCACGAGGTAGAAGTATCCAATTTTGAAACCAGACTTTTGGTTAGCAGAGCTTTAAAATTTAGACCTGACTCATCGGCATTGTATACCTGCAAAAGGTTTTCAAAACTAACGAGGTCTGAAAATTCATCTAAATAATCATTTGCAGCGACGAAATCGGCGGATAACTTATGCCCTGTTATTAACAGCTGACGAACGCCATGTCGCTTTTTCCAGGGATCTAACCATCCTTTGCTGGCGGGAATGTTGAATCTCCATTCAACATTTTATTTAGCTGCAACGCCTTCTTTTGAATCAACGGTCCTCTGATAGGCACGCCTTTCTGTCTTTTCTAGGTGAACCATAAAAAAGTCGCTTCATCTAGTTTTTCATAAACAGAATTTTTTGAAAATAGCATTTTAGGAGTATTTTATAAAGTATTTCAGATAAAACGTCAGCCCCAATTAGTTTGGATTTTCGGGGTTCCACTGTACTAGGTGAGTTAAAAAAAAGAGACTGAGTTGAATTTCCCGTTATTTAAACATATTGTTTAATTGGTATAACCTCTTAAGTAGAATTTAAATATCGTTAGTGTCAGACTAACTGTTTCTCAAAAGATATAACATAACATTTAATGATTTATTTATTTATTCTTAAATACACTGTTACCAACGCAAGATTCATATTTATTAATTTATAAATCATTTTGACTTATCCTTTATTAATTCTGTAACTATTTTACTTTCAAAACGGAAAAGAAATTCAATGTTTAATAGAACTACCCACACAGCAGTGAATATTTATAGTATATTCAAAATATGTTTACGATATTCAAAATACATTCAAAATATTTAATGCGTATTTAAAGAATATTTCCAAATGTATGTTCCACAAATATTTACAAAACAATATATGTATATTTACAGAATATGCTAATATTATTGAGTTTATATATTATGTACGCATTCATAAGTCTTACAACGAAGCAAGAAACTTGTATGCAAAACTTGAAGTAATTTCTTCGATTGTACTTTGGGTACTTGAATACGATTGCTATCGCGTACTGTGTCTTTCTTGGACATGAATCTTTTCTTTACTCTCGCCTACGCATCTCAAGTATCTTGCTCCATTCCCAGATAGCATCTAAACTTACGGCAAGTTTGCTTGTAGCTTGCTTTTTTCGTGCCAAGTTTACGAATCTTGCTGCAAGTTTACAGGATTATTGATAATATTGACAACTTTGACGACACGCTTGAAAAATTAGAGTATATGTAAATATTTAAAGTTTTGCATGCTTTTAGCTTATTAAACATTACCATTACATCAACAATTAAGGTTATTCTTAAATTTATGTTTTATGCTTCAGGTCAACAAACCGTACGACGAATAGGACAGGCGAAAATAGAACAGAATTGAAACAAGCAAATAATACCTAATGAAATTGTAACTAGTTTGTAGAAACAAGTGCTTTATCTAATTACAGTTAAAAAATAATTTTTTGTTTTTCTTTGTACCTTTCTTCAAAGTACGGTGATATTTCTGAAAATTGACGAATTTCTATGACAAACAACATCAATATGTCTGTAAGTAAGTCTTGCAATTACATGCTTCAATAGCATTTTTACAAATTTTAGGCTTTGCCATGACAAGGGACTGTAACATTTATGCAAATTCAAATCTTGTCATGGCAAAACGTAATAATATTAGTGCAAGTTTGTCGAAACAAGGTTGTCACAAGCTTGTTATTGCTTTCTTAGCCAACTTCCAGCAAACTTGCTGCAAGCCTCCAAATTTTCATGACAAGATTATTGTTTTTCGAGACAAGGTTGTCACAATCTTGTTATAGCTTCTTTAGTCAACTTTAAGCAAACTTGCTGCAAGCCTTCAAATTTGTCATGACAATATTGCTGCAAGTTTTATAGTTGTCACGATAAGCTTGCTGCAATTTTCATACAAGCTTACATTGCTTTTTTGGTTGTAAGACATTTACTTTGCAAAAATGTTTGTTATTATATACATTTTGTTATCACTTCTAAATATAAGATATTTGATTAATACTTTAGTTTAGCAAATTTAATTGTAAATATCTCTCTCAACTATCTATATATACATACATTTTAGTAGTTTTTTAATGAAAATCATAATTGTTACACTAAAACTACAAAAACCCATATATGCTAATTTATACATTAACATGCATTTTTTTTTAAAATAGTTATTCTGTGATTCAGTTTCATATACTCCAATTTATATTTCCCGGTAAATTCCGCCATGTTGTTTGTTATTAAAATGTGAAATTGTGTTAGTCCAATGACTAGTGGTCGACTTTTTAAATGCCTTTTTTTTATTAATGTGAACTGCAGGATCTAATCATTAGTTAAAGCATTAACAATGGGTAGAATTGAAATACAAAAGTACCCGATACTTAATTAGTAAGTATTAGCTTGGACGTTATGCTTACGATTGAGCAGCCAACAAACACGTAAACTAATTTTAATTGTTAAAATAGCGTTCTAAAAATACACATATATACTTTACTTAATCAAAACTATTCAGAACTCTTGTCAAAAATAATAATTTTCAACGCGTTTTAGTACTTTAGAGAGAAGGGTGTTGTCCTAGATTTGCCAAGTTAATACTATTTAGTTTGTGTTACATGTAATATAAAAACATGAAGTAATACTAATACTTATTATTAAAGAAAGGAATTATCTCATCAGCGGGACAACATTCAATATTTTTTTTTTAAATATTCGATAAATGAATGTGTTTTTGTTGTGTGGGTACTGCGGCGCAGTAGACCTGACCACAAAATTTGCTTTGGCAGTTAACGTGTTAAACAAAGTATACTTCTTGTTTTTTCAAGTTTAGTTATCGCAATAACAAATTTGCTTAAATAATTTCCAAAACATTTTGCATAATAAAATGCAGTTTCTCATCAAATAATAATCAAATACGATTTTATTTTTTTCTGCAACCCCTAAAATGTCAAAAACGATATTTGTTACCCATTTTTCATCTACGTGGGAGAGACACGCAAACTTGATGGTTTGCTACTGTTTGTCTTAGTTTCTACAAGGTTTTGCTAAATAGTAACCGGACGCAGTTTTTCATTATAGTAAGTAGACTCATCAGAAATATTTTATTTGGTATACTTTTCCAAAAATTTATAGAATATTTCATTTATCAATTTTGCATACTGTATGTCAACGATAACAACAGCTGCAATAATTATTCAGTGAATTCTAAACGTCACGAACCGGTTATTTTCGACAATGTCCTAATTAGATCTTGGCTTTACTTTTTTTGATTTTTGTTATTTACTTGCGCACCAAATTAATTTAATTATTTTTCAATTATGCAATCCAGTTTTTCAATCACAGTTTAAACATTAGTAAACATAAACTGTCATATTGTCTAATCTAACTAATTTAAAAAAAATACATATAGGCATAGTTATTATTATTATTACTAAAAATTACAATTATTTAAAAAAATTAGTTAAAAGGTTAAAACGAAAGGAATCACATTATAATTACTCTTCTAAATTTTGCTTTTTCTACGATATTACGCAAGTTAAAAAATTGGGAAATTTCTTTTTCTATAAACAGTATGCGTAAGTCATTAAGTCCATCTTTAGCTAATATCTATCGCTTAAAGTGTTTCCTTTTTTTTAAATGAATTTATCACTTATTCTACATTAACTTTAGAAACCAGTATCGTTAAAAATATTTGAAACAAAGTTATCACCTATGATAAACGGTTTTGTAACTTCATGTAAATAATAAAATTTAAAGAATCAAAAATACTACACAGAGAGAAATGCTGTATCACAATTTTGCACAAGATTGTGCATAACTGTATTGTTGATGATATTACTACAATTGTTTATATTTATACCATAGGCTTGCACGCTTTTATTTAATACGTTTGGATAAATAGGTTATGAAGTTTTATTTGACAAATTGTTTGAAAAATATTATAAACTTTAGTATGTTTTATATTCGACAACAATGTGCTAGTATTTTGCACAATTCTGTTTTAGTTTCTCGTACAGCTTTGATAATATATATTACAATAAGAATATGCAATTCTTTTAAACTCGGAATAAAGAAAAAAATTGAACGAACTGTAGAATAGCAGTAATTTTTTATGGTGAACGTTTCCTCTCCCGGAAAATATGTGAACTAACTTTAAAAATTTGAAGCGATAAATCTTTCAACTAATCACAATTAGCAAGTACCGTCCGCTTGAAAAAATGTCTACAATCAAAATTCCTTGATTGCGTTGGGTTTGTTTACATCTTTACCTCCTGTTTTCTGAAAAATTCGTAGTTATTCAGTTAGTTTCTGTAAAGACTTTTTGAAACGCTGTTATTTGAACAAGGTAAGTGTATTGATAATATTTTTTAAGTGTAACCTTTGTAGCTTAACCTCAATTATTACTTTAAATTCTGTATTTAATTCCAGCGTTAATTCTACGAACAACAGCTAATTTCTGATGGAGATTTTTACATTACTTACTTTCTGTATTGTTTCAGCTGTTATTTATCAACATGAAATCTAAATCGAAGAAAACCATTCATTTCGAAGCAAGAAACAGTATTAAAAATGTTGTGAAGTTTTTCGATAAATTCTCCCTTTAGAGAAGGCAATAATGAAAAAAAAAACTGTACAATTTAATCTACACAAATGAATGCAATAAAACTGCACAAATTGGTCTTGTCACTTTTTCAGACCCAATTTGTGTACTTTTGATTAACAATTGTAGATAAAATATACAAAGATTTCTCTCTGTGTATTGTCTTTGGTCACTGAACTATGTACCAAAAAAGTTTTTTAATTTTATCTTGAGATTTACCAAAAAGCAATTATACTTTTTATTAAACGAGTTACTGCTTGCTTTTTTCATTGTTTATAATTTTTAAAATATTTGAGTAAAAAAATGTAAAAACTAACTTTAGTAAATCTGTTAGTTTTTTTGTCAAATTTATTAATAAATCCGTTTAGTGCTCCATAGTTACCCAATCTATGCTTGTCACATTCAAATTTAGACAAATTATATTGTTTTTTATCTACAATTTTGACAATAATTTTGTTTAAATTGTTTTAATTGAAAATTTTTTATTTTCTGCAACAAAATGTGTGCTAAATTAACAGCTTTATATCTTTACCAATAGTCACTTTCAGCTTGTTATTCACTATAATTATAATCAACTAAAAAAAGGATTGATGCAAGAACGCATTTATGTAAAATCCCGTCCCTTGAACCGCGATTAGACTACAGTCGCAAACGATCATTCGTTACAGTTTCTTAACGCCACTTTTTTAATGTGCGATTGTTTATTTAAAAAAAGCAGTAGGTACATTCTTAGATAACTTGTAAACAGATTTGTTCAAAACATCTTTCCACCTAAATCGCCACTTGTAGATTAGTAGATAAGCACGTGCATCGTCATAAATTTGTTCCAAAAAAACTTGTTATTAAAAATCATTATAATCGAATTTTTTTATGTCTTGGAATTATGATACACGCCGCTGGATTTTAAGTCATCTTGATAATCAAACATAACAAAGAAAACTTTTTTTTACTTTAAGTTCTTCAATTCTTATTATCACATACCGCAGTAACAAAACCATTTCTATATGAACTTGTAGTGTTGGATTATGTATGAATATTATTTGTACAATACTTAAACCGTACTAATGCAATGTTTAGAACTTCTTAGAATTGTTAAGCTAAGTAGTCAGCAGTTTGAGCATAACAGTAGGATTGCGTTTTATGCTTGAATAGCTGCAACGTTTGCAAACAGCCACACGACCCTAGATAATTTTGTTTTTAAATTTTATTTTGCGCTGTAAGAAATACTTGTACAAGTCTTCTAAATTATCTTTTGATAATGCGTTATTCTGTACGGTAATGACGCTGACTTGTACGGAAATGATTTTGACCTTATGGAAGTGACTTTTGTCATAAAGAATGCCTAACCACTAATAAACAGACAATGAGTGTTATTACCAAATTGTAGAAAAAACTTGTTTATTTTACATTTCTGTTTTGTAAATTTAATTATTTGTTGTATGCTTACAAACTTTAAAAAAAAAATTGCAAAATATTATCACCATTATATAGGGTGTATCTGATTAACGGGTTATTTTAGTAGGTAGAATTAACGCATTAATACAATCCAACATTTTTTAATAAAATAAAAATGACAAAATAAAAGTTCCTTTAAAACATTAAAAAAAAACAAATTTTTTTAGCAAAATAAATCGTAAATTACCGACCTGTAGTTTCCTAAGGTTGTTGACACCACGAATAAAAATAAACTGTTCTAATAAGTGCAAATTTCTTCTATGCGATTTGCTGACACCAAAAATAAAAATAAATGCAAAATAATTTTATCAGATAACGCGTAGTTAAATAACTGTAGTTAAATGAATTTGCTATTCTGCATATTTTTTCAAGTACACTATATAATACTTTTTCCATTGGATAAAACGTCTAAACTTCGCCTAAAATTGTTTGTTGCTTGCGTAAATAATTGCATATTCTGTCTAATTGCATTTACTGTTGCAAACAAAAAAATGATTTTGCAGCTCTTGTCTATTATTTAAGGGGGTTTTATTTACTTTCTTATTCACATAGCTCCAGAAAAAATCTAAAGGCTTAATATCTGGTCTACGGGTTGACCAACGACCTGTAAAAATGATATTTAAGAAATCGCAAACAAGGCGACTTACATGCGGAGGAGCTCTATCGTGCATAAACCACATTGTTCTGCGAATTTTAAGGGGTAAGTTATCAAGTTCTTGCACAAAAGTTTCTAAGTACAAGTTGCTTGTAAGTTTTTCTGGTAAAATAAACGGACCAATTCTAATTAAACTATTTCTTGAAATACCCGCCCAAACATTAATAGAAAACCGCCACTGAAAATTACTTTGTTAAATTTCATGACGGTTTTCTTCATTCCAAACATTCGTGTAAAACAACACTTATCTGAAAATAATATTTTGGCACTAAGGTCAGGGTCAGAACTTCTTGTTGCTGCAACTACTCAAAAAAGGTCGGTTAACTGTTGAACTTATTGAACATGGTAAGGGCACAAAGAATAATTACTTAAAACACGATGTAGCCTACTATGGACACGTTAACTACGCTGCTTATTTCTCTAGTGCTACTTGGAGTCCGATCTTTTACAATTTACAATATCTGCACACACATTTTCAAGTTTCAATTTCAAATTTTTATTTGATTGAAAAAAAATATTCTTCTTTCGTTGCTAATACGTGAGGTGGTCTTTCTCGACCACAGTCTACATATGTAGGAAGAAAGCAAATGTCTATTACAAAATTGCTCCAACCCACAATCTGTGGAGGTTATAATTACACTCACCGTACATTAAAACACTATCACCGTTGTACATAATAAGGAAAATTTAAATTAAATATTACGAAGTGATTCGTGTAAACGTACTCGTACGTTTATACGAATCACTTAGCATCAACTAAAAAAATTTGGTAAAAAGTCCGAGACAGAAATAAATTAGATTGTCGAACTCAGTCTAACAAAGCTGAATTTTGCATTTAATTATCTGAAGTTTTGTTTTGGTTACAAGCAAAGATAAACGTGATCGTGTACAAAAAATACATTTGCTTAAGCTAGGTCAGTAATAATGCTAAGAAATAAACATTATACTATACACAATTGTGTTTGCAATTGATGCAAAATTAAAAGAAAACCATAATTAACACAATAAATCAATACGTTTTACGGATTTTACAGCATTTACACCCATCATTTACCGCATAGTTACAACTAACAAACAATTTCTATTTGTTTAAACAGCCAGAACCGGCCGAAAACTTTAATTGCGAATATCTCATAACTGGGCCACTTTGTACCAAATCTTTAAAGAAAAAAAATTATTTAACGCTACAAGGAAACTACTCCTTGAGTTTGTAGTCGTATTTCAGATACACCGTGTATAAAACTCAACTAAATACATTAAAAATTCAATTATAAAAACTTTAAAAACCGAATCAAAATATTATATAATACATTGTAACGATGTTTAAAACTAATTTATTTAAAACTAACTATTTACACATAATTTAGATACGATCATTATAAACGTAACTAATTTGTAATATACTTGATTAACACTACTAAAATGTAACAGTATTTAAGAAAAACTTGCAAATAATTTATATATGACTATCATTCGATATTTATAAACACTGTACGCAGATAAGGCACACTTTGGTTTATCTAAACTGGTATTTATTTTACTAGCACGCGCCTACTTATAACACTTTATTTGTTTAAACCGACTCAGTATAAATACATTTGTTTTTTTAAATATTTTGCAAGATTTTTGCATTGTGCACGGTTTTTTGTTACGATATACGGTACAGATTTATATAGTGGTACGCCAGATTTTTAAGATTTTGTTTAGTGTCTCAAAAAAAAAGTTTGAGAAAGGCTGCTGTAGAGAACCGACACTAACAAATGTAGAAACATTGAATCATCAATAAAAACAATTTTAATTTAAGTAGTAGGTAAGAAAGAACTAAACATTATGTAACGAAAGATTATAAAAAACGAGGAAAAGATAACATAAAATTTGATAAAAGTTATGTAAAAATACAAACAGCAATAGAGTGTAAAAAGTATATATTAATACAATATTATTTATAAAATAATATAAAATATAAAAATGAGCAGAAAATATCGTTTTAGAATTTTAAATTCTATAGCTTACATTAAAAAAAATTCTACTAATGACGTAATCTATAAAAACACATAAATTTCTGCATTAAAAATTACTAAAAATAAATAAACAAATTTAACGGTGTTATTATTTCTACCATTTTTTATTAGTTATAGAAAATGATTATTTTAATATGTACAGATTAGAGCGCAAATGGTGAGCATAATCCAGTTTCCGTAAAATGATTGAATGACACTGAATATTATAAACAAATTTAAAACAGTATTTGACGTTCAAATGTTTTCACCAAAGTATTTCGTAATTATTTTTTTATTTTTAAAATTAGTTCTAACATTTGCCGTTAACGATTCTGATATTTTAAGTTTGTTGTTATATACAGAAGATGCAATTACTAAAAACTCAAAATCGTTATTTGCGATGGTGGCATTAACACAATGTTTTTTCAGTTATTTTTTATACTTATATTGGTAAGTCATTTTGAGAATGCACAATGATATTAAATGCAATTAAAGACCTTTTAAAATGTACTTAAGATATACGTAATAACAGCTATTAACAATGCAAATGATATATAATTACAGTTTTTAAAACCACGTATATGGTATCTACACTAAAACAAATGTTTAAGAAATATAATACAATTATTTAATATAATAAATTTAAGCTTAAAGATAAAAAAGGTATAAGTGACAACTGTCACCATCATAAAACAAAACATTCACTTGATTTTTAATTTGAAATTAGTATCTAGAATTTTTAAGTTGAATTAACAATACCTAAAAAGGTTTCAATAATTCCAGTAGTGAAAAAAACTATATAGATCACGGTGGAGAAAATGATTATAACCTTCGCGACTTTATCTCTCGACGCTTTGCGTCTTGCGATATCATCGGTCGCTTAGGCTAATAATACACTGCTCAACTTTGGTATATAATAATTTACAATAAATTCGCCAATAAACAATAGCAAATTGTAGAAATTAAACTTATAGACAAAAACGGTACTTGGAAGTTAATTTGTTGATTGAATCGTAATTAATTTTTCTTTGCTGTTTGAAATGATTGATCCTTTGAACACTGTTCAAACTCTTGCAATTCACCTGTACCTCCATTAGGGTTACCATATGTCCTCGTTTCACAAGAATTGTCTTCGGTTGAAACATGAAACATTTTTAAAAGATGGGAACCCTGGCCTCGATGTAGATAATTTAAAAAAACTTGAAAACAAATCTTGTTAAATGGCTAGCCTTAAAACGAGTCTTTGAACTCACCCTATAACACAAAGATGTTTAGGGAGTGGCTTAACTATTTCTGTTAAGCAAACAGACAATAGTTATTGTATTATTTATTTTTATTTTTATATAGATTCACTAAACCTTCCCCTTTATATTTTAATTTTTATATTAGAATTATAGAATAAATGGAAAAAATAAACTTCAATAGTTATTGTTATTTGTATCTAAAAGAACTGAAAAATGGAGTACTAAGTTTAAACAAATTACTATTTTCTGTATTATAATAAAATCTAATTAGGAAGTAAAATAGATCTACTTGTAATTACGCACACAAATATATTTGGCAAGGATAAAATTTATAAAAATATTACAATTACGTTTATAACAACATAACTATTATTATTAATTGTATAATACTACAAGTATTTTAGTAAATTCGAATAAAAGAGCACCTATTTAAACACACAAACAAATTAAATTGTCATCAGTTAAAATTACATAACAGCTGGTAGCAAGCAAATGACAAGTAAATTAATCTTAAATGAAGACCGTTCTATGATTGTTAATATAATGTGTTTAACACAACAATGTTCAAAATACTAATTTCTAAAATATTTTATTTTTTCAATGTTAATGTTATTGTTACATACTTAATTTAAATTTATTTGATGTTCTACAAATAAACACTTAACATTTATAGTGGTTGACTCAATTTCTATATTTCTTCTTGTATCTGGCAAGTATTTTCATTGCTTCTTTTAACTTCCGTCTGTGTTTACCATGTTTTTTTTTATTTTCTGTATTCAGCTCTTTCTTGATCGCTCAGTTATTTTTTCCACTTTCTGTCCGCCTCCGTTATATTTTTTACGAAACTGTTATTTTTCATTTTTATTATTCATTACATAGCCCTACCATGAATCACTCGCATATGTCAATAATGACACCATCACTGAAATATATACTGTAGTTTTTGTGTTTTAGTCTATTTCCCAATTTCCAAATATTGTTTTATTTAGTTAACAATAGATCTTTGCACTTTTATTGATTCTACTGTTTATATCTAACTATCTAAGTGTATAATCCGATATTGCACTACCCAAGTATTTATAGATGGTTACTTTTCAAGTTTTTCTTTTTTGATGTTTATATCTCTGTTTACTTTCCGTCTTATCTATTACTATTGTTTTGCATTTATTTCCATTTTTAGATTTTCTATTTTTCAAATTTATATTTTTAGTAATTGTTTGATTTTTTTTGTAGTTATCATCAGTAGCCTCAGGCGGTCTCTTTGTTTTACAAGTAAGTTCATACTAAATATCCTTTTATTTAGTATACTGATTCCATTAATCAATGGTGATTAAATCCTTCAAAGTAGGAGAGGGCGATCGATTACACTACTTTATGTAATTTTTCAAGGCGACGTTTCGTGGAACAAGTGTCCACTTCCTCAGGCCACTGTGTTTGATAAAACAACAAATTAATACAACATACACAACAAAGGTAAATTTAAACAATACTTAAAGCTAATACTATACAATTGTTATTATCTTTTAGGATGAATAAAAAACTATGATGTAAGAAAAACATAAAAAACTACTTACAAAAAACTTTTAAAACAAGTAGCGATAAATTCGCCAAACACAGTCAATGTTACAAATATGTAATAAATAACACTAAACATAAATTATAATTGATTTAAAAAACAAACAATAGTTGGAACAACTCATTAACTTTAAAACTATATTTTTTTATGTACTTTCAGTTGTTCGAAACGTTTCCATATTATTTCCTAATTTGTTGACTCAAAAATAAGTCAGTGAAGGTACCAAAAAAATTTTTCTCGTTTTTCTTTAACATATTTTGAAATATGTATATCGAGATGTATGTATTATCCTGTGTTTGTCGTCCTTTTCTAAAGGCTGCTCTTGTTCTTTCTATTAACTTTGCGTATTAGAGGAAGATACGTATATAGCTCTACAGCTATTGCATTTTAAATATTCACCTTTCTGACATACTGATATTATATTTTTTGCTATTCATCCGAGATTTTCTTGTTTATGTTGCCTCTCTAAATATATTTATACTCATTTTTCGTTTTTTTTTCTTTAATGTTTTAACATCTTTGATTCAATTTTGTCTTGTCTACTTGCTTTTCTTAGATTAATGCTTACTCTTGTTTTATCGAAATCTTTTCTGTTTAACATTTTCAAAAATTTTATTTTTTTTTGTTTTCTTTTTCATTCGCTTTTAATTTCTTTAAAAAATATTTAGTTTATAGTCCCAGTATACTTTGTATACTTAATTTTATTTTATAATTGTTTTTCTTGTTTTAATTTTTTTTCTTTCGTTATCCTCACTGTGTTCTAGAATTTTATTTTATCTATTTTATAGCTTTTATTAAATTTCATTGCAATAATCTTATCAGTTTTGGTCTGAACTTTTTTACTTTTCTTTGTCTGATTGTTAGTATACTTTTTTGTGTTACATATTTTTTTGCTATTGTGTATTTTTTCTTGGTGTTTTATTTTTGTTGTTTTATTGTTTATATTTTGATACAATACTTGGTTATTAAATACTATGCTATGCTAACGTAGTTTGATAGGTTATAATAAATACACAAATTAAGTTAATGTTTAAAACTTTTAATACTTGTAGTCTTTGATGTAAAACTTTTCTATAGTCAACCCATACAAAAAAAGGATAACATAAAATATACGCCACCAGAAAGTCTAGAGTGTGTGAAGTTTTTATATTTCGCATCTACATGACTACTTTGTGCAACTGTTTTTTCAAAAAATTGATTGATTGTTGAAAAGTCATTTTATTGTCAAAATCTGCATTATTTATATTGTATTTGTACGATTTGTAAATTTTGATTTTATTGTATTGATATATATGTTGGTGTTGTCCATGTTTTAATGTGTTAGAAACAGAACTACAAATAAATACTAATACTAATATGTGGTAAGTAACGTTCTTAATAAATCATAAGTAAAGCTTTGTAGGAAATTGCAGTTTATTTTATTAAATTTTGTAAGGTAATTGGCATTGTTGGTGTGGTGACAACAAATAAATGTATAAAATTATATAATTATTATTTTGTTTGATGTATTTTTTAGTTTATTATATTTTTATATAAATTTTGTTTTAGTGTTTATATTACATACCTATTTTTAAATACATTATAAAATAAAACTTGTACATATTGTATATTTTTCTTTTTTTACATTAAAAAATCCTTTCATAATAATTAACAGTAAATAAACGCTTCAACTCTATATGTACATTTTTAATATTTGCAAGAAAATGGCGTCTAGGTTTGTATCACAACACTGTGCACTGGTAGTAGTAAGTAATAGCTGTCAGATCAACGTAATCACTTTAGTCCAGTAGTTATCAAAGTGGTTCCTACGGACTTTCAAGAGTTCTCGGGATCATTCAGGAGGTCCGTGGAAAATTAAAATTGATTTGGAACAACGTCAGGGCGCCCGCGCAATGTTTAATATAAAATTAAAAAAATGTGACACATTTTTATTAATATGGAAGTTCAAATAAATAAAAAACTAATAGCGATGTTTACGTCTTAAATAAAATATAAATATAGACAGGTGCATAAAATGAAAGTGTCTATCTATCTATACAGGTTTATACAGGAACGCGATAGAGCCGATACCTGCACTCTACTCTAATATAATATAAATTATAAAAGAGTCGTGCATCTAATCAACAATTTAGTTCTGTGTTATGCGTGATGTGCATACAAAAAATTTGCCTAGTCTTAGACAAAAAGGAGTACAATTGTTTGTATTGTTACGCAGCGTACTTTTGTCACGTAAGTATATTTAAATAAAATTGATAACTCTTTTTAATTTAAATTTATTTAAGCAAAATAATACTCTTGTCTAAGTTGATTAAAAAATTATATGTTACAGTTATCAGTGCAGTAATTCCTTAACATTCATTAAGGATTTCTTTTTTATTAAAAAGTTAAGAAAGGATGGTAAGTTTTTCTAACACAGATGAGTTTCTGAAGAATATATTATTAATAATTATGTAAAAGAAGTTAGAGATACATATAAGGTTTTATAATTTAATATAATGCACCCTAACAGTTATAGCTTACTATTTTATATTTTTGTTTATTTGGTTTACTTCTGCAAACAACCAAATTCGCGAATGTTTAAACTTATTGTGTATTATTGTATTATTATATTCTATTGTTAGTTAATTTTTGAATTATTTATTTTTCTTGAAAAATTAACTTAAGACAATATGCGACATTTACATGGAATTTTACTTTTACTTCTCAAATAATTAATTCAAGAAAAGGATACATTGCAGCATTTCATTAAAAAAAAATTGTTATATTATATTATTATTAACAGTGCTTTGTTGCAAATAAAAATTTAATGTATTTTTTGTGTCCTTTTTTTTCAGATAACAGTATGATTGAGCCGAAGAAAAAATGCAGACAATGCAGTGTTGTATATATGAAATATGGTATTATTTCGTCACCAGGAAATAGTATTTTACCTATGTGTCTTCTATGTAATAAAATGATAGCAAACAATTCAATGAAATCTTCTAAGGTTAAGGAACACTTACTAAAAATTCATAGTGACAAAAAAGATAAAGATTTAACGTTTTTTTAAACAATCAAAGAAATATTTGAAAACACCAGTGGCGGTTGGTAGTCAATCATACAAAAGGGTCATTTAAAAAAAACGTATTTATCGCAAAAAGTCTAAAAAAACATTTTTACAGTAACGCGATTTATATACAAAATCAATTATATTTAAGATATTTGTCTATCTTTACAATTACCAAATGTATCATGTTTTTAATACAAGATTTTTTATTGCTTAGCATAAAAATGCGCACAATATTGTCCCATAGTATTGCCGATTGCGTTGAAATGTTTTAATTCTTTTTAATGTAGAGAAACATCGCTCACATTCTACGGTAGTTATAGGTAAAGTCAATCAATTATTTTATCTAAAGATGTATCTATTTTGACAAACATTTTCATTGTGGTCTTTAATTTGTTACGTGCAAAATTTTTATAATGCACTACCCTGTACATTGGTTTAATTAAAAATTACTTTTCTATTTCTCGACGCCATCTATCGGGCTCGTTGGTCTCTTCGTATTGAGTAGACAATATCCGGTGAGAAACGGGCATTTTGACTTTAACATCGTTCATGTTATAACCTATGTCTGCGTGAATTAAAAATCGTTATCTCAAAACATCCACGTGCTGGGACACGATGGGTAATAAAAGTCTTCTTATTTAACTAATTTAATCCACGCAGGCGCCATGTGCTACCTCCTAAATATCGGTATGCTTGTCGTAATTAAAAATCTACAAGAGAAAATTATAATCGGAAGCTGTAGAGCTAAGAACGCTGCGATACAAGGGCAGAATTTCGATGCGAAAGCAATTAATCCCAGTAATTAATATCACCTGGTTCGGAAGATCCTAAGTACCGGATACGATTGAATTCTCTTCGGAGGCAATAAATTAATACCATCGTAGACGAAAATACATTGTAACAGTATACGATAAGTGTCGGTTCGACTACTTTCCTTTAAATGTTTCTTTTACTTGTAGTTTGTGAGTCGCTAGGTAGACACGATTATTTTCAGGAAGTTTAATTACAGGAAGCCAGTAGGAAAACGTTTTCTGAAGGTAACCCTAAATTTGGTAAGTCAATTTTGCTTAATTATTCGTTGTCGCTGCGGTGATACTCACGACTAACTATATTTACTGATCGTACGTTCGAATTGATTTGTTGCTTATTATTGTTACTCAACTAGTTTAAGTAAATTACTATCGCATGCTGATTACGTCAACCGTCAATTATCATGATTAATGTTATTTACTGATGAAGATTTTTATATGTTCCGGTGGTTACACTTTTGTTTTACGTGTAGTGTAAGTTGCCGATACTGCTGATATTCTAGTACCTGTTTATATTTGTACTCGGACTAAGATTATTCTTTGTCATGCTATTCAATTGTTATTGATTCAAATTTTAATCTATTTATCCTTATAGAGTAATTAAAGTGCAATTGTTGTTAACGATTTAGTTTCTTTCTTCGTTTCCTCCATCTTTACGAACCTTAACAATTTTGTACAAGCTTCGAGCCTCCTGTGCTGATCTAGCAGGAGCTATTTCTGCATAGAACAAAAGATCTGGCGCCCTTTAAAATAAAGTCTCTTGAACCTCCCCTCTCTCCGACAGGTATGGTTTCAATCCTACAGTGAGTTGGCCGTGCAGGTTCGTAAATTACTAGAAGCTTGTAGCAAATTGACTTTTGGCAAGCTCTGTATAATTGTAAGCGAATATTGACGCTACTAAGAGTAGCATAATTCATACAATTTTTCATGTGATTCTCCGGCAATGCATGCTTTTTACTTTTCCTTTTAAACGCCATAAATCCGTTACATTATTTTTACAACATATTGATTAATGAATCATGTAAAAACAGTAAACAGTAAAATCGATTATTATTTCAAATCCAAAAATTCAATCTATCTAATCGTACTTAGATATCTCCGACTGGGTGTTAAACCCTTTTGCAAGTAGTCAAACTAAGAGCACAAATACAGATAAATACAGGAACAACTTATTGAATTATCCATCTATTATGAGTTATTATACAGAAGCTGTTGATTACTTTTCCGTCTTTCTATTTAGTAGAACGTGGATTCAGTGCCGCTATGAGCCTCATTACAAAAAAAATCGACTAGAAATTAGTACTCGTGAGGATTTACGGTTGCTACTCGCAAACATTGAGGCGGACATAAATACACTCATAACATTCCATCAGGTTCATCTAAGTCATTAAATTTTTTTTATATTTTTTAAAACGAAGTATAATTTCAATAAAAAACGTTTTATTATTTTTTTGGTTTACGTCACCATTTACCATTCAAGACATCAAAGTTAAATTTGTAATTTTTCAAATATGCATTTATGTAGTTATTTCACTCAGGTGCCCGTGAGCAGGTTTCGACCATAAAAAAGGGCCAGTAAAATGATCAGAATAATAATACAAATGTCAATTATTTTAAAACTTGTATTTAGAAAGTAGGCAGATGCTAATTACTGTTACAAACTGTAGTATATTGAAAATCGCTACTATACATTATATTATAATGTTTATTAACAAAACATGTAAATTAAATTAACAACGTTTAATGGTAGAGCCATCTCATAGTATAAGTTACTATGTATAAAAAATAACTGTTCTAAGTTATAACGGCGGTAACCATTGTAAGTTGATTTTACACCCGCCTATTTCAAAATAGTTTTGAATAAAACTGTGGAATAAAACCACAACGTAAAAAACATTGGAGGTAAAGCAATGTCAATGCAATTGTGCAAATGCCACCAGAGTGAACTACTGGACGGCCGTTTTGCCCTTTTGGAACTCATCAGCAGTAGAACACTCTAATGTGGGAATTACATTAGAGTGTTCTACTGCTGATGAGTTCCAAAAGGGCAAAACGGCCGTCCAGTAGTTCACTCTGGTGGCGTTTGCACAATTGCATCCACAACCCTATAGTTTTATATTCAAGCGTGAATCATTTAATGATGGTGCGTTGAGCAACATATTTAAAAATCGCTTTAAATCTCAATTTAATAAATATAAGCGAGACCTGATTGCAAGTCTAATGTTTCAGTTCTTGCCATATGCTATCTTTGAAAACGTAAGTTTATCAACCAGTGGCGACTTCTGAGGTTGGACTTAAAATAGGCTGCATTTTTTAAAATGTTTGTAGGAAATGTGAACGTTTTCAGACATCATTATGACATTGTGTAGGTTAACTATCAAAATGTTATAAAGTTTTATCGGCTCAATCGGAATATAACAATAAACATGGGACATGGAAAACAAAACAATAAGACATTAATCGTATCATATCCACATACCCACTTGTCTTTCAATTGACTTCAAAAGAAGAAAGCGGTTTTCAATTCGTCAAAAATTTTTTTTAGTATATGGTATGTTTAGTGATCATTCTTTCCGACACTGACCAATTTCGATTATTTTTTTTTTTATTAGAAAGAGGGTAACTTAATAGTATTCTCAAATTAACATGTACATGAAATTCTCTTGAACGATGTACATTTTCAAGGTTTTCAGTGATTATAACCGCTATTGTTAACATCACTGAAAGAAAGAACCGACTTGTAACAAATGCATGAAATAAAATGTACTAAAAAGTAATAAATAATGATTTACTTTATTTACAATTAAACGACGAAATTTTTATTTACATGAAATTTCTTTTTGGATCAATGACAAACACATATTCCGTTAAATCTATTACAATTGTTAAAGGTAGTGTTAAAAATTAAACCTAATCTTACGTCATTGTTATACATGGCACCCACTTCAAATGTAATTGTATGTAAATACAAATTTCGTGGTTTAATTGTAACTAAATCTAATCATTTATTAGTTTTTGCTCATTTTTTGAAATCGGTTCTTTTTTTTTGTTAAATTTTTTTAATTATAAATTTCACTAGAACAATGCTGTGTAAAATTACGTTTCGAAGTTTTATTAGCTTAATTTAATTCCAAATTTGAAGTAGGCCTTCTAAGAGATATTTTATTTCAACATTTTCTTTTAACGACAGCCTTACGAATTTATATATATTTAAAAATAAATTGTACATTATTTTTTGCATTATTTGAAAACTACGTACGTAATTACTTAGAACATGTCAGCGTGGTACAGATTCCACTGATCAATCAGTACTGAACTTGGAAGCATTGCGGGCTATAACAACGCAAGCCCTTTTGCACGTTAAACCAGCTTATGAAAATCTTGTAGTGGTAGTTGCAATATTATATATAATTATTATATATAAAATATTACGAAATTGTAAACAATTTCCAAAAGATTACTTGTTTCAAATTTGTAATACTTTGATAATTATTGTTAACTTGGCAAGAAATAAAAAACTGTTAAACATATTTACATTATTTGGAATTTTGAAAAAATCGAATATGCGACGAATCGAAACGAAAAATCATTAAAACAAAACTTGAAATTTAGTTAAAATTGAAAAAAAAACGATGTTACAGTTAATATTAAATTTGTCAGATTTAGTAATAAAGGTAGTACCAACATTATATTTCTAGTGCTTTTTTAATTTTTTTTTTAAAAAGAATGTAATTTTACAAAAGGAAACAAAAAATAATTTACGTTACTCTCGTCGAAAGTATCATAGCATAACTCACTCACATGCAACGATCTTGCATTAACGTTCGTTATGTCTTATTTTCGACCCTAGTTACGTAAATTACTCTTGTGGCATTTAATAGTAAATAGCGATATATTTTTGTTTGTATAAACCGACCCAGACTAGTGACCACAATAATTTAAAAAGTGGGTATATACGATTGACACATACATTGCTTCAGTAAACTAATTACTTTTTTAAAACTTATTTAAAAAAAAATAATAGCGTAGAAATAACTTCTCATTTAAATGAAACCAAATCTATTAAAATCAGATAAATAGTTTCTTTGTTATACTGCTAAAGTGAGGGCTCAATATTTTTTTGTTATTATAGTAGTCTTAAACGTAAATGAAGAATTAAAAGCTACTAACTAGAAATCAGAAAAAAAAGATAGGAAACACTGGTAAGCAAGTTGGTTAACAATTGATTCGTACATCGCGCTGTAACCGACATAAATGAAGTTATGATAAATTTGACTTAACTCTACTTAAAGATAAAGTTTGTATATACGGATGTTTTTATACTATTTTATTTACAATTATCTACAATAAAAAATAATAACGTTTTGATTTGACAGATTTAAAAAATAGCGACGCGTGAAATCACAAACTTTTAGAAATGTTCTTCGTAACCCAAAACAATAAGTTTCCATTTTTGTTTCTATCTCAAAACTATAGATGGCAGTTAAAATGGAAAATAAGACCCGATTTGAATCTAAATCTAAGAAGAATATTACGTATACAAATTTTTAACGGCAATAAACTAAAATCAAAAATTTGTAATAAATGCTATCTACTAAAATTTAAAATAATGTTACCTGTCCTTGACAAAATATCAATAAAACAAAAAATCTTAATTTCATATGAAAATTACGTTTTAATAAAACACGTCGAAGCTGGTAGTAATAAGTCACACTAAATTTTTATCATAACTAAATAATTAAAACTTCAAAATATCGTTACATATTTTCTATAAAATTTAATAAGTAATGTTTTTTCCACCACAAATACTATACTATAGTATACTAACGCAAAAGACCCAAAAAGCCCATACTTTCGGGCCGAGCTGTAATACTAGCCCGGCTCGGCCCGGAAAATATATACCCGAAGCTAAGTTTTTTTTCGGCATGACTTGAAGCCCGGTCCAATATCAAACCGGATTTCGGGGCGGTAAGGTCAAAGACCATCCCTAGTTGTTTTATTTAACTTAGAATAAATTTTGCAGTTAAAAAATTTAACAATAGGTTTTTTTTGATGCAATTGTGGGAATTACATTAGAGTGTATCTCCTACTGCTGATGAGCCCCAAAAGAACAAAACGGCCGTCCAGTAGTTCAATCTGGCGGCTTTTGCACAATTGCATTAACATTGCTTTACCCCCAATGTCTTTTCGTATTTTATTATTCAAAACCATTTCGAATTAGGCGGGTGTAAACTTACAGCGTTTACCGCCGTTATAGCTATTTACAGTTACAATTTAAATGATATTTTGCAGATTGTCTACCAACAAATAGTAATTTTTAAATAGTTTTTGGTAAAACGTTTCAGATTCACATTTTATTATATTAAGTTAATGCAGTGCAACTAATACCTAGAACAGATATTTATTTATATAATTATTTTGGTATAGTTGTCGCAATGCGTTTCACTTCTAGTTAACTTGTAATGTAATAACTAAGATTTAATCTATTTTTGATACTATTGATTTGGTACTAACTAGTGTTAATATTGAGATAAAAACAAAAATATACTCCCCCCCTCCTATACTTTTTTGATATGTGATTGCTTTACGACATAACTATGACATATAGTAATGATTACCATTTTGTCGGTATCTCCGATCTACTATTAAAGAAAACTATAGTGAGCTCGTAAAGTATAGAATAAATTCATTATTTCCTATATGATAAAGTTTAAGGAACTTTCATTAGACACGGCAATTTTGTTTGTTCAAATGTCACTTTTTTTCCGCCATTGACATTTTTTGTTTGCGTTTTGTTTTTGAGTTATAACGTCATTGACAATTTTTTTAAGTAGTAACCCATGTTTTTTTTGACGGATTTCGATAAAGTTTATTTTTCTGAGTACGAAAGAAAGTATGACCTTGAAAATAAAACTTTTTCAAATATTTGATTCCAAAGTTTCAAATATGTAAGTAAGAGTTATCTAGTGAATTAAGCTTTTTAGTGTTTTAATTTAGTGCATTGCAAATTTTTATACTTAATAACAAGCATTCTAAAAAAGTTTAGAGCAAATTATTTTATTTCAACGACTAACCTACAAAAAATGAAATAAATAATAAGTAATAAAAGCAGACATGTACAACAAAAGAATAAAGTAAATGTTCAAAGTGACCTCCAAGCATTTCTTGACAATATCCTATCCGCTATTAAAACTCCTGTAGAACTTTACCAGAAGTATTGCGTGAAATTGCCCGCATTTTGTTGGAACTTCTGTTTTCTAGTTTGTCGGTGGTAATTGGTTTATTGAGATAGACTTTGCTTTTTAAATCTCATCTCAGATCAAAAGATCTAGGAAGTCATTTAATAGATCTTCTAGGACTGATTAATCGATTATCAGGTATTTGCAAACTTGTTAAATAACGTTGAGCACCATCATGTTGGCACCATATCGTGTTATTGGGCAGATCTAGATTTTATTTATTTGGGTAAAATACTGCAAATGCAGGAATTAATTCGTTTCTTCAAAATTCAAGGTAGCTTTCACTTGTCAACGCGCCCCCAAAGAAAAATAAACTTGACATACGGTTACTTAGAATGCCGACTTACTTTGCCGTCGAGATAAAAAGAAGCCTCGTCGGAAAATACAATATTCCGTAAAAATTCATTGGGTTCTTGGATAAAAACCACTTTATGCGGATGCCATTTATCCAACCTCAAATATTTTAGGACAACACTTTGAACTATTTTGTTGTCTGCTGTTACTTGGCGAATGAATAACTGGGAATTTTCTTGAATTTTAGGTAAAGCATTTAATTTAACATCTGTTGGACGACCGATCTTGCTAAGTTACAAAAAAATTTACTAAATTAATGCAGCATATTATTTTTCTATAAGAAAATTATAACGATCGCAATTTTTTTTCAAAAACTTTTCTTGCATAATTTTACGTTTCAAGGTCTCCTAAATCAGAAAAATATATTTTTGACAAAAAAAACCTTAGGTGTCTGTGTGTCTGTGCGTGTGTAACGATGTACCCACAAAAACTGTTGAACCAAAAGTCCTAGTAATTTAAAATTTGGTATGTAGCTGACTTTTTATATTCTCTCGGTTCTATCAAAAGTTGGGTCTGATAAAAAAACCAGTAATGGGTGTATCTGCCATTTTGAACAGTTTTTCTTGTATAATTTTGTACGTATGTAAATTAATCGAATTATTTTTACAGTTTCTTATAGAGATAGTTCTTCCTAACAATTTATTCAAATACATTTTTCTAACATTAACAATTTATTAGATATTTGATTTATAATTTAAAGTGAATTCCATATATAATCTAGGTTTGAATCTTGCCTGTGACGATTTTTTTAGAAAAAGATTCCATATCTTGAAGAGAAAGCAAGATACATTAAAAACAACAATTTTTACTGATTTACTAAAGGGGAAAGCAATATCAAGGCGCACAAACATAAGGGTTAGTCAATATTACATAAGTTCAATTTGCCATATTTTGGTTATATATTCATGAAATCGAAGATAAAAGATTCAAAAAAATTATAGCATGCTAGGAAGTCAATACAATAATTTAAAATGAATTCACAAATATAATCTAAGTCTGAATACTGCATGCGACGATTTTTTAAAGAAAAAAATTCTATATCTTGAAGAAAAATCACCATACGTTAAAAATAATAATTTTTACTGATTTACTAATGGGAAAAGCAATATCGAGGCGCAAAAATATAGGGGTAGAATAAAAAAAAATTGAATAAAAATTGTACAATGTCTAACACTTTTTTTTAATATTAAATTTATTTTGCAAACATTTCTTTAATGATTGAAAATTGACGCCACTCTTGAACGTGTAGTTTTAGTGGTCTAATTTCTTGAAACTTTTATCGAATTTAGTATAAGATATATAAATCAATAAAATAATTTGAGAATTTTTGGAAATAAAGTAATTTTTTTAGATTCTAATTCAATTTTAAGAACGTACAAGTTTTTAGAGGTGCAGTTGTGTAGATTGCAAACAAAGATATTTTTTATGAAAACCAGTTGTTAGTTTTCTATCAGTAACAGCTCTGTGACTTAGATTGCTGACGTTAGATGAAAATGTACGCAAGTTGTATTCATAGTAACAACTATTTATTACACTGTAGTAGTCTACATTGATAAATTGTTAAATTTGATGATCATAACAATGACTGGAGTGATTCATTAATTGGCAATGTTATTTAACATAGTGCAAATTTTGCAGCAAAAAAACTAGTAAAGTCTAAAATTATTACACAATTTCTTGAACGTTTAAACTAATTGAAATCATAATTATTTAATTTTATTAAATGACATGTTGGAATAAGATACTACTTTAAAACAAGACTTTGCTTTCTTCGATAAACGTGCATGTGTTTCTGCAGTGTTTTCATTTCATCATCAGTTCCATTTAGAACGTTTTTAAAAATTTGTTTTACAAAATTAAACATTTTTTAAATTAACCTGCTGATTAAACTGTTTGTTAAGCTTGCTCTTAATGTAATCAGTCATGATCAACTTAATAACGTATAGCATACATACAATATTCCAAGCTTAATAGTAAGTATATCTTTTCTAACCACGCAAAACAGTAAAATTCTTAGTCTCAAGTTTATGACCTTGAACTTGTTAAATAAAATAATTACAAATATGGCGAACTTCCGGTAACTTTGAAAGTAGCCATTAACTTTTTTTATTTTAAATATAGCACTAAACATACAATGTACTGCTAAAAATTCCTATTCACTTTTAAAGTGACTAATAATACAACGTTGCTTTTTTTAATTGTTATTTGGTTATTTATACTTTATGGGCATTTATGAGCAAATCGTTTTACAAAATATCAGTATTGACCTGTTGACCATGCACATCTAAATTTTGCATAAACGGCGTAAATACCATCTTACAAAGAGGATACACGTTTTCGGATCATTTTTAGTTTTGTAATTCTTCACTTTCCATGGAATAAACCGTTACTTTTACTGAATTTTTAATTATAAAAAAACTAGTTTGTTTGAAAGTATTAAATAATTTCTGTTGTTATTACATAAAATCATAGAATTGTTAAAAAAAATAACATCCGGCGTGAAACCGACTTGCATTAAAAATATTTAAAATTTGAAGCTTAGCTCTAAAAATTCTTCCACTAGCACAAGAAAAATATTTGGAACAAACGTCAAAGGAAACGACAATTATTGTATTATAATATATTTTTTGTTTATCAGATGTTTTTTTGCAAATCTCATCAGCATTGACAGCAAACACTCCACGAAAATGAAAATTGCGGAGAAAATTGAATGTCTTTCAAAAAATTGTGTGTAAAAAAAAATCGTGAACACTTCCTTAAAACAATTGCCACGCTGCCACCTTTATAAAATAGAGAACATTCCGATTTCTAGAAAATATTTTAGATCCATTATATCATAACTGACGTTTACAATAATGGTAATTATAAGTAGATCCGTAATTAATTAACGAAGAAAAACATTGATGTTATTTTATCGATGATTTTCGAATTATTCCTAGGACACAACGAAGCCTACCAAAGTGAGTGTGACGTCACTAGATCCTTCGAACAATTAATGTGATAACCTGACTTCATGATAATTTTTTTGATTTTATTATTTTATGTAGCTTTAGTGATTTTTTAGTGTAGATTTTGTGCTTGTAGTTGTTGTGAGTACGTGGTGTTGTTGATAACGTAATTTTCTTTTTGAAAACGTAGTAGTAGCAAAATAGTTTGTATAAAATAACCGTAGTTTTTGCTTTAGTTGTACTAAAAGTATAGTTATAAATATAATACCTTTTACAATAATTACTTATAGTTCTGGTTTTAATAAGTAATTAAATTTAATTGTTTAGTTAAATAGTTTACGTAGGATATCATACTTTTTCGTTTAGCAGTAGTGGTAGTTATTGAATTGCTAACATCTTTGGTAATAATACTAACTAAATCAATTAATGTGATATTGTTAGTAACAACTAATTATAAACACACTAATTGATACAGTTAGTGTTATTTGTAAAGATATTTATTATAAAAAGTATTAAAATTATAACTATACTATTGTCCTTGGTACAACTAAAGAAAAAAATAAGGTTATTTTATACGAACTATTTTGCTACTGCTACGTTTCTACAGAAAAAATCACCAAAACCACATAAAATAACAATAAAACCAAGAAAATTAATATAAAGCCAGGCTATCATATTAAAATAATGATGTTCGAAGCATCTAATGACGTCACACCCGTGTTCAGAAGTCTTCGTTGTGTGCTCAAAATAATTCAAAAATAGCAATAATTCAATTTTTTTATGTATAGAATACATACGCGTCCTATAGGTTACCAGAAAATACACTTAATTTTTGTTTCCGTAAAAGTGAAAGGTTCTAGATACTCTAATAAGTTTTTACATTTTGCATTATGAGTTCTGTGTATTTTGACTTTAATATACAATTTTATTAATAGTGGATAATGTTACACGTTAATTATTTTTGTTGTGTAAGTTAAATAATATGATAAAAAGTTTGTATTTCTTTTAAGACCTTAATACATTAACTTGACCATGCACATCTAAATTGTGCATAAACAGCGTAAATACCATCTTATAAAGAGGATACAAGTTTTCGGATCATTTTTAGTTTTGTAATTTTTCACTTTCTATGGAATAAACAGTTACTTTTACTGAATTTTAAATTAAAAAAAACCTAGTTTGATTTAAAAGTATTAAATACTTTCCGTTGCTATTATATAAATAGCATAAAATTGTTAAAAAAAATGACATCCGGCGTGACAAAGTGAATGGCACCGACGCTTTGCAATAAAAATGTTTAAAATTTGAAGCTTAGCTCTAAAAATTCTCCCACTAGCACAAGAAAAATATTTGGAACAAACATTAAAGAATACGACAAGAAGTTACAGAACTAGGTACAATTGTCACTAAATGTCAGCATCTAGCATTAATTTATATTAACACACTAGTGTGGTAATAAAAGTAATTATGAGATTTTAACGAGGGTCAAATTATAGTGATTATATGACAGTTGTAGATAAAATTAATTATGTGTCAAATCGCACGTTTAATAGTATATATGTAAAACGAGTGTTACAATGATGACAATTATAACACGAGTGTTACCAAAAGGAATTGTAACATCTTTTTCATACTAGTTTTTCTATTTCGCTTGAATTTATATTATTTGTTGCTAAAATGTAATATATGTATAGCAGCGATTTTTGATATATTATAGTTGGTAACAGTGATAAGCATCTGCCTACTTTCTAATTTCAAATTTAAAAATACTGTACATTCATCATATTAATCTGATAATTGTTTACTGTATCAATTGACTCATACATTTTTTTAAATTTCATTGCGTTTTTTTAAATTTATCAGACATCAAAGGATTACAGTGATAACATCATGCGTGTGTAGTAACGGGCAATAAAAACATGATTTATTCAAAAATCAAATTAAATGTCAGATAGTAAATCAAGTCATATTAATGACACAAAGATTTGCTAATATTTGTAATGACAACATTAACGAAATTACTTTAGAAAATACGTAAAACAATAAGTAATTTTTTATTCATTGATTAAAAAACAAGTAATAAAGCAGTAAAAAATTATCTTACCGAATACAACTTTAGCACTGATAAATACTTAAATTTTTTGGTAAGGAACGTTTCAACAGTCTCTATGATAAAATGATCTCGGAAGTATCAATATCTTAGATGTATTATACATGATAATTTTGACTTTACTGTGATTCGGTTGTGCTAACCAACTTCAAAGGAAAAAGAAACAAGTTTCAGAGTGACCAACAATAACAGATGATAACTGTTGCAAATAACATTTTTTGAAAACTAGGTTATTGAACGCCTATTATAGTTTGGAATTGGCACATACAAGCTTAAAACAAAAAAATAAAAAAACGTTCATAGCTAATAAGGTGTCCAAAATATTAAATTTAACACGATACAATACAATGGCTACCACAATATAATAGATATTTATACATCAGGGGCGTAATCATCCAGTAACGCCAGTGGTCTATACAAGATTTTATTTTTTACTTTATACAATATAAAAATGAACAATTATTTTAGTTTCTATCTTACTAAATCTATAAGTATAACTAGTAGTCTTGAATTTTAGAATCATAATGAATTTGTAAGAAGAAAAACATCATTTTTAAGAACGTAATGAGTAGGCGTAATGAATTCATAACGTCCTTTCATTATGCTCCAGTTGTTATAGATATATTTACGCATTAGTATTCTAAGGATTGTAAGTAAATTATAATAAAGGAAAATAATATATATAATACATAATTACTTATCAGTGTAGGTTATGTCAATTATTTTTTCTATGTAACTTTGACTTGTGAATAACCAATCATATGTTCGTATTCTTATGCGCGAAACTTTACTTGCTCTTTGTGATTAAAAAGCAAGGTACCTAAAGTATAAGCGTGTATAAGCTAATTTTTTAGTTCAACTAATATTAAACAGTTTCTACAAATTATGCGCTTTCATAGTTTTTAATTTTTGTAGACGTCTATTTCGATTTCTGAAATAATACTATGGTTTCTATTAGCAATTTTTTAACTTTGCACAAATAAAAAAAAATTGACGTTTATAATTTAGAAATATGATTTTTTTTCAAAATTAGTTTTTTGTTATTTAAAAATAGATAAAAAAAAGACGAGGCAATGTTTGCAATTCCGTACAACATCAAGGTCAATAATAATACTACGATTATATAAGACAGACAGAATAATAATCACTTCTTTAAATATGGTTTATGTTAACACTCGTTGCTTTGCATAAACTACAGTATTGTGTTTATTAACAAAATTAGGTACATATTTACTACCATTAGTAATACAATGCACACCGCTTAATAGAATCACAATGAGTTTTTGATAAGAATAACCGATAACAATTTCCGATATAAAGAAAAACTAATTAAATATTTATTGGTTAGAAGCAGTAAATACATATAAAGTGCATCTGATTAACAAGTTGTTAATTTAGAGTATGAAATTATAGCATCAATACAAACAAGAAATATTAAAATAAAAGTTCAAATATTAAAAAAACATCAAAATTTTGAGTCAAATAAATAGAAAATTACGGACCTGTTGTATTAAATAGTTTATTGAAAATAAAAACTGAAAATAAATAATAAATAGTTTGACGTTTAATCATTTACTTGTCAAATTGATTTTATAATCACAATAAATGTGCAAAAATTGCTGAAATATGTTGAAAAAAGTGCAACCATGTAACCATTTAAATGTAATAGAATAAAAACACCAAATACCATAATATTATTTATACGGTAACTTTGTGCGCTTCCATTCGCATGGTCGGTCATATGGGTTTAAAAGTTTGAATCGCGTTTTTTTATGTTTTATAGGGTTTTTATAGGTTTTCATATGCATTAAGCGCGTTTCTATACTAAACTCGTTTGATTAAACATATATCGTTCACTTGATGTCTTCTTTTTTCGAGCATATGTTGTATATATAAAATCTACACAAAAGTATGGAAAGAAATATAATTTTGAAGTAAGTAACAATCGGGCATTATGAAAGACGGTTATAAATCCATAATGCCCTTTCATGATGTTGTTATGTATATGTTTACGCGTCTCGTATTCTAGGCATTAATTATGAGTAAATAACAAAGTGAAAACTTAAAAAATCAAAAATAATGGTGTTTAGTTAAAAATAAAAATAAATACAACATAATGTTATCACTTAAAAAAGTTGTAAAAATTGGTTTAATAGCGAAGGCTTCCACGGCCGGAATCTATACTAACGTTAGAATGTCTTCCGGGTTTGGACCGTGTCATAGTATGACACGGTCCAAACCCGGAAGACATTCTAACGTTAGTATAAAAATTGGTTGTTCAAAAATGTTATAATAATTAATGAAATTTGTTCAAATTAACTTAAAGAAATTAGTATTTATTAACATCGAACAGTTTCTTGAACTACATGATAAATTATGTTTATGTTAATGCAGTTTTTATGTATACTTTTATTCCGGATAACATTATAATCTTTTACAAACAATCCATTCGTAAAGTGCCCCTACCTTGTTAAAGATTTCATTACAAACACGTTGCATTTATGTTATAATAAATAACACAAGGTAACTATTACCAAAAAAATCTATTGTTACAAAACTAGTGCAAATCACTGGTTTATGAACTTTAAAAAATTACATATTTAAAAGTAATTATAAACAAAGCATTTAATTACCGTTATCTTTATTTCTGTAATTCACTTCTTGTTCTCTTCTACAGTATTATTTTGTTAAGTAACAAGATTGCTAAGCTACAATACATTTGTTTTCTTAACAATTCATGGTTAATAATTAAATATATAGTCGTAACAAAAGTATAGTGTGTTATTCGTAAGAAATGTGTATTGCAACTCGTTTAAATTGCCAACCCGCCTTCGACTCGGCTGCAAATTTTCATACTTGTTGGCAATAACAATTATGTCTTACTCATTATACATTATACTATTGTAAATTTATTTTTTTAATTTCTAACTTTCGCAAACAAATGCATGTTATTTCTAAAGAAATTTTTTTCTAATTTACTTTGATACCGTAAATTTTTTTTCCTTGTAGGTTTTCTAGTAATTACCATATTATTGTTATAAATATTCTTTTTGATTCTAATCTTCCTAATCATATCTGCAGTTTTATATTTAAATTTTCTAAATTTAAATTTAATCAAATTTTTTTAAACTTTAATAACATTTTTATTAAAAAAATAGCCCTTTGCATAGGTTGTTACCTAAACTAAATAAACTTTTTACATACCAATTAAATTAGACATTTATTAATTAAAATGTAATAATTGTAATTTTAGGTTAAACCAGACACTATTTTTCTTGCATTTAACATCAAAATCATTTTTTGATAATCTGGTCATGGTTTCGATTTTAATGTTTAAAGATTACAAAACACAGTAGTTATAAAAGTTGAAACTTTTTTTTGTAATGCTTTTGTTAAACTTTTAAAAATAAGTAAACTCTAGTAACTAGAAATAACACAAAAAGTTAGTTCATTAGTAACTCTAATCTTCTAATAAAATATGTGTCTAATAAGCAGCGTTATGAACAATATAAAAGTGAATATCAGTAAAAAATATTGGATAATGTATACTTTATATAAAATAAAAACTAAAAATGAACAATTATCTTAATTTGTATTACAACAATATCTAGTAGTTTAGAGCAATAAATAGTTTGAAGTTTAATTATTTACTTGTCCAATAGATTTTACAACCACAATGAATTGCTCAAATATGTTGAAAACAATGTTCAAAAAGAAATAGAAAACTTGTTACGGTCTAAATCTAAACAAAAATATGAAAAGAAATATCATTTTTGAGTACATAATAAGAGGGCGATATAAATCCCATAACGCTTTCTTATAACGCCCCGGTTGTTATGTTTATGTTTTACGTATCACGTATCTTAAGCATTATAAGTGAAAACAAACTGACAAAAAAATTCAACAAGCTAATTAATTTCTTTTATTTTTAATTGATGAAAAAGCAAAATGTTCCTCGAACTCTGCTATTTTAAATTACCTGAGCACTGTTTTATTTTATATTAATGATGTTTTATATTTTACATAAAATTCGTTTATACTATTCATTTTTGAAACAATGTTCGTTTATCAATTAAATTAATTGAAAATAGAAAAAAAAATTAAAACAACGCTTCGTAAACAGTGCTGGGCGATACAGAATTTTGTGTATCGAATATCGATACGCAATTTGTATCGATACGTATCGATATATCGAAATATCGATACGTATCGGAGTATCGATACGTATGGAAATATCGATACGTATCGAAATATTGATACGTATCGAAATATCGATACGTATCGAAATATCGATACGTATTGAAATATGGAAACGTATCGGTATATCGATACGTATCGAAATATCGATATTTGGATGTATCGATACGAGCTTGTAGTTTGTATCGGCGTATCGATACGCCCGACGTATCGATACATATCGATATATCGATACAACGACCCAGGACTACGTAAACATGTGGATATTCACAACAAAATTAAAGATTAAAATAACTAATGTCAATAAAAATACTACGGAAATTATCTAAAAAGTTGCTGTTTTAACAGTTTTTTCATGTTATGACACATATACTATTTAGAATCAATTTTATATTTTTAAGCGTTGTAGTCAAAACATTTTTATTGTTAAATTAATTGGTGGAGTTTTTTAAACCAGACCGTTATTCTTGTATGCAATGGAATGCTAGTCACTGGAATCGTTACCCATCAGACATTGCTATTACTTTAGCTAAGTAGTAATCCCCACGTGGTATAAAATAAATAAACAATACAAAAATTCTATAAATACAACTTTAGTACCAAATAAAAGCATTTCGGTATCTAGTCAAATAGTTTAAATAAAAGTATCAACTTAATTATTGTCACACATTATAGTACAGAAAAGTATAAAATTAAAAAAGAACTTACCCGTTCTATTTTTCATAATACAAAAATTATAAACAATTCACTTAAAAAATTGTTTTAAAATGTAACAATAATTGCACATGCTGCTCTATGGTTTACGCAGACGGCCTCGAATTTAAGAACAATAATTGATAGAAACCGTACGACATCTTAGCACTAAATTGATCGAAATAAGACGATAAAGTCGCGTAAACAATTCTTTAAATTTACAGTATCCGGTAACAGTGACAAATTTGTATATATTAATTCCACTTTTTCAACAGAATAAAAGGTAGTCAAAAGTGATTTCAAATACGTTGCGATTGTTGTTTATAAACTGAACAAACAATTAAAATACGAATAATGACTAGTGGATATAAAAGTGGGGAACTTTACAAAAGCTAATAATTAACTAACCATTTTCAGTTGTGACGCATTAGATATTAAATTAATCATAATTTTATAAATTAGTTTGATGTACAGTGTGTTCGTAGTTTCTAGCACATTTTACGTGAGACAATATATCTCAGAAATAAAACAACTGCACAAATGTTTACAATCTATATAATCTTAACATTATATAAGCAATAAAAAACATTTTAATGATTGAAAACATATTATCAAATGGAAATGGAAATTTTTAATTTTTTTATAGTTTTTGCAGACATTTGACGAACGATAGTACACATGCCAAAGAGCAAACAGTTTCTCTCATTTGTAAAATTACGTTTGATTATAATTTTTGTTATAGTCGATTGACTAAATTTGATCTATAATTGCATTATACAAAATATTTCATTAAAGTATTATCTCAACACAGTTATTTAGTTGTAAGTCTAAATATGCATGAAATACATTGGTTGCCGCGCGCTCCACATATGAGCCGCACATTTTTTCCTCTCAGATTACCGTTTCATATATATCTGAGCCAGAAACTTTGCAGAGTAGTCTTTAGGGATATCTGGTTCACATGTAGGTCAGGTGTTTTCTATGTATTTTGCGAAGTTATGCAGATATTGCTATGCAAACCCGAGAATAACGTCGTTGTTGTTCCAAAACAGTTTTGCAAAAGAATTCCTTTAAAAAAGCAATTTAACAGTCGCAAATATTGAAAAAGATGCCAAAAAGGTTTAAAAAGATGGTCTTAAGTTTGACAATAAAATTACTTTGTAAGAGAAATCTGATAAAGAACCTTACGTGACTTGGAAAGTGATGCAACAATTTATTCTAATTCAAAAACGGAAAATGAAAAAGTAAAAGCAAGTAATGATCGTAATTAGTTAAGTGAGTGCAAGTTACAGTAATATGCATACAATAAGATGGCAATAAAAACGAAAAAGTGAATTTGGATAAAGATTCTGATATACGTGGTTTCAATAAAGTAAAAATATTTTTTTGTTGCAAGACACATTCACTGATAAAATAGTTTATTGGATAAATAATAGCGTTCATATTCTTATATCAAACGCAATTCTATATACAAGGTCGCTGATAAGTTTGAAAACAATCGATTATCGCGGAAAATATACAAAATATTGAAACTATTTTTATACAAAGGTTTTAGGATTCTTCAATCTCTACTAGACAGTAATAACTTTAATTATATAGACTTGCTCATAAAGGCGCGACACACCAAAATTGCATTTTTTTATTGAACATTATGTACATTATTCGATATTTCAATTCTTCTTTCAAGTTTAAGCAAAATTTGTAAGAAGCATAATGTATCTAAATTCAATCCTTTCCGGGTTATCGAATTTTAAAAATAAACGCTATTGTTTTAAAATCTATTGTATGAAGAACAACGTTTAAAAATACTAGTAACATCTAGTATGATTCAACTGATATGTTCGTTTGATTGTTTTCTTTTTCATAAAACTGTAATGCGGTGTTTTTATAACTTACTTAGAGATATTATTTCAACCTTTAACGACAGCCTTACAAATTAATTTAACAAAAAGTTGTATAGTACTTTTTTGCATTTTTCGAAAATTACGTACGACAAATATACCGTTTCACTTACAATACGTCGTGCAACTCCAACTGCTTCATGATTACTGAATTGAAACCATCGCAGGCTACAAACGCGAGAGCCCTTTTGCATGTTAAAACTGCATATGAAATCTCGTAGTGGAGGCCGCGACGTCACGTTAGAATGTTTTGCTACATATAGAGCCATGGGCTCAAATAATTTGAGCACTAACATAAAAAAATTACCTATTTAATATACGTTGCTTTGAATGACGACCCTAAAGCCCTTATAGACTAGCCGCCACTGGCTCTAATGATATTAACAATAAGTGGTTCTAACAAGATGATTTGAAACAGCGCATACTGGAAGAAACCACTAATACCACTAGGGATATGCTCCTGTTGTTTCAAAATTCCATTTATGAGCGTTTGGTTTATTGCGAGACCAAAGAAGGTCGACAATTTGGACATTTGTTATAAAATTGTAATAAAAGTGCAAAACTTTGAAAGCTTTTATTATCTTCATTTGGTAATCAATTTTTTTTCCTCATTACTTTAAAAATAATGTGAAAGTCAACAAGAATTGTTATTTAAAAACGTCGGAGGTCTAAACTATCTAACAATGTAATTTTTATGGCTCTGTAGTAATCCCCAAACTACTGTATAATTTTACGTGAACACTTACATGTAACAACAAGTGTATAGATAAATAAACTTAATTTTTTACTAAAACAAAAATAATCCGATATTTTGGTTTGTTTCTTCATTTTACTTCTGAGCTCTTGTCTTATTTCTCGTAATTATGTTTTTCTGTAGTGAGCATTTGTTTGTTTTTATTTCAAGTTGAAGTTTAAATATAGACGTGACTCTTTTATTCAACTCAGTTATTTCTATATCAATTAATTTTTCATATGGTTCTAAATTTTTATCTAAGTTTTAACGTCAGTCAAACCTGGAACTGAAGGAGCTAAAAATTTGTTAACTTAATTTTCAGCAAACAACATTTTTAATAGATAATAGGTCAGTAGACAACTTATCAAGTTCAGGGTCGAGAATTTTGACTTATGCCAACTTTAATGTAGTATTCGGTACATAATTACAAGATTTACAAACAAATATGCATACTGTGCATTTAAAAAAAAGATTTTTTTTCTGTCACTTTAAGAAGAAATAAAAATGTTCTTGTATCGCTTTTTTAAACTAGAAGTTATTTTCTAATCGATCAAATTTGTCAATAAAACATGTCTTTTCTCTATGAACCATTGTTTTGTTGTATTGAACAGCATAATCACACTTACTTTGCATAGTATCGGGTGTTACAGAATAGTCAATATAGTCACCTCTAGTTGTGGATTTTGCTCTAACAATTTGGTTTTTATTTGTTTTAGTGACAAGATGCAGTCCTCAATTAAACTTGTTTTTGCTTTTTTTTGTGTAAATTTATTCGGGCGATGCCTAAAACACTTCTTTTATTTACCTCGTTTGTTATTTTACGTTTTGTAAGTTTTTCTTACAGTGTTCGGCAAAAAATAAATAGTTTTGATGAAAGGGGAAATAATTTGACATACACGCACTCTGTTTAATAGAGATGTAAAATAGTTTTGAAAAATAGTAAAATACGTTTAACAAAAGAGGAAAACCAAAAGAAAAAAACCATATGATAGGTATTTTACAATCTTTTAATTTTTTTTTAATAATCACTGCATAGTCCATGAATCTGTTTCTGTTAGGTAGATGTGTTACAATCAATAGAAAAAATTTACAGAATTTTGATATACAATGCACGCCGCTTAATAGAATCACGTTGGGATTTGGGGTTTTTCATAACAATAACCGAATGATAACAATATCTAAAATTCAGAAAAAAACAGTAGTTATAAAGCAGTAAATACATACAGCATGTATCTGATTAACAAGTTGCTAATCTAGAAGGCAAAATTATAGCATAAATACAAGCAAAAAAATGTTCATAAAACGTTTAAAATAAACCAAAAATTTTTGAGTCAAATAAATCGAAAATAATGGATCTGTAGCATTAAATAGTTTGTTGACACCGTTAATAAAAAGAAATCAAAGACAACGTTATGGTGTTTCATTTGCTTAGATTTAACATATGGATATGCATTTTAAACAAACGAATAATAAGTTGAACCATTTAACCATTTAAATTTCAGAGAGTATCTCAACTTTTTGCAAATTGATTAATAATAATGCTTTGGATAAATTACCGTAGGCAATTGTTAACGGTTTAATTATAATAAAATATGTTATGAAAATGCTATAAAAGAGTCTTCATAACTATAGAAGAAGAGTTATGAAGTTTGGTAAATGCAACTCTGATTAAGCATACATTAAAAAACTACGTTTCGAGTTGATAACTAACAATCGAAAATTACACTGAAAAAAATCTATGCTTTTGCATTAAGATCATGTAATATTTTATTCATAATTTTTGCAATAATATTTAACCATAAATGTAGAGTTCTCTGAGCACCTATACATGCAAAAATTGTATGTGTCATACTTTTTTACGAAAATAATAATGTTATTTTCATAGTAAAATTACAAAATTTATTTTTAGTTTATAGTACGCCGTTGCGTGTTTGGTGATTTTTTATTAAACAAAAAAAGGTTAGCAATAACCAACGCGTTACCAAAATCTATCTTTTAGTGTAAAGATATTAAATTTTTTAATGCCGGTCTTACAATAAAATTATTATGTTGTATCAGTTATATCTTGTAAATGTAGCAAATAAATGTTAAAAGTGCTCAGAAATGTAAACGTACTTAAATAACCATTGATGAATGCTTATACTAGCTATTCCCTTTGGATTATCCTTTCTACCACTTAAGTATTATAATATTATACAAGATGTCCCACTTAAGTGTACTTTCTCAAATCAAATTCTCCATATCCTAAAATTATTTTCAGTTATACAAGGTGTTCCATATCTGCTGGGCCGGACTCAACTTCATTGTTTCCTATGAAATGATACAATTTTTTAGCATTTTTGGATTTCTCACTAAAAAATCATTGGTTTTCGAGATAATCCGAAAAAACTGCTTTTGCAGCGTCCTACACTATTTTGAATATCTCGTAAATGATCGCATTTAGAGCAATGCGGTTTAGACAATTTGATTTGAGACTTTCGTTAAAAAATCATTAAAATTTTTTTTCGAACGTGAATAAATTTTTTTCTTTAAATGGAAGTATGTATTTTTTTTCTTGTCTATAAAACCCAAAATTTAATTTTCATTCTTTGGATATTAGCTTGTTGCCACTTATTTCCAGAAATATTTAAAGATTTTGAATTTTTTTGTGAATGCGCTATAATCTTGCATGCCTTGGATAACGGGTTTCTTGTTTCAAAGTTGAATAGATTGCTGGCTACGTCTAATGTGGCTCCCATTGTGATTTATTGCTATTTACATCGTAATGATCTGAGTAAATGTAATTATTAAGGTTATTTTAAAAATAATGAAATTTAAATTTTGCAAACAGTTTTATAATATTGTACAAATTGTAGCTCGAAATACATACCATTGCGCTCTGAATACTTTCTCATTCGCATTTTAAAGTTGTTGTCGACATTGTTTAAAATATCTGGCATAATGTCTCTAGAGGCAGCTGTAATTCTGTGTCGCGTATCCTCTGCTGTAGTAGGTTGATACACATAAACTTTATTTTTTATGTAGCCCCAAAGAAAAAAAATCGCATTTTGTACCAATGAATTGGCCCTCCTCTTCCGATCCAGCGATCTTAGAAATGCGCGTTTAAGAAATTTCTGATTTATCGAGTAGCATAACACGGTGCTCCGTCGAGTTGTAGCCACATATTCTGCCTTACTGCCAAGGGAACATCTTTTAATAATTTGTGAAGCTGGTTTTGTAGAAAGTGTGGGTACATTCTTCCATTTAGGTTCCCATCAAAAAAGTACGATTCGATTACTCGATCTCCCAAAATTCTGCCCTATACGTTCAGTGACCAACGGTATTAGAAAATTGTACGAGAAATACGAAAGTTGTCAGTATCATAATAATAAAAATTGTGTCGGTTAACCAACCCATTTTTGTAGAAAGTCGATTCATCAGAAAAGAGGACGTTTTTAAAAAAATCTTTTTCTTTGTTAAATTTGTTAGTAGCCCGGAATTTATTTTCTTCTATGGGAACCGAATTTCTTTTGTTCCTCGGTAAGGGATTTACGGAGCCATTGGTGAGAAACTTTCTTAATACTTTTTCAAAACAAAAAAAGATTTCGTCTTTCTGGGAAACGCTGCACTCTCCAAGAACGAAGACCATGTCTATCATTTTTATTAAACTTAAAGCCATCTTGAACAACACAACAATAAGAACGAGACCAAACAAAAAAACAGCAAGAAATTGAAAACGAACAAAGAATAACAATAAAACAACAAGAATAGAACAACAAACACAATACAAACTTAAGAACACCGCAAAAACCAACTGATTACTTAACAAAAACAAAAGGTATTTTTGCGAAATAGAAATCAGCTACGCCTGTCAAATTACTCACTGCCATCTTCGCGATTTTGAAACAATCAAATCGTTGTCCAAGGCATACAAGATTATAGTGCATTCACAGAAATTTCTAAAATTTTTAAATACCTCAATAAATAAGTGGCAACAACCTTATATCAAGAGAAATAACATTAAATTTTGCGTTTTATAGGCAAGAAAAAATACATAGTTTTATTTAAAAAAAAAAAAAATTATTGAAATTTTAAAATTTTTTTTTACAGTTAAAAATTTAAATGATTTTTTAAGGAAAAGTTTTGAGTAAAAAGTTACAATCATAGTTCGTTTCTTCTCAAATCAAATGGTTTAAACCGCATTGCTCTAAGTGCGATCATGTACGAGATATTCGAAATAGCGTAAGATGCTGCAAAATCAGTTTTTTCAAATTATCTTGAAAACCAAAGGTTTTAAGTATAAAGAAGGCTTATTAAACTGACCTTTATTTTACTGAAAAATCCAATAATGCAATAAAAGTTGATTCATTTTATTTAAAAAAACCAAGTTGGATCCGGCCCAGCAGAATTGGGACACCTTGTATAACTGAAAATAATTTTAGGAGATGGAGAATTTGATTTAATAAAATTTATTTAAATATATTTTATCAATAAGGGAGTTATCAAAGAAGTACGATTAAGTGGGACACCCTGTATACAAAGGTTGTAAAGAGTATTATTGTAACCAAAAAACAAGATTATATCGTGCGTTTTAATTTACTTAATTAACAATTTAAAATAGCATTAAACAAATTCTCTTGTCCTTGATATTTAGTTTTCCTTAAAAATTGTTACAGAATTACCAGAAACCGTAAATATGTTAATAATGAAATATTATTTACTTGCGTTTAAAACAATGTTATAGAGACTTTAAAAACGTTTGTTCCTTACGTGACTTATGACGCTTATATCAGCATTGTTTTAGGTTAGTAGTGTTTAGTATATTTAGGGTTTAGCAACATTCTTAAAGATTATTCTGACGCTAACTTCAATTTTTAATTTATAAGAAATCAATTTTTAGAATTGTCAGTAAAAACTTGTCACAAATTAATAAAAAACAACAAGGTTACGGTTTATTATAAACATCGTGTTTTTAACTTGTTAGATTTAACTTTAATAAAGCATAGTTTTATTTAAGTGGATATATAAAAAGTCAAAATTATCGTACTTCGCCAACAAAACATCTACATATTTTTGTGGAAACTATGATTACAACCTTTGAAAGTTGCTGTATAGATTGCAATGTTAAAAAGAAAGATAATCGCGTAAATATTTTTTTACAATATTGTAAGCGCAGAACGCTATCATAATATTTTAAGCAAATTTTTTAAGCAGTTAGATGCCGAACTTTGGTTACTTTTAACAAGAAAGTGCTCATTCCACTTGAGTTTATTCAACAATTCTATAATCAAAGTGTGATAAAGCAACAGTTATATTCTCCACGATCTTCAGATCTTATGCAATTAGATTTTTACTTTTACAAAGGTATATAAGCATCGGTTGTGCACAATTAAAGATTTGCAACATGTAATTACTGATGCTACTCGAACTATTAAACTTGATGAGCTTACTATTGTTTTTCAAAGTTTAAAGAGAAGAATTAACACATGTATAAAAACAATGTTGGTTGCCTGACAGAAATGTCACGTGGGAAACAATCATTTCTGAAGTACGTGTACTTCACAACCTACTATTGTACGTAATCATAAAAGCCTATACAACTAAAAAAAAATTAATCAAAAATAATTTAATCAAAGTTAAGTCTTGTCATTTATTTATTTGTACAGTTATAGTATAATCAAACACAAAATTACTTAAAACGTTTTAATAATTTTTGGGTAAATTCATGTTGCCACAACAAGTACATAGGCTTTTCCTTTGTTTCGAATAAATGTAGTAAAACATAAAATCAGCTTTGAACGTTTCCATCTCTATGGCCATTTGCATACTAATATTCATACATAGTAAATTTATACTATGAGATGGCTCTGCCATCGTATTTCACTCACGTTGATAAAATTTTTAGTTTGATTTAACAAACGAAATTAAAAATTAATTGTGAATATTTTATTACTGAAAAAATGATACTTAAAACATTTACAAAATAATCTTAAAAATATAACTTCTATTTACTATTAGATCAAATCTTCAGGTGATCCTTAATGTTCAACATACCAAAAACCAAATTTCAGTATTTTATAACTTATCTTGTGACTTCAAAATTAATGTAATTCATATTTTCTACAATAAAAATATGTTTTGATTAAAAACTCCATTATAGTATTATTAGATTTACTGTAATTTTTTGTACCAAAACACAGTAATTTTATGTACCGAAAAACGTTGCTGTAACGTTCAAACGTGGATTAATCACAGTAGAGTAGAGTAGATTACAAACTATTTCAGTGACTTAACCTAAAGAAGGAACTACATCGAGCATAAAACATTGCTTTAACCAGAAGAAAAAGTGTAACTATTGTTGTACGTTACGTTTTTGAAAATGGTTAATTTTTTCACAAAATTTCAATGAAAAAAACAAAGATTTTTATTGCGTAAAAATAAAATTTAAAGCAGTCTGTTTATTTCCGTTTCATTAATTTATAATTAGCAAGTATACGTTACTACAACCAATTTATGTAATTGCGGCAATTTCCTTTTTAATTCTTTCGGCATTGTTATTCACAATGCCAGGCTACACACTATTTGTTGCTAATTTATTTCACATTTTGAGTGTTGTTTGACTTTGTTGTATAATTAAGTATTTAACTTGTATCTCTATTAAATCCTCTAATACGTTTGCATATTAAAGATATTAACGTTATGTCATACATATATGAATTAGTAGGTTTTAGAAACTAACCAACAACAAATAAATAATGTCAAATGTTATTAACTAAAGAAAAATGTCGTAAGAATTTCTTTAATCAAAAAAATGTAACGCAGATAAATTGGTATACAAGATATTTTGATAGATTCTAAAATAAACATAAAAAAATGAATTCAAAAAATTTAAGATTAGTACTCACACAACAGCGAATATTCATAGTATATTCAAAATACGTTCACAATATTCGAAATATTTAATGCATATTTAATGAATATTTTCAATTGTATATTCCATAATTTAGTTGTGAATATTTCTTTAAATTTTTATTTGTATTTACATACATTTTAGTTGTTTTTAATTCTTTGTTATTAAAATGTAAAGTTGTGCTTGTGATCGATTTTTAAGAGATTTTTTTTAATAAAGTGGAAGGTGTTTGTTAGATAGATCAAACATTTTTATATCTAATTAATTTACGAAAGTTGTGCGATTATTTAAAAAACGCGTCGTTGACAAATTTGTCTACTCTACAATTACAATATTTGTTTTTTCTAACAGATCACAAGCTAACAAATGTAGAGCATAAGATTCAAACGTTGTTAATTTACCCATTATCATATTGGCTACAATTTTTTACATCGTCCGTTGTCTTGTCAATTAAACCACCTTACTATCAGTCGTGTAACACTTTCGCGTACTAATTAGTTAGTAACGCAAAACAAAAATTTTAAAACAGACAAGTAGTGATTTAAGCAAATACAGTTTACGCCGCTTATTGGAATCATGGATAATGTTATCAATCAGGTAATGTTATCACTTTATCAAAAAACGGACCGGACGTATGTTGCTACATAAAAAACACCGTTTATAGTAATCATAATTTCGGTTTATGTTATCAATTTTCTTTTCAGACTTGTTTCTATACATGAACAATAACCTATTTTGCATTAATTTTTAACTTAATTTTTACAATACGCTTGTTTAGAGTGAAAAATGTTATCATTATACTATAAAAAAACTTGTTTTGCATGTTTAGGTTTATTTTGCTGTGTTATTTATTCTAGTATTTTGACTGACCTATGTAACATCGCATTAAACGTCTGACAAAAAATACGTTATCTTCGAGAATTAACTTGGAAAGCATATGTGTTCTTAGAATAACAACTTTATGTAACTACATCTTATGTGATAACGTTATTTAGTATTTATTTTAATTTTTAATGTCAAATTACTAAGAAGTAATATGTAGTTCTTAGAACAGTGAATTAAACACCATAAGTTATTTTTTTTTATTAACGGTGACAACAAACTATTTAATTTTTATTTTTCTGAAAATTTTGGATTTTTAAACGTTTTATCAAAATTTCTATTTTGAAATTTTCTGTTTGTATTGATGCTATGACTTTACCTTTAAATTAACAACCTATTAATCAGATACATGCCGTATGTATTTACTGTTTTTAACCAATAAACACGTATTTGTTTCTTTTTTGAACTTCGGATATTCTTATTATTCGGTTATTGTTATCAAAAATCCAAAAACCCAACGTGATTCTATTAAGATGCGTGCACTGAATTGGTTAATTTTTAATGTTCTCAAAAATGTTGTTTTAAAATAGACATTCAGAGGAGAGAATTTCTGTGTAAGCACTATTTTAAATTTAACACACTTAATAGTTATTTACATAAAAGTCAGGAAAATCTCACATTACTAAAGAAGAGCTAAATTGAAATACATAGTATTTTAAAGCTCCAAGTCAAGTAAGAGATTTTAATAACGTGGTTTGTATTAATTTTTTCCAGACATCGTAAAAAAGACAAAATTTCCAAATTTTAGAAATTGGTTTTACAAATTCCACAAAAATCAAGTTTGTCAATTTTGTTGGCAACTATAGTTACAAAGTAAACAACTTCGAAAACATTTAATCAATTTTGTTCGTGTGTTGTGAAGACAGTGTTAATTCATAAAATGATGAAAGACGACGAAAATCATTGCAAAAGTATTCCCTTTGATTTGAGTGAAGCTGCGGCTACTGTTACTGACGATTTATTACCGGAAATCAAATCAAGCAAATCAAAAAAGCGAAGAAATATTTCTTGTGTATTTTGCGGAAAAGTAAGTTATGAATAAATGATTCTTTTTTAAAGTATCTTTTTTATTTTTCGTCTTTTAAAGTCTTTACAGTACTAGTTCGGAAAATTTTCCTGCGCGTTAATAAGCAGGAAAATGTTGTTTTGAAGACGATTTCTGGAAAAATGTTTAACATGTTGTAACTTGTAAGCTTAAACAAAGAAAATACTATTCCTGAAAAATTCAATATTCAATAATTCGTTCTAAAAATTTGTGTTTAAAAATTTAAAAAATCGGAAATTATAATGAAATATGCATTTTTAAATTGTACTAATAAATTATATACTATAATCAGCAAAAGAATTACTTTTATAGCATACCGAACATTACTATAGAATAAGAATCATACAGTTCTACACTTTGTTTATTATCAAATTCGATAACAACACAAATACTACGTCAAAATAATGTAACTAAAAAAATATCATTTTTTAAATTAACTGACGTTTTAGGGTAAAAGTAAAATTACACGTCAAATGAATTACATAAATTTAAGTATAAACCAAATAATGCAGCAAAAAATTGTTTATTACAGCCTAAATAATAAAAAATGCGATAGTTTTACGCAATTCACGTTTTTTTATAGAAATCCGAATCAGTACTTTTAGTACGTTCAACCAATTTTAAGAAACACGACGCAAGCATAAAAAATATAGACAGTCAAATGCTTTACTCAAAGCTTTCAACGTTTTAAATCATTAACCAACTTGATACACAACTTCGACCAACAAAAGCCAAAATATCACTTTTATTACTGGAATAAGTGCCATGTTAGCTGCAATAAAAGATAATTGAGAACCCATAGCAAAAGCCGAAACTTGGTCGTAAAAATTGTTATCGAAGTGGATGATAAACACTTATCAATAGGAAAAACCAAACTCAAATGTTTGCCATGATGAATCAAAATCTGTTCAATGATAATAAACGAATATATAATAGAAACCTTGGTAAAAGTGAAGTGACATCAAAACTCATAAGAAACTCATGGAGTTAAAGCTTTATAGTTTTCAAACGTTGAATAAAATGACGAGAGTTACAAATGTGAGAAGAGGTTTTATTTGTAAATTTGGAAATAATGCCCAGACAGCACACAACGCCTTTAAGACGTCTGTTTTATGCCTGTTTCATGTCTGAACGTCTGTGGCTCTAAAAAAACGTCTTAACGATATCTACTGTAAGACAGCTGAAAGACGTCTGAGTTAAGATGGTTGAAAGACATTTGTTTTAAGATTCTTCAAAGTTTTTTTTATAAATGGCAGAGTTGATAAGAAAGTTGACGTGCAGGTGTAACTTTTACCTATATGCAGTTGGTCCTTTCTCAATCTAAATTACATACAGCAATTACAATGTGCAAACATTTTAACACGTGCTGGTTTATAAACAAAGTTAAACTCTTTCAGAATGCTATATTTGGTAATTGTTTTTATATTTTATTTGTTCAAAATATAAGAATTTTATATAATTGTAAGGATAACAGTGTCTAAAACGCAAGGGTTTAATAAGTGATGAAGTGATAGAGTCATCTCCTAAAATTAAAGAAACCAAATTTGCAGTTGGTTAGTATTGACCGTACAAATATTAACTATTACTATTAGTACAATATGATTCTATTACAATTTTCCATTTTGGATAATACCCCTGTTGTCGTTATCAAACAAACTGAACTTTTGTCACATGTCGCAGCGGACATCTTCAAAGCCTGGAATAATATTTTAATACGAAAAGTGTTGAAAGTTCAGCTTATTTGATAGTGAGAACACAGGAATTATCCAGAATAAAATTATAATACGAATGTAACTCGTGAAAACCTGATTTCTACTAAAATATGCTTCTGTTTTTAATTTCTAATTACCAGACATCAGATATCAAAATGGCATTGCTTAGTCTAATTAACATTGCCTGGGCAACCCAGACTTAGACTTGGTCCTAGTCTCTTCTTGTGAGCCAAAACAAGAAGTAGAATTTGCCCTTTGCCGTATTGTCGTTCGTGAACCGAAAGAAACTGACGTTCCGCAAGACATTGCAGCTTGCATCTTTAGAGCGGCAAAGGCCAAGTACTTCTTGTTTTGACTCTTAAGAAGAGACTAGGACCAAGCCTAAGTCTGGGTATGTAACTACGACGCGGTCTAAGCCAAAAGTCGTTTATAATCATGTATTATACAAATTAACATATTCTCTAATTTAGATTAAATAAAAATATAATTTTTAAGTTCCGTTGAACAAGCCGGGTTGTGGAAATCACAAAAATAAACTGAAATTTCGATCAGGAACTGCGTGAAAAGATTCTCCAATAAAAGTTCTTTTATGAAAAAAAAGTATGACGTACAATAAAAATGTTTTATATTTAGTGTTTTATTGCATGTGCAGTTTTACCAAAAATATTTTTTGTTTTATACGGGTTTTGAAGAGATATCTTAAAGATGTCTAAATAAGATGTCTTCAAGATGTACAGTTTATTAACATTCGCCGTTTTCAGTATGTCTAAAAGATGCCTAAAGACGTAATAAGATGTCTAAAAATTGTTTTAGAATAAATAACATAGATAATTAGTATCTACACCTTTTACCCTAAAACAATATTTCAATAAAAATAATATTTTCAGAATTGTTAAAAGTGTGTGAATAATGACATAAATTTTTAAAAATGTATTTTTAATTTTTTTAATTTGATTGATTAGGATACGACAAATAACACAAGTACTTCAAGTATTGGACAAGCAATGCAAATGTAAAAACTGATTCAAGTCTTTTCAACAAATATTAGTGATTTCAATAAAAACATACATTTTAAAATCTTAATGATATAATTTGGTTCTTATCTTTTTCATTAAATGTATCCCATAGACTTTTAGACAATAACATTGGCAATAGATAAGAATAGAATAATATTAGGTGAGCTATCAGGAATCGATTAACGGATATTAAAATTTTCTTTAACCATAGTAGCTATGTATTAACCACAAAAAAAAATCTGTTTTGTAAATTGAATTATAATTGACTTTGCAATTTACAATTTAAATGGCGAAACTTTAAATATCATTAACACCAGGGTCATTACATGAAACCACAAATGTTTATAGTAAGTGTAGTTTTTATTAATATTATTATTACTAGACGAGAGTGAAGTTTGTAATCATTATTCAATGCAGTTGATAAGAAATTAATTCAACTAACTGTTGTTTTCAAACGATTTAGTTAACAACCGCGTCAGCTAATAACATAGTTAACTTTGCTTTTTGCAACCGGGCTATAAAAATAAACTTTTATATTTGTATCACTGTGTTTACATAAAAAATATTTAGAAGAAACACACTAAAGTGTATTAGAATTCAGGTTTTACGGGTTACAGTTTTACTATAACTTTCCATTCTGGATAAATCGCCTTTGTAAAATTGTCTACAAGATGAGCTTTCGCCACACGTCGCAGTGAAAAATTGAAATAGTTTATTAAAATATTTAAGAATTATTTTAATTTTAATCAAGTACACTACTAGTGTGGATACTAGAACTTACACGTAACTTGTGTTCTTTGACGTTTCGCATTTCACGATATAACCTAGTTGCTAGAGTTATAATAATACATTTTTCTATATTGGTATATGTACTCTTTGACATTGTTATTGCAACACTAAGAAGGGGTGAGTCTTAGCTAGCTTTAATATTATTATCTCTTGTGGTTTTTCTGTTTAATGTGTTTTGAGAGTGTGATCATGCTTAAAGTGTGACAGAATAAAAATTACCGCAAATTAAGCGTACAGGGAAATTGCAAACTGTCTTAACCGGAACCAATATAATACCATGCGCTGTTATAAAGAATGTACTAGAGAAGGTCAGAATCATGGTAGACAAGGAACTAGGTGACGGAAGCAAACAAATGAGGTGCAGAACCGCAATCTTCAACTTATGGTAATAAAAGACCGATTTTCCAGTATCAGATTAATCGCCGATCAATAAATAATAAAAGTCGTCCTGTAACCTTCTTAACAGTTTACCGTCGAATCAGAAGTTTCGGATTGCATCCTATCGGCCACATATTGTGCTGCCACTGAACGCTCAACACCGACATCAACGTTTAAAGTGGTGTAAGGTTGCGACTCTACTGGAACCTGGAATAGCATAGAGCAGTCTTAGTGATAAATCTCGAATTTGTTTGGGGATGCATGATGAGCGACGAGAGTCAGACAAAAACGTAAAAAACGGCACAATGTTCCATTTTCTATTAAGCGGCATGTTCACCACACTGTGTAGATTATGGTATGGAGTGCTATAGTCTATGAGAATACGTCTTGTTTGGTATTCATCCGAGGCAATATGAACGCTCAGCGATATGTTAATGAGGTGGTCGAGCCACATATTCTTCCTTTTCTTTCAGCAGGATAACGCCCGTCCCTATATAACAAGACACTCTATGAACCGATTCGAAAATGTCAATGTTAATTTCTTACCATGACCACCCAGATCTCCCGATGTTTTGCCTATTGAATACGAGTGATACATTATGGGAAGAAGACTGACCAACTTAGCGCATCCTCGACAGACACAAGAAGCTCTCCGGCATAAATTGTAATTTGCTCTTGTTACAATAACTCAAAAAGAAATTGATCACCTGCTGAAATCGATGCCACGAAGAGTGAGTAAATACGAAACCAACATGAGAGACCAACACATTATTTAAAAAAATATCTTTAAATTTTTAATCATTTACTACTTCTGAGTAACCAAACCTATAATTTGGTCAAATCAGACAAACTGTACTTTAATAAAGACAATTATAATAATATTATGTTTCAAAAATAATGTAGAAGTTATTTAATTAAAAAAAATAGGAATTTATATCATTAGCGTCAAAAGTGAAGCATAGCGTAACAAACGTTAATGCGGCGTGAGGTTGCAGGTCTACTACCAACTCGAAAATATACAATACTCTAGTATTTAAGTTTATAATATTTTTACAACGTTTTTTCAACTTGAAAAAATTTTTACAGACTTTTAAATATATTTTCTACCAAGCGCACATTTTTGCTTATATAATAATTAAAAAACATTGTTTTATGTAGAATTCGATTTACCACAAGAGTTTTTTTCCGTTATTAGTTATTGCTATACTAACGAACAAATACTGATGTTTGCAATGAGTGTTGAAAAGCACGTTAATAAATGTCGCTTTAATTAAGGGGAAACAAAACTACACTACAGTCTGTATTTTTTCAACAATGAGAGCAGTACAAAAAATCGTTACGGCTATCTAATGTAGAACGCAGAATAATTGATTATGACAAATTACGTAGTTGCTTTCAAATCTATACGCACTTGTTCAATTTTTACTGACAATAAGCAATTTTTTTCTTACGAACCATATTGGACTGATAAAACTAGACAGCAAGTTAACACGGTAAATATTCGGTAAGAAATTAAGACCTCATTAAAAGGTTTGTTATGTCATTTGACATAACCCTTGAGTTTTTTGAGTAAGGTTTTCTAAAAGTAAACCATAAAAAATAACCTAAAAAATTGTAGAAAAATTAAGTAAAGCAGTTCAAGATGTAATAAAGAAAATTTATCCACAGATGATGAACGGTTAACGAATGATATAGACAAAACATTAAAAAAAATTATTGTTTTTAGCGTTAAGCTAATTATATTAAAACGATCAACGCTTACTCCAGTTAATGTTATCAACCATTTAACACGTTTATAATAACAAAAAATGTTGACTGCAGTCAGAATTGAACAATCAATAAATTTTAAAGATCAAGATCACAACGTAAGTTGTCGTGACTAACTATTCTATCGTACTAAATTTTTTGTGGGACAAAACTATAAAGTGCTAAATTTCAAAACAGCAAGTCACCTATGCAACATTTTTAGAGTACGAAATCAGTTTGTAATTGCTCACACTAATGTTTATTTTTTGTTTAAATTTACCAAGTTTACCGTTTGCAACATCCAGAACAGATCGTATTAACTAAATTTATAAGGGACAATTGTATTTTTGGTATTCATTAATAATATTATTAAATACAAGAATGTTATGTAACAAATATTTCTTATCCGTCACCGGTATATTTCGTATAGTATTACACTTCGATTTTTATCAATGAATTAGTAATTTTGTTTTTTTCCCGCAACTTTGTCATTTTTCACGTAAACAGCAAAGTAAATACACGCCAAGCTAATGCTCAACGAAACTAAGAATTAAAATATTTCCATTATCGTCCCATCAATTTCTGTTAAAATTTAAATGAGAAATTAAACGATGTTCATAAAGAGCCTCGCTGAAGTATGATGCGCCTATACGTCTTGCGGTTAAATTTTCTTTCTTTGTTTGTAGCAGTTTTTCTCATGCTAATAGTAGTATTATTTTACTATGTGCTAGACATCTGCTACGACGTGTATTGAACACGTTTCTAATATGTATGATGCTTATTTCTGGCTTTGAATATTATGTTCGTGGAGTTGCGGCTAGTAGCCAATGCTTAAGGAGAGTCATTTGAACATTAAAACTTTAAAAACGAATTCTTACTAAATAAAAGATTTATATTAAGGGTCAATCTATCTATCTTTAGAATAGGCAAAATTATGATTATAGTTTTAAAGTAGCAAACTTTTTAGTTTTTTTTTGAAGAGTTATTGACTAAGTGACCTAACTGAAAAGCCATTACTGTGTTTGTGATGGGTTGTATTACACATGTAAAAATTTTTTGATTGATTAGTGCTGGCTTCCGATGTCTTCTACGTTTCTGGAAAAACTTATAAAAGATATTCATTGGGCTCACTGTGTATTATGTTTTTATGTGAAACGATTTATGGCTACTACGATAATTAATTTATTCTTTGCAAAGTAATGGCAAGTTTGGCGCCTTCATTTTATTTAAACACGTTTGTGTTATAATTATTTAATTTATGGTATCTGTTTATTTACATTCTGTTACAATTTTTAGGGATGTGTGTTTTTTCTAGATATAGTAATAACGAGTATATATTGTATCTCTGTTGTTCTTTACTTTATGACGTTATTGTCGGTTTCTTTACGGCCAGTTTGTATCGGATGTTCATCTTATCGGAAATAACAGATTTTGTGTGTATTTATTATTAGACAATAATTTATTCTAATTTGATTTAATATGCGTCGTACTTAAAACTTTACGCTTTCCAATTGATAAAGTTTAACATTAAAGTTTGTTTTTGACGCAAACAATTGTTATACTTATTATAGTGCATCAATTTGAAAACTTTGGACTGGGAATATATTAACAACAAGATATAGTATCAAAAATTATTTTTAACAATGTATCATAAGTAGGGAGTTGCAATTTACATTTTTGAATTTGGGTCGCCGGGGGTAAAAGGGTAGGTGGCGGTGTGCTACTGAACATGTCAATTTGATTCCTCTTCCGTATTGTCAAAACGGGTTTTTGTAATTTTTGATATTATTTCTTGTTGTAAATATATTCCCAATCCAAAGTTTTTAAACTGACACACTGCATATATTGGCCTTAATGTTACCTCTTAATGCAGTGTATTGCCTATACTGCTCCTCTATTCACCGTTACTGTGATACTGTTGCTGTGTAAAATTTGTTTTTATTAATTTGTTTTCTTCTTCTGGTTAATTTGTGGTCTTACATTTGCCTTTCCTTTTTTAGTTACGAGTTTGAAGTCGCTTTCTCGCACTTATCCTGTGAGATTGTTAGCGAATAATTAGATATAAAAGCCTTGTCCACTTACTAATATAACTTACATCTAGACCCACGCCTGGTTTTTGATGAAGTGAGTTAGTCCAGGTGGGATCCACACCAACTAGAAGTTCGTAACAAACTGTATTGCAATATTATATTTTAACCAATTTTGAAAAATAAAAAAAACAAAATTTTTATGCATATACAAATTTTTTTTCTGAAATAACAAGACTTCTAATTGATAAGTCAAGAAAACAACGTATTTTATAAAATAATTAAGTTTGGAAATTTTTAGTAGAGCATATACTAAATGATTAAAAAATAGGAAATAAGTGATAAACCTTCAATGAGTTACGATGACAGTATTAATGTAAAAATTACAAGCACATTATGTCTTGATGGCATTGTCTACAATGTATAAAGATACACAAAAAGTCACTTGCGCGTAAAAACACTTAGTTTTTATACTTTTACTTATGCTTTTCACACCTCAATTTTTGAATTATAATCTAATACGATTTTTACACGCGCAAGTAAGTTTTTATTATTACGTTTAATATTTCTTATACGTTAATTATTATTTAATTTTGAATTTTTAACATTTACGGCTAATGAAACTTAAACCTTAACTTATGTAGGTAGGTATATATGTATATATCAAAACTAAAACATGTTAAGAAGCAAAGAAATTGTTTTAAAGCTTACAATAAAGTGTATTACACAAAACATCATTCGTCGTCACTTTTGTGAAGCAGTTAATACTAAGATGAAATTTCCTTTTCAACTAAGTGATCGACTTAATTATATAACAAAAGTCTTTTTTATTCTAAAGGATCTTGATGATAAAGTTGTCCTGCATTACTTATAAACATCTGATAGTTTAAAAATTGCTTAGGAATTTCTATTCATTGCCGAAGTAAAATAAAATGAGTATAAAATAAAAAAAGGTAATTATTAAAATTTGATTTAAATATTATAAAGATAGTTTACTCTATTTTTCTTGTTTATTATGAGTAAAATTTAAGTAAAAATTCTACTAGAAAAAGTGTTACAAAAACTTAAAACTAAATATAAATTTTTTTGTGATTCCGCCCGTTTTGACGTATTTTACAGACATCATAACTGGCCGGAAATTTTACTTTGCTGGCCTAGGCCGCTAAAGTGTAGAAGAATTTTATAACTAAAAGTTGGCACTAGTAATCATTAATTAATTAAACGTCATCTGTCACAACTTGTCAGATTTATTAACATACGCCATTATCTGTATTATTGTTTAGAGTAGCACTAACAAAAAATTTTTAAACAAATATAACAAATTTGCTTATATCTTACAATTGCTAAAAACAACAATAGTTTTATTCTCATATCAGTGAAATTGTAATAATATTACGTAATTGTCAAACTAATGTCAAATGTTATTAAATCACACGTCATAAAAGTATTTTGCGAGTTTCGCTGTTGGTAGATCTCGGCTTCACCTCGGCCTGCAAATATGCTCATACTCGCAAAATAGCACTTTCTGGACTAGTGATACAAATAACTATTAACGAACGAGACAATTAAATTGATTTAATACAAAGACAAAAAAACGTGACTACACTAACATGGAAAACTGTCTGAGAGCAATTATATGCTTTGTCGTAAACTTGATTACTGAAAGTTTTAGATTTAAAAGAATTTTCTTGTATTTCAATCATTTAGTCGTTTTGGCGGGATTGAGGATAATAAAACCAACTTTAATTTACATTAAATCTAAAAAATATTTTAATCCGGCATAAAATGTCAAAGTATGGAATTTATGTATTTTAAAATATCGCTGGTTCTTTAAATTCAAGACTTCAAAACAAATTCCCGGAAAATTTTTTGTAAATGCAACATCTAGAATATTTCTGAATAAAATCAATATTCAAATTTATTTTCTAACGTGTTGTGTTCATATTCAAAATTACTGAAAAAAACCTTAAAGTTTTTCCTTTTTTAGACCAACCCAATTATTCTCGATTGATCAATTTTTAAATATTTTTTATGCGTTTTAGCATGTTTATAATTACCTCTTTCTTTATACTAAATTATTGATAAATTAGTTTGTGAAATATAATTCAGATATATTACTAGGTTCGATATTTAAATTTAGGACTGTTACTTTTAGAGCCCCCGAAAAGTTTATTTTTTGGAAAATTATTTCATTACCGCATGCAGGAGTCTAAGTCATTACTTTTATCGTACATATTTTTATCCTCATTCACTTCATCATTATAACTTTTCGCAATAAACATAACACAACGTTTTGTAGAAAGTAAGTCACTATTAGAACTATCGGTGTTATCACTTTTAGCTTAATAAACTACATATCTATTTTCTTTATAAAAAAATTTTTTTCGTTGTTAATAAAAAATTCAAGGTGGTGCTGGGTTCTTTGATTTTCTTTGCCATAGTAAAGACAAAACAATAAGCTTAAGAAATGTCGATGACTAGATAGATAGCTAATATCACCAGAAAATTAATATAATTAATTCAATAAAAAAAAATAACCTAGCAAATTATAAATAAACTACTATCTAAGACTGACAATGTTAAGAATATGGACAATGAACATCCCTCAAGAAGCAGGCGGTAATGTTTGCCGTGGGTACCCTGTTCAGCGGATTTAAATCTCATCGAACATGTGTGAGATGTAATGGCAAGCAGACTTTGCACCATTCTTCACAGACTCTGGCACAGTTCAAGTTGCTTGGAACGACGTTGCACAAACAGTCATCGACCATCTCATTCTGTCGATGTCCAGACGTGTACAGAAGTGTACTCACTTACAGGTCGTCAAACACATCATTATTTTTCTTTGAGTTAGATATTAATAAAATTTCTTGCAAATGTTACTGTTTTATTCTTGATATAAAACTACCACATTGTCGAAAAATCAAGTTGAAGAAATTATTCCTGCTAGGTGTAACACTTCTAATGTCACTGAGTATATCTAATTTTCTTCTTTTGTTTTTCAATCAAATAATGACTCTGATAAAGTGCGCACAATAGCGTCACAAAACGTTGCTTTCAAAAACTGTAACCAATTTGTGGTCATCTGCCTCTCCTACCCGAAGGTTTAAATATAACTGCGTTTTGAATAATTACGTTTTAACATATAAAAATTTTGTTAAAATTGTTATGATTAAACTCTGGACGTTTTTCTGTTTTAATGCTATTTTTATAAATTGTATTTAATTTAATACTATCACTTTTTGTAATTACATTGCTCATTTTTTTTCGAAATTATGTTTTTAATTTATAATAGATGTTAGTGTGTTAAAGACGTTTTTTAAACTACTTCTGTTTTCGTACTTTAAAAGTTTAGTTTCCAAAATTTCAAAAGTCAAATTTTATAGTGCACAGTTGTAGACGTTTTCGATAATAAAAAATTGAATACTGAATCGCTACGTTGTGGCCTTTTTCTAGTTAGGACCTTTATCAATTGTAACGATTTTAATAAATCTGCAATATAGCAGCATCAATAACAATAAGAATATCTCGAAAGACAAAAATTTTTCCCCGTAATAGTTTTTTAAATTTTATAGCATTTTTTTAAGGTCAGTTCAAACCGTAAAGCAACACGACGGTACTTCAATAAACTTTTTGGTGAAGCTTGGAATAAAAAGTCTCAATCAATCAAAAATAGAATGGACTTGGAAATATAGTTTTAGAGATTGATAATATTATACAGAATGTATCAAATTTTGTATTAAGTATAGGAATCTCGCTTATACGCATAGACAAAGAGTTGGTTAAATGGACAAAAATGATCTATGAGTTATGAATAAATAAATTTTTTTTTTAAATTTACTCCCTCTATAAAGTTACTGAAATATTGCCAAAAATTTTAAAATTGGTGTTTTTAATTTTTAGCTTTAAAATCGTTATTTGGGAAGGTACATATTTAAAAACTGAAAAGATTTTTTTAAGGAAACTTTTTCTGTTCTTTCAGATGATGGCAAAACATTTTTGATATAATTATTACTTTGTTAATTAATTCAATATATATTAATTAATTATTATCAAAAATAAGTTTAAAATGATTTTAAAAACCTTTTTGAGTAAAAATTTATTAAGTCTCAATAATAGCAATATCTGTGTATAAAAAGCAAGAAAAAATGCAGTAGTTTATAATAAACTTATGTGTTTTTAGAGCGTGTGTAATTGCCAAAGAATAATTTATACTTGGAGATATATCCAGAACGTTTAGAATATAATTTGAGGGTATATGAATCGTGAAAAAGGTGCGACAACGAGGAGCGGTAGAAAATAACGTAATTAATGTAACTGATGAAAACTTTATCAACTAGAGAAATAGAAGAAATTGTCCCATGCACGCATTTTCAAAATTCTTAAATAAAAAATAAATATCGTAGTTATAATAGTTATTTAACCAACAAGGTTGGTAATGAAGGCAATTAATAATCGAGACATTTTCACGCGCGAGCGAGCGCAGCGAGCGAGAGCGTTAATGTTGTCGAGATTATTAATTGCATATTATCAAACAAGTTGGTTTTTAAGTTTTTCCGTCGATCGTATCTTATTAATTTTTTGCATTTACTTATAATTTTATAATTTTATCTACTGTACAATTGTTTTATTTTTGTATCAACGGTAGTGGGATTTTTAAGTAATGGGAATGCTGTATAACCTCAACGCGTCAATTAAATTTTAATCGGATTGATTATAATTAGTTTTCAAAATATCAATGATTGCAAAATTTTTTTAGTTTTATGTGATTAACAGTATATTAGAAAATCGAAGAAAATTACATCTCGAAACATTAAAAAGTTTTCTTTATCAGCCGAAAGATAATCGTGGGATTGTTTTCTTTGTCACAGAAGCTGCACTTGATGTAAAAAGCAAATCAAAATTATTTATAAAGCAAATAGTGTTTATACGTTTGAAAATGGTTCATAAATGACGAATATTGTTATTAGGAATAAAACCAGGAAACATTAAAAATCTACGGTAAAAACAATGGTAATTTTAATACGTATTTACTTCTGTAGATAAGAAAGTTTTAACAATAAACATTTTAGTTTGGAAAATGTAAGTGAAAATTAATTATAACGGTGAACCAGATGTCATAAACAAATTCTTACGACAGATTGGGTTTGAGTACAAAAATGCCACGAATTATAGTTTAGTATTGTCGCTGCTGAATGATGGTTTTAGAGAGAAGAAACTAGTTCACCTATTTATAGATTAAATGTATATTTTCTATCATATTGTTGTCTTACTTTTGTTTATAACAATATTTACGTTACGGCAATTTAAAGAAAATAATCTGGTATGTACAGACGAGAAATTCATAATCGTTTATTCGTATTATAGATTTGTGATATTAACCATATGCTACATTGTAGTCTTTAAATGAACAGCATGCAAAAAGCTGATTTTTAGTAACACAATTGTTTAGTAAATCTTTTTAGTTTATGATTTACTATAAAAATGCTGTTCACTAACTTATCGATACAATTTGAATCTGATAAAAGTTCATTTGTAGTTTAGCAAAGCATAGTGAGCAATGTTTTACAAATTAGTGCAAATGGCAGAGAAGTAGTTGCTTAGATGAAGAAGGTAATGTCGAAGAAAGTAACGATAACTCAATGCTCTTTGTCTTATTTTTATAAATACGTAATGTTTTCGGTATGTATGCAAAAGAAGTACACGAGTATCACTACAACACAGTTATATAATAAGTATTGGTTTATACAAAATATACGTTGTTATTTATGTAATAAACTAAAATCTATTTATGATTATTTTTATGTACCATTTCATATAACATACAAACATCACAACTTTGATATCAAAAAGGCTCCGCAAAAGCAACGGAAAATCATCGATAAAAACCAATTGACAATTTATGTGCTCAGAAAATAGTCAGATGATGTAGACCACAATTATTGTTAAGGATTTTATTTATCAGCTTCTTTTAGCATCTTGGTAACTCCAAAGTATATCATTTTGTTTTCATTTTAGTGATCAGGTTACTTAACCTACAATTATTGGAAATGTTTACTTATAATAATGCACGGGTGAATTTTTTAATTTATTTTTTATTTAAAAACGTTAACTAATACAATATACGTAACCTCATAAAAATCTTAATTCTTTTCTACGATTTTATTGGTTAGAAAAAATAGAGCGTTAATAGAAATTCGTTGATTTCATTGGTTTAAAAGTAGTGCGGTAATAGGGGCTATTACCGCACTACTTTTGATACATTATTATACGTTAATACAAGTATTAATAAACGATCGACGGAAAAATGAATTTAGTACGCACTTTAGATCAAGGAGATACAAAAAGAAGACTGGAGTTTTGTCGATTACTAATTAACGAATATAAGAACAACCCACAAATTTTAAGACGCATACTCCATACAAATCAAATTTTACTAAGAAGGACATTTTCAACAAAAACATACATAGATATTAGTCCAGAGAAAATGAAAATAAGATTTATAAAAGTTAGACCTTAAGTCCAGTTCAGTTTAAATTTTTGGTGTGAAATATTTAATAATATGATTATCAGACCTATCATATATAAAAGACATTTAAATTCTAATATGTATCTCACTTTCTTACGTTTTTTATAAAACATAGTTTATGTTTTATAGAAAAAAACCTAAGAAGGTGCAAGTTTTCCTCCACAAAAAAATTTTATGAATTAAAATTTAATCAATTGGTTACTGCTCTGTTATTATAATCATTAAATAATGTGTAATTAGTTTTGAAACAGCCTACAAGTTAAGCGAAACGTAAACAATTATCTAAAGTTTGAAAATAAAACAAAATAATTATTAATAAAAATGCTGTTTATATATAAAAAACATAATAAATACAATATATATAAATAAACAGCTGCTTCTGTCTTAAAATATTTAAACACGCATTACTTTTAACAGTCAACAAACCTACAAAATGTATGAAAAATACGTTTGGATATTTTACCCACCTAATATTTTTTAAATAATTTTTTTTAGCAATCAATCGTCTATGTAAAATAAACACATTGTTTACAAAACAAGACACAAATAAACGAATGAATTTTAATACCATGAAATAAAAAAGTTAAGCGGAGTTGCTATGTCAAGAAATTAGATAGCCATCGACAAAATATCAAACGTGCAGAGTAATCAGGTACACCAAGAAATTGTGCCCTTTGAATATAGAATGGGTACAATTTCTGTTAATGTAACATTCTCCAAATTAAAGAAACATTAGTATATGTTTGAAAAGAAAACATTATAGTACTGGTACCTAGATTTTTTTAAATTTCAAATATTAAGTTATCGATTTTTGACTTAAATGTACCAGTTTCAAATAAACGTTAATACAAAATAAAAAAGACAAAATAATTAGGTAAGTAATAAAAAATAAAGTTTAATGCTCAGTTTTCAATTTTAAAGTTTATTAAAGTATAAATACAAAAATTGTAAATAAACTCATTAAGACTGCAATATATACCATACAAAATATTCTAACAAATTTTAAAACACATTAGTTTATATATTATTGTCACTAGAAAAATAATGTCTACGGATAACTTCTGTTTATCTAAACCGGTATTGGTTTGAATTAAAAGCAAGTACACTTAACACGCCGTATTTTTTTTAATTTAATACACACTTAATCACATATTTATTTAAACCGACAAAGTCTTAACGTTTCTTCCGACTCGACTTGAAAAACTAGCCTCAGCTCGTTTTAAATACGTCTAACATTTAAATACGTTCTGTGTCAAGAATTTTCTACATCCTGCAGTTATTGTCTTGAAGTTGACAATAACTTCGAGAACGTTTCAATATTTTTTTTTTCAATTACAGTTTCTAGAAAAATAATAACAAAGTAAACAGCAAATAACATTACAATTACGAGTTAGATGTAAAAGTCAATCATTTATTCATAAAGATATCTCTACAGTGGTATCAGCAAAATGTATTTGTTATTGTATTTTTTATGCGACAAGGTAATTAAGCAAAATCTAAATAAAGTTGTAAAAAAAGTGCAGGTTAAGAAACATCAACGTAATTCTTTGATAATATGCACAAAAACTTTAAAAGTAGTAGTTTCATTTTTGTTTTTTACCATCTCAAGTACTCACCAAAAAATATTCTAAAAAAACTAACTTGTAAACACAAGAAAGTGTTTAGAATGCACGACATTCCGGGATTTTATAAATATTTCTACAATAAAAAAAACTGTATCATGCAAACAACATAGAGACTACAAAGTAGTTTGATTTAAATATACACTTCTTACTAATGTTACTAATTTAATAAACTTGTAAGTAATGTTAATGCTGTGCGACCTCGCGTCGGTTTAACTTTTGTTGTGCTATGCTTTACTTTTGACGCTTATTGCGTAAATTACTATAATGGTTAAAAGATCTAGTAGTTTTTAAATGCACACCTTGTATTATAAAGAATTGCGTAATAAATAAATATATTTTTGTAAATTGATATACCTTAGTACTTTTTTCACTACGACTATTACTGAATGTTATAGAACATTACAAAAACCATTTTTAGTAACATAACGTAAACATTCTTACTTGTGGTGTTAGAATATTGATTCTAAAATAAATGAGACTTATATATACTTTCATATATTTTCATTCTATAACAAGTGATATGATGAATATTCTAAAACTGGTCAAACAAAATTAGATGTTTACATTACATGTTTCAATTTTATCAACATGTTATTAAACTTTATGAAAAACAAATAACTGTTTTTAACAAATTTATATAAAGGTTAGCCTAAAAATTGTATCACACGTTCTGAAAGTATTTTGCGAGTAGTCGCAATTTTGTAGGTCTCGGCTCTCGCAAAATAGCACTTTTTGAATTAGTGACACAAATAATTATTTCTATGATAGGCTGATAAAGTGTATTAGAATTTTGTAACTGGAGGCCGACTTCATTGTTATCTGTCATTTAAGCCAGATTTATTACTATTATAACTACTGTGTTTTTTAATTTAAAAGAGCTCAATTACATATCCCGTTTACACTATATAGAAAAGTCGGTTAAGAAGAAAGGTCGAAATGTTCTTTGGATTAAAACTTTTAGTAGTGAGTGTTGAACCAATATTCAGAAACAATGCGACTTGTAGGTTTAATATTTAAACAAATTTTTGAATTAAGTCTAAACAATAAAACACGAAAACAAAATAAAGTTGTTTACAAACGCAACTAGTGTAGGTTATGTCAACTATTTCCGCTTTAATTTTTCTATGTAAACTTGGTTTGTCAATGGCCAAAAATATATTCGTATTGTTTTGCGCAGAATTTAACTTTGCTCCTCGTAATTAAGAAAACATTTTTTAATACAAATATATTTTTGCTTGTATCGTACAATTAAGACATTTATTTTAATTTAATATAAATTAAATTTAAATGAAGTTATGTAGTTTTTAAATATACATATGTAGTTATAAAAAAAATTACATTTCTGAATTACTGATAGTTTTATTAACATATAAATTATTACATTTTTTTGAAAAAAAAATTAATAATAATTTTTTACTTTATAATAATGTCAACACAGAAAATATAGCTATTTATGTAATAAGTACATAATGTCGGTCTTTATTGACAATACGTGTATATGTTGTGTCCTTGGTTACAAAGTTGTTTATTATATTGTTTGTGAAAATTTTGACGGATGCAAGAGGCAAGCGTGCAGCTCTGAGAGTTCTAATAAGAAAGCAAACACAAATATTACTGCTGTTGCTACAGATTCACTATTACTAGCAAAATCTAGGCATTTATATGAAGAAAGTTACAATGCATATCGGAAGTAGTGCTTTAGTAACGAAATTAAAACGACTTGTGAAGACAGCATCCTAGCGTATTCCAATAGCAACCTTTGTCGGTATAAAAGTTCATCCTTATGAAACAAATATTCTATGCTACGATCGACTATAAACCTACGTGCAGGAATTGACATTAGTAAATTTTCAAATGTCATTACTTATTTAAAACGGAAGGGTGAAAGGTATAAGCCGAAAAAGCCGCTGATATTAGATAAGAATCACATACTAAATTTTTGATTAAAGCTGACAATAAGGAACATTTTCTTACGTTAAAAATTAGTAGTTCAATTCGCGAGTATAAAATTTCTCTTCAAGTATGAAATTTGTCCTTAGAATTCTCTACTCTTTCGTCGAAAATGTCAAATTTTAGACAGCATTTTTAACTTCACTTCCTGTAAGACCATCGACGAACTCTGTACTTTTACGCCCGGTGCAACCTTCACCTTTAGATTGTTTCACGCGAATATGCAATTACATTTGTAAGGCTGAATCGGGGTAAGTAGTGTAAATTTTTTTTTATTGGGGGTTTAATTTGATGCTGTGCTAATTGTCTGTAGCAGATTTTGGTACCCACCACATGATAATCGCTGAAGATAACTAGCAGGTGGCCTAGTTGGAAAACTTCCATGACGTCACGTTATTGATAACGTTATTTCTTATACACCGTCAAGGGTTCGAAACCTTCAGGATTATCCCTCTTTTGGGGAGATGGACTACGACAAAAACTGCGAAAACTTATGCTGTTAAGTTAAAGGGAAACGCTGCGCATTTACGTTCTTAAATGACTTGATACTAAAGGAGACCTTTGAGTATATTATAAAATTTTCAAAGCAAAATTGTTTTTGATTTTCATAAAGGGGATTAGCTCTTTCTATTGAGTCAATAAAGTGATTTCTTGTCATCTTTATTTTAATTTAAGATATGAAGTTATATGATATGATGTTTAGTTGTCTTATTCCAATTTTTTCCACTAAAGTGTGCTTCAGAAATGTGTGCAAGTAGCAGAATATTAATTAATAAATCCATTCTACCTAAGAAGTAGATTAATAATAAAACCGAATTTAAAATCATTGAAAACAATTGTATTTTTTGCACAATTTACAACAAAAAAGTAAGTCGTGATATGTCAAATTTGTTACGTGCACAAATTTCAAAATGTATATTGTATATTCATTACATTAAAGTTAGATTTCTACTTTCGACGCCCTCTAACGAGTTTCGTTTTAATTCATTTTCTGTCAAGACGTTAAACTGTCAACTACTTAAAATCGTACTTGTGATGTTTAAATTTTAATTTTTTAACATCATCTGCGTATGTAGTAACATGATATAAATCGAAAACGCACGACACGTGTTCGTGCACATGTTTCTGTGTATTCTCGATCGATGAGGGGTTAACATCGGCCAAATACCTTCATGGAAAGATTATAATTTTGGAAGGCCTATAAAAAAAAACTGGTGTGATCACTACACGACTTTCCTATAAGGAATGATAAAAGAATATTTAAATATTTTTTAAGGTTATGTTATAAAGCCACTTTGAAGTACGTTTGTATTAACTTCCTAGCATGTTATTGTTTTTTTTAAATTCTTCTCTTCGATTTCATTAAGATATGACCGAAATATGGCAAATTGAACTTATGTTATCATATCGAATAACCCCTATATTTGTGCGCCTCGATATTGCTTTTGCTTTTAGTAAATCAGTAAAAATTATATTTTAACGTATCTTGTTTTCTTTTTAAGATACCGAATTTTTTTCTACAAAAAAGCGTCGCAGGCAGGATTCGAACCTAGATTATATATGCAATACATTTTAAATTATAAATCAAATATCTAATAAACTGTTAATGTTAGAAAATTTTTTTATTTGTATAAATTGTTAGGAAGAGTTATCTCTATAAGAAACTTTAAAAATAATTTGCATAATTTACATACGTACAAAATTATATAAGAAAAACTGTTAAAAATGGCGGATACACACACTTTCGGTTTCTTTATCAGACCCATCTTTTGATAAAACTGAGAGAATATGAAAGTTACTAAGATTTTAGTTTGAGAGTTATCGTGGATACATCGTTACACACACACACAGACGGACGAACACCTACACACAGGCCCCAAATTTTTATTTGTCAAAAATGCATTTTTCTGATTCAGACCTCAAAACGTAAAATTAAGCGAATATATTTTTTTGAAAAAAATTGTGATCACTATACTTTTCTTATAGAAAAGTAAAAATGTGTAGATGTTTTCAAAAATCTATTATTGAAACGTCACTTAGCACATAGTTAAACCTATTTCGTTTATATTACTTCATCAAGTACTAAACTAGAAAAACAAAATATTTTACAGAACTTTGTAGTCAATAAAATTAATCATCTTAGAAAAAATAATAAAATTTAGATAAAATTTTGCACTTCGTTAAAAAAAATAAAAGTTGTCAAAACAATTTTAAAACATATAAATATGTAGTATTATCAATATAACAAATTTTAACGGTTATAATATTTTTTTTTAAATAAATACAAATTTGCTCCATTGGCGTTTTATGAAGACGGCAAAATTTCATTTTAGATAACTTAGAAAAACACTTAATAATATATTGTTTCAATTGTAATAAATAAATAACAAATGTATTAATAAATCATTATAATTTGTAATATATTTATAATAATAAATAACCTATGTATATGTAGTAATTGCAAGAAAAAATATATAACAAAAAAAACTATTTATTTCGTTGTTTTATAATAGTATATTAAAACACAAGTTACAGAATGAACGCGCTTCAAGCACGAAACCGAGTTTCACACACGAGCCGCGCAGCGGCGAGTTTATGAAGCGGTCGAGTGATTGAAACGTATTCTATGACGTGTGGTTTATACTATTTTCTCTATTTTGATACAATATTTAATATTTATCGTATAATTTTAATTTTAAAACAACATTAGGAAACTTTTATATTTTATTGAATTGGCAACACTTACACTTTGACATATTGAAATTTATGTGTTAACCTAAAATCTCATACAAAATTATCTCTTTATACCCGTATAAGTAAATAACTTTGAATTAATAGGACATTTTTATCTTATCTTAGCATCAAAATTTGAATTTTAATTATTAAGGTCCAATAATTTTGATTTCTTTTTCATGTAACGTCAACTTACGATACAGAGATACCAACTTTGAAAAAACTAACATTACTAACCCTAGTAGAGCAAAACGTTTCTAAATCATTTACATTTGTAACATTTTTAATACGCTTAAATAGTACATTAAAACGTTTATAAAACGTTTATAAATCAATGTCATACTGCTTCAAAAGCGAATCCGAACATTGTTTTTTAGACGGTTTTTGAAGCGCATACAAATCGATTTCAGAAATAATACCAAAATTGACTAAAAAATTATTGCCTAAATCGTGTTTGTAACATTTTCAGTTAGTTTCCACTAAATATTAAACGTTGATGTTCAAAATAATTTACGGAGTTATCTACGTAACGTTGCAGAATAATACACAGTTATCATCTTTTAATGTTTCTAGAAACGATTTACACGTACATTTTTTGAATGATTTGTATTTGTATTTCCAAAACTATACATATGAAACCGCTAAACTTAATACAAAAAGCTATTAGATAGCTTTGTTTTTTGACGATTCAGTATTAATCCATTGGGACAAAATAGTGGTATGTAACCTTTGCCAAACGTAGAAATAACGAGTCTCACTCGTGATACTCATTATATTTTTTGGTTGTTTATAAAGCAATATATCAAATGACGTTTTTTATTCGTTAAACAAGTCCAATCGGTCGTCAAGATCAAGTTCTAGCAAGTTTTCCTATCCTATATTTTGAACGCATAATTGCATTATTTTGAAATTGAACTTTATAATCGTTGCAAACCCCGCCTGTGTAAACGTTCCAAAAACATTTCAAAAAATCGTTTTTTGAACGTATACTTTCCTTATTTTGGATTTGAACTTAATAATCGTTCCAATGCTATTTTAAGAAACAATTTAATACATTAAATGAACATGAATAAGTAACGACTCTAGTTATCATTTTTAGAAGTGTTTTAAAACTTTTCAAGAATGATTTAGGAAATGATTTATAGAAACATTGCAAAGGGCGGACATTTATCAAATTTGAGACAAGTGTGAAACGATTCTGGTATATTTCTTTATTTCATAAAAATTGTTTTGAAAATGTTGCAGAAATGAATTTTTCTACTAGGGAAAATTCGTGTAAGAATTTGTTTATTCTTACACAGATTTTAGTGTAAGAATCGCTTATTCTCATGTCGAAATAGAGAAATGTATTTATGTATATTAAAATGCATAAAAGCATGTTTTTGTGAATATTCTTAGTGCATACTTGCATGCATATTTTACGGTTTCTTAGTGCATATTTTCCTAGCTTTAGTAATGATAATTAATTATAAAAACAGTAGCTATACTTTCTAAAATCTAAATATTTTGCAATAATGATTTAAAGAAAAAAAATTCTAAAAAAACCAACATTAAAATTGAAAAATAACAGACGTTTCATAAAAAGGTAAACTTCAGCCGACTTAAGGTAAATTTGACATTAAGAATTAAATTAATTTACTGCCTACGTAAGCAATTTAAAATTTTTGTGTGGATGCGGGATATGTTTTAATTGAATTACTTAAGAGAGTAATTGTTATTAAAGCTTCACAAAGCTTTTTCATATGGAATTAAATGATTCATATGCCGACAAGACGTGTAATTAGAACAAAAGAATTTTACTTGTAAGTACATGTAGTAAATACCGCGTAATTTTTTTAATGCGTACCTACACTAAGCGGCGATGTTAATAAAAAATGGACTTACAAACAATGAACTTGAATTCTAAATTTAATATTCCATTTAAATACTTAATGAAATTTAAAAGGATGAGAGGAAGATGGTTAAAGAGCACTGGCTGCGTGGTCATTGGCTTCGTACACGCACATGTACACATTCAATTTCGTGTTTAGTACTTTACAATAACCAACATAATAATTTAAATATATTTTTTTAATTTAATAATTAAAGTAGAAATGTATCTGTTTCAAATTCTATAAACTTAAGGCAAGTATTGTAAAATCAAGAAAAATATTTTGCTAAGTATTTGCTTTTATTATAAAAAGTTAAAAAAAGATTATTAATAACATAGCGATAAACAGAACTTAAACAAAACATTCATGTAACTTTTATGATACGAATTCGTTTGCTATGTAATATTTTATCAATTTATAATACAAAATCTTATTTAGAGAAACAATTTTTTAAGAACATTAAGTGATGGATTTAATAAAATACACCTTACTGAGTATAGACTAAAGCTTGAACCTTAGAGAAAAAAATAAAATTTAATTTAAACAACAACAAATCCGTAAATCAAGCAAAAATGTAAATATACGAAGTGAACTTAAAATTCTTAATTTATGAATACACGTTTCATAAGCTCCAAAGTGAAATAATTGTTGTCGAACAAGTTACATTAACAAAGATAGAAAAAAAAACACTGACGAAACTGCCGGTATTTTTAAGCAATTATCTATCGGTTTGCAATGCGTGTACAAAAAAAACTGGTGTGGTCACCACACGACTTTCCTATAAAAATTTATGAAGAAATGCCTACATATTTTTTTAAGGTTATGTTGTCATTAAACCACTTTAAAGTGATATGTACACGTTTATATTGACTTCCTAGTATGCTATAATTTTTTCGAAATTTTTCTCCTTGATTTCATTAAGATATAACCCATATATAGCAAATTGAACATATGTTGTCATACCAAATAACCATTATATTTGTGCGCCTATATTGCTTTCCCTTTTAGTAAATCTGTAAAAATTATTATATTTAACGTATCTTGCTTTCCTTTCAAGATATGGAATTTTTTTCTAAAAATCGCTGCAGACAGGATTCGAACCTAGATTATATATAGAATTCACTTTAAATTATAAATCAAATATCTCATAAACGGTTAATGTTAGAAATTTTTTTATTTTGAATAAGTTGTAAGGAAGAATTGTCTCTATAAGAAACCTGTAAACATAACCAACTCGAAAGAATATGAAAAGCCAGCTCCATATCAAATTTCAAGATACTAGGACTTTTAGTTTGAAAATTATCGTGGATACATCCAAGGAAGATACAGCACTCCGTGTATAAACGAGTCAAAAGAATATAGAAAAAAATTTTATTTTTAACGTATGTATTTTGCTTTCCCTTCAAGGTATGGAAATTTCTTTTCTAAAAAAAATTGCCGCAGGAAGGATTCATACCTAGATTATATTTAGATTTCACTTTAAATTATAAATCAAATATCTAATAAACTCCTAATGTTAAATTTTTTTTTATTTGGATAGATTATTAGGAACTGTAAAAATAATTTGAATAATTTACATACGTACCAAATTATATAAGAAAACTTGTTAAAAATAGCGGATACACCCACTTCCGGTTTCTTTATCAGACCCATCTTTTGATAAAACCGCGAGAGCATGAAAGTTACTAGGACTTTTAGTTTGAGAGTTATCGTAGATACATCGTTACACACATAAAGAAAAACGGACATACACACAGACCTCAAAATTTTTTGGTCATAAATACATTTTTCTGATACAGACCTCGAGACGTATAACAATGCAAAAAAATTTTTGAAAAAAAATTGCGATCACTACTTTCCTTATAGAACAGTAAAAATGTATAGCTGTTTTCAAAAATCCATTATTGAAACGTCACTTGGCACATAGTTAAACCTATTTCGTTTATATTGCATCAAGTTCTAAACTAAAAAACAAAATATTTCACAAAACTTTGTAGACAATAAAATTACTCTTCTAGATTTGTACAAATTTATACAAGAAAAACTGTTAAAAATGTCGGATACACCCACTTCCGGTTTCTTTATCAGGCCCATCTGTTGATAAAACCGAGAGAATATGAAAAGCCAGTTTCATACCAAATTTCAAGTTACTAGGACTTGTGGTTCGAGAGTTATCGTGGGTACATAGTTACACACACACAGACACCCAAATTTTTTTTCTAAAATACATTTTTCTGATTTAGGAGACCTTAAAACGTAAAATTATGCAAAAAAAAAATTTTTTTGAAAAAAAAATTGCGATTGCTATACTTTCCTTATAGGCAAGCAACAAAAATATGATGCTGAAATCGTAATTTAGGTATCAAGCGTCGAAAGTGAAGCATAGCATAACGAACGCTAACGCGGCGCGAGGCGGTTAACCGAGGAAAACTCGAAAGTGAATTATGGAAAAGTTATACTATTAGACTTTCGACAACAGTAACATATTGTCATAGAGTATAGCTGGTAGTTAGGCAATACAAAAATGATTTTAAAAACAAAAATTTAATTAATCGGAAATTCTCCTTAAGTAAATTTAAAATTAAAGAGTAACTTAATTAAAGCAAAGCGAAAGCAAAAGTTTAGGTAGCAAAGAAAGTATTTAAAGCATGAAAAAGTTTGTGCAAAACAATAAATAAACAACCTAGCTAAATTTTAAATCTAATTAATATTACAAAATCATATGACTTTCGTCATTACGTAACTACACTAACGAATGAAGAATAATGTTTACGATGAGAATAGTTTATTATATTCATCAAATTAAATATGTTAGCGTTTTTTGTAGAATTAGGTTTAAATATAGATAAACTTGTATGGAATGACAATGAAAGCTGTTCAACAATGTCTAGAAAAATTTAAGTTAAGAGATCATACTAAATAAGTATAAAAAAGCAATTTATTTGTATTGTGTTTCTTACAAATTAAATCTGATTTTCAATATATTCTTGTTTTGTAAGACTCGAACAGTTATCTAAATATAAATCCTTCTCATAATAAAAAAAAGTATGGAAAGTATGAGCTTGAGTAAGAGCTACAATAGAACAAGATAGATATGTTAGGCTAGCACTGTTAAGCATTCATTAAAATACAATTCTTTCAAAATATTAGGCCTATTTTCCTACTGACTAACTTGAGAGTGAGATATATATTTTTTTAGTTATTTTTACATTTTCGTATTTAAAACTCTAGTGTTTATTTTAGAAATAAATTCTGGATTGAACTTTTATAAAAAATTGAGTCTATTTGGATACGAAGAAAAGCAAACAGTCTAGAATAGTAACATACATACGTAACGTAAGAGTAAGCTTAATTAATCATCATAACGCACGTCACCATCACGTTTTTGTCAGAAAGGTTACACTACGAAAATCTATGAATACAATAATGTGAAGAACGTATTCATGAAGTTCGCAGACGTTTTATCCTAATGTTATTTATTTAATTCATGAATACGTTTTCAACATTATCATAATCTTAGATAAAGACAAAAATGAATTTACGTATCTATAAGAAACTAATGCTAATAATCAGTAGCGGCTTCTTTATTAGGGCGTTTCGTCAATGACCCTCCACAAAATACTAAAAATTGTTGTATTATAAATTTACAATTGCAAATATGTAAAGTTTCATTTGACTTATTCCATAGATAGATAAATTGTCTTTAAATATAAATCTTTTATTAAGTAACAACGCTTTAATATTAAAATGACCCTCTTGTAGCGTTGACTATCAGCTACCACTGCTACTAATCATTTTTTTGTTTTGTACGCTATTGACATGATTTTAAAAACAAAGTTTTTCTAAACAAAAAATAATTTAAGCGTACATTATTGATAACTAGATAAATTAAATTTGATTAAATGCTTGAGTAAGTGTTGGCAAGTTCAAGTTTCATCATGAATTTGCAAGTTTGCATAAATCACTAAAGATTCGCAAAAAAAAATTAGAATTCAGACGACATCTATTATACTTGTTAATTTTTAATAACAAAGTTTAACAATTTGAAGGGTAAATTTCATTTTTTTTTAATATGAGCTCTCTTTCATAAGGTAGAAATTTTATAGTGTAACACAAAATGGTCAACATTGTTAATTCATAAAAATATCACCACATATTTACATAGTAAAAAACAAAATCAGAAAATAACGTAGTACTTATTTTACCATAAACATTTGTTCAATAAACGTGCATTTTAAAGATATTTATTGAGTACTTACCTTATTTCTTGTTACTTAAGATTTACGGTAAGCAGCACTTAAATTCAATCATCTTTTATAATTAAATCTTTAATTTACTAAAGACAATAAGCGATGATATAGTAAAAATTTATAGAATGATTGCTACTGAAGTTTTAAATCAAAAATGAGGTTTTCTATAATATAATCTAACTAATAAGTTTAAAAGAAGACAACGTAGCTATTGAGAAAAAATTAGACGCCATTAATCGAACGACTAAAGTATCATGAGAGAACTCGCGAAATGGCGCACACGTTTGATAGTACGGTTCCAACAATTTTTGGTTTAAATTATCGAAGATTTATAGTTTCGTTGTAACAACAACAATAAATTTCATTAGAAAATAAAATACAATATGGTAAAAGATAAAGTGTGATAGTTTGCGTATGCCGTATCACAAAAGTAGCGGTAGTTAGTCACGTAATTGAAAATTAACTTAACACAACTTCAATTTAACGCCTTTGTAATATATGTAAGTAAACAATTTTAATGGTACTAGGAAGCAGTAAAACGTTATCCAAAATAATTCGTTTAGCATTTGTACGGGACAAAAAATATTTACGATATTTTTTAATTCAGAGACGGACGCATAGCGTCTTGTCTTTCTCTCTATATTGTTATCTCGGACCCTTCATGTAAGTACAATCATTCACTTATGAAAGAATTTAAACAATTTAATTTCTTACGAATCCACAGGTCACTACGTGTTGATGCACTTTAAAAAAACGCATTTATCCTCATTTAAATTTAACACTGCACTTTTAAAACTGAACAACTCGAGATGAATACACGTGAAGATAATTAAGGATTTACCTGCAGCTAATGTTTCGAAGTCCATGTTCCTCTGCTTGCAACAACTCACTCACTGATATGGCCCTCGCTCCCTTCCACTCATTCTGTTAACAATAATCGCAATGAAGCGTAGTATATTAGGCACTTGCCATTGTCTGTCAGTTGTAGGAAAAGCTGATGAACAAATATCAATCAATTTTTCTCAACAACTTACTGAACTACAACACTCTAAAGTCACATGTTCGCGATACACGTCAAATTTTGACACTCGCATAATGCCAAAATTACTTAAAGATGTAGTAACCAACGAAACATCAAAATCATCATTTTACACTCAAACGTTTTTTTCTATACCAATAAATGCGCAAAATAAGTTTTTCCAAAGATTTATAAATAGCATACTCCTATACACTATTCGTTTATTGTATGTTCACTAACTCTTTCAGACGCACATCTAAATTACTATTGTCCCGTAATCGTATTCGAAATTACCAAGTACTCGTCTGTAACAATTAGTTTGTCTACTAAATTCTTTCATTTTAAATAATTAAATTTGCATGTCACGCTGTTTTATATACCTAAAGTTACACAATAAAACACCAATGTCTTTAAGTCAAACTAATTTAAATAATAGTAATTTAGTAGCACATGCAGTGAAAATACTATGAAACTTTTGAACGATTTCTACATTTCCGTATTTTATTAAAAGTTACTTACAAGTTAGTCAAACAATGATTTATTTTAAAATGGATCACTTTGACGTCCGGTTTTAAATGTCTTCTTTATGTACATCAATCTTAATTTCTTTTAGTACGGCCATACAATTGTATAATGTGTAAACTTTACATATTAGGTATAGTTCAATTGAAACCATCCATGAAAATATATTTAACAGTATATTTACCTATACATTTATTCAGTAGTTTTATACGATCAAATATCATAGAATTATTTTGTCTTATTAATAAATTGTCGTGTTTAAAAATATTTAGTATTTTAATATTATTTTTTGTGCTGCCAACATCGCAAACGTCAATATTCGTTCGTTAGTGTAGTTACGTAATGGACGAAAAAAGCTCTAGGGTGGCGAAATGAAAACTAGGAATCCACATAAAAGTAAGTGTTCAAAGTCAATTAATATATTAGAACGAGTATGCGACAGGTGGAAAAATCATTTTAAAAATTTTGAAATTCAGTTAAAATTGAAGAAAAACGATGTTAAAGTTAATGTCAAATTTGACAGATTTAGTAATAAATGTAGTACCAACATTATATTTCCGTTGATGTTTTTTTATTTTTTCAAAAAAGAATATAATTTTATAAAAGGCAACACAAAAAATAATGTACATTACTCTCGTCGAAAGAATCATAGCTTAACCATTGGCTTAATTCACTCACATGCAACGCTCGGCCGTACGGCCTGGCGTCGCATTAACGTTCGTTATGCTATTTGTTACTTTCGACTCTTGTTACGTAAACTACTATTTTGTGTACATTAAAATTTAGTAGATACAGTAACGATTTTAATAATTAAAGCCACTGCTTTGCATCTATAAACAAACTAAATTAAGTTTTAAAAATAACATAAAAATAAACAGTTCAAAAAAACTGAACCTAACTAATCAATCACAAAGATCTACTCAATTTAAAACAAAAGAATCTTTAACACGCAAAGAAGCAAATCTAAGAACAAAACATACAGTCAAGCAGTGACCAGAAAAATAGACACCGAAGCACGATAAAGAATCAACTCAAACAAATTTACACATTGACAAGACGCTTTAACAAATATTAGAAATGATCAATAAAATGGTAAAACGTATTTCCAGTTTAGAACATCGCGCACAAAAAGAAACAATATTAGAATAGAACGCTAATGGATTGCTGCAACATTGGAAGTGCAGTTATAATAAAGAAAACTATTTTACACCAAGAAATAGGTTACCACATAGTAAAAATACAAAGACCTGATAATTTACTTTATACACGGATGTATAATAAATTGACAATTATACACAAATTAATATGCTATAAACGTCTTTGTATAGAAATCAAAAATTATACTTTTTATTGAAAATTAATTGTTATGTTAACAAGTTAGTTATTTAACAAGTTATGTTAACAATACAATTAAAACAATTAATAATATTAATATTCGGAGATGCACTCACGCTATTAGAATTGCCCATCAAATTAGAATTATTGCTAGTTGCTACGTCATCGAAGATATTGGTAGTTCTCAATTCACTATTAATAGACGATAAATTGTCCTTTCTTATCTATACCTTTTCAGCTAACTTAATTTTGTTTGATACAGAATCTTTTATACACTGTTCTGCAACTGACGTTGGCTTCTAGTCTCCTAGATGTTTTATACCAATCATTCTGTTCACAGGGTTTCCAACAACGTCGTCGATAAGCAATAAAAGAAATGCCCAGTATATCATTCAGGATTCGGCAATTTCAGATAAACAGCTATTTTTTTCGGAATTGCACCAAAAATATTTTTTCCGACAACTTGCTTGAAACATTTTCTATTCTTATAAGCCAAGAAGAAACGGCAAGTATTCATATTTATCGGACGTAGAACAGCATACTTTTTAGAAACTTTTACACAACTTGGCCATCTAAGGTTGTCAACTACACTAAACATTCGATTTTTTTTTGGTTTGAGTATCTCGAATAGTAATCAGTAATGCAGATTGCAGATTCTAAATATCATCAACTTTGAACTGAACAAGTTCTTGTTTACTGCTTGCTTGAGCTATCCCAAATATTAAATCTACCTGTTTTTAAAAATTGTTAAACACTTCTAAATTACAATAAATTCATTTAACTTGTTTATTAAATATCTGGAGCTTAAAATACATGGTGTATTTGATTAACGAATTATTATATTACCAGGTGAAATTAGAGCATAAATAATGTCAAATGTCAAAAACAAACAAAAAAAGGTGGTTGACACCAAGAATAAAAATAAACTTTTCTAAGAATTTTTTTTCAGTGATTTGCTGACACCGAAAATAAAAATAAATACAAAATAATGTTATCGGATAACGCGTAGTTAAATTACTCTGTTAAATGAAAAATTCTTTTCAAATACACTAGATAATACCTCATCCGATGTATACAACACAAACGTTTAAACGTCGCCGAAAATTGTTCGTTACTCGCGTAAATAATTGCACATTTTGTTTAATTCTATTGCATTTACATTTTGTAAAATACGCGGTCAAACATTAATAGAAACTGAAAGTTACTTTGTTGAATTTCGTAAAGGTTTTATTCATTCTAAACATGCATGTTGGAAAAATTCAGCACTCCATTTTGTGTAAAACAACGCTCATCTGAAAATAATATTTTGGCACTAAAGTCAGGGTCAAAAGCTCTTTGTTGCTGCAACCACTTACAAAACTGAAGTCGAGGTTCAAAGTTAACGTCGGTTAACTGTTGAACTTGTTGAACATAGTAACGGCACAAAGAATAATTTCTTAAAACACGATGCAGCGTATTATGGGACACGTTAGCTGCGCGCCCTATTTCTCTAGTGCTACTTCGTGTCCGATCTTTTACGATTTACAATATCTGCACATATATTAAAGAAAAACAAATATTAAAGTTTTGATTTTATTGAAATGGTTTATTTCTTTTCCGTTGCTAATACATAGGGTGGTATTTCTCGACCACGATCTTCGTAGGTAAAAAAAAACACCTTCAGTTTTTCCAAGTCTTAGTACATAACCCAAAATAAAGTTTATTAAAAACAATTGTTTTATAAGATATTGCTCAGCCCACAATCTAGGTATGGTGTGGAGGTTATAATTACACTAACCGTACCTTAAAACAATATCACTGTTGTACATAATAAAGAAAATTTAATATAAATATTATGAAGTACGAGTACATTTACACAAATCACTTTACGTCAACTAAAAAAATCCGTTAAAAAAAGGAGACATAAATAAATCAGATTGTCAAACTCAGTTCCAAGAAAGCTGAATTTTGCATTTAATTATCTCAAATTTTTGGTTACAAGCAAAGATCGTGTACACAAATTACATTTTGCTAAGCTAGGTCAGTAATAATGCTAAGAAATAAACATTACTATCTGCTTTAATTATTTTATTAACAATTGATTTTGTAGATGATGGAAAATTAAAGAAAACAATAATTAACACAATACATCAATACGTTTCACAAATTTTACAGCATTTACACTCATTGTTTACCGCATAGTTACAATCAACAAACAATTTACATTTGTTTAAATAGTCAGGACCGGCCTAAAAACTTTAATTGCAAATATCTCAAAACTTAGCCCCTTTAGACCAAATCTTTAAAACCAAAATTTTCATTTAACGCCACAAGAAAATTACTCTTTGAGTTTGTAGTCGTATTTCAGATACACCCTGTATAAAGGCTCTATTTCTTTCATGGTCAAAACTTTTGACTTTTTGGGCTTAAATCCATTTGATTGTCTCTTTTAAAATCTGAATAAGCTTGAGTAACTGCTTATATTTACGCTGTGATTAGATTTGATAGTGGTTTTAAGCATTGAATAATAAGACCACATCAAAGAAGGTTTTCTTTCTTTTGAAAAATACCAAAAATAAGCCAGAAGACTCTTTTTACAATAACAGTTTTCGATGGAATCCTTTCGTATGTCGCACCATTTAAGATATTTATTATACGTTTTTCTATACACTTTTTTAGATTTTAGATTTCACTAACTTTTTTTCATTTTCTACCTTTTAAACACCGCACAATAACCAGACACAAAAGAAAACTAAGATTTTAGACAATATGGCTACCACTTACTTGCTACCATAGTTACGTTTCAAAACTCAAATGTAATCAGAGTAGCATTCAACATCATATTTGTGCTAAAAGTTCAATTTATTTAAGAAATATTTTTAAATTAAAAAAAAAATATTTGTCTATAAAGTTGTGTATGGCATCGGCGTATTACGTTTTACGCCATAAAAACTCTAAATAAATAAATAATTATTATTACTAAAATTTAGTGTTGGAAAAAAATTCTTTCTATAGAACAGTTAAATTAGGTATTTAGATAAAAAGACAGGTAGTTTTGAATCAAATTTTCTCAAAACATCGTCAACAGCCTTCTCTGTGGAATTGTTTTATTTTTCCCCGATTATAATTTCTCGAAAAAAATGTATGAAAATTGCAGATTTATTTATAATTTTTAAAAATGACAAAACATTTAATAATAATAATAAATGTTCTGATCAATAATAGTATATTGTATAACGAGTAAGGAATGGTTGTCATTGCCAACGAGTATGAAAATTCGTACGAGTTGGCAATACACATTCCTTACTATACTTTTTCTACGACTCTATATTTAATTAGTAATTAAAGTTAATCAGAATTTTACGAAAAAAAATAACGCAGAAAATAATTTAAACTAATTTTAAAAATTTTTATTGGTAATACCTAAAATGACAAATTAAAAATTATGTCAAAACTTGTATTTATTTTATGTCAACTTGACAGCGTTTATACTATTAGTTATCTGCACTGGTTATCTGTTACTATTATTTAATTCTTGTTTTTTACTCATCTCGAGTTAAAGAAATGGTGAGTGTAATTTACTTGCTTTGAATACATGCAATTTTAGTTAACTTCAAATCATTTAGTATTTGAATTTTTTTTTAATACATTAATTTCAAGCATAACCTAATATGAATGAGCTGGAGTTTAAAAAGTACTAATGATTCAATGACAAGATTTTGCCAGTAAATTAAAGAAATCTATTTATGTCGAAGCCTGAATCATTAACAATGTCGTCAAGTTCTGAAAAATGTTGATATGATAGTTTTTCCTAGAAGCTTCAACCAAATAACATGTTGATGTGACTTACAAAGCAAATAAGGTAAATTTGCGAATGTTTAAAGATAATTTGTAATTAATAGGTGTTATTCTTAAGAATGAAGCTTTCCGAACTAAGAAGGTAATTGAAAAAAATTCCTTTTAGAAAATGAAAGATAGTTAATTATTCTAATGGATCAAATATGCTGTAATAATCTTTACTGAAAAATTTGTTTAAATATGAAAAATGAATTGTTAACAAAACATATTGTATGTAAAAGGAAACAAGTGATTCAGTGCTTTTGCTTATAATTACATCTAAATATATAATTTTTTCAATGTATAAACCAGTGGTTTGCATTAGTCTTGTAACAATTGATTACATTTACGTTTATCTTGTGTTATTTATTATCACGTAAGTCTAAAGTGTTTGTGATTAAATTTTTAACAAGGTAGCGACACAGTGCGAATGAATTATTTTTATAAGATTATAATATAATATGTAGTAAAAGTATACATAAATACTTATAAAAACTGCATTAATATAAGGATGAGTAATAACAAACAGATATCAGGCATGCATGAAGGAAACATGTTGGTATCTTGCAACCATCGATGAACGCCAAAAGATAATTGGTTACTTCTGAATTATCGTGCAGTTCAAAAAACGGATAAATTTTCTAATAAATACTAACTTGTTTAAGTTAATTTGAACATGTTAATGAGTAATTTTATTTCAAGGATTGGATTACTTTATCTGTTTATAACACTGCAAAAGCAAAAGTTCGATAAATTACTGTTAAAATTTCCTTCCCATCAAAAGAAAACCTTGCAAGAAAACAAGTAGTTAGTTTGCAAATTAGAAATTTTTACTTATTCTAATTACCTTGAACTTCTAAAATATATTTACATTTCATTAGAAGAAAGTCACTCAATGTAAACGTTTACGAATATAACCTAAAATATGTAGTTTATAAACCACACTGTTTATGCTATAAAACTAATGAAATACCTTTTACATGACCCTCAATGATTTTGTTTTCAAATTTTACAATTTGTGATGCAGGGAATATTTGTAAAAGTCTTCTAAATTATGTTCTTATAATTCATTATCCTGTACGTTAATAGGTTTGACCTGTACGAAAATGACTTTGACCTGTACGGAAATGAAATTACACAATCACAATGCACAACGTTGCCCAATCGCAATTAAACATACAATGTATTGTATTGTCTGTTAGTCGTAGAAAAAATAAAAATTGTTGAAATTATGTTAACTTATTTAATATTATTTTACAATTAAAACTGTTAGTATCATATAGCTATAAAGCTATAATTTGAATACTTAAATAAACTCCCGTTTATATTAGTAAACTTAAAATGACATTAGTTGTAAAGCGTTTAAATTAAAATTTTGATAATACATTAATATAATGTAATATAAGAAAGTAAAAAGTCTACAAAACAGTCATTAAAAAGTAAAAAGTTAAAAGATAAGAAAAGCAGTCAAAAATAAAAAGTTGTCGTGGAAAAGATACAGACAGACCAAAGTGCAATGTGTACGGTGCAGACAGGCGCTAGATCTGATAAGGCGCCAAAAGGCGCTTTGAAGGAATTGGACAATCAAAATTCTAAATCTTCCATGATAATTTAGAAATTTAATCAGTGGCGGCTGGTGGTCAATGATACAAAAGGGTCATTTAAAAAAACACAATTATCGCAAATTCTAAAAAACATTCTTAGATTAACACGATTTATATTTAAGATCAATTCTATTTAACATTCAGATTTAAGATATTTGTCTATCTTTACAATTACCAAAATGATCGATAAAAATTACAATTTTTATTAAAAGATTTTTCAATGCTTAGCGTAGAAATACGCACAACTTTCTTGTCCCATAGTATTGCTGATTGCGTAAAAATGATTTAATTTTTTTATGTAGAGGAACATCGCTTATTTCCACGCTAGTGGCAAATAAAGTCTATCAGTTATTTTATTTAATATATGTATCTATTTTTACAAACATTTGTATTGTGGTCTTTGATTGACTTTTGGCAAGCACTGTCCGATTGTATTTATAAGCGAATATTAACGCGATCAAGAGCAGCATAATTCATACAACTTTTTATGTGACTCGCCGATAACAAGTGCTTTTCCACTTTTTTTTTTAAAGCTATAAATCGGTAACATTATTTTTACACCATAACAAATCATGTGAAAGCAGTAAACCTACAAAACAGTAAAATCTATTATTTACTTCAAATTTACAAATCCAATATGACTAATCATACATAGATTTTTTAAAATTACTGTAGACTTCTTTATTTAAAGAATGAAGACAAGCATTAAATTAAAATTCTAAACGTCTAAACCAATATTAGCTATTAATGTTTTAATGTCTGGTACCACTATCATAATGAAACAAAAACAATTACAAATGAATATTACAAACCAATTAAGAAAATCGACTGTAAAGTTTGTCATCTGTGATAAGAAATTTGCATTCTAGCATCTGTGTTTTATACACACGCGATACGAATATAATGATAAATGAGTATTGCACTGCCACTGAGTAGGCGGAATGGCCGCCGGACTTAAAACCGCAAGCAAGCATTTAAGCGTTTACTTATCTTCTTTTATAACTCGCATTAAATTGTAGTATGTGTGTCTTACAATAAGAATTAATTTTAATTACATGTTGAAAACTTTTTATTTAACAATACCAAACAATTTTTTTAAGTATAATTTTTATGGGCGCCATGAAAATTTTTGAACACAGGCGTCACTAAGTATCGGCGTGGCATTGAGACAGACAATGGGTAAAAACTACCTAACTAACAAAATATAACGGTGGAAGAAGAAGAGAAACGTAAAGAATAAGCTAAGGCAATTTCGGTAAGAAAATTGAACAGTTTCAAATAAATAACAGAAAATTCTGAAACACAATAAAATCAATGGAAAGAAAATAGATAAAATATTGTAAAAGAATTACGACATTAACTCAGATATACAAAGTATACTTGAGATATGAGCTTAATATTTCACAAAGAAATTTAAGTAAAAGAAGGAGAGCATAATAAGAGAAATATAACATATGAAGAAGTCAATAAGCAAAAAAAAAGAGAGAAGTTACTCTTGAGAAAATAAATAAGAAAGCACTTGATAAAGCAATAAAAGACATGAATTTAAGAAAGGCAAGTTGACAAAATAACCTGGAACCAGAAATGATAAAGTATCTAAAAAAGAAAGGTAGAATTTGCTTGTTAAATATATGTAGAAAAACATGGTAAACAAAAGTTTCTAATGCATCTACTATTTTTTTTTATATTGCGTAGAGTTGCCGCTGTTTCAGTTTTGATTATTAACTCTTTACGAAAATTGATTTTGACGGAACTGTACACTAAAGTTTTTATGTGTCACTAGACATAAGGGTCATATAAGTACTCCTAGCAGGAAATTTAATCGGTCTTTCTTTACCAATCTAACGATTTGAGAACTACTCGTCTAGTAATCTGCGAACTGCTACACAATAATAAGCAGGACATCAATCTTTCTGAAATACCATTAAATGTCTATTTTCTAGTGATACATCTTCTAATATGTCATAGAAGTTATTTTGTAAAGACTGTCTATAGGTTTTTCTATTAAGATTTTGAGACAAAAGTGAGACCTTACTAAGTAACTTCCAATTCCTCCCATTCACAAATTCCGGTTAAATGCTGTTTGGTGTTTGGTTGTTTTTTGTAGGTGAGGATTTTCTTCAGTCCAATAATAAAAATTATATAACCTAAGGAATACTTTCCCGTGTACATTTTGATTAATTGGCCCTTAAAATTCTGGACATAAACGTTTAATCTTTGATTTAAAGTTTAAAATAACACGATAAAATTGTAAACGTCTTCTGAATCACCATTTTCTAGAGCTTATACACGCGTATACTAATATGGATGTTGGACCATTTGACGGAGAACCGACCATACCTTCCATTGGGAAACTCCAACCGGTATGGCGTTAACTTTTTCTTTACATTTCCAGTTTTGACAATTTTGCGATAGGTATGTATTTTCTCTGATCTTTATTTGAATTACCATTATAAAAACTATAAACTAACATAATATCTGCATATTTCCGATTAGTAAACATTTTTTTCCGCTATTAGTTGTATAGGCTTTCATTATTACGTATAATAGTAGGTTGCGAAGCAGCACTTTTTAAGCGCAGGTAAATAATATTTCATTATTAACCTCTGGTTAATGATAAACATATTTACATGTTCTATAACAAAATTAAAGAAAAAAGTTTATGAAGCTCTTTACCAAGAGCAAAAAATTTTATTTAATACTATTTTAAGAATTGAAATCGTTTATTAAATAAGTTAATTTGATTTTAAAGATGTAAGTTATTTAAAGTTTGAACTTAATTAAATGTGAATATTATTGAATTAAATATAGTTTATTACTATATTATTTTTAAACAATTTAAATAACTTTAGCAATAAAAACTTACGTTATCTGTTTATTTTTGTGTTGTAAATCACAATTTCAAATTACGTCTAAAAACAAAATACTCACTAATTTTTAAATTGAAATTAATTTTGTTGAATAAAATATTATAACCTGCGGAATTTATATCTTTCGCTTAAGCTATAATCATACCTTTCTGAACCTCGATATATAATATACTATTAAATTCAATTGATTGACGAAAAATAAAATTGAACTGCGTTAATGAGCAAGAAATTATGATACATAAAAAGTCAGTACTTACTGTAGGAGCGATTTTCAATTTTTCTTTAGTGTAAAGCAAATTGCTTATAAGCCTACTTTATGTATAGAATATGGCGTTATACCACAGTATACATAGAATTTACATAGGTCAGTTTTAATAATATTGTAACAAATTTTAAAATTTACTTATTTATACACAAAATATTTACACGTTTATAATTACACGAACTAATTAAATCTAACGATATTGAAGAAAAACACACTAATTTATATATTACAACGACTCGAACGATAATGTCTGCGGATAACTTCTGTTTATCTAAAAACTGACACTTGTTTACATTAAAGGCACGTACGTTTATACTTCGTTATATTTATCTCAAACACACGCGTTAATAACTTGTTTATGTAAACATCTTCCTAACACTTTCGACTTTGAAATAACTGATCTATGCTTTCTTTGCTCCGTTTGTATATGTTTCCGTTATCTATGTATTTTCTACATCCTTCGAAAACGTTCTGGAAGCTGATAATAAGTTTGTGAACGTTCTCGAACTTAACAATAATTTCTCAAACAAATATTTTATTGCACTAGATATACAGTAAAATAAATAATATTTTATGCACAATTTTATTTAATAAAATAAACAATTGTTATTTCTATCCTACTTTAAATTTAACCAAAAAGACAATTTATGTATGAACACATTGACAAAGCAGTTCAAAATTGCATATTAAAATTTTAAATAGTGTTTTAAATCTATTTTACGTTTAAGTTTACTATGTATTTGCAAAATAAAATATTTTTTGATTTTCTCATCGAAAATATTACAATTATGTTAAGAACTTAAAAAACTGTTTAATAAAATTAAAAATGAAGGTGTGGTAAATGTCAAAAAACTAGTATAAGAGCCATAAAAATTACTTTTTGAACAGTTCTTTTGAAATTGATTGCACATCTACAAATATTATACACAAATAGTATTAAAAAAAGCTAATATTATTTTTAAAGAAACGATGAATTTTAAAAGTTTGTATCGCTTCTAAGTGTAGCTTCAACAACACTTATATTTTAAGTTTTTTGTATTTTTGCTAATTATTATTAATTTTAATTTAAAATTTAATTTTTGTTAGTAAAAGTTTTATTATTATTAGAAACTATAACATGTTATATGTATTGCAACTGAGCTGACGATATCTTAAACCATTGAAACTTATACGATAATTTATAATTAAATTTTGACATCCATATAGGTACATATTTGTGGAGAAAACATGGATTTACCAATTAATCGAATATTTTAAATCTGTCTATTATTTGAAAGACAAAAATTCAGGTAATAGAAGCAATTAATAATAAAACAAATTTAAGTACTTTAAAAGAGTTTGGTTAAAAAAGTTAATCAGAACTAATTGACCTATGTTTGAGTAAACGTGCTTCTACTGCTACATCGTTTTTCATTCATTTATTTTGATTAAAGCACGCATATAATAAATACAATTGAAGCAAGTCGCATTTTATTAATTAAATCAAGTATAATAAAATAAAACACATTAGGAAAACTAATTTTTCTGTAATGAATATTCTAAGTAATCAAATTTTACTTTTAACTACATTTTCCTACGTAGTAATTAAGTTTTTTGGGTCACTAAAATAATTAAATTTTGATTACTTTACAAATAATTCAAAAGTCAACTGTGACTGTGCAATATGCACAACTTTAACATTCGAAATAATTCAAACAAAGAAGTAATTTTGAATGGAAACTTAAAAGTTATCTTAAGAAATCATAAAAAATTACTTTCACGTCATTTCAAGATGTAAGTATGTTATCGTTTTATCATATTTTATTGTACATGAAAGTTGAGATTGCATTATTATAATATTGTCATCGAAATTAAATATACAATAATGTGTTAAATTATTTTTTTAAATGTGTTACTTTAGCGTAATTTTAATACTAAATTATATACAATACAAGAAAATTAAAACGATTAAAAATGATTACGTATTTATACAGTGCGTACCAAATGTATGGAACCGGCCTTGCTATTTCCAAACCATGCAAGCTAAATCGATAAAATTTAATATACATGTTGTTTACAAAGTTTTCTATTATTTTTATAGTTTTGTTATTTTTTTAATTCACAAGGGCGGGAGTTGCACAGACAACTTGTTTTTTTTTTAATGGGATGGGATTCAAACTGCATACCGTTTGAAAGGTATTTTCAAGTAGAATTCTGCGACATGCCGCTTTATATAGTTATCTCTAAAGATAACTTTAATACCGATAATGAATAAGAGAACGCTATTGTAAATTAAAGACTGAAAGTATATATTCCTTGGATAACTGGAGATCCAGTTATCATGGGGAACAATGAATTGCTTTATGGTGTAACGTTAAATCAGATTGTTGAAACCGTGTTTTAAGTTTATGAAGTTCATCTAGAACTCGTCTCACGTAAAATTGGAAAACTCAATAATTCTTCGCGGATCTAATGTAGTGCCAACATTTTTCTTAACGACCACACGTTTGATAACACTGGTCTGCATGAAAATCGGCCCTGATACCATTCTTGACGATTCCTATGTAAAATGACCTCCTGAATCTAAAAATGAGCTCCGTTTTTACCCATCACCCACCTATTTTAGGGGGACCTCATTTTTATTTAATTTTTTGCATTTTTTTAAAAATTATAAGTTATAGCCGTTAAACATCCCAAAGCAGGTAATAAAATTTATAACAAAGCATATGGCAAAAGTTTTGCTATAAAATGTATATAGAAACTACAATAAAATACAAATATATAAGAACAGTAAAAAAATATCAATAAACAGTTAGGAAGATTCACTGCACGACGCTTGCGATCTTAATACCACATTCAGGTTTGAACAGGAATTTTCGACAGGCTTGAACTTGCATTACTCTTCTCATTATACTATATTACATTGTTTGCTTAACTGCTTTGATCAGTACATCTATAGCTGTTGCAGAGTTAACTTGTCGACGCTTTAAACGTGCTGGATTTTGTGTTTATTTTTGTTCATTTGTGTAAAACAGTAAAACTACTGTTACTCCGGATTTTTTCAAGTGACTAAGTGTGATTTGTGGTTAATGTCGGGCGTTGAATTACTGTTTAATTATGCCACGCGAGTGTAAAAATCATTCCGATGGCTTCTGCTATGTCTGCGGGGAATAAACTTTAAAAGCGCAACGGAAACCCCTTTCTCCGCTTGTTAAAACAGCTTATAAATTGTATTTTGATTGTCAAGTTGGCGACCAAGACAAGACTTGGGCTCCATCAGTTTGCTGTACGACTTGTTACAGTAGTTTGACCAAATGGCTCAAAGGTGCCCGTAAATCAATGCCATTTGCTGTGCCCATGGTTTGGCGTGAACCTCGCTGTCATCTTACAGATTGTTACTTTTGTATGACTTCCACCGTCGGGTGGTTTTCGAGCAAAAGTAAGCATACAATTCAGTATCCCAATATTTCGTCAGCTCTAAGACCTGTTCCTCATAACGATACTTTGCCAATCCCAAAGCCCCCCAACACTTATACTCTAGAGCCGGAAATTGATTTAAAAGACTCTGAGCCGCAACCTGGGGCTTCGAATGATACGTTCAATGATGATGAAGAGTATTCCGCAGATTTAGTTTCTCGGCAACCTCACCTCCTCACTCAATCGCAATTAAATGATTTTGTCAGGGATTTGCAGTTACTCAAGACTAATCTCAGCTCCTAGGGTCGCAACTTCAACAGTGGAATCTCTTAGAAAAGGGAGTAAAAATATCTTCTTACAGGACCAGACAAGCAACCTTGAAATGTCTTTTCTCAGAAGATAAAGGTTTAGTGTTCTGCCTTAATGCAAATTTATTGATGACAGAGCTACAGATGCCATGTGACCTAGACAAATGGAGACTGTTTATAGACTCATCAAAAACAAGCTTAAAAGTTGTTCTGTTGGCAAATGGGAATGACTTCCCATCAGTTCCAGTTCCATACTCTGTTGATATGAAGGAAACGTACGAAAACATCTTTAGAATCCTTGATAAAATTAGTTATCATGATTATAAATGCGCTGACTTAAAAGTTGTTGCTCTACTCACGGGCTTGCAATCAGGATTCACAAAATATTGCTGCTTCTTTTGTGAATGGGATAGCCGATCCCGAGATAAACATTGCATCGTACGGGACTGGCCTCTGCGAAAAAATCTTATTCCTGGTCAGAAAAATGTCGCCCACAACTCTTTGGTTCCAAAGGAAAATATTTATTTACCACCTTTACACATCAAACTTGGATTGATCAAGCAGTTTGTAAAAGCAGTGGGCAAGACAGTTGACGCATTTCAATTTTTTTAAACTAAATTTTCTCGTCTTAGCGAAGCTAAAATCAAAGAAGGCGTTTTTGTTGTTCCCCATATTAGACAACTCTTCCAAGATTCGACGTTTATTGAACTCCTAAATCGCAAAGAAAAACGAGCTTGGCTTGCATTTCAAAACGTTTGTAAGAACTTCCTGGGTAACTACAAAAGTGAAGATTATGTCGCTCGCGTCGAGAAACTGCTTTTAGCGTACAAGGACATAGGATGTAACATGTCTCTTAAAGTTCACTTCCTTCACTCGCATCTGGACTTTTTTCCTGAAAATATAGGAGCAGTATCGGATGAACACGGGGAACGGTTCCATCAAGACATCGCTAAGCTAGAGAAGAGATTTTCAGGAAGGTGGAATGCAAGCATGTTGGCGGAGTACTGCTGGTTTTTGAAACGAGACAGCTGTATCTCAGGGTATAAAAGAAAAGCAAGCACCAAGTAACGATGAATATCTTTTTATTTATTACTGTTTATAGCTAAAATAGTTCTTTTTCCCATTTAAATTAAATTCATGTCCATATATTTATTATTACAATAATTATTATAATTATTATCGTTCGATAAATAAATTATAATTCATTTATCGAAAGGGGTAAAATTAGAGATTTGGGGCTCCCTCGAAAATGGTGGGTGATGGAAGAAAACGGAAGACATATTTGGATTCAGGACGTCATTTTACATAAGAATCACCCGGAATAGTGTCAGGGCTCAATAAAAAATATTTTTTTGCAGACCAGATTTATTTACTTGTTAAATTAATTTTAGAATCAAAATAAATATGCAAAAATTGCTTAAAGATGAAAAAAAACTGTACAAAAATAAATAGAAAGTTTGTTACCATCTAAGGCTAAACAGAAATATGAAAAGCAATGCGCAAAAAAAGCGTTATAAATCTATTCCAGCTTAGTTGGAAATGCGCACTACTTTAGTATTTTAAATTAATTTTTTTTCTTAATATTTGAATTATTGATTTATTACTATATGTGTGTGATTATTTAAATGTTGTATCTGCATGTATAACAAAATTTGGTTATAAATTGCATTTAGCATTTCAAAATCTATTTGAATGTATATCTAATTGTCTGCAAGAAACATCATTAAATTATTATTAATTCTAATTTTTTGAATTTTTGATTTCCTCAAATTAATTACTAAATAACTAAAAAATTATTACTCTATAAAAGCGTATTAGGTTTAAATAATTTTTTTTGTGCTGCCAACATCGCAAACGTCAATATTCGTTCGTTAGTGTAGTTACGTAATTAGCGAAAAAAGCTCTAGGGTGGCAAAATGAAAACTAGGAATCTACATAAAAGTAAATGTTCCAAGTCAATTATTATATTAGAACGAGTATGCGACAGGTAAAAAAAAATTTAAAAATTTTGAAATTTAGTTAAAATTAAAAAAAAACAATGTTAAAGTTAATGTCAAATTTAGTAATAAATGTAGTGCCAACATTATATTTCTGTTGACTTTCTTTATTTGCAATTTTACAAACGGCAACACAAACAATAATGTAGGTTACTCTCGCCGAAAGAATCATAGCATAACTCACTCACATGCAACGCTCGGTCGTACGGCCTCACGTCGCATTAACGTTCGTTATGCTATTCCTTATTTTCGACCCTTGTTACGTAAACTACTATTACACTACTAGATCATTTTGTTCTAGTTACTATGCTTGTTTTTAAGACAGTATGTTTAATTTGCTAGACATAATTCGTCGGCATCGATTTGATTTATTTACCATTTTAGAACAATAAGTACAAAACAAGTAACGTGTAGGTGTTTGGAAAGTCTACTAATTTTAACCAAAAAATAAAAAAATCTAGAAAAATAAATTTATTAAGAGAATGTAGTAAGATTTAAAAAAAAATGTTTTTATTGTGAAAAAAAGAGCATAAACATCACGAACATTTAAGGCTCTGCTGGTCTTAGATAGCATTTAGGTCTTTGTTTCGCTCAGTTGGCAATCATTGTCTTCAAACCGGTAAAAGCACTTACTATTCTTAATGCTTAATATACTATTCTGTTCATTCCAATAACATTTTTTATAAAAAATGTTTATTAGAATATTAGGTGTATACCTTATATAAACGTGATAATGAAAGGATTTCTTAAGTGATTATTATTGTATAAATAACGATACTTTTATTGTTCAAAAAATTAATAATTTTCTATTTTATAACGTTATAAAGGATTTGTGGATTTTACTTCTAAATAATGAATTCCAGAACTTTAAAAGTAAACTTTTATTACTGAAATGTTATTGTTTTATTTTAAGGTGCTTAACAATTTAAATAGTTGTACTTGTATTTCCTGTTTTCTTAATATACAAAATTTTAACTAAAAAAATATATATACAGGGTGAACCATTGTAAAGGAAACACGCCGTTTTTGGGACCCTTAGACTAGTTTCTTAAAAAAACGCTTGGACAGGTCGATTCTTGATGTTTGAGAGACAACTTTTGATGATGTCAAACAAAAAGAGAATTTAAATATGACAAGTGAGTTGAGCGACCTCTCATTTGAAGCGTCTTTCAATTCTCTATGCGACAGTAAAAAAAAGTAAAATTACGCAACGGAACTAAGATCTCTGGAAAAGTTGTGTCGACGCAATATTGAAGAATGCCGCTAAATTACGCCACAAATCCTCCAAAATGTAAGGAAACGTGTTGAGCAGAATTTGTATTATTGTATAGAAGTTAGTGGCGCACAATATGAGCATTTGTTGAACTAATAAAAATTACTTCTCACGAATTTTGATGCTATAAATGTTTTCTATAATTTTAAATTTTTTATAAAACTCAAAACAATTATACACTCACCTAGAGAGTCAAAAAACCTTTAAAATGAGGGTCATTTGACCACTTTACCGTAATTTTTGTTTTTGTTGAGTTTTGTTGGAGGGGTTGACCTGACAAAGTGAAATTTGACGTCAACATGTGCCGTTAAAAAAGTGAAAAGAGGAGGAATTTAAGATTTTTCCTAAACAACACGCCAACTTAGTTAATCTAGAAGGTGGTTTTTATGGAGAAAAAAATGAATATAACTAATTTAGGCCGTGCTGTCGCATAGAGAATTAAAAGACGCTTGACCCCTTTTTCCGATATAAATTTTTGAGTTAAGGGTTCTAAAAGTTGATGTGTCAATGTCAAGTTTGACATCACAAGTTGTCCCCTAAAAGAATGGACCTGTTCGAGCGTTTTTTTAAGAAACTGGTCTAAGTGTCCCAAAACGGGTGTTTTCTTTTTAATGTCCCACTCTGTATATATATTATCGCACAACAAAAAGAGGTAATTCTAATACAATACACCAAATGAATACAAACTTAAAGAAAATGTACTCAAACAGTGTAAATTAGCATCGAGAAATCTCCCTGTCTCATTTTTTTACATGAGTTTTTTTACATTTGCAAATACGTACATATTTCTAATATAAAAAAAGAAATAAAGAAACTAGTTGTAATAAACGTGTTATAATTATTTTTTGTAATGCGGCTCATTAAAACAAACTTATTAACAAATCTTTAATTAATTTATAAAGTACAATCAAAATCGTTTTTATTTAAAACAGCATATAATTAAACTGATCGTTAAGATTAATTGCTTAAAATATCTACTTGTATGTGTTACTAAAACGTTAAAAAAATATTGGGTTCGTGACATTTTACGCTCGACAAAAAGTAAAACGGCAACTTTAACCTACACAGCGCAATAAAATAAGTAGTTACTTCCTTAAAACATTTTTTTAAATTAATAATCATTATCAATCCCACTTTCTTTAGTCACATATTTGTAATTTTATAAATCAAATAAGTATATAATCAATGCATAAAAATTTTTACCAAATAAAAAATTAAAAGAAAAAAACACAACTTACAAAAAATTTTTTTTTAAACATTTTAAAGCAATCTAATAATCAAAATTAAATGTTAGCTAGAATAAGTAAGACACTATTTTAGATATGTAGTATTAAATAATTATTTGTTTTTTTAGACATTCAACAGTTAAACAAATTAAAGAATCGAATCGACTTAATCGAATATCTCACAGCATTAACAGTTATTTGTATAATTCGTCGTTGCATGGATTGAATTATGTCGGAGACATTAAAATTTCTTATGGAGAAAGGTGGGTTTGTACACTTACTGTTAACAAAAAAAAGTACATCTAAAAAAGTATGAAGGTATTAGTATATGAATTTTACAACCGCCATTTCTATTTAATTTAAATAGAACCCAGCTTACAACTTTTGAAATACTCAAAAGTGTCGTTTATATAATTATGGAAGTTATCAGTAAGGACTAGTAGGCAACTGTTTTGATTATTTAGAACTTCTTAGCACTGGAATACTCTGATGCGGTTTTCACAACTGTAATAAACAAAATGTGAAAAATATTTCGTTTTAACTGTTAAAATTATATTTGTTTGTATTGTAAGAAAGCAAACATTGTTAATCTAAGCAATTTGTCTATTTGTTTAAAGTGGTTACATAACTTCTTTATACATACATATTACATACAAGAATGAAAGGCATCTATGCTCTTCCTAATTGGTCCGAGAACTGACGTATTGGTAACGCCGATTCAACAGCAAAAGCGACCTACAGCAATAAAATTGTTTGCTTCAAACTAACTTACTACAAACTATTATTTAAATTAACATCTAAAATAAAGAAAAACGTTTGCAAAAATATACTTAAAAAAAATTTACTTAAATATTTAAATTTAAAAAAAAACTATAATAAATAAAAACAATGTAAATAAAAAAATAAGAAAGAAGAAAAACACAACAGTTATAGTAGAATTCAGGTTTCCAAGGGTTGCATTTGTAATACAATTTTCCATTGTAGATAATGTTATCTGACAAGCTGAGCTTTCGTCACACGTCGCAGTGAACACATGATGGGACGTGTGACAAAAGCTCAGCTTGTGTGGTAACGACAACACGAGAATTATCCAAAATGGAAAATTGTATTACATGATAACAAATATAAATTTCAACAATCGAATACAATTATGATAAACTTTATGTATGGGGTTTATAATCATGGCGAAACTACCGAGTCAATTTGACTCGGGTACAACGTTTTTCTTTTTCTTTCAACACTTTTGCAAATTAAGTTTTTAAAACTTGTCGTGAGGTAATGCTTTAGTTTCTTCTATAAAAACAAACCAAAAGAATAACGACTAAAATTATTTATGAATTAATTTTGCAGATTATGTTGGTTGATATCGTTTTTAATTGCATTAGGATTTGCTATATATTTTATTGTTAACATTTATATAAAGTATACTTCAAACCCAATGCTTATAAGCGTTAATCCAAAACCTATACCTATGGAAGATATTCCGTTTCCGGCAATAACTCTCTGTAATCTGAATCTGGCAAGAAAAAATGAATCTCTTTTAATCTTAAAAAATGGGTACTACTTTATAATTTTTTTATAAATAAACTTACAATCTGTGTGTTTAAGGTCTATGACAGAAAAATCTATTTTGGAAAATATTTGTCGTATTGATGATGAATTCAGCAATGTTGAAGAATTTAATGATACAAACAGGTTAGAAGAAATCAAGAAAATTATATTAAAGGTTGAATTTCTTCTGCACGTAATTAAATATATTAAATAAGCAATATGTTTAGATATCTCAACCATGCAACAAAATGCTTCATACGTGTCAATGGCATTCGCAGACGTATGACTGCAAAGAGCTTTTTAAAGCTATTCCTACAGATGAAGGACTTTGTTGTACATTTAATATGCTACCGATAAACAACATATTGCGAAGTTCGTAAGTATATACGTATTTGATTTAAGTTTTTGGAGTTTACTCCTTAAGAATCGATTTGCATATATAAGGGGCCCGGTATGAGAAAAATTTGGGGAGTAAAATCTATCGATGAATGACCTCGTTACGTTTTTGGTGCGCATCCTATGTCGCGCAACTCAGTGTCGACATACTTATATTGCTGTTTTTATTATAAATATCGATAAATAATATTGTTATTGTGAAGTTTTAATCTTTATCATTGTGTTCCGCTAAAGTGAACTGAAAGTATTTTCAAATAACTATGGCAGAAAGAGGTGTAGATGATATTGCCGGAACATCTAACAAACACGTGGCTGCAAGGTACGTTATAACTCATGTATTATATGTATGAGCATGTGCAATTTGTATTTATTAAATATTTTAATAATTATCGATGTAGTTCATATAAATATATATTTGAGAACAACACATAAAATTAGATAATTAACCCAATATGAATTATCGAGCGCATCCACATAAAATAGAAAATTTCTAACCTAACCAAAAATTAATTTTTTTGTCGATGTCTATAAATTCTTCCAGGTTATTATGATTTATTTTATAAATAATTTTTAAATATTAACAATTCTAGTCAATAATTTGATAATATTATCAGAAAAATCGACAATATTTTTTCATTATAATAATGTTTTCATAAAATTTTCTTTCGAAAAGTTATTTTTTAGCTTATTTAAATAATTTTCATGTACTATTTATTATTGTACGAAGATTTAGTGACATAATTATCTTTTTGTGCTTGCATCCGTTTTGATGTATTTTACAAGCATTATAATCGGCCGGAAATTTTACTTTTCCGGCCTAGGCCGGTAAAGTGTAGTAGAATTTTACAACTAAAAGTTGGCACTAATAATTATTAATTAGTTAAACGTCATCTGTCAATCTGACAGATTTATTAACATACATCATTATCTGTGTTATTGTTTCGAATAACGCTAACCAAATTTGTTTAATTATATATAACAAATTTGGTTATACCGTACAGTTGCTAAAAACAACCAAGTTTTATTTTCATATAAGTTAAATTGTAATAATATTATGTAATTGTCAAATTGATTTCAAAAACAATTGCATTTCGTCATTACAGATTTCAGTTTTATCAACATATGTTATTAAATTTTATTGAATATCAATACTTAAATAATTGTTTTTAATAAATTTCTACTATAAAGGTCAGCACAATAAATTTTGTGTATTACACGTTCTAAAAGTATTTTGCGAGTATTCGCATTTTGTAGGCCTCGGCTTCAGTTCTGCCTACAAATATGATCATACTCGCAAAATAGCACTTTCTGTACTAGTGATACAAATAACTATTTTATAACCATTTTTGTTAATTATTAAGATAATATTATATTTTAAATAACAAATTTATTATAATAATTTTAAAAAAATGTTTATAAAAACATTTTTTTATCAATTTTCTTAAAGTTGGTAAATAAACTCTTTTTGCGTCTGGTTAGACTATCGAACTTAAGGAGTAAACTCCAGTCGTGCGTCGGAGCTGACACACACAATTTTTTTTTACTTTTCGATAAGGAAAGTATAGCGATCACAATTTTTTTTCAAAACATTTTTTTGCATAACTTTACTTTACACGTTTACGTCTCCTGAATCAGAAAAATGTATTTTTGACTAACACATTTTTGGTGTCTGCGTGTGTGTGTCTGTTTGTGTGTGTATGTAACAATGTACCCACGATAACTCTCGAATCAAAAGTTCTAGTAAGTTGAAATTTGGTATAGTACTCGCAATTTAACTTTCGATGCACGTTATTAACGTCAGTGACGTCAGTTATTGAACCATGTTGTCGGTATTATCATGTAAGCTTACTGTTTTCGTACATTCTGTATATTACATTGCAAATTACGTTTTCATTAAGTTTCTACATTCGTAACAGGTTTACTACGCTTACGTTTCTTAGGAGATCTAAGAACCTCGTTGTTAGCAAGCGCTGTAGATACAGAACTAACTGTAGAATATATGCATGTATTACCACAATTCAAATATTTTGTAAAATGGTACCTCTCGCACAGCATTTACTTATTACATTTTGTATCAAAAATATTTATAAAAAACAATGAGCACTTTGACGTAAAAAACACAATTTAATTTTGACAGATACCAACAACGCTGCAACTGTAGTAAGCACACTAACAACTTGACAAAAAAAATTCCATAAGACAATTCGGTATTTATTTAATTTTTACTATAAATAAGGTGGTATGAATTTTACGTCATTAATGACGTGCATCGAAAGTTAAATTGCGAGGACTATATGTAGCTGAATTTTCATATTCTCTCGGTTCTATCAAAAGATGGGTCTAATAAAGAAAACGCCATTTTAACAGTTTATCTTATATAATTTTGTACGTATGTAAATAATTCGAATTATTTTTACAGTTTCTTATAGAGATAATTTTTTCTAGCAATTTATTCAAATAAAAAAAATTCTAACATTAACAGTTTATTGTATTTATAATTTAATATGAATTCACAAATATAATCTAGGTTTCAATCCTGACTGCGACAATTTTTTTAGAAAAAAATTCATATTTTGAAGGATAATCAATATACGTTAAAAATAATAATTTTTACTGATTTACTAAAGGATAAAGGAATATCGAGGCGCACAAATATAGGGGTTAGTCGATATGACAACATAAGCTCAATTTGCCATATTTCGGTTATATCTTAATGAAATCGAGGAGAAAAAATTAAAAAAATTAATAGTATGCTAGGAAGTCACTACAAACGTGTACATCGCTGCAACCATAATGACCGCTTAAGATTGGACCTATTCACATTCTAGTAGTATGGCGTTTCCCATTAGAAGTTTAAAGCAAATAAACCATTGTAATTTTATTACCTGTATAGCTAAAGAAATAATAGAAATACCAGATTGGCATTTATTATCAGATTTTAAATGTATTTAATATTTAAAAAGTGTATTTTTAGAAAGTTACCTTATGCAAGCAATTAATTTTAGAATTTTTATTTATATCAGATATTCATATAGAATATTGCCTCTACTAATACTATGTTACGTGCAAAATTTTTCATTACGAAATACTCTGTATATTAATTCAAATTAGATTCCGGTTTTGACGCCTTCTACCGATCTTTTCTCGTGACTGTCATTTTACGATAAAATCGTGAAGCTGTCAACTACAGTAACGGGCCGGTGCCGAGAATTTCGAATTGATTCTTAAATTTTTAAGAACATCACGTGTGATGGACACAAATTTAGAAGGCGATTGCGAATTTATTACGATTCTTTCGGCACAGGGTAAGATATTTTTGTTTTCAATCTATTAAGAGTCCTTCGTAATTTCTATATTAATGTGATAGCCGGTTCCCACCACGTTGCCAGCCATTCTGTATTTCAAGCAGTAATAAGGATGCATAAGTACCCTTAATGAATAATGCTACCGAGCATATAAGCTGTTGTGAGGGCCTGCTACTTAAATAACATCGAGGTCGCGTCGAACACTGCGTCGTAGATGCTGCTTTGGGAATAGAAGTCGATTGTGTTATCAGTCACCTGTTCTAAATTACTACCTACAGTATTCGATACACGGGTTTTTATATAATACTTAACGATTTATTAATACTAATTTTGTAGCTTACTATTCTTCGTGAGTTGGTGTGTGACACGATTTGCTTTTAAATAATTATTACAGGCCGCTGGCGGGGAAAACGTTTTCTTCGAAGTGGAAACTGGACTTCGGGTGAGTTTATTTACTTAATTTTTATATCGTTGTCACGAAAGTTACTCACATAATTTTGATGAATGTTAACGACCGTAATTATATTTATTGCTTATATACCAATAATGTAACTGTAATCATTCACTTTACTGTATCGCATGCTGTGTGTGTGAAAAATATTTACTTCGACCTTTTCTGTGCTGTTCGTTTCGACCTAACGTCAATGTGTAGTGTGTGTTGCCGCTACTGCGGGCATTCATGTATTAGAACTTTGATATAATCTAGTAAATCTTATGTATTACGAAATCAAAGTTTTCTACACTTGTTAACGAAAATTATTAGTCATGCTAATATTTAAGGATTGCGCATTTAGTGTATAATTGTCAATTTACTGCGCTACTACATTAAAACTGTGATATTTGTTAATTCTACGTGGAAACCATTCGAGCATCGAGAGGTGCAGAAATTTCATATATTCTTATTAGTATCCAACGTTAATACATTAAAGTGATTCTAATTGTTAATCTCTCTTGTTATTTTTCTTTTTCCTGTGATTATCGTTATCTATTAACTAATTTTGGCTACTCGAACATCAGAGTAATAAGGATTACGAACCTCAAATTGAGTTACAAGTTTGGATCGTCTGTCGTGATCGAGGCAGAAGTGTTATCTTGGATCAGATCTGGCGCCCTTAAGCATACTTCCTGTGAACCTCCCCTACCTCCGACTGTGTGAGTTGGCCGTGCAAGGTTCCTAAGACATAAAGCTTGTAACAACTACTATCATTACTAGCATATTAATAACATATTTGCAGTTACCATGCATAATTAATTAAATCATTTTAATAGTGGACATTAAAAATACGCTAAATGATTAAATAACGATTTACTTTATCGTTACATAAACTGAAAAAATCGTTTTTTGTAGTAATGTCGACTAATTTAAATCATTGTTTTAAACTGAACTAAATTTAAACAAGTTTTAAGTAGATTCATACCTAATTGCTTTTCTTATTAGTTATTAGTTTTATTATAGAAATATGTTTATTTAATACATAAAACGTTACAATTAATTTACTATGAAAAGGATACAACTCCTCCAAAAACTTAATAGTTTGGTGTGTTTCTATGTGACCATAGATCCTTCGATGTGGAGGATCTGAGTTGTGCCTATCCTCCACATCGAAGGATCTATGGTCGCATAGAAACACACCAAGTTACAATTAATATTTCGTGTATATATCGTTAATCAGTTCAGCATCAAGTTAATTAATTTTTTGCAGTAGTCGGATCCTCGTAAACGATGCCAAAGTTCATTTACAACTTGCGCTACAGTATTTAAATTCAGAGGCGTAGCTACATATACAGCGCCCTGGAGCAAATAGGATCTGTTGTCTTCCTTTTTTGTTACAAATGTTCCAATAAAATTCTAAATTTTCTAGTCTTTATTTTTTAATTTCAATTTTAAACATTATTTAATGACAATTGATTTATAAATTATTAAATATATGACATATTCACATAGTAATATTGAATTAATTATACATGATTATGTTATAAACTACATTAAGATATTTACAAATCTTAAAACTGTTAATCGGTCAATTAATTTACCCAGATCAAGTTGACCAGCAATTGGTTTTTCAATTGATATTGTGGCTAAACAGCTAAGACGGGATTGAGACATGCCGCTTTGTAAATATCTTTTGGAAGAGACTGGGGTGTGAAATAAGAGTAATTCAGCAACTTCGCGTATATAAATAATTTGTCTTAATTGAATAAAAAACATATTTTAAATCTTATTAATTGAGGTCCAAAACTAAAAGAAATATATGAAGAATAAGCCAATTTCAACAATTTGGAATCAACCAAAATAGTTTCATCAAATGATGCGACAAGATATACTAGCGATAAACATTTAAAAAGTTTACTTACTTTACGCACGCATTTAAATTTAATATTTAATTGAGTAAATACTATTTCAATTACTTTATTAAAAAACTTTCACTTTAAAACATTCTTTACTACTTTGAATGGGCTAATCCAATTTATCAAAAAATTTTTTTACTAGACGCAATCTCTTTTTGGCGAAACAAGGTTTAATGCTCCATTTAGTTGATAATTCAACTGCCTGTTTTTACCAATATCCCGATTATTTAATCATATATTTTGGTTAGGTTGAGTAGCATTTTGGAGACAATATTAATATGTTTGAGTACTTTATTTTGTACTGTAACGCACCGTATTATTATTTTTGAAGACATCTCGCGGACAAGATAATAAATTTGAAATGCATTGAAGAGAAAATATGTAATCAATGTTATTATGTTAAAACTTTTCGAGTTCAATCAATGACTAAAATTCTCTTATCTGGATAAATTATTCCAGTGGCGTGTGATCGTCTAGTTTAATTTACTTTCTTAAATTAAAGCTTTTGGTATTTTAAACCTGGTATTAGGGAATATTTGGGGTTGTGCTAGTAACACTTAGGTTCTTTTTTCCAAGCGATGTACGGTAAGAAACAAAAAGCAAGCAACAAAATCTCCAAAACATTTAACTTTATTTGGCACATTGAAATCTTTTCAAGACCGATTGTCACATTCTTAAAGCTCAAATAACTAAAATTGTGCTCACAAGTATATTAGGCGAGGAAAGGTCGAACAATTGAGATTCACGTCCGTTGACTGTCATTCTTTTGCTGACTTTGTCGTGGTTGAGAGCTTTTTTATAACGAAAACAATTTTCTAATTACAATAAGTGTTAGAGCAAAAATAGAACTAACAGAAATTTAGCCAGATCTTGGTTAGATATGGTAGATAATTAGGTAAACGATTTATACCGCGTGATCCCTGGCAATTGCTTCTCAATATTCTAACTAGTTGGCGCGCCTTTCGAACGCAATAAAAACAAACAATTACATATTAGATTTTATCCGAGTTTTATAGCGTTTCACAGATCCTCTGCTTCTGAGATTATGACACGATTCGAGCTATGTTGCCACACCCTTTCAGATGTAAATGTTTCAAAGTGGAGATTTCACCTTTGGAAATTTGCCTCCACAGTTTACAAACTGGACTTTTTCAACAGTTTGTCGCGTTCGCGATACCCTGTCCCTGTCATATCTAAAGAAGACTTACAGCAGACTGGACTCGCAATAAAACATATCGCGACACGCAATAATTAATGTTTGGACTCAATTCTTTAGGTGTTTTCAGCGTAAAGTTTCGGCGCAAAAGAAATAAAACAAATTTTAAAAGCAACACGTCAATTGCCAAAGACAAAACAAACAAAACAAAACTATATTAAACTTGCTCTCGCCGTTTCCAACAGAAAACAAATGTTTAAATGTTAAAATTGATGTTAGATAATTATTGTCAATTTTATCGCGTTAGACCGTATCTCAATTCATCGCATCTCTCGTACAATAATTAAATAAACTTATAAATGCACATTCAAATAAATTTAACTTAATTTCTGACCTTTTTATATGGCGCCTATTCCTTAATTGTAGACCAAGTACCGCGACTTTTTAAGTCTTAACTGGACGCACGTTAACGCTCACTTAATAATGTGTCACTTAACAGCTAACAAACGATCCGAAGCGAAAATTTAAATTAAAACCTATATGACATCAAAATAAAATTGAAGTTAAACAATTTTTTATACAAACATCTCTGAACACTAAATTATAACACGTTTACACACAGAAAAGGTTTAAATTAAAGCCCCTAGTTAATTCAGTTAAGTTAAGTTAAATAAGTAACTCTTTTCGCGAGACGTGATCAAAAGAAACTCCCGTATGCGGTCCGCAATCCAATCAATCTATCAAACTCCTTTTTGCTTCGCGTTAGGGTTTTTAAAACTTTCGTTTAAAACTTTCTCCTCCTTCCTTGTGCGCAATTTTGACTTATTTCTAAAATCGCCTTTTTTGATTGGTTAAGTTTTCAAACTCTCTCAGTACCAAATTTGCCAATTGGTTTCTCTCCTTTACTCATTCTTTTGAAAGCGGCGTTATCCCCTTTTCTACCCTTAAGCTATTACCACGTCGGTACTAGATGACGCTGGGTGTTCAACTGAACTAAATTTTACCGATTTCGCAACTTGCTTTGTAATTAATAATGAACTTTACTTTAACATAGATCATAGGTTAAATCTTAACCCATCTATAACGCTAATAATTTTTACAATTGGTTGCCTGTTTATACAATTTCAATCTTTAAAATTTTTACTCAAATTTTGTTTTACATTTTTTTTGTTTCGTTCTTTACATTGAAAGCGTTTATGACTTAAACTAGTGATTACTGATAGTTTTCCTTATAAAAATTGGAAGATTAGACTTAATAAATTATTATCTTGCTTAAACGTATTTCATAATCTGAACATAAATTAGGGGTTTTGTCGAACATGTGCGTTTCGGTCAAGTTCTTTTTGATGATCATTGCGGCCTTTTTCGGTCAAGAGTCGCATTGTCGCTTTTGTAATATTATACCAGGCATTTGAAACTGTTGTTCTTGTAAACTATGCCTAAATCGAAACCGCCCGATTTTTCACATTGAAATGATTTGCTTCATTTCTTAAGACTTATTCCCACCGCGGTGGAACGAATCAACATATTAGCCTGCAGAATATGGTGGTTGTATGTTAGCGGATTAGCTTGTCACCCTCGTCTTGCTTCACTGATAACAAATACTTTTTTTTTCTCGACATATGTGGTTACTTTGGCTTCATTTTATCACGTTCTCACACTGTCGGTCCGTTTCAGTACAATTATCAAAATAGTGGTTGAAAATTGTTATAATAAGTTATCAAACTTTTAGGTTTGCGTTGTTCGTCTTGGCTTCTTCATTTTAATTCCAAGTAGGCTAATATTTTAATAACAACAAAATAGCGAGAACGTAACGCGTTAAGAGCCTGAACACGGGAAGACCACCGTGTTAGACAAACTTTTTTTTCTAATTGAAAGTGAATAACAAGTTTATGTAAATCCCATGCCGTCTGGTATTTTAAATACTCTTTTTGTAAGAATTAACAAGAATTAAGGGCTTATTACAAAGGCAAAAGTTCAAAAACACTTTTTTTGTGCAAGAAACCCAAAGACAATCAATTTATTTTGCGATATCATCAAATATTGAAGTTATCTATCAACAACTGGAAACTAAAATCTTTTGAAAGTCCAACTTTGACCTTACTCATTGTCTAAGTTCTGAAAATTTTTTTAAAGGATAATTATTTTCTGTAATGACAAAGGAAGCGTAAATTCCGGAGTATTTAGTTAAAAAAAGTGCAGTAATTTCAAGCATTTCTACCAATAACAAGTTTGCAACAAAGATCATTAATTGTTCAATAAGTAATATTTGGAATTCAAATTACGAGTTCTGACAATAGTCAATAATTTAGTATTTAGTAGAGCGTAATTCAGTATACTAATTACAGTATATTAATTAGAGATTTCAGTGTAGAAACAAAGATTTCAATTACTCGAATGGCTGCTAATGAAATTCCTCAACGTGAAATTGCTTTGCAAAATAGATTATCGGTAATATTTTTAGTATTTGCTTATAATAAGCCTCTAAAATAGACTGAATCATTGATTAATTACTAATCTTAAGCATCCTTAAAAAAATATTTGACGTAATCTTAAACAAAAAGTTTTCTTAGTTTCATTTTATCCCATTAACTAAAATTAGAATATAATATTAATTAAAATTATGCACACGTTAAGGTATTATTACAATCCAAAATCGACATCAATGTTTTCTAAAATTTGTCGTGTTTTGTTTTCTTTCTTTAAAATTCTGTTGGTAATAAACAATCAGGGGTCAGAATAAATTTAAAAAAAAATATTTTAAGTAGAAAAGAAGCACACTTTGAACTTTGTTAAAGGTATTTTTGTTAAAAAAAAATAACTTATTTATTTTAAGAAAACGTAATTTACTAAAATAATTAAATTATTTGGTTAAACTAAATTACTTAATTAAATACACATACAGGTGCTCCAAGTTCGTCGGTGGCTTCGAAGGTTTGATGAAGAAGAAGAAGTTTATCTTTTAACGAAACCAAAAGAAATAAATAGAGCAACTACCATAGAGGAAAATGCAAATATTCTTAGGTGTGTTTAAAATTTTCCTTTTACAACTGCTTCGAGAAGTTCATTTAAACAGCAGCGCTTCAACGATACGACGAAGATTAAAAGACGCGGGATTATTTGCAAGTAAGCTTGCGACAAAACCTGAATGAACAGAAAAGCACGCTCAAGCAAGAATTAGATTATGTCAAAATAATTTGTATAGAGACTGGAGTACGGTGATTTTTACGGACGAAAAGGTATTTTCATCGACACAAGAGTCGTCTATGACACTTTGACGACCACGAAATACAAGATTTAGTACCGAAAATGTTCGTAAAAATCGACAAAGTGGAAGAATTTCTGGTAGATTTTGGGGGTGGATTTCAAAAGCTGGGCCGGGTGAATTGGTTCTAGTTTCTCTACCACGATTTACGTCAGAAAGTTACGTTTGAGTGCTAGACGACATTTTGATGCCAAGTGTGCGAGCACTTTATCCAGAAGAAGAATTTGAAGAAATTGTTATTGTCCAAGACAATTCGCCAATTTATAAAAGCAGAATCGCAAATGAATGGTTTGAGGACAGAAACGACGTAATTTCTTTAGAATGGCCAGCAAAATCTCCCGATTTAAATCCCATCCAGAACATGTGGGCAGCTATGAGCAGAACTTGGACCAATAATCGCCTTGACATTCCGGCCAGAAACTTAAAAAATGTAATGCAAACTGCAAATGAAGTTTGGGAACGTTTCCGAGGATCAAACTTCTGCGAAAAATTAATTAACTCGATGCCGAACAGGTTAACAGAATGTTTGGAAAATACCGGTTTATATACAAAATATTAATTAGTTTGAGTATTTTATTTATAATATAAACGTATTTTTATAATGTATAGTATGTATATACTATATTTAAATAAATGTGGTTTAGTTGAAACAATGATTTAAATTAGTCGATATTACTACAAATATGATAAGTAATCGTTATTTAACAAAAAATGTAAATGATATTAATTTTAGAATCTGAAGGTCGTTTTGCACAAAAGAATAATACGATATGGTTTTTTATTTAATTGACTATTTGAAGTATTTTCACAGTATCCATATTGAAGTATTTTGCTATTAAATACATTAGCACAGCCAAAAAATGTTTTTATTCCGAATGTGCAATTAATATAACATTAGTGATAGTAGCATTAGTGGAGGCAATACTTTATATAAATATTTGATATAAAAAATAAAAATTTTAGAATTATTAGCTTGTGTAAGATATCAATTCTCTAAAAATGCATTTTAAGTATTAGATACATTTAAAATTTGAAATAAATGCCAATCTGACGTACCGTACTTATTATTATTTACAGATTACTAAACTTAAATTTTTATTATTTTATTGAACTATGTAGGTAATAAAATTACAATGCTTTATTTGCTTCAAACCTCTAATGAGAAACACTATATACTATCAGAATGTGAATAGGTGCGATCTTAAGCGGTCATGTTGATTGAAGGCGAGTGTACATATCACTTCAAAGTGGTTTTATAACAACATAATCTTAGAAAAAATATGTTGACATTTCTTCATCAATCCTTATAGAATGTCCTGCGGTGACCATCTCAGTTTTTTTTAATGTGTAAAATGTGTGTAAATTTCAGTCTTTACAAAATCTCAAAAATATAAAACTATAACTATAATAACTATAAAATACAGTAGAAATCTTTTAGCAAATAGTTGGTTATTAAGTAAAAACATTTATAAAATCAAAATTCCGACAGTCTGGTTATAAGTCAATAAAGCATTTGTAAACATAAATTGTTTAGTAAGTTAAAATTTAATAATTTCTAAGTTTTGAAGTGTACTTGGTGGCTAAACAAGAATGTTAATCGCTGTATCTCGGAAATTATTTATCGTAGAAACTTGCGGTAAAAAATAATATAACTAAAGTGGTTAAAAGATGATCCTGGAAATTATTTTAGGTTTCCAAGACGACAGCAGGGCGTAACCGCTATCTAAAACTTTTAAAGTGATTTTTTACTAAAATACACCTACTACATGCCGTTCTAAATGGCAGCACTTTCGGAAATACCGGAAGCGAGCATCAACATGTTTATGTTTATTTTTTTTATTTCGACATGAGAATTAGCGATTCTTACACTAAAATCCGTGTAAGAATAAGCAAATTCTTACACGAATTTTAGTAATGTTAGTTTTTTCAAAGTTGGTATCTCTGCATCGTAAGTATTATAAAGTCCTCGCAATTTAACTTTCGATGCACGTCATTAATGACGTAAAATTCATACCACTCTATTTATAGCAAAAATTAAATAAATGGTGTACTTACAACAGTTGCAGCGTTGTTGGCATCTGTCAAATTTAATTTGTGTTTTTTACGTCAAAGTGCTTATTGTTTTTTATAATTATTTTTGTTACAAAACTGTACTATTTTGAGCTTGAACGAGATAATGGTGGTACATTGATATCAGTAGATGCTGTGCGAGAGCTACCCTTTTACATAATATTTAAATTGTGGTAATACATACATATATTCTACAGTTATTTCTGTATGTACAGCGGTTGCTAACAACGAGGTTCTTAGATCTCCTCAAAACGTAAGCGTAGTACACCTGTTACGAATGTAGAAACATTTAATGAAAACGTAATTTGCAATGTAATATTAAGAATGTACGAAAACAGTGTGTTTACATGATAATACCGACAACATGGTTGAATAACTACGTCACTGACGTTAATGACGTGCATCGAAAGTAAAATTGCGAGGACTATATATATTATTATTATATATTAATTTAAAGTTATTTACTTATAAAGGTATAAAGGGATAATTTTGTATGAGATTTTAGGTTAACACATAAATTTCAATATGTCAAAATGTAAGTGTTGCCAATTCAATAAAATATAAAAGTTTCACAAGCAGGGTTAAAGTGAATGGGGAAGAGAGCGAGAAATTCATCACAAAGAGAGGGTTGAGACAGGGCTGTCCACTGAGCCCAAGCCTGTTCTCAGTATATACGGGGGATCTGGTAGAGACAATGAGAGGACAACAGACAGGAGGGATAGTGGTAGGGAAAGCGAAGGTATGGTCGTTGGCGTATGCGGATGACATAGTGTTGGTGGCTAAGGAGAAAAAGGAAATGAAAGAGATGATGAAAACGCTGGAAAAATACATGAAAAAAAAAGAAATGGAAGTAAACACGGAGAAAACAAAGATAATGATATTTAGAAAAGGAGGGGGGAAAAGAAAAAGAGAGGAGTGGATATGAGTGATGAGAAAGTGCAACAAGTGAAGGAATTTACATATCTGGGCTACACGATGAAACAGGATAATAAAGAGGGAGAACACATAAAGGAAAGGGTGAAGAAAGGAAACAGGTTAATAGGACAAGTGTGGGGTGTGGGGGAAAGAGTATTCGAGATGGATATAGAAAAAAGAAAGTTGTTGTTTGAAAAATTAATAAAGGGGGTGGTAATGTATGGAGCGGAAATATGGGGCTGGAAGGAGTGGAGGGAGGTAGAGGGGCTACAGGAAAAATGCTGGAGATGGGTTTTAGGACTGGACAAAGATACACCGGGGTATATTGTGAGAAAGGAGGTACAGATAGAAAAAATAAGAGTAGAGACAGGGAAAAGAGCAATAACATACGAGGAAGAACTGAGGGAACGAACAGATTGCAAAATACTGCAAGAATGTTGGAAAGAGATAAAGGGAGAAAAAGTGAAGTGCGGGCAGGAGGGCAGAGAAGAGTATTACAAAAGAAACGGGTATGCGAGAGAAGAAGTGGAGAGATTAAGAGAAGAGGGAGTAGGGATAAGGGAAGAAATAATAAGAAGAAATAGAGACATAGAAAAACAAGAAAGATGGACAAAGATAAAAGAGGGCAGATATAATAGGAATTATAAAGATATCAAGGGTGAAGGAGTGCCGGAATATTTAAAAGATAAAGAGAATACAAGCAACAAAAAGAAAAAAATGATAGGAAGGTTCAGATGTGGCAACGAGGAGTTAGGGAACAAATATTGGAAAGAAGAAACAGAAAAGATGTGCAGGCTATGTGGAGAAGAAACGGAGAACCTTAACCACATGAGACAGAAATGCAGGGAACTAAGAGAAGAGGTGATGAAAATAGAGGAAATCTTAGATGAAAACGGAAAAAGAGCGGAGTGGATGGAAGAAGTATGGAGAAGGAGGAAAAAGTTAAAGGGAGAGGAGGGATAAAAAAAATGTATTTAAAAAAAAAATAAATAAATAAATAAACAGAATGTAAATGTAAATGTAAATATAGAATGTAGGGTGTGAATGTAGCACGGACTAATTTGTAAGCCAAAGGCAACAAATAAAGTTAAACTTATATAAAAGTTTCACAATGTTGTTTTAAAATTAAAATTATACGAAAAATATTAAATATTGTATCAAAATAGAGAAAATAGTATAAAACACACGTCGTAGAATACGTTTCAATCACTCGACCGCTTCATAAACTCGCCGCTGCGCGGCTCGTGTATGAATATACTATTATAGTATCGTTTTTAATATCTGACCTTTACTCACCTTACTTACTCGCTCACTCACTCGCAAAAAAATAAATGTTTGTTGATCAAATACAGTTTTTGTTTTTAGCGAACGGACTGACTTCGATCCTTCTCTAGAAGATTACAGCCATCTTACAGTAGACGATTGGAATCCTGAACGTGGATACGCGCCTGATACTAGTGATGACTCTTATCCATATAGATCTCAAGGTATTCTTTCCTTTCACTTTTTTTATACTAGAGGTGCTTTATTATACTGTGAACTGAGTTAAAATTGGAATTAATCAACTAAAAATTAAGAATTGCACAAACCTAAGTGAATCTCAAAAACGTTAGGCTATTTTAAAAACAAACAAGTCAACAAAAAAGCTTTAATAATTTCAAAATAATCACATATTTATATATTAATAGGTTTATTTACATTAATACGTAAAAACTTAATTACAAATACAACGACAAAAGCAAATATAGGTATGAAAAAAGTAGAAGCAAATGTTTGTAAGACATTTTGACATAACCGATTACAGCGCCACAGTTTACGAGATCTTAAAAGACCTCTACAACATATATTTATTATTTGTATCTAAAAACACTTGTTTTTATTTAATGTAATAACTAATTTTTAATTTTGTGTTTGTAGGACCCGGTGTTCAAATGGGTTTAAGATTTACATTGGATGCTGATGTGAGCAACTATTATTGTAGTAACAGCAATAGTGACGGAGTTAAGGTATGTATCTACTTTGCTGCTTTTTTTTAGTTGAATTTTTCGCATTTTCTTTGAATTACTAAAATGACAAAATATTTGCTTGTAGTATCTTTATCATAACTAATCTAATTGTAAGTATAGAAAATATACAAAACATCTGAAAAACATATTATAAGAAAGCTCAAATATTAAAATTTGGTTTATAATATGTATTTAAGATGACACTTTGAATATAATACTTTTTCCTATAAGGAAAGTATAGCAATCGCAATTTAATTTTTTTTTTGCATAATTTTACGTTTCAAGGTCTTCTAAATCAAAAAAACGTATTTTTGACAAAAAAAATTTGGGTATCTGTGTGTGTGTGTGTGTGTGTGTGTGTGTGTGTGTGTGTGTGTGTGTGTGTGTGTGTGTGTGTATGTTTCTATATACCTGTGACCACTTCTTTGTGAATATTCCTGTAAAGTGGCAACGGTTTTGTTTGTGGCAACTTACATTTGGTTGTCACAATATTATTTTGCTAAAATTCTTGTAAAAATAAACTTTGACCATTTCTGCCTTATTTATTTCATCTTTTGAGCCGCGTTTTTTATTATAGTAATTTAATTTATTTTTATTGTCTATTACTTTTGAAGTTATGGAACTTATATGGAGAGTTGCCACAATAGCACCTCGTGCTTGTGATAATTATGTTTAGGTACACACAGTAAGGTGGCAACTCAAAAATTACGTAAATGCAATGTTGCCACATGTTACCTACGGTTGTCATAATAGCCGGTATAAAAGCAAACTAAAATACACATTTCGTTGAATCGATTCTGCAAGCATAACACTTAATCACTAGCAAACTCCATTCCATATGATCTTGATTTTTAAACACCTAATAGAGAATAATATTATTTATCATGCTGCGGGCATCCTATTTGCTTTGTCGGTATTTGGTTTCGACATCAAATCACATTTAACGTTTTGTTCCACCACCGGATCATAACCATGGACATCTTATTTGTTTTTACCGGTAACAAAATTTAGGCATTGCCTACGGTATTTATGGTGGTGACTATTACCTATTTTGAATTTTGTACAAATTGGTTCATAAGTAATGGAAATGTCAAAAGGGTCCTTCTTATTTTTGTATAATATATAATATGGCTCATTCACGAACTCCGATTTTCAAATTTGATATAGAATCCGTATACAAAATTTGTATGAAATCGCATTTCCTTTAATGTTTTGAAATGAAAATAAACCAAAAAAGCACCGTGAATCTATCAAACTCAATTTCAAAAACTGCCTTTGGTGTGATGCCGGCTATTCCTGCTTTGAATTTCATGCAAATCTGCTCATACATTTCCAATTTGTTTATCAAAACAACATTTTAATTTTAAACATTTTAGAGACTCAACCTTCTAAACTATTCAATTACTAAACGAATACTCATTAGTATTCAATATTCAATGAATAAAGTGAATACTCAAGAATATTTATAATTCAATGAATAACGTGAATATTTGAATAATCAAGAGTATTTGAATAAACTCTATGATTCTTATTCAAATCATGATAAGTTAAATATTTAACTATTCGATTTATTTAAATATGAATTCTTAGCCTTATTAAAATGGTGATATGCGCATTAAAAAATTAAAATGAAAATTGAAATTCTGCAACTGTGATTTACTGATTTTTAATTTGACAATGTCATATGTTCATTGTACTATTTGGAATTCATCAAACCATATTTTTGTGCGTGGACGTTGTATGACATTGCGCAATGACATCTTGCAATAAATATTGATGACGCCATAAGTGCTTGAAGCTCGATGTTCTTTGAAAGTATGCGGTATGAGTACGTTGATATGGACATTTGTGGTAATTACAACAAAATCAATTATATTATATTATGATATAAAAATTAAAGTAGGTAATACAACAAAAATGGCATTCTATGCGACAAAACCTTGTAATTATTTAGATATTGATGTGTATAATTTTCGTCTGTTTGCAATTTCATTCTTGATGTAATATTTTTATCCTTTTTCCAGTTCATATTTTTCAGTACAGCATTTTCTTGAATGCATTGCATACATGCATTTTTGCCGGGCACAACCTCATGGCCTATGTCGATTTTGAAAAATTTGAGAACGCATTCCTTCTCCTCCTCTTTCCATGCCACATGTGTTACCGTGCGAGCATTTATTTTTTTTTCCTTAGTCACTGAAACATTACAATTTAACTATGTAAGTACTTACTAATTGTAGATGATTTTTTACAGTCTTTAGTTCGGTTTTTATTATTTTTCCTATCCTCATATTGAATTGATTTTCGGTTCTGGATCATCGAGCTCATTTTTATTCATGTCTGCTTCTCTGTTTTCCTCTGTATCAGGTAACTCCACCTCCTCTTTTTCCACTTCTCAATTTCTCTCTCTTCGTTCTAATCCAGGCAAATCTAAAATTATTAGTATATTAACTAAATAACGGCTTCAGATTTCATATAGCAAATCAAATGGTTTATGATTCATAATCATAATGACTAAGCTTGGGCATATGAATATTTGCATGTTTTCCCTAATGAGCAGAATCATCTAATTTTTCGATACTTAGTTGTTTTGCAATGCTTACTTTAATATAAACGCGGATTGAAGTAGGTATAATAATAGTATTTTATGCAATGAACATTTAATTATTGTCATTATGACATGAGTATAAATTACGAAACGAGCGAAGCGAAGCCATTAAATGTGAGTTGCACACAATAATATTTCTACGACCTAAAGCAAAAAATTCAAACTTCTGTGCGCAACATCACTTGTTAAGCAAGCATTCCATGGATGAGTGGTAAAGCTTCCGATCCTTGTTGGAAAGTCGCGAGTTCGATTCCCGTCGTTGCCCCGTTTTTTAACCTCATTTGTGTAACAGTGACAGTTGTCAAGATTTACGGAATTTATATTGTTCGTCATTGGCCAAGGTTACGTTCTCCGGAATTTCTATTGGTCGCAAACTTGTATCGTAATGAAAATCTGTATCGATATAACCAACAATTATTTATTCATCAACACAACTATAGTTTCGACTTAGAAATCATCATCAGGATATGTAAGTCGAAACTATAGTTGTGTTTATGACTAAATAATTATTAAATTATACATGGGGAAGGTAACTTTTCGTCAAATATTCAACAACCCCATTTTGAGTCAAAAATGGACATCACTCCAAATTGCGTTGGTCAATTAAATATGTTGAACAATATGAAAAATAACAAATGGTCACGGAAAAATTGTTGGAAATGTCGTAATATCCAACGGTAACTTAATTTTTAACACTAAAAAAGACTAATGATTCCTATACATACCTTCTACATTAATGTCTTGCAGTTTCTTTCCAAAAAATTCTTTGGCGTTCATACTATTTGCAAAAGAAAGATACAGCGTCGTAAATAAAGCAAATATTTGTCAACTTTTGTGGACTAAATTGTAGATAATTCAAAAATAAATTTAAAAACTGTTCCTCTTTCCTTAAAAATTTCATGAAAATATGTGCACAAATAAAGTTGCTAGAATTTGTGCACAAAACCTCTGCAAAGTGAGATTTTACATGCTGTTAAATGGCGCCGGGCGAGTCGGTTAATGAAACTGTAAGTTCAGCCTTAATGTCTAAATTAATCTTAAACACTTCCTATAAATCCATTGTAAGCGTAACCTACTATAATAGTTTAAGGCCCCTACAGATTCTCCGCCTTACCTTGATACTTGCCTGCACAGTTCTAAGTCTCAAGGTAAGAAGAAACGTGTGGATGGCAAATCCGAAGGCTTTTCTTACATGTACAGTTCACACGTTGAGAGCGAAGAAATTCATGTTCTGCTTTCTTTAAAGCTAGAACTAAGCAAATGGCTATTACACAATCATGACTTAGAGTTGACATCACACTGCTACAGTACCCTCAAAACTGAGCAAAAGTATGAACTGAACACGGTACATCTGGATGGGAACAAAGTATTAAGACTTGCTTTGAGACTTAGAACTGTGTAGGCAAATATCAAGGGAGTAAAAACGGACCGTCTGTAGAAGCCTTAAGTCATCCGCAGTATGTGTCATCGATAGACTTAACAATAAATGCCAATAAAAACAAGCAAAACCACATTTAATGTTTAAGCTTCTATTAGTCGCGCCACTATGTGTAACGTTGTTAGTCGCGGTGGGATTGCCAGTCCCATAACAACAACTTTGTTCAATTTTTAATTGTTTCTTTTGTGGATTCGTGGAAACTGTTTATAGTAACTTACTTTAACACTTTCGTAACCGGCGTCCAGTCAACTGGACAGAGAGGTTTTTCGTGGTGAACTGCGTCCAGTATACTTGACGCGTTCTCTAATGCATTTAAATGGTTGTATGTAAATTGTGGGCTGTCCTGAAAGTCTAGGGTGTATCGGTGGGCTGTGGAGAACGTACTGCGTAAAAAATTAGTCCAAAAAGTTTCAGGGTTTAGCTGCCGCCGCCACTTGTTAAATATAAGTGGAAAACGTTTTGAATGTAGGTAACTGTGGTATTTTTATTTGGATGTGCTTTTGGTATGTAGATGTCGTTTGCATTATGGGAATGCTATTAAAATTTAAAAATTTAACAAAAACTACATATACACTAATCTAATATGTAAATAATACAAACCTCAATCCGGAAAAAAAGCCGCTACACTGGGAAAAACTACACCTGAAGGAGCGGTTGCGAAAGTGTTAATGAGGTAGGATAAATGAGAAGTAGGTACATATACACCGTGTCCAAAGTTAAACGTTCATCATTGCTGTCTCCGTTATTATTGAAGCTATAGAGGTATTCACAAAAAATATTTTTTTAATAGAACACCCTGTATATTTTTACACATTTTGAAACAAAATTTAATTTTGAACAAAAAATTGTTCATACATAATAACCCTAAACTTAAAAATAAACAAATAATAAACACTTAAACTTTTAATGTTGTGTTACAATTTGAATATCTGACGTAATCTTTGGACATTTACAGAGCAATAAAACTAAATCTTTGCATGAAACTCCGGGCAAAGTATTCGTAAAAGATCAGTTTGAGATGTCAAAAATGTGCAATGATGTAGGTACAATATTGTTTCCGTTATAATCTCAAAATGATAAACCCTGGGACTGCTAGTCCCATGCGCGACTAACTAAGGGTTAAAGAGTATCAGTTTTTTCGTCATGAGTGGCTACACTGCTCGGATTTTCTTTAGCTGCTTTTGAGTCCAGTTTTGGTTGCGATGTCGCTAGTTCCAATAACTTTTTCGCCCTTTTCATTATAGCTTATAGATCGCTTATAGATTCGAGAAGAGAAAACAAAACTTGTGAGTACCTACAAAATAAATGTTTTTGCATGAAATAGGATTCTCCTAATTTTTTCTGTTAGAAAGTTACGAGGTACGCATTTACTGAGATTAAATGGCGGATTCTCGACTTAGATTTGATGCAGATTCTAAGGCTAAAAACTCCAATACCCCCATTGCCATCCACAGAAAATCTAGATCGTCGACAACACCCCGAAAGGCGAAACAAGGACATTTTCTCATTCAAATTATCTGTGAGAGCAAAAATTTGTTGTTTTTGTACATGTACATGACGTCCATTTTTCGAGTTGGTTGAATTCGGGTAAATTTGACTAATTCTAAACGAAAAAAGTGATGTATAAAAGTGTACCTACTTAAATCTGAAGGTTCAAATTGGCGCTAAAAATCAAATAGATATAGGTGTCTCCGTTATCTTGAAGATTATTAAAAAGTCGATATTCAAATTTTTCCTAATATAAGTTTTTCCTTTGGATTGTGTCAAGTCTATGGAAGATATTTAACATTTCTTTCTATACTATTCTTAAGCACGTTTGGCTCAATTTAATTATTTTAAAGATAATCTAGATCTCCATATCGCCTTTCGAAAAATGGACATCGTGTAAGTATATGAACCTAGTTTCTTATATTTATCTTAGGCGGGAACATAACATGTCATTAGCCGGTGACATTGCCGTGTTGGCGGATTTCAATTTCGCTGTTTGTTTCTGGTTTGGGTTTCCCACCTAATATGACATTACTCTTATATTTTAATATAAGTGATGTTATATGTGACACAAATAGTGCAAAAGTAGGAAATAGTAAATGTAATTTTTCTTACCTTTGGTTGTAACAACGTTACGACAACTTCACGCACACGCTATGCATTCACTAGTGTAAAAATACCCGTGAGCGAAATATTAAGGAATGGATAATGCTTACAAAGCACACTTACGCCTACACAATATCTATAATTAGTTTCTAGTTGCCACTATATGGTGTGTATGAGAAGTTAAAGTAGTTGGCATAAAATCATATCATGACATCTTACACACCATATGAGTTCGCAGTTGCCACTGTATGGTGTGTTTGAGAAGTTAAAGTAGTTGGCATAAAACCATGTAGTGACATTTTACATCCCACCATAATGTATAGGAAAACCGAAAATTGAATTTCTTTTCGCAAGGTACAAATCGTCCCCTTTCCTTTAGCTATTATCTATTTGTTACACTCTGTGTATCGTGAGTATACGAAATGAACAAAATATACTTGTGCCAATTTTCTGATGTATTATTCTAATTTTCCCCAAAACGTATGCAATTTATTATGTATAAATTAGGTATAAACAAATAATTACATACAATATGCATGATACAGTTACATGTAAAGTTTCCGGCCATATGCCAGTCTGTTGACTCTGATAGATGTTATAAAGCAGAATCCTAGGAAAAATTATGAAACTCTGGAACCTCAGGACCATTATCACTGAACAAAAATCCATTAACCCAGACAAGCATGAAATAATTATTCATATGTCGTTACGAAAGGACCAACCAAAGAACCTAACAATATCTTGAAATTTAACAACTAGGCATTGCTTCTTTTGTTTAACACAATGATTTAATGTCCAATTACCATGCGTATTGAAAATTTCTCAACATCTGTATTAATCACCAAACGATTGTAATTATATAGGGTTACTAGTACTACGAAGGCTGGGAATTCGTATTTAAATAAATATTAAACTAATCAAAAATTGAATAAAAACTATATTGTCAAGTTATTCATTCGATTATGAATATTCATGATTCACTTTATAAATTGAATTCTTAAAAGTATTTGGCGTTTTCTTGATAAACAAGTTGAATATTATGTATCATATTAACGTTTAAAAGAGTAAGCTTCTCAATTTCTGGTTTTACACAGAATGTAAAAAAATCTTTTTATTTGGCAATGATACATAAATCAAGATTTGACTGGTTAATTTTTATTTATTTACACGGCTTAATATTTTGGTATTTACGTCATTTTAGATTTTACCAATGTTGTAACTGAAAGATCGTCTCAAAAAACTGGGCGTGTGCTTAGGAATTGATGTGGTCTTTATGTCTAAATTGTATGAATTAAGGAATTAATTTTATTAAAGTATGATGAACATGCCTTGAAATACAGCATTGACAGCGCTCTCTGGGAAAAACATAATGTCTGATATTATGTACTATACTTATTGTATTTACGGGAAAGAAAAGCATTTATTATTATTATTAATATCATTACTATATACATTATTTTGAGGAATGCAAGGTGTGACAACATAGCATTCGTACACACTGCCTAAATTTGAATGATAGTGACAACAAGTAACACTCAATGACAGCTTTTCATTATAATAGTGACGTCTTTTACACTTTGTACACCAAATTCCATTACTGCGACAACGGTTGCCACAACTATTTATCAATGTGGACCACAAAATATGGTGTGTAAAATAAAAATTGTAATACTATACGAACCGCAATGGATGGCGCTACCTACTGTACAAACGAAATTAAAAGTGTCACTTTACGGTCCTGTAGTACAGTTGCCACAAACATTATGGGGCGTGTATGTGTGTGTCTGTGTGTGTAACGATGTAACTTTCGAACCAAAAGTCCTAGTAACTTGAATTTTAGTATGGAGCTGGCTTTTCATATTCCCACGGTTCTATCAAAAGATGGGTTTGATATAAAACCGGAAATGGGTGTATCCGCTATTTTAACAGTTTTCCTTATCTAATTTTGTACGTATGTTAATTATTCGAATTATTTTTATAGTTTTTTATAGAGATAATTTTTATAACCAATTTATTCAAATTAAATTTTTTTCTAACATAACAGTTTATTAGACATTTGATTTATAATTTAAAGTGACTTCCATATATAATCTAGGTTCAAATATTGCCTGCGACAATTTTTTTTTAGAAAAAAATTCTATATCTTGAAGGGAAAGCAACATACTTTAAAAATAATGGTTTTTATTAATTTACTAAAGGGGAAAGCAATATCAAGGTACACAAATATAAGAGTTAGTTGATATGACGACATAAGGTCAATTTGCCATATTTCGGTTATATCTTAATAAAATCGAGAAAAAAAATACATAACAATTATAACATGCTAGGAAGTCAATAGAAACGTGTATATATCACTTCAAAGTGGTTTTATAACAACATATCTTTAAAAAGATATGTAGACATACCTTCATCATTCCTTATAGGAAAGTCGTGTGGTGACTACACCATTTTTTTTGTTTTTGCTTAAAATAATATAATATAAACTTTCAATATTTAGCCAAAATTTAATAACAATATCTAACCGGCTTTCAACTAATAATACGTTTTCTACTTGGATTTTTTAATTACTGTTACTACTATTAGGTATTAAATGACTTTTTCACTTGTCGAATACTCGGCCTAATATAATAAATACTTTGAACGCTTAATTTTATGTGAATTTCTAGTTTTTATTTTGCCATATTAGAGCTTTTTTCGCCCACTACCTAACTATACTAACGAACGAACATTGACGTTTGCGATGTTGGCAGCGCAAAATAGTAATTTACGTAACAAGGGTCAAAAGTAAGGCATAGCATAATAAACGTTAATGCTACGCGAGGCCGCACGGCCGAACGTTGCATGTGAGTGAGTTATGCTATAATACTTTCGACGAGAGTAACGTACATTATTGGTTGTGTTGCTTTTTGTAAAATTACATTCTTTTTTGTAAACACAAAAAAATTACCAGAAATATAATGTTGGTACTACATTTAATACTAAATCTGTCAAATTTAATTTTAACTTTAACATCTTTTTTTTTAATTTTAACTAAACTGGAAGATGACTTTTCCACCTGTCTTATACTTGTTCTAATACAATAATTGACTTTGAACACTTAGTTTTATTTGAACTTCCAGTTTTCATATTGTTACTCTAAAGTTTTTTTACTACACTAACGAACGAATATTGACTGCGATGTTGGCAGTACAAAAATTTTTTTTACCTGTATGTGTTAAGAGAGAATCTAAATTTAAATATGAGAGTAGCAATGAATTTTTTTTCGTAATATATTTAATATTATTTATAGGTTTGTGTTGTGGATTCTGCTAAAAACGTATTCTACGTTAGAAGAAATTAAAGAAACTTACTTACAATAGAAGCAACACGTATTGATTTAAGTTTGTCGTTTATTGTTGCTTTTGTCTAAGTGTCATTTTTAAATAATTTTGATGGTTCATCTTTGGTCTCATTATTAATATCTACAAATACAACAAAAATGAAATAAATTTTATTTTAGCAAAAACTAAATCAACGGAGACTTTGTAAATTTAAAGGTTATGTGTATTTTTTGGGTAGAATTAGTTTACATACAAACTATATCAAACAAAATATATTTATGCACAGATGTATCATAAATTGAGAATTAAACATAAATCTATATGCCGTAAAAGTCTTTTTATAGCTCACGGACTTCTTTATTCTCACGGGCTATAATAAAACGTCAAACAACAATATCATAGATACGTAATAAACTAAATACTTGCAAAATGAAAATTTTTCATTAGAAATCAAAAATTGTACTTTTTATTCAAAATTTCTTGTGGGTAATTTATGTTAACAAAACAATTGGAACAATTAACCATATTAATAATTAGAGATGCACCTACGCAATTAGAATTGTCCATCAAATTAGAATTATTGCTAGTTGCTATGTGATTGAATATCTTGGTAGCTCCTAATTCAGTATTAATAGACAATAAATTATTTTTCCTAATTGAATCTAATACTTTTTTAGCAAAAATAAAACTAATGCTTTCTTAAATGCTCAATTCATTGTTGGATATTACTGCAGTTTGAATTTTTGTTGTTGACAAGCTACGAATGGCATCTTGTATTTGTATTTTTATGTCGTTTCTCGATGTTGGTGGAATTTGATAACCAATATTTTTTAACCGACCCCACAGATAGAAGTCCAAACAGGTTAAGTCTAAGAATTGTGGTGCCCAAGGAAATAGACTTCCTATTAGATCTAAATGTTCTCGCACATTTATTGAAAAATGTACTGGGATTCGTTTAGTTGCCTATTTTGAAGCAATTGAAAAGGCTCATCTTCTTTTTAAAATTGTATGACAATTAAATTTTATATCGAGATATGGTTTTTACTAGCTTATTAAAGGTATCATTTCACTACATTTTTATAAAAAAACAAGTCATATTATTTAATTTTACTGAGAATTTTGCAATTTTCAGTTAATATATCAAAAAACGGACAGTAGCAACATCACTAAAAAATATCATACACATCACAGGTAGATGGGTTTGATAGAGCAATAAATACTTTTTCCAACGAGGCCGAGTTTGTTAAAATCCGTTCAGACGTTTAGGAGTTACAGCTGTTTATTTACAAAAAATATTGATTTACTCCCCACCACTTAATTTTAATAGATACGTCAAGAATTACTAGAATAAAGCTTAGCTTTAAAAAGCATATATTTTTTAGTTGAATTTTAGTAAAAAATTACTTTAAAAATTTTAGATAGCGGTTACACTCGCTGGCGGCTACTTTGAAAACCTAAAAATAATTTTCAAGAATTTTTAACCACTTTAGTCGTATCATTCATTTTTTACCGCAAATTTCTACTAGGAATAGTTTCTGAGATACAGTACTTTGCATTCTTATCTGACCACCCAGTACACGTCTTCCCATCTAGGAAATAATTAGTCCTTAGATATGTTTAAATATGGCCAAAGATTTATATTTTTTTTAAATTAATACGTTTTTACCTTCGTTTTAAAGTCAAGTCAATAGACTATCTTTTAATTCAAGTGATAATATTTTTCAATACTATTTGCTTGTTTTGACCTTTTAATGCTTCTATGTAAGAAAAACCAATTGCATTTAGTCTAGAATATTGTATTTGTTTTGTAGTTTTTTTTTGTAACATAGACTCATAGACTTTACAAGGTCTATCTCTTTTTGTGTGAAAATGTAGATACTTCTGGTGTAGGTCCTTCCGTATTATCAAAATCAACGACATACTTCGTCTTTAACCAACCTTGGTTATTAGATATAAATCAATCTTTCTTTCTTGATGCTGCAGTAAATTTTGATTTAAATGAAGACAATAATGTTTTTTGTATATTAACTTTGACGCAAGCAAAATACATTTCGGTTATATTGCAATTATTATTTTAAAAAAATTCAGCAATTGATATATGATTTCCATGTGTTAGAAACTAACCGTAACTAAGGAGTTTTTTTTTTAAATTAACATTATGAATCGAGTATACTTTTCTCCACTTAAATGTGTACTTACCAAATAAGCTAATGTGTGCAACGATAGAGAATACGCGTCAGCCGCTCGAACGGGAAAATGAAACAAATTCGATTGAGTGACAATTTATTTTATTTTTGAATATAATAAAAGAAAAGAAAGAAAAATGAAAAAGACTAAAACAAAACTATTTATATTTTAATATAATTAGCGACGCCATCAGCCGGACGGATTTACGTTGTTTCCGGGTCTCTGAAACAATTAAACAAAATCTCAGGCGGTGAGCCACGCGAAAAGAAATACTAAAGGAGAAAAATGGCACACTCAGCGCATTATGACAATTAATTGACAATTTGGTTGGCACACGGTTCAGACCGATTTGTTGTTGATAACACTAAGCACAACAATTATATGGTGGCGCTAAACTCAGATTAATTAGTTGATCACACTAAGCACAACTAATTATATAGTGGCGTTAAGCTCAGATTAATTAGTTTATCACACGAAGCACAACTAATTATATAATGGCGCTAAGCTCAGATTAATTAGTTGATCACACTAAGCACAACTAATTATATAATGGCGCTAAGCTCAGATTAATTAGTTGATCACACTAAGCACAACTAATTATAAAAATAAGGTTGACTGTCATATCAATTTACCCCAAGTATTAATTTCATGCGACTCACCCCTTTCTGTATAAATTTTGTTTCTTTTTTTTTCTCGCACTAAAACAAATCTAATTACACTAATAACCAACTTAAGCACGCAGAGTGACGCTGCTTCAACAGTCGGCTTTGCGTCCCTCCGTCTCACCACTTAAGACAAGGGGATCCTCAACTACACTCGCTAAACGTCACCTCGTGACGTATAGTACTTCCCCTATTTAAAACTTTAAGGGTCTCTCCTCTCTCTCTAACAGTATACGTTTTATTTTATTTATTTTTTTTACCTTAAAATATTATTTACCTAACACATGTTCAATATATGCCATACACAAATCGTTTATTTTAATTCTTATCACGTTTAAATTATATTACACACAGTAATACTAATGGTAATTTGTTGTTTATGTAATTTGCATTTCTTTATATACGTTTTGAAATAACAAATATAAAAAGAAACAAGTTCCAAATATGCAAAATATAAAAAAATAAAAAAGATAAACTAATTGGGGATGTTATTGAGGCTAACACCTTACCTTAATATATACTACAAAACAAGATGTTGATAACGTGTATTTTTGCTCAATGTACCTATTATTTTCTTTATTTTGAAAATTATTTTTAATTAATTGTATAGCTATAATTGTTAAACTATATTATTAAAACTACCCGATAAAGTCTAAGGGTACTTTCCCTTTCTCCTGAACTCTTAGATACGCTACGCTACTGTTTACTCTAGATATGCTATTAGAAGATTTGCATGCTAACATTAAGTTCAAAAACAACAAAAATTGCACTACAATTAGTAAAAACCTTGATTTCAAAAAATTTCAGATGCTATTGCACAACCCATCCGAAATGCCGTTAATGGAAGATTTTGGATTTTTGCTTCCGACTGGTTATGAATTGCGCATTGTTTTTAAGCCTGTAATTAATGACGCATCACCGAACGTAAAACCGATATCGCTAAGCAAAAGACTGTGTTACTTTAACAATGAAAGAGATTTAAAATTTTACAGGTAATGTCGTATTTCAGCTATACTTTATTTAATAAATAACAATATTAACAACTTTTAGTACTTACTCAAGACCAAAATGCAAAATGGAATGTTTAATTAATAAAACCATAGAAATATGCGGCTGTGTACCATACCACTACCCTAGTATATATTTACATAATTGTACGTATAAATGTTAATGTAATTAAATTTTAGAAAACAATGAAACTCGTATATGTCATCAAGTTAATGATCCTTGCTCTGTCAGCGTGAAAGGTAAGTTTTGTTCATGAAATAATCTTTTCCGTCGATCATTTGTTAATACTTATATTAACGTATAATAATGTATTAGAAATAGACCATGTATAGGGGTTATTTTGAAGCAATGAATGAATAAAGTCAACGAATTTCTATTACTATACGATTTTTCTAACCAATTGTTTATCAGATGCGTCAATGCAAAGTTATTCTGTTGTAATTTACAGTAAAAAAAACAATAATTGTTGTAACACTCCTACGTTACTAGAGCTTATCTAGGAGTTCATTTACTGGGTCAGTTAATATTTCATCGCTAAATTATACTTAAATTTACAAATAAGTACAATTTCTTTATGAACAGAATTTAATATCGTATTACCATGGATCAATACTTAAATTATCAGATATCCTTTCCAATAGAGACAAGTCAAATCCAGCAGACATTGCGTCTAGAGGTACGATGTCTCAAACCAATTTTACGTTGTAGTGGCAAAAACCTACATAGTTATCATGAAAGCCAAGCTCATGGTCAACTACTTATATTTTAGTTACACCAACTCGAAGTAAAGGAGAATCAAAATATTTGTCTGTATGTTTGAGTGCTAGTAAAGTCTCAGTTGATATTTTTTGTCATATTTTTTCTTGATAAATCTTAATATCATTAGTGTCAAAAATCTTGCGTATCTTTCCAAAACAATAGTTTACAAAAGAAATTGTTAATATTAAACAAGGCCGGATATGTTCTAAACCTATTCAACGTTTAAAATCCTTTATAGATAATTTTGACCTTATACGTATCAGTGGTAGGTAACTATACTCTACCTCGTCGTATGATAAGAAACATCTTATTTTACTTCTCAAAAGACATCGTTTGGTAACATTATTAGTAGACTACTATGATCAAGAGTTTTCTCAAAAACCAAGTCGCTTTTCTGTGTAGAATTGTATCTTATCCGTCAAACCCAGATTGATCGTTCATTTAATGGGAAATCTGCCATCTTTCAAGATTTCACCTTTACCTTCATTTGTTCATTTAGGAATGGATAATGCGGGTCTATTTACAATTACATCTACACTTAGAAAGACTCCGGTTTTAAAACATTATTTATGCATTTTTATATGTGTCGGGCCCAAATGTCAAATTTTATTTTGCAAAGCTTGTTTTAATTTAATTTAATTTAAATTTTATAAAAGTAAGTTATTTTAGAGTATATTCATCTAGATAGCGTATCCCAACTCTGATTAACAAAAATCAGAGGCTGATTTTCATGCTACTAGGTTCTCGATAGATATGTTTATAAAAAATAATATTGCGCTTATTGATATTGATTTTAATTAGTCTTTTTTGTGAGTATTACTATTAATGTTTAATTTTTGTATAATATAAATCTGACTTTTTGTTGACAGAATCAATGGATCAAATAGAATCAGAAACTGACGACGGGTAAAAATTTTAATTTAAAATACAGTATAAAAATACACTGTTGTAGAGAACTTTGCGATTGTTTACCTTCATGTTACCAATTAGAATATGAAAAATCAATCTCATACGGACAACTAGCAAACAAATCTAGATCGCCTGATGAATATCTTTACGATAAAACTATGGATTACATTAAGTAAATCAAATATTGCATTTTAAAACATACTAAAACAATTAGTTTACAGACACAATATTATTATAGCTGACGTGTATTTTGAAATAACGGAATTTAGCAGATTTACCAAAAACGAACTTTACGGAACTTTAGATATTATGGGTAAATTTTGCATAGATTTATATAATTAATTTAACCTCAAATATTTTCAGCTGGCGTAGGTGGATTATTGGGTTTGTTTTTAGGATTCAGCATGTTAAGTATTGTAGAACTAGTTTATTATTTTACATTAAAATTGTTTTGTAATTTTTTGAGGGCTCGAAACAAAGAAAAAGCTATTATTAAAAAAGTTATACCAGTTTTACCTTTAGAAAAATTGGTTAAAGTTAAAAATTAACTTTTTACCTGAATATTAATTTAAATGTATTGTATTGCTTTATGTCAAATGTTATTAGGTAGTAGTACATGTCGTTTTTAATGTAACACAATTAATTCATCAATAAATGCATACATTAATTTTATTTTTAATTAAATCAAAACCTTAATTTAATTAGTTGTGCAATTGTCCGTACTTCAAAGTCTCTTGTCAGAAACTTTATTTGAACTCATTGGTACTCAATTATTTATTATTGTTTTTAAAATATATCTGTTTTCCTTGTTCTTGTTATCTCAAACTAAGTTCTAAATAGTCAACTAACTGCAAATGTAAACTTAGAAGTTTTCCTCTTAATTTTTGCAAAAAACATGTGACACGGGACTTTTTTAGGGTTTTAGTATTTTTAGAGCAATTATCAAGTTATCAAATTATAGCTGCATTAACAAAACAATACTTTTTTTTAAAATGATAGTAAGTCATTTGTAAAGAACAAAATAATGAAACGTTCTCAGTGTTATTGTCAATTTCGAGATAATGACCGAAAGATGTTGAACATTCTAGACACAGATAACAGAAATATATAAAAAGTATTCTAAAGAAGCCGAGGTTAGTTTTTCGAAGTCGAAAGTTAAAAACATTGTCGGTTTAAATAAATAAGTAATTAACGTGTGTGCTAAGAATAATCCAGTGTCCGTGCTAGTGAAACATAAATACGTCGCGTATGTATTGTTAACATAAACCATGATCAGTTTTAGAAACACTAAAGTGCGGACCTAGTTATAGTAATACTTAAATTAATGTAAGTATTTCTCTTAAATACTGTTGTATTTAATTAGGTACGTGTAGTTTCCATCGTACAAATATTTATTTAGAAATATATAAACTTTAAATTTTATTACTCTGGTGATACAGGTGTGCGGTATCGAAACCCTTTGTTAAAACGTTGATATCGTGTAAATTAGCAACTGTATAGTTTGGGCTTGGCGTGTGTTGTTTATAGCTTGTAATTATAGTTGTTCCAGTTCGTTAAAGTAGTGAAAGTTTTTAAAACTCTGTTATGTTAAAATGTCACAGTGACATTTACTACTCTAAAGATGCAAGCTGCAATGTCTTGCGAAACGTCAGTTTGTTTGTGTTCACGAACGACAATACGGCAAAGGCCAAGTTCTACTTCTTGTTTTGGCTCTCAAGAAGAGACTAGGAAGTTGAAAGTCGCTTATAATCATAAACTTGTAATATAACAATAAAGATCGTTTTTAAAAATTGTTTTTAATAATTTTACCTAAAACTATTTTCCTAAAAGTTTCGATAACGTTTATTTAGTTAATTAATTAATTGAAACAATATACTGGGGCTCCGCCAAGCTAACTTTATTTTGTAAACGCTCCAGGCCAAAAAAAGTTTGAGAAATGCTGCCTTATGTTAAAATACAGTTTTCATGTTTAAAACAATGCAAAATACTAAAATTTCAGATTTTAAAGTTAGCTATAAAAGTTGTGTCGCCTAGTGTAATGCTCGACCATGATATTTTTAATAATTCTCCTGCAAGTTTTGTTTGAGATAAAGTTTATTATTATTACATTTTTTAACGGGAGGTTTACTTGGATTTTTTCGAAAAAATCGATTTCTTTTTTTTTTCATAATATGTAAGCTACATATGTCTAGAATTTTTGTGTGAAAGGAGTTTTCGATCCGATACATATTTATGTAACTAAAGCGTCTTGAACGCACCTACTGCACGCGCGCTGAATGACGCTCAAGTCAGTTCACCGCGCGGACCAAATTGAAGGCAGCGTATTTATTTAAAACGTGCAGTTTACCAAAGTATAAATAAACGAATATGATTTGGTAATAGTAAAAGAAATTTACGATAACGGTAAACGATAAATTTTTAAAAATTTTCAATTTATTGATTTAAATAGTTATTCTTTGTTTTACAACTGAACCAAAATTAATACTTGTATAAAAACGTAATAAATGTCATATAACTCTCAATAAGGGGTGTCGTAAACTATGCCCAGATAAAATATACATAATAGAAATAACCGCCTTTATTAGACCCCTGTTTATGAATTTGTCTAAGAATAACATTTGGAAAACACTATATTTTATTCTTCAAAAAAACTAATTTTATAGTTTACGAGACCGATGTAAATAATATCAATAAAACCTTTTTTTTCTCATGTTTTATATGGTTATTTTCTTAATCGAGCGTGCACATTTTTATTACAATTACAAAGTAAAACCGACGAGAACTTGCGTTGCTAACGTTTTTCGCAGTCATATTTTCTCATTTCAATAAAATGCCGAAAACGAGACCTGCACTTTCTCAGGGTCGGAAAAAACATTTCGAAGGAAATCAATTTACGGCTAAAAAAGACCAATAAGTTGAAAATCTGTTTTAAATTATAATGAACAAACATTCTTTGGTTGGCCATATTGGATCCGCCATTTTCAATTTTGCAAAATTGATTTAAGATTTATATTCAACAACCCCGAAAACGTATAGCAACTAAGATTTGTCATGCAAACGAGAATATAATCCCAAGCTAAACTTTACCACAACTTTAAACGTGTTTTTCTCGAAACTACATTTTTTACTCCAACTTTGAGCATAGGGCTTGAACAATTCATTTGATTTACATTCTGCAAAGTATGCCTTAAAAGATATACTTTTTTGTATGACTTATACCTAAAATGAAGAAAAAAAGTGTTAATCAATATTTTTTAAGTGAGTTTAAAGTTAAAAAAAAGAGGTAAAAAACTAACTTTTATGTTCTAGTGTCCATATTTTTGTTAATTTTGGTCAAACTTCATTCTAGTTAGGTATAAGTCATAAAGAATTTAATACCAAAAAATATTTTTGATTTCGTTTCACCACCAGAGGATGAGGACTCGAAGTTGTGGATCAATTTTGTGTCAATAGCAGTCCATGCAAACCGCCATTCTAAAACACCATTTTGTTTTTAAATTTTCAAAAAAACATCATTTATTGCTAAATTCTTGACGAATATAATGATCAAAATCAGAAGTTTGTAAGTATTTTTACTCTGGCACAAATAAACGTCAAAGTTTGCTTACTTTTCAATCAAATACAAGTAAACCTCCCCTTAATAAAATTAAATAACACTAAATCTCTACATCATTCAAAAAAGGATAAAACGTTATCAAATAACAGTCATGTTCCGAAACAACCAATATATTGACAATTATCGAAAAGTTAAAAAAATTTGTTTGCCGGCATATTTTTTCTCAAACCAGAAGATCAAATAAGCGTTATTTGTTTTCTCTATCTATTATAGTTATTGAGTTCTTTATAAGAACTATTAGAATTGACCCATCCTATACAAGTATAATTACATTTAAAGCTGATGATTCTGACTTTTAATTTCAATTTCTACATTTCTGATAGCATATCTCTATGTTTTTTTGTTTTACATGGATTTTTAAATGAAATCATTTTAATATACTTCCATTTTCAGTTTTTGTATACTGCACGTTTCGATAAAAAATTGTTGTTATACAAAAGTTATTTCGGTTAAAAATCTTGCATTATATAAAACATTCAATACAAATTTTACAAACTATTCTTTTGATTATTTTAAAAGATAAAACTTTGTTTATATTATAATAACAATAAATATATTATACAAAAAATAATTAAGAATATGCTAGTAATAAAAAAAAATTTAATCTTTAATTTGATTCTATTTTATATTAAGAAAAAAAGTTACACCAAAATGAATAAATAATTACATATTTGTCAAAACGATTAACAATATTTAAAATGAAATTACAGTATTCTAACCATTACATTAAACGATTTTTCTTGTCAAAATTAAATCAATACAATTACAAAGAATACACACGAACAACTATGCTTACACCGTATAATTGCTATAGAAATTAAAGAAAATAAATCAAAGTATATAACATAAATACATTTTTAAAAAGGTGATAATGATTTGTTTTGATAATGCATTTAGAATAACAATTTTTTTTAATAAAAATGTTTTATTTTCATTTGTTGCTGTTTATATAATATTTCTAAATTACTAGCACTAAAAGTGTATATTTTTACTTGTTTTTAGTTATGTTTGAACTGAATATAAGAATGATAGTAACTACACTAGACAGCTTATAAGGTTTGTGCATATATATATTTTATCTATTGCTTGTTGGATCACTTTAAGTAAAATTATGTATTTCAATTTTTCAGTTTGTATGTAATTTTGTTTTTGACGAAAGTTATTTTTTTCTAGTTTACGAATAATATTTGATCTTATGATAACACTAAGATTACAGAATAACATTATATTCAAAAAATAAAATGTGTTTAGCGCAAGCGTGGAATTTTAAAAGTTATTTCATTATTCAAAAAATGACTGAATCGTCCTTTTACAGTCTTCATTTTACAACTCACTCTAAAATCCTCTTTTTACAGTTTCCTTTTTTCTGCTCAAATAGTGTGTACATAAGCATAAACAAAATACATAATTCTCAACCTAACAAAATTACAATTCTTAATAAATAGAGAAAACTAGTATTAACTAACTAGCCAAAGTTTCACCTGGACTCACATCACCTAACTATGGTATCTGAGTCAGTTGATACTCTTCAACATCACACACCACATATCTATCATTAGAAAGAACCTGTTTAATCCTAAAAGCCCTTAAATTTAGAAACTAACTTTTTTACTGACATCAGGGGTGCTGTCTATATTTTGAATCATCACACTATCACCTTCTTTAGAATTTGTTGGCATTTTGTGCCGGGTATTATACTGCTGTTCATTATACAATTAAGATCCGAATATTTTGAGAAGCTTGTTAGTGTATCTCGACTAAATTTCTGTCATCAATACTAAAATTATCTAAGATTTCTCTCGTAGAATCTCTACTCTAACTAATTCCAAATAATAACATGGAGGGAGTACTTCCAGTAGAACGACAAATAGTGTTGTTAATTGAAAATTCGAGTAATGCTAAAACTTCGTCCCATTTGGAAGTATCATCAACAAACTTGAATATCATCGGAGTTAAAACAGGATTAACTCTTTTATATTGACCATTCGATTAAGGGGTTCCGACTGCAACTAAAATATGCTCAATTAAAAATACAAACAATCTTTAAAATTGGTAGAAGTAAAGCAAGTTCTTAGATCAGATATCAGTATCTTAGGTCTACTATAAATTCGGAATAGGTTTTAACATGTTTAATTACTTTATTAGTACCGGCGCTTTTGCAAGGATAAATAGAAACAAATTTAGTAAAAGCGTCAATAACATTTAGAACATGTCCATAGCACTTATTAGTTTTTCTCAAAAGCTCAAAGTGAATAATATGAATCACAATGGAACGGAAGCTTTCCTTGAGATATGATGCAAGAAACCTTTAGATCTACCTCTAACTAGAAAAAAAATTCAATACATTTTAGACAGTTATAAATGTGCAACTTAATTTTTTCCGTCATTTTGGGAAACTAATAAATTTGTCGAATTTGTTCAGCTACCTTGTTAACACCTAAATATCTCAAATCATCATGATTGGATATAATAACCGCCAATTCTATTAAAGAAGGAACGTAAAACAAAAGTTTATCCTTGTCTTTTCTATAGAGAAGACGTGTTGCAATTCAAAATACGCATTTTCCTGAAGTTCTAGATTGTTCCAAAGTTTGGTAATCAAATAATCGAAGCTTTGACGGTTGGAGAGCATTTGCTCAAAAGTGTTAGCTTCTAACACTAGAATGCCATGGGATCTACTTAAGGCATCGACATGAGACATTTGTCGCCCACCACAATGTTAAATAATCTCAAAATCATGCTGCTAAACAAACATTGCCTATCTGGTAATCCGATGATTCATTTGTTGCTTACTTAACGTCAAACAGAAGCTATCACAGTCTGTTATAATCTTAAACTTAAGACCATATAGATAAGAATAAAACCACTGAATTGAGTAAATTACACTTAAGCATTCAAGTTTAAAACTGTGGTATTTAGATTTTGTGGCGGTAGTTCTCTTGCTGAAGTATGAAACTGGCTTATATCCACTATCAGTTTGCGTATGTAGTAAAATAGAACCAAAACCAAAAGAACTAATATCTAATAAAGCTCATTTCTTTAAAGTCTCAAATGCATCTAGTTCATCCTCCAAAAAGTAAAAATCCGAACTTTATTTGAAGACATCGTATAAAGGTTTTGCTATCAGGAAAAACTGATTAACGAAACGCCGGAAATAACTAGAAAGTCCAAAGAAACGGTGAACTTTCTGGTTGTTTCGGATAAAAGGATAATTAAGAACATTTTGAACGTTATTAAAACCAGATCTAATATCATTGCAATCCTCAATGTATCCCAAGTAGGATATTTGTTCATATAAGAAAAAATATTTATTCAAAATAAGTTGGTTTTACTGGACAACCTGAAGTGTTTGTTCGATATAAAACCACGCTCCAGTAAAACTAGGTAAACCATAGTGCCGTCAGGCATTACATAGAACTTTATACTTATTAATATATTATTAACAGTAATAATTACTTCACAATGCCCTATTACATTTCACTTTGACCTATTAATTTTTAAAAATGTGTCAGAGAAATCACAACTATTAATAGTCAAAATAGAGGTTACAAACTGGTTCCTAATTAAACTTATAGGTAAACCAGAGTCTAAAGCAGTTACAATATTCTTAAAATTAAAGTTATCTAAGTTATACTGGAATGAAAAATATACAAAATAGGCAGGAATTCCTTGTATTACATTTGTAGACTGCCATTTCAACTATCGCAGTTGCACCAGGACTCCTATTGTTAGGACAATCTTGGTACTTATGATTTATGGAACCACATCTGAAGCACGACGCTTTTGTACGCTTAGGTTTATCGCAATTGCCAGCATGATGGCACTGCAATTAAAACATCAAATTTGCTTTTTCAATCTATGTGATACACCGCTGGATTAGCTTGCATTTGGACGGACTACTGGTGGTTTTTCTGTTTTTGCTGTACCTGCAACGTTTAGGTGGTGTAATTGAAGACATAACACGCAGCAATTCTAATTACGTCCGAAACTCCTGCATACCTGTTAGAGATTGTAGATAGGATTGACAAATCTTTCGATTACATAATCAATTATGTCGTTTTTTTTTGAAGCCAGCTTTGTTACCTAATGCAACCTTATCTTGAAAATACACTACAAATTTTTTTCTTCAAATTGGCGCATTGATGTCATTTTATCGCACTTAGTGATAAACATCTTACAAATTTCCTTCTTATACAAACATTTTCTTTCTTCAAATGATATCATTTTTTCATCGCACCTCTTTTTAAAAAGTTCTCTGCGTCATCGGACTCACACGTAACTCGTAACTTCAGGTTGTTACGCCAGAAGGTCCTTATTACTAAAGTTGCTACGCTGCACAGCTGCTGACGAAGACCTACTAAAAGTAGCTTCTCGTTGCAGTAACAGAGCTCTTACTTTTTATGATATTAAATCATGAAGGTTAAATAGTTCAACGAAAGGATGTACCTCGGCATCTGAAAGATTCGTATCACTAGATTTGTTAGTCATTATATAGCATTCTTCAATAAACTTAAGATTTGCCTTTTATAAATTTACATTCTTTTTTGAAAAAATTATAAAAATCAACAGAAATATAATGTTGGTACTACATTTATTACTAAATCTGTCAAATTTGACATTAACTTTAACATCGTTTTTCTTCAATTTTAACTGAATTTCAAGATTTTTAAAATGATTTTTCCACCTGTCGCATACTCGTTCTTATACATTAATTGACTTTGAACACTTAATTTTATGCGGATTCCTAGTTTTCATTTTGCCACCCTGGAGCTTTCTTCTTGCATTTAAGTCAAAATTTAAGCGAAATCACTACAAGTGAGACGTTTTAACCACAAAAAGTAAAAAAAGAAGTGAGGGAAGATTAAAAAAAAGAAAGGAATGAATAATAGAGAGAGAGAGAGAGGACGAGAAAAAGGACAGACTACAAATATTTGGAAAGGGAAGAAAACAATAAGATCACCTAACATTACAAAGATAACGGAAGAAATCGAAGGAAGCAGCTCAATAACAGAAAGCGAAAGGGGAAAAGAAATGGAGAAACTAAATGAATTAATGAGAGAGATGATAAAACAGATGGAAGAAAACATGCAAGGAATAAAGCAAGAAATCAACGAAATAAAACAAAAAATATGAGAAAAAGAAAAGAAGTGGAAGAAAGAAAAGTTAAACTAGTGGCAAGAATAGAAAAACTAGAGAAAAAACAAAAGATAAGGAAAGATGGAAAAGGAAGAATAATATTGTAATAAAGAGTGAAGAAGTAAACAACTAAAAAAAGATTTAATAGTGATGCTGGAAGAAAAATTAGATGTGAAAGTAAAAATGAAAAAAGTGACAGTGATCAATAGAGAAAGAAAATGAGAGAGTGGTGGATGAAATGGGGCGATGGAAAGAAAAGCAGAAGGTGATGGCGGAGAAGACGAAATTAAGGACCACAAGAATTTATATAAATCACGATTTTGTAATGACAAATAAAGAGGCTAGAGAAAAGGTGAAGACATTTAAGGGGGGAGAAAAAGTGGAGTCAGACGACCAACCACTGGAATTGACAATAGAAGGAAGAGTAAAATAAGAGAGAGAAGCAGATGAAGAGTACACAACAAAAAAATGTTAACAGAAGAGGGTATAAAAAGATACAAAAAAGAATTAAAAATGGTATGAGTAGGGAAGGGATTATAAGAAAGTGTGGAGGAAATGAGAGAGATGATAAAGAAAGCAACAGAGAAAGTCAGGTTAAGAAAAATAGTAGGATAGAGAATACAAGGAAGCAAAAAAATGACAAGATCATTAAGACAGAGGAAAAAAAAAGAAAGAAAAAGAATACAAAGAAGCAGTACAATTATACAAGAAACATGCTTGAGCAAGAATGAAGAAAACAAAAAGAAACAAGAAGAATAGATCAAATGAATAATAAAAACCAAAGAAGATGTATAGAAGTACCTAAACAAAGAAAGAGAAAATGGACGACCAAAGGAGTACAAATAAAAGAATGTTAGAGATATTTTAGAAACAAAGACAAAGAAAAGGAGCAGTAGTAATACTGGAATAAAAAGATAAAGATAGAATAAACAAAGACGAAGTAATAGAGGCAACAAAGAAGGTTAAAAAAGGGAAGGCGGCAGAAAAAAATGGGATACAAGGCGAAAAGTAGGTATACGGAGGAGAAAATGTAGCAAAAAGGACGACGGAAATAGTAAATCAAATTTGGAAAGAGGAAGGATTCCTGGAGAAATGGAGAAAATGAATAATATGCCCGATACAAAAAGAATTACAGAGGGGGACATTATTAAGCACGGCATACAAATTATATGCGACAGTGTGCTACAAGAAAGGTTACAGAAGGAAATAGAAAAAAGAAGCTTGGTACCAGACAACATATATACACTGGCGAATAAAAAGCTAGACAAAAATGAGGGAAAATGGTGGCACTGTTCGTAGATTTAAAAGCCGCTTTTGACAGAGAGATCAGAGAAAAACTGTGGGAATATATGAGGAGAAAAAAATAAATAAAAGATGAATAGAAGGAATGGAAAAAATTTACGAAGAAACGAGGCGCAGGGATTTGGAGGAGACAGTAAGAAGACAACAGATAGAAAGGATAGTAGTAGGAAAAGTGAAAGTGTGGTCTTTGGCTTATGCGGATGACATAGTGTTGGTAACTAGAGAGGAAAAGAAAATGAAAGAGATGATAAAAACGCTGGAAAAATACATTAAAAAAAAGAAGTGGAAGTAAATACGGAGAAAACAAAGATAATGGTATTTAGAAAAGGAATGAGAAAAAGAAAAAAAGAAGAGTGGAAATGGAAAGAGGAGGAAGTGCAGCAAGTGAAAGAATTCACATATCTGGGTTACAGGGTGAAGCAGGATAATAAGGAGGGAGAACACATAAAGGCAAGAGTGAGAAAAGGAAACAGGTTATCAGGACAAGTGTGGGGTGTGGGGGAAGTTTGTTTGAGGTGGACATAAGAAAGAAGGCTGCTGTTTGAGAAACTAATAAAAAGTGTGGTGATATATGGGGCGGGTATATGGGGGTGAACGGAGTATAAAGAGGTAGAAGGGATACAAGAAAAATACTGGATGTGGGTATTAGGGCTAGACAAAGAAACACCGGGGTATATTATAAGAGAGGAAGTGCAGGTAGAAAAAATAAGAGTAGGTAAAGACAGGAAAAAAAGCTATAAAATACAAGGAAGAACTGAAGGAAAGAACAGAATGAAAATATTACAGGAATGTTGAAAAGAGATAAATGGAGGAAAAGTGAAGTACGGACAGAATGGCAGAGAAGAATATTATAAAAGAAACGGGTATGCGAGAGAAGAAGTAGAGAGATTAAGAAAAAAGGGAGTAGGTGTAAGAGAGGTAATAATAAGCAGAGATAGGAACATAGAAGAACAGGAAAGATTGACAAGCATAAAAGAAGGCAGATATAATGTAAATTATAAGAATATCAAGAGTGCCAGAATATCTAAAGGTTAAAGGGAATAAAAGCCACAAAAAGAAAAAAACGATAGCAAGATTCAGGTGTGGGAACAAAGAGTTAAGAAATAAATACTGGAAAAAAGAGAAAGAAAAGATATGCAGACTATGTAGAGAAGAGACGGAGGACCTTAAACAGATGAGAAACGAATGCAGAGAGTTAAGTGAAGAGATTAAGAAAATAGAGGAAATTTTAGAAGAAAACGGAAAGGAGCGGAATGGATGGAAGAAGTATGAAGAAGGAGGAAACAGCTAAAAGGAGAGGAGGAAAAATGAACTGTACTAAATGTAAATAGAATATAATGTAATGTAAAAAAAAGAAGGTAAAATAGTAAATAGGGGAAACATAAATCACTTTGTAAACTAATTAAGTAAACAATTAAATTTAAACTACATACAATAAGACACAAGGTCTTAAACTGCTAGACGAAACAATTACAATATTTCTAATTTTTTTTTATGAAACACATAAAAAGAGAGGCATTGTCGGAATATCATCGGTAACAACAAACTCGCTATTATAACAGGAACCAGAAAAGTTCCCGTTTACGCCAACGCTTTCCGAAAAGGGACAACTCGGCACCGCCGATTCGGCGCCGCCAACTCGGCGCTGAACATTTCAGCCTCAGGACAACTCGGCGCCAGGACATCTTGGCGCCAGCCAATTCGACGCCGGCCAGCTTGGCACCAATGTAATGCGAATTTGTCTTAGATAACGTTATAATAAAGAAAAAAATGGAAACTAACAATTAACCTTGAGGAGCTCTTATCCACCCATTTTCGCAATATTCATTATTTACTGTTTGTTAATTTAATTACATATTTACAAAATGTATGACTATTGGTGTAGATTATGTAATTGCTGAGAATTTTTAAACAAATGTTTAGGCAATGTGTTTATGTAAATAATAATGCATCTTCGATATATGTACAACCTTTGAAGCATCTAAAAATACAATGTAATAAACGGAAAGTTTGGTAATATTTTTTATTTTGAAGAATTGAATTTTTCGTGGTTATCTTACATTGTTTAATACAGCCATACAGGCTTAAACATTTGTTTAAAATATTGCGAAAATGGGTGGATAAGAGCTCCTCAAGGGTTATTGTTAGTTTCCATTTTTTCCTTTATTATAACGTTATCTAAGACGAATTCGCATTACGTTGGTGCCAATAAGCTGGCCGGCGTGGAATTGGCTGGCGCCAACATGTCCTGGCGCCGAGTTGTCCTGAGGCCGAAATGATCAGCGCCGAGTTGGCGGCGCCGAATCGGCGGTGCCGAGTTGTACCAGACGCATCGCTTTCTAAATAAATTTACGACATTCCATTAAAGATTGATCAAAGTTTAAAACATGTTTATAATAAAGATAGCAGTACAGAGTGCATGTCGTAAATAAATTCAGAAACTTATGGCGTGAACGCGAACTTTCGCGGTTCTTATTATATGTATTATTCAAAAAAATGTCTTTTTTTAATAGTGTGTCCAATACGTTAATATACGAAAATCTTCCAAAAAAGTTAGAGAAATCTTCACATTCTCAGACATTTATCTCTGTACTGGATTATTGCTTAATGAGATTTTTTAAATAGTATTAGACAGTGGCTTGTACAGTAAAGTACTCAGAAAGCTTATGACTGGCTATATTAACTATTTTCAATAGTGTGTAATTTTTCCGATTTAGCAAATGCAAGTAAATGTTTTAAAGTTAAACGCCACAAACGTTTCTTTTAACAATAAGAAAGTATTGCAAACTATTAAAAAACCTTAAAAAAGAAATAAGAAACGAATACTAGCGTAAGGAAAAATTAAAGAATTGGTCAAAGCTGTGTAGCAAAAAAAAATATTTAATCTATATTTTGGTTTTACAATAAGTGTCGTGTCGTTAGTGGAAAATAATTCTCTTTAAGATTTGTTTGTTTTTTAAGGTATTATCTCAAATTTTGTTCAAATGTTTTTTTCACTTTTCTTGTTAACTTTATGTCTTTATCGGGATTCGAGACTAGTAACTATCCTAACCAAACTTCACAGTTTACCCAATTTGCACAACACACACAAGGTAAAATTAAAACAACTTTTTTCAATTACCTGTATAAATCAGGTTTAATAAAGCACTCAATTCTAATTAAAATTTTTAATCTATGCAGTTAATAAAATTAAACAAATCAATAAACGCAATTATAAAAAAAAACGTTTTGTTTAACAAGCTTAATCAATTAAGCTTTTGTTCAACATATAATGCTTTACGCGAACATCAAAAAAATGGTCATTAAGAAATAAACTTAAGCATTAACTCCATTAATTATTGATAGTTTGAAAAGAAGATTACCGATGAGCGATTATGATAAAATGCTTGTAGAAATACACACGCAACGGCATTGCTTTTATGGCACACAACACTTGCATGTAACATTCTCACAATCAGTTAAAACTTCTAGATAGTCAGTCACTGAAGTACAATTACATACGTTAAATACAAATTATAATTTTATAGCAGCAAACAAAAGAAAATGACGTTATTTCCTAAGGAATTTCAATTAGATAGGTTAAAAAATAAAAAACCTTTAGAATCGGAAGAACACTCAAATAGTAATCAAAAGCATTCAATTTTTAAGTCGTTTATGAACATGTTTAGAATATCAGATAGTAACGTTCGATCTAGAAAAACTGTTAAAACTCCATGCATTGATTCGTACAATACGCAGCAATTAAAAACTGGACCCATCACATTTACGACAGTAGAGAAGAATCGAAAAGTGAACAAACCGTCAAACAAAAACCAAAACAAGTGCGTTATAATTTTTAATGACTTCACTAACGTTTTATATAACTTTTATCTTAGTAGTACGTTAAAAACGTTGATTAGGTACGTCGAAGAGTATTTTATAAATTCAACTTTACACGGTCTGCACTATGTTGGCGACACTGCCATTTCGTTTGGAGAAAGGTAACACATAAGCATTATAATTGTCATCATAACAACTCACTGTTTTAGATTGTTTTGGTTAATAGCTTTTTTGATTGCAATTTCTAGTGCAGCATATTTTATTTCTAATATTTACACAAAATATGATCGCAGTCCAATTATAATAAGCTTAAATCCAAAACCAACACCTATAAGTGTATTGCCATTTCCCGCAATTACTATTTGCAGTATGAATCAAGCAAAGAAACAAGAAGCGTTTTCAATAATAGAATCCGGGTAAGTTTATATCAACGGAAATCAACTGCTTTTAATTTTGTTGTTATAGAACTGAAGTAGAGAAGATGCTGCTTGACGACTATTGCAATTCAAATAGTTCCTTCACCAACTTGACTTTGGCTAGCGACGAAGCTACCAAATGGGAAACCGTTCAAAAATTTATTTTGCGTGTAAGTTTTTTATTTTTTTTTTAAATATTTATTTTAATGTGCGATAAAAAGTTATTTCTTTAAACATACTAATATTTATATTTGTGGCCTTCTATTTATCATTACACGTTCTGCGTTTTTGTTTAGGTATTATTTGTTTTCTTTCTACTTATTTTTATACATAAACTTTCAAGCTTGTTTTTCTTAATTAGACGTGTTGTGGCAAACGATATCTCGTAGAGAGCATTGAAAATAATGTACAAATCAAGTAGCGCAATTATAAAGTCATAGTACGCGTTACTAACTTTTTTAGTTGTTTTCTTCTCTTAAAGTATTATGATGTTTTCATTTTATTAACTCGCCATATCCTATATGATTTTTTCTTCTATAGTTTGTTGATTTTTGTATATCTTATTTCTTCCTTAAACGTTTTACATAGCTTTTTTTAAAGTTTTAATAATACATACAATCTATGCTTTTTTCATATATTTGCCGTTATTGCGTATGTATGCAAATTATTATTATTTTTTTCTTTCTGCATTTGTTTATTTTGTTTGATAAGTTATTTCTGTCTATTGACATGAACTTACTTACAACTTACGTTGTAAGAGTACCAAAATCCTGTAAAAATTTTGTTATAATTATTTATTACTTAACAACAATTGCATAAAATAATACACAGGAATTTACCGCAAGTTAAAGATTACGATTGGTTAAATTTAACTTAAAAAATCCCAAAGTTGTACCTGTAATGAAGTTTTATGTCAGACATCACAAATTCCATTAAATATCATGTAGTACATAAAGAAAACGTTTGCATCATAAACGCAACTTCGAATTTAAAATTCAAACTTCGAACATCCTTCTCTAAAAACTCGAACTTCGATTTCAACCCCACCAATACACCGCTAAACGTGAGATTGGTTAGCCCTGTTCGCCGATTTATTTTTTGCTATTTACAAACATTCTAGAAATTTTCAGTTTCTCTTTGTTTTTCGTTAGTAAGATATATTCATTTCAGTTAAACAGTCTTTTATTTACCACCGACAAGCATAAAAGTTCCTCTTGGTGATAAAAGTTGGTATTTGATCTCCGTCAATCAGCAAACGTAACGGTCCTCCGTGGCGCTACTAAAAAGCGTTTACTTCTATTGTCACCAACGATCCCGGCTATCTATACTTCCGTCAGAGTATTCGGATAGTAATACAAAAGAAACTGTGTTGTAAACACATTCAAACACCGATAGCTATAAGCTACGATTGTACTTCATTACAAACCCTACCTATTTTAATTATTTGATTAACTGTCCATAGTTCATGAGACCGTTGTTTCCATAACGCTACTTTTCGATTTAATGTAAAAAAATCCCCAGTAGTAAATTGATTAAAACATCGGCGTTTGTAGTTTAAGATAATATTTACCTGAAATTACCACTGTTTTATTTATATGATTTAGTTTCATATTTACCTATAATACATTTTTTTTTAAATTAATCTACTCTTAATTACGAGAAAGGGACTTAATTCCCATGTAAATTAAAACGTGTCTTTATAGGTAAATTCATGTAGTGTCAAGACACGTTAACTCATGTATCATTAGGACGAGCTTACAAAGCACTAATAAGACATAAAGTAAGATAACGAAAATATTTGCCAAAATATAAATAAAATTCGATATAAAACTAAAATTTACAATAAAATTAAATATGTCTCATATGTGTCATAGTTTTTTTTTGCATTGGGCGAGACGCCATGCAGATGTGTCGTAAATATACCCGGAATTATAAAAAACGCAAATCAGAGAAAAGTCCGCATAAAAACGAATCCAGGAAGTCGAAGAAGCGCAGAGCCGGGACAAACGCAAGAGGTACAACAGCCTCGAAAAGACTATGAAAATTATGTATTTATATCAAACACTTTTAATGGTTTTATCCGACGACGTTTTTACAAAAAATTTCCGACGCAAACTTGAACTACGACTTTTGGCGTTTTGTAACTTTTACTTGTACATTGCTACTATATTTGTTTTGTTTTTGTATGCGGTCTTTTTTTGGTTTTTTATTGTGTTTGTTCATTTTTGTACATTCTTTGTCTGTTGTTTTATTCATTTATGTTTGTTAGGCGACTCTTCTTTTCTTTTTTACCAATTACATCAAATTCTTTTACACCTTAAAATTTTTTGTTATTTATCGCTGTTATATTCCAGAAAATAATCTTTTGCTTTGTCAACTTTATTTATTGCATTTTTGGATTATTTTATGTTCTTGATAACTAGTTTAGTAGTTTTGTTACCAACCTTTTCTTGCAGTGGGTCCCGTTGGTAACAATTACGCCGCTACTGATAGCTGCGATGTCGGTGCCCAATCAACAAGAAAACGTTTTTGAAATGTTTTTTTCAACGTTTTACAAAAGATATATTTACATTTTTAAAAACATTGCAAAAACGTCTTAATGGCCAGAATTACGTTGCAAAGTCAATATTAGAAAAACGTTCTAAAAATGTTTAAAAAATATTATTTATAATATTATTTATATATATTTATAATATTTTACAAATGTTACATTAATGTATAAAAAATGTATAATCAACGCTTTTTTTTATTATTGCAATATGCTTAAGGGCAGTTCTACAATCATGGTATAAATGTAAGTTTAGTTATACTTGCTTTAATTTTAAAATACTGACATATTTGGCTGTTAGTTTTAGTTATACTAACCAATAACACAGCCAATAACGACATCATTTTACAATCAAACTAAGTATAACTTAACTGACATTTATACCATTATTATAGAACCAACCATAAAATGCTTACAAAAGATAAATAATACAATCTTCGTGTACTCAAAATACTTCAATTTCATGTGGCTGTAAACGCATTTGGTGCCTATAACAAAAATTAACACATTAACATAAAAATAAAACAAACATTATTCATGTAATTACTTTATATTAATTGAAATAATTATAATAATCCTCACAAAAGTTTCCAATTAATCAAAAATATTTCTATTTTATGGATAGGATTCTTCGGAGTGGAAGAACGGCGACAATAAAAACAAACTTTATCTGTTGTTAAGGCCTGAACAATAAAGGTTGTTTTTATTGTTGCCGTTCCTCTACACCGAATGATCCTATCCATAAAATAAGACTAATTATGCATGTACCTCTTTGTGTAAAAAAGAAAACCAGAACAACTAACAATCCAAGATTTTGAAACTTTGTAGTCAGAAAATAATGCTGCATCAATATCAGAAAAAATTACATACTAAGATTAATTGGTTATTGTGCACGTTCAAATCTCCCATTTGGCCAACATCATATAAATTTGAACCTTAAAACATCACAAAGAATGGAAATCATGGAATACATAGCATGAACGTTTAAGTGTACCACTGCTGTAACAAATAACATTATATTTCAGCAAAATTTCTTGCAACAAAAACCAAAGAAAAACGTACCATCATAATAAATGCTGACATATGCTTAAAATATCTATTTTCACTAGAACGCAAGTTAGAAAACAAATAAACTGATACACTAACAATACATTACACAGCATAACGATTAGTACCATGGAAATTGTTATTTCGTTAAAGCTTAAAATTTAATGCAATCATAAATGCAATCTTAACATACAAAATCGCCATCTTTTCACGCAGATACTGGCACTTTGCGCAAACGGGGTTATTAAGTACTTAATTCAAATTTGCAAGAAAGTTTTTAGAAAAACGAAAAGGTTTAATATGTATTTATTAATAACATGTAACAACATTTTATGTAGTTGTGTTTTTGTTACAATATATAAAAGAAAAACGTGTATAGGTAAAAGCAAGCAAAAGTATAATTTCTAATAAAGTATAAACGTTTTTATGTTACTAAAAAATGTTTTAGAACACATTTTTAAAAAAATATCAATATCAAAGTTTAAATGAAAATTTTTTAAAACGCAACAAAAATATTTTTTAAAAAAATTTTTTTTATTTCGACTATTTTAAAACGTTTTAACGTTTTTAAAACATGAAAAAAACGTTTCCTTGCTGATTGGGTGAGTGGACGTGGTTGAGAAACTTAAAAAAAAAATAAAAAAATAGCTAGGTGCCACTCCACGTACTGAATCTTTGGCTTGGAGAGACCAAGGGCACTTGTAGACCTACTACTAAATGGACAGGATAAAGAAAAAAACGAACAAGAACAATGTAACATGTGAATATATGTTTCCCCAAAGATAACATGTACTACACTAATCTATTTACCAGTAATTATAACAATTTAAAGAATTTACTAGGTAATAAGCAAATTGTCATTTTTTCTATACACTACAAAGTTTATTTTAACAGTAATTATGCAAATTTAAAGAATTTAATAGCAAACAAAATAATGAGCAAGCTGTCACTTTTCGTTAGAACTTTTTTTTTTAATGGCAAAAAAATAATGATTAGTAATTACCGTAACTTCGAACTTGATCCATCAGCTAATTACTTTACGTACAGTTGCGACACAATAAGAATTGATAATTGTAATTAATAACACTGCTTAAAGAAGGAAAATATGCAAAAACTTACCTCACTAAAGTTTCTTAAAATCGAGTAGCAACAGTCACTACTCTGTAAGCATTTATAGTCGACAAAATCCAAAGTAGGTAAGCTTACGTACGACGATTGTGTGCCTAAATCTGGCTTAATTATAATCAGATTGATTTAAAAAAACTTGATGGATCAGCGTACACACAACAGCTGTATTACATAAATGTTACTATGCTTTAAAAGTTACCACTAAAAGTAAAGTTTTAGTATGATCTTTGATTAAAATGTTGAATGGTACAAATTAGAAAAATAACTACTATTACGGTGAAATCAAATAACGATCAAAAGCTGAATATAAAGGAATTAAAAATTACAACGAAGTGATTTCCCAATATGATTCTTGTACGTTACTTTGCTTCAGGATGTAGGCAGTAATTGCCATATAAAAATTTCACCAAATAAGCTTGTGGAAGTTATTGGATTGTTATCTCCATGGACAGCAAGAAGTAGAATTTCTTCTATTTATAACGTATTGAGAAAGAGGCGTGTCACACTCTAGCAGACTTGCTAAAATAAATATTATAATATTAAAGCAACATGGCTGCCGTTATATTAACAATTTTTTACCTGCAACCGCTGATAAAAACAACTAAATTGCTTAATTCTGCCAAAATATATCTCAATCTTATTATAGCATTATTGCTAAAACGTAAAAAGGATAACCAACGATAAAATTTAAATATAAAGAAGAAGTACTTACAATTTAGCGTAAAGCGTTATGGACAATCTAACAATTACGGCAAAAGTCCAGTACAAATGATTGAGTAAAATTCTTTTTATTTGCACTTTCTCCTATAAATTTTTAATTTTCAATTACGTATCGACGACAGTGTGGTCGAAAAACCAGTGCCGGCGTAAATTTTACTTTGAATTATTTTTTTAGCAAATACATAAATAACAAGATGTAACAAATCTCTTCACCCAACAAAATTTAAGCCTGGAGAAGACAAAAAAAATTTAAAAGAAAACTAAAGTTTAAACATATGCCAAGGATCAAACTCTAAAACCAGAACTAACCCACTTTTATAAAAAAACTGAATCCAAATGAAGAGAAAGAACTTGTCGATGTGAGAAACACTAAGTACTGATGTCATTGAGAAAAGAATTGCCAAAGCGCCTAGAAGACCTACAAAACACAACTAAGTCATCTTAAGAGAGAAAAGGTACTTCTAAATAATAGACATCCTTCTCAACAGTCGCTGGAAGCGGATATGCCTAAACATCAGAAAACGACAAAAGAGTTCTCCTCATAGAACACTTAACACTCAACGAGCTCATGACGGTAAAAGTAAGAAGTAAGAAGTTTTAGCAAGTGCCAAGGACCAGAAACCCCTAAAACCCAATGAAACAAATCCTTAATGATGAAAACCCTACCCTGTTTATAATTCCTAAAACTAAGAAACTGAAGGAGTAGAAAGAAGAAACTCAAGTATATATCGGTAGTTGAACGTGAATATGCGAAATCAGAAAAAAAAGTAAAGAAAAAGAACTAAGTTAATGCCAAAAAGTCGTAAAGGACAAAATAAGATTCTTCCTACTAAAGCAAACAAACAGATCCTAAAGATTAAAATTGAAAGAAAACCAACAAAGAAATCCCAAAGAAAAGGATTCTGATTACAAGTCGACATAAGTCGAGTTACCTAAAAAGCAAAGAAACCAATCATTAATCCAGAAATTACACAACATAATCCAAAAAACTAAACACTACCTGAGTGTACCAAGCAAAGTAAAGTCAACCCGCATAAAACCAAACGAAACCAAAAGAAAGAACGAGAAGTGCCAGTAAAAGAAAGAAAAGAAACTTTATTTGCTAATCGAGTATCGTTAGCTTTTGTTTATTGCGTTGACATGTCATCTAGAGTTTAAAAAACCGTAGAATAGATTAAAATATCTCAAGAGCAAGAGAAACTCAAAAAAAAAATATTCCAACAGTGACCAACAACATCAAAAAGCTGACTAAACGGAAGCCCGCAGAGAACAAGAAACGACGGTGCAGGTCATCTCAAGCTTTAACCCAAGCACAACAAAATCATAAATCAACTAAATCCAACTAGCAAGACAAAGCAGAAGCTTAAAAAGTAAAGAAAAGAATTAGAGAAAGCAATGTTGCAGGGAAGGCTAAAGTAAAAAGTGTTCAAGCCACAATAGATAAAAAAACATCAAAGTAAAAATGATAAGAAAAGAAGACACGAAACAGACGGAAAAAAATAAGACAAGATGTAAATGCCTGTTTCATTCTTCTATCCGTAAAATAAACGAAAGAAGTGACCAACCCTTCAATGCCCAACCATCCGCCTTAAAAGCAAACCTTCAAGAGGAACAAGAAGATAGAAAGAGATGTAGCTTTTAGGTGATCAACTAATCAAGAAGAAAAAAAAATTAAAAGTGTTTTTATGCCTAACCAACAGCTCAAAAAGTAAACCTTAAAGAAAAATTACGAAAAAAAAAAAATGATTGGCACATAGAAAAGCTCTAGACCCAAGAAGAAAGAAATAAAAGAAAAGACGTAAAACAAAAAGATAAACCACTTTACGGTGCCCTAACTGCCGAATAGATAAACAGCCTTAAACTGTTAATTTTCAATTACGCATCGGCCACAGTGTCGTCGAGAAACTAGTGACGGCGTAAATTTTACTTCGAATTATTATTTATAGCAACTACGTAAATAAGTGTTACTTCTTATCTTAGTGTTTTTTTGTTCAGATTTTTTTTCTTTTTTATTGTTACTTTTATTTTTATCTCTTTAACTATTTGTTATTTTTTTTGTTTATTTTCTCGAGCAATTTTTTTAATGTGTTTTGTATTAATTTTTGTTTTTCGTTAGTCATCATCAATAACTGTCAATTTTTTCTAGTTATTATATTTTGTTTTATTTTTCAGTTTTGAATTCTGATTACTTTTTTGGTTGTTGATTTCTTTTATCTAGTTGTTCTGTCTACCGCTTTTTTATATTTTTTTTTTCGATTCCTTTATTACTTCATGTTGGTAACAATAAAATTTTGTTTAATTCATTGTAGTTGTTACATGTATTTTACCGTCAAACAGTAATTGAGATTTCAAGCGAAAGTAATATTTTGATATAGGTTAATCCATCCTGTCAAGAAATGCTAAAAGTTTGTTTGTGGCGCCAGGACGAACGGCTATGTGAACGATTATTTAATAGTGCTTTAACTGATGATGGATTATGCTGCACATTCAACGCCTTACCTCAAGATTTTATTTTTAAAAACGCGTAAGTACTAGATATGTATATTTAGAAAGTAAGTATACATAGTATTTACATTGTTAAAAACAAACATATTTATTAATAAACACAAATATATTTGTATTTACTTAGTTTACTGCGAATATTTAAAAATAGTTATTTGTATCACTAGTTCAGAAAGTGCTATTTTGCGAGTATGACCATATTTGTACAAAATGCGAATACTCGCAAAATACTTTTAGGACGTGTGATATACAAAATTTTTTGTGCTGATCTTTATAGTATAAATTTATTAAAAACAGTTATTTAAGTATTGATTTTCAATGAAGTTTAATAACATATGTTGATAAAATTGAAACCTGTAATGATGAAATTCAATTGTTTTTGAAATTAATTTGACAATTACATAATATTATTACAATTTAACTTTTATGAAAATAAAACTATGGTTGTTTTTAGCAACTGTACGGTATAACCAAATTTGTTATATATAATTAAAGAAATTTGGTTAGCGTTATTCGAAACAATAACACAGATAATGATGTATGTTAATAAATCTGTCAGATTGACAGATGACGTTTAACTAATTAATAATTATTAGTGCCAACTTTTAGTAATCCTACTAAAGTCCTCGCAATTTAACTTTCGATGCACGTCATTAAAGACGTAAAATTCATACCACCCTATTTATAGCAAAAATTAAATAAATACCGAATTGTCTTATGGAATTTTTTTTATCACGTTGTTGGTGTGCTTACTACTGTTGCAGCGTTGTTGACATCTGTCAAATTAAATTTGTGTTTTTTATGTCAAAGTGCTCATTGTTTTTTATAATTATTTTTGATACAAAACTGTACTATTTTGAGCTTGAACGAGATAATGGTGGTCCATTGATATCAGTAAATGCTGTGCGAGAAGTACCCTTTTACTTAATATTTAAATTGTGGTAATACATACATATATTCTACAGTTATTTCTGTATGTACAGCGGTTGCTAACAACGAGGTTCTTAGATCTCTTCAAAACGTAAGCGTAGTACAACTGTTACGAATGTAGAAACATTTAATGAAAACGTAATATGCAATGTAATATTAAGAATGTACGAAAACAGTAAGTTTACATGATAATACCGACAACATGGTTGAATAACTACGTCACTGACGTTAATGACGTGCATCGAAAGTAAAATTGCGAGGACTATACACTTTACCGGCCTAGACCGGAAACGTAAAATTTACGGCCGATTATGATGCCTGTAAAATACATCAAAACGGATGGAAGCACAAAAAATATATTTCAGAAGTAATGTCATTTAGGTGTATTTTATTATTTTGAGAGCATAATTACGACCATTTAATTTAATTACTAAAAAATTTGTGGCAAATGTCTTCTGATACATCTATTTTTAATAACTTTGTACAGCTAAGTTTTGCACTACAAAAAATATAACTTCTAAATATATTTGACTGTCTAATAATTCTTTATCTTAAATGTGCACACTATTCATAGACATGTCAAATATTTCCATTTGGAAAAAGATGTATATATAAAACAATTTTTAATTTGTCTAAATTTAATTTGCAGAAAAATTTAAAAAAATTAAATTTTTTTAGAAGAGAGTTAGCCGGATTAAACTTATCATTTCCTCCAGAAGTAGATGACTGGGATCCAGAAACTGGGTATTCACAAAACGCCTCTATAGAAGCTTTACCTTGGAGAGCTACTGGTAAAACAAGTCTATGTATCTAATCAATTAAACTTTTAACACGTTAACGACCTTGATGAATATCGTAAATGTGTTATTTTTGCCCATCGAGGTATATAATCCGCACACGTGAAATAGGCAGCTTTCTACAAACAATTTTTGTATATCATCAATATTAAAAAAAAATTGTTTTTTGTACGTTGGTCCGATGGGTTTTGCTAAAACAAAAATCGTAAAGCAGACCGTTGATCCATTCTTAGCGCCAACGGCTAAACATACGCGTATGCACGAACCACCGCACCAACCTATTATTTGTTGACAATTATCGTAGGGTGCAAGTGCGCATTGTTATTTTGTCCAATTTTGTTCGAAGAAATTCACATCTTGAGAAGAATTTGTCATTAAATTGAAGGTGTGGAGACTCTTATAAATGTATGTAATATTACTCTCTGTAATAATTTTATAATTTGCTTGAAGTTCTAGCAAAGATAACCTATAATTTTTCTATTCTCACACATGTTTTCAAATGACAAACGACTGCTAAAATCAATTGCAAGATATAATAAACCATTTTGGGATACATCTGAAAAGAGAGCAAATGTGATAATTCCGTTGTCGATCTCTGTTTTTTGTCCAGCGATTCTTATAGTTACTCAGATTCAGACAAAGAACATTCTTTAAAGAAACGTAGAAATACTGAAGTGTTTCTAAATATGCCATCTACTTCCCGACAATGTATCGCTGATAATATTTATCAAAATAACTGTTATTTGTCTGAAGAAAGTGGGGAGGGCAATAGAGATTTAGCTACAAAAGCAGAGCTCACAAATTCTGAAGAAATAACTGAAATTTTATCTAATCGAAATGAAATATTTCAACACCCAGACTTATATGGATGGGAACCTCCTGTCGGAAAACAGCCAAAGATTTTACAGTTCCAAGGACCTAGTGGCGTAGAACCCAATGTGTCAGTATTATTTGCAAACAGTAAACCGATAGTTGTGTATTCCGCAAGTGTTGATGATCACGCTTTAGAAATGATTACGAACGAAACTAATTTGTACGCTACACAACTAATGTTAGTTGCAGACGTAGTTGTGGCACAACTCCTTACAGTCAATGAATTGAAAAGTTTTCTTGGGCTAGTTTTATGGATGGGTTTAGTCAAGCTGCCTTCTATAAGAGGCTACTGGAGTAATTATCCGCTATACAATGTATCCATTTGAAAATCGAAAATGACAAGGAACAGATTTGAAGTAATTTTGAAAACATTACATTTCGCTAATAATTCAACATGTCCACCTGGTGACAGACTACATAGAATTCAAGGTCTGGTAGATCTATTAGTAAAGAACTTTTAAAGTCTACATTTCAGGGGAACATATTTGCGTGGATAAGACAATGGTTCCCTTTCGTGGACGTTTTATTATGAGGCAATATATGAAGCAAAAACTTTACCGTTATGGCATAAAAATATTCAAGCTATGTAATTGTCATAGTTTGCAAATATATTGCGGAAAAAAACTAAACGTGGAGAATACTGTGCCCGCTGATGTTGTGTTCTCTTTAGCTGATGGTTTGCTTCACGAAAGCCGTACAATGTGTGCGGATAACTGATATACAACTTTAAGTTTAGCCTCTAAACTATTAGAAAGCAATACACATTTTGAATACAGAGTACAACACGGCAAAATCTGCTGTAGATTTGTCGGATCAAATGGAGGCTTATGATAACCCACTGTGGAAGCAACTCAAGTGGTACGGAAAAATAGCTTTTAAAGTGCTTCTAACAACTGCAGTAGTAAATGTCTATATAATATAAGGAGATATTCATAACCGATTTCAAAAGACAAATGGGATCTGACAAATCCACAAGCTGATCACGAAAAGATTGAAGATAAGAAAAGAAAAAAGTAAGAAACGATACGATCCAAAGACGAAGGAAGGCAAGAAACACGCAGCAAAAAGTATGTGTAAGAATTGCTACAAAGAACTATCATTAAGAGAAGAAAGAAAAGTGGTTCAAAATAAGACAAAAAAAGTCATGACTTACTGCAATGAATGTGAGGGAAATCCTCATATGTGTCTCCAATGTTTCAGTAAATTACATTAGTGTTCTCTCTTTTGTATTTCTAATCTAAATAAACAAAAAAATTGATTAGACTTTCGTTTTATTCATTTTCTTTATATCGTTTTATTTCATGGACCACAGACGTACCTAAACGAAAAATTCAATGTCCCTCACAGAAGTAGATGTCTACAGAACTGTGATGGTCCATCTGTATGGAATAATCTATTACAAGTGGGACCTACAGACGATTTGAAACCTTTTAACTACTGAATGTTGGTCCCAACATTGTCCATTAGTCACAAGTGCATGTTAGTTCCATGGGACCGTCAAGGTCGTTAACGTGTTAACAACTGAAATTTAGTACAAGTGAAAATACTTTAAACATTGTACTAAACTATATTTTAATATTAAAACAAACTTTTAACATTAAATAACTTTGTTAAATATTAGAAGTAGCGTTTTGCTTAGTTAAAACAGTGGAGCAAGGTTTGTTTACATATGCTATGTTATGGTAACGCTTTATTCTCTTATACAGTTATAAATGTTTGTGTTTTTTTATATTTATTAATCTTTGATATTTATTAACTTAAATAGCTAAACTAAGCACCAGATAATTTTTGTTTTGCAGTTCATTTGTTTTATATTGTTTTAACGCATTGGCGACTTGGAACCAAAAACAGTTTTACATTGTTTGGTTTTCTTAAATTGTTCAGTATTTCTAAACATTTTCAAAATCTATGTAAAATCCTAGAACTTAAAAAGTTTACTTTTAACTAATAATTGCCTGTTATAATTTCAATTTTATGTTTTATGGCGTCAGTTTCTCGCTGTTTTAAAACTTACCGGTTTTTTTAAAATTTACCTTTAGTTTTTTCAATTAAAGCAATATCGGAAATTTTCATAAGTTTATGTCAAGCGTCCAAATCCGACATATGACAATAAAAGTTTGTTTGGATTACAGCTTTCTCTAGATTACCTTCTCCTTTCTAAAATGAGTGTAAACAGATCTGTTCGTTAGCTTTCAACACATTATTTACTAGATAATTTTTTTTTTTGAAAAAGTTTTGTATCGACAATTAGCAAAATGACAAATTTAAAAAATTGAGATTTAGCAAAATGATAGCTAGTAATGTGTTCATATTTTAAACCCACAGTATTATAATTTACTTTAACAGAAATAAGCAACTCATTTTTATTTCTCAGCGTTATTTTGGCCAAGGTTAGAATTATTTACTTTCTACTATATTTTGCACATACTATCTACAATTAGTTTTTTTGATTGTTTATAAATATTTATAATTGTTTTTATCTTTTTTTGTTTATTTTTCTAAATTTTGCCTAATTTGCTTTTGAATGAATTGTTTATTTTTCAATTTTTCTTTTTTTCTTGCTTTTGCTTAGAATTATTAAATGAATGAATTTTTCCATTTTTCAAATTATCTTTGTTGTGTGTGGAATTTGCCTCTTTATCTTTGATGGTATTTTTTATTTAAAATTTCCATCTATACCAAGTATAATTTTTGAAAAATGTTAGTGTAAATTGTCTAAAACAAATTGATTTATACTATAAAATCTTAAGCTTTCGCGGTTGTTATGTTTATGATTATAAGCGACATTCGGCTTAGACCGCGTCATAGTAAAACACCCAGACTTAAGCTTGGTCATAGTCTCTTCTTGAGAGCCCAAACAAGAAGTAGAACTTGGCTTTTCCCGTATTGTCGTTTGTGAACCCAAACAAACTGACGTTTCGCAAGATATTGCAGCTTGCATCTTCAGAGTGGTAAATGTCACAGTGACATCTTATTATTTAAGATAATAACGTTACAATTAAATTTGGTTATTACAAGTCATCAATGTTTGCACTTGATGACAGTTACAACAAATATTACTGGTTTAAAATGAATAAATTCTCTAACAATAAAAAAAACTATAAAAATATCAAAACAAAAAATAATTTCTGGTAACGAAATGCATCGCATTTTATTAAATTTTGAGTTTTAAGTTTGTTTTAATTACAATAGCCGCATTACAGCAAGATTGTTCAAATAATTTTTAATATTGCTAACAATTGTTGCTTTTCTTTGATTAAGGAGCAGGGTCACATCTAGGTCTTTCCATAGTATTAGACGCTCAAATCAACTCCTACTATTGCTCATCAAGTACCGGCGTTGGATTTAAGGTTTACATACGTCTAAATTAAAACTAACATTAAATTTTATATTTTTAGATTCTATTACACAATCCTATAGAAACGCCAAAAATGGCTGATTTTGCTTTATTGATAGCTCCTGGTTTGGAAGCACGAGTTGTTATTCAACCAAAGATATATGATGCATCTCAAACAATACGCAGCATTGATATCAAAAAACGTATGTGCTATTTCAGTAATGAAAGAGATTTGCAATTTTACAGGTATGTCTACTAAATTAACTTATTATCGGTTACTATTTAATTTATTAGAACTTACACTCAATTAAACTGCAAGTTGGAATGTCAAGCAAATTATACCTTACGGGTGTGTGGATGTGTACCGTTTTATTTGCCAAGTAAGTATAGAAATGTTTCTTAAAAAATATCTTTTTGTCAACACAGTAAAACACATTACAAAAATTAATACTACACTCGAATGATTTTTAAATTGCTGATAGTTTTCTTTTTTTTTAATTTAAAAAAAAATTCAATGAAAACAAAAATATTAATCAGATTTTGTTAATATTAACATTACAGTTCATTTTTAATGAGCATTTTTTTCAAAAACTCATAAACCAAATCATCCTATTAAACCTATAATTTTTTTTACAATACTCCTGTATCAAAAAAAGAATCTTGACTTAAACAAAGTTTATACTCTTACATTAAGTTTTGATTTACTTTATTTCTTAACTTAGTTTTTTCAATACTGTAATTATTTTTCCTAGCATATTTGCATATTAAATATGTATCAATATGTTCTAGGGCGTTTATGTTCTACGCTAGAGTCAAATGAGTAGTAACCTTTTTCGAAATTTATTCGGGAAATTTTTTCAATATCTCAAGAATTATACAATTATTTATGTTTTTCTATTTGTCCCTAATATTTTTCAGTAATTTAATGTAAAATATCAGTAAATAATAATTAGTCATTAATTTGACTTTATTTTTATTGTTTATTAAACTTGACAACAAGTAAAGGACTGATTAAAATAATTAATAATTAATTTTAACTTTTAACAGCATCATTTTGAATGCAATTACATAAATTGCATAGTTTGAAAAGTAATTAAAAATATTATTTATTATGGTATCTACTTTAATAATACAATTGTTATAATTTTAAAGACAAAAAATGGTGCTATCTTATATAAACCTCCCGTCCCGTGCCGTACATAAGGGCAAAGTCGTGTAGTGCACGACGGCACCGAAAAGCCCCAAAACTCAAAAGTAAAAAAAAAAAGATAAAGCAACAAACAACATTTTCAAAACAAAATTTATAATGATAAAAAAACTAGGAAGGAATTGCTAGCTATTACGTTGTTTTTTATTTGTTTATTTTTTTATTTTTACTCTTTGAGACGAGGGAACCGAATTACTTCTCGAAAATAATATATTTTCCAAATGAGAGTATATAATAATAGCATTTATGAATGAATTGTGTGAACTCAAACAAATCTGATTTTATTCATGTCCAAATTTGGCTTGCAACAAGCCAACGAGCGAACAAACGTTTTTTTCTTGTCTGAGCTTGCAATGTACAAAACTTTATATATTTAAGCGCTGCATCGGTCGCGATTTCATTTGTTGTCTGATGCCCGATTGATAATTAACTTAGCGAAACGACAGACTTTATAGTGATGTGTTTTGTGTTGTGAATTAAGGTGAGTTCGTCTAAAATCTATTTTTTATTTTAGATTTATTAAAACATTAAAAGCCAAAAACTTGCATCTCCAAAATCCTTTTATATTTGATTCTATAAACGTCATTGTTATTTGAAGTAAATTCGCAAAGAAAAATTTTCAGCGATTTGAAATCTGTTCGCCATCACTAAGGCGAATCTGGTTACAATGACTAGCAGCATTTAAGTGAACATTAAACATTCATGAAAAAATCAAGTTACGTATCGAAAATGTTCTATATCCTATGTCAGAACATACAAAACGCTATCAAATAAATGATCACAAAAACTATCTCGGGGATAAAATACAAAATGAGGTAATCAACTACATCGGTGAAAATATGAAATCCAAAATCTTAGAACTAACTAAAAAAGCAAAATATTATTCCATAATAATAATAATAATTATAATTTTATTATTTTGTCCTATAGATGATATGCCGGGTGGAAGCTTGACAAACTTTGTTTTGTCCGCGTTAGAGAAAGAAGGTTTAAATAACAACGTTTTGTGGGGTCAGGGTTACGACAATGGGGCAAATATGCGTGGTTGGCATAATAGCTTACAAAAAATTTTGGATTTCAATCCGCGAGCTTTTTTTGTTCTTTGTTGCAATTATACCCTAAAATAAACTGTTTGTATTTTTTTCAGCTGCTACTAAACGCTGGTCAATTCTGAAATCTAATTTATCTAATGTAACAAATTTAACTTTAAAACCTTTATCGGATACTCGATGGTCTAGTAGAATAGATGCAATAACTTCTTTAAGGTATCCACTTGGGGAGTTTTATAATGCTCTGTTTGAAATAAGCGAAGAAAAATAACGTAAAAAAATTTGGCTGCATCGTTGGCCAAAAAAATTGCAAAATTTTTAGTTCATTTGCATTGTTATATTGTGGTATAATATATTAAGTAAAGTAAACATTGTTAGTAAAATTATTCAAAAACCGAACTTTGATGTTGCTCAGAGTTGTAATCATTTAAATAATTTGAATAATTTTTTTGAAAGCTTATCGTTCCGATAAAGGTTTTAGAGCATCTATTGATTGATGTTAAAGAAATAGCATCTAGCTTAGACATAGAACCTAAATTCAAAAAACAAAAAAGTCTAAGACCGCCAAAAATTAAAAAAAAACATTTTGATTATGAATGTGACGAAACTTTAAAGTTCAAAGTTGATTGTTTTTTTAATGCTCTAGATGTAATCATAACATTAGTAGATGACAGATTTCATTTACTTTCTACTTACTCTAATAATTTTGCGTTTTTATGAAATATTGATAAATAAATTTAAATATTATTCTGAAAACGAACAATTAGAAATATGTCAAAAACTTAAAAATTTATTAAACGACAAAACTCGCAATGAACGAGACATAACTGCCGTGGAACTTGTTAAAGAATTGTAATATTTCCAAAATTTTGATGAATAAGTTATTACGTCTCCAGAAGAAACTTTTAATTATAAACAATTAACAACTTAGTGGATTCTTTACCTAACACGACCATAATACTTCGTATTTTATTAACAATGCCGGTTTCTGTGCTACCGCAAAACGATCTTTTTCAAAACTCAAAATAATAAAAAAATATTTAAGATCGACCATGGGGCAAAATCGACCAAGTAATTTTGCTATCATTTCAATAGAAACAGGCCAGCTAAAAAAATTAGACACCAAAGATTTAATTAAACAATTTGCAAAAATTAAAGCACAGAAAGCTCAATTCACTTAGCTAAAATATTAATAATGATATCTAATACCTGTATATTAACCGTTAAAAGGTGACATGTTGCATTATTAAAATAATATATTGTTTTGTTTTTATGTGTCGATCAGTTTCGTCCTGTGATATATAACGAGTATTTTTAATGTTTTAAATATTTTTTATTTCTTGTGCATTTGTATCATATATTACATTTGAAACTAAAATTTAAAAAATTTGAATTGTAATACTGTTAGAATATATTTCTGTTTTCTATGTTTATAATTACGTTATGTACTTCAATGAAAAAATACTTGTATGTCTTATGGCTTGTATTTGTAAAATATAAAAATGAAAGTATATTAATGAAAATACTTTTTAAAATTATTCTTCAATGGTGGATAATAATACCTAACTTAACCCGTATCTGTGCTCATATATAAACGTAATTAAAATTTGGGGCGTTATTTTCAATTTGCACAAGGGCGCCAAAAGTGCTAGAAGCGGGCTCTTAAAGCTGTTTGTTAACAATTTGTTTTCAATCATTAATTACATTTTAAATGATCGATGAAGGGTTTTGAATTTTTGAGAAAGAAACAAAATCTTTGTATTAAACATCCCCCAACTTCATCAAAAAAACTTAAGGTTCCTACAAAAAATCCTTCTAAACAAGAATTACCCGTCATATCTAATTAGACGCCTTCTCATCATAAACAGTCCAACATCCAATCCAGTTTCTTTTCTTAGGACTATAGAGTCAAACAGTACTAACATTGATGTAAGGGGATATGCTAGATTAATTAACGTACCGGGACTTAGTCACCAAATTACAAAAGTACTAGAAAACGATACCATCAACTATATAATAACATACGTTATATAACAAGTTCTATACAAAACTTAAAGATAAAGTTAGTGATCCAGATAAATCGAGTGTTATCTATAAAATTGATTCTACCGATTGTGATAAATACAACATTGGCTAGACAAAACAAAACTTAAAAAACCAAATTCAAAATCATAAGTATGACTGTAGTAAAAATAACTTGACTAAAACAGATAAAACCGGGTTGAGCCTACATCATGGACAGTTACAACAAAATTTTAATTTTGACAACCCCATCATCTGAGATGTCAAGCCCAGTTATAAGAAAAGAATAATTGCAGAAATGATCTTTATGAACGTATATAAACACAACGTTAATTTCAGAACGGACACAAAAAATCTTAGTGCCCTTTATAATAATCTATTTAAAAAAATGAACATAAAAATCCTAAACTAACCTGCACAATTATCTAACTCATCTAGGTAAAGATTCTTTATCCTCCTCTGTGTGTTTACTAATTAATTCAATCTTCTTCGTTTAGGAGGGGCATGTAAAACCACTTTAATTTATTTTTGTGGCAACGTTTCGTGCTGAAGGTTAGCACTTCATCAGGCCAAAGAATAAAATCAAGTGGATCAATCCACCAACCAAGGACATTGGCAACTTTACGAGCTAGTAATTAATAATAAATATAACATTAAACATACAATGGTCAATAATTAAAATTTTAATATAACGTAGGACATAAACGTTCAACCAACAATTGACAAATGTTGTGTCACACATGTTTAATGTTGTATTTATTATTAATTACTAGCTCGTAAAGTTGCCAATGTCCTTGGTCGGTGGATTGATCCACTTGATTTTATTCTTTGACCTGATGAAGTGCTAACCTTCAGCACGAAACGTTGCCACAAAAATAAATTAAAGTGGTTTTACATGCCCTTCCTAAACGAAGAAGATTGATTTAATTTCTAACTCATCTAATATGTACCTACCTAACTTATTTTTTTTTATGTTTTAACTTAATTAACTTAAATCTAATATCTCTGAAACAAAAAAGTAATAATAAACGGTTTAATTATAGTGCAGTCAGTTAAAAAAATTTTATTACTAGTCTTATCTACCTCACTAAACAAATACGCAGTTGTATTGCCTTATCAAATACATCTCTAACCTAGTCTAATTTTATTACCAAAAATCCTATTTTTGAGTTGTTTGTTGTTATGTCATGTATGTTCTTTAAATGAATAAATTAACAGACCCAATAGGTCGTATATTTCTGCAATATTTGAAAGTATTCGTTTGGTGACATAATTATAAAAAACTTGTTTAAAATTTGTTACGCTGGCTTTCGTTAAACAAAAAACGTAAGCGACGACTGACACAGTTGTTTCCGGAGGTTGGGTCGCAGGCTTCGTGATGTTAGATTATAAATTAAATCTAAAAAGGCGCCAAAACGATGAAAGACTAAATTAGGGAGACATCGTTTAAATCTACCCGCAGCTGAAAAAGAACAAATAACACAACAGAAGTGATAACACAGAATATATATTTATTTTATCACAGACAGTAGTTTCAAAGAGGACGAAGAAGATACATAAGTTTAATTATATAAATTTTCCAAACGCTAATACATGGGTCGGGCAAAATATAAGTTACGTCCTATACTGGGCAACACATCGTACAGTAATATGACTTAGTCGGTGTAACTTTTACATTTAAAGAAGGAATGAGTTTATATTCGTGAATTTAAAATCACAAAAATATATAAAAAAAAGAAGACAAAATGATCTTATAATTAATTGTGTTAACAACCTAACGTGTAGGTACGGTCATATTAACAATCAACATGACCAACAAATTAGTTCTCATAGAAATGGAAATTGTAATACTTACAGTTATGTTTCATCCAGTAAAGATCCAGTTAAGTCCGTACTTGTATTACCTAAAACGTAATATGAAATCTAACACAAAAACGTACATACGGCGTTATCACAAGTAAATTCCATTTTTAGATCATACAATCATTGAAGATGGCAAATGCGCAGCGTTTTACCTCGACTTAATGTAGTAATTGATGGTAAAAGTTCCTTTCAAAAGAAATCGAAATCGTAAAGGCTTTCAACCCCTTGACCGCGTGAATGGTTAAATTACAGCAACGCGACGTCAAGAAAATTTTCTCAAATATGCCATTTGTTTGTTATCTCCACTAATAAAGGAAACGTGTTGGGGGTACGGAAATCCGCTAAAAACAATTATGAAAAAATCAATTTAAACCCCCAATACAAAAGAATTATAACCACATACCCCAAATAAGCTTTCACTCAGATGGCCACAAAATTCAATCGCATATTCACGTGTAATCGCGTAAAAAAACTTAATGATAAAAGCCTTTTTGGGCCCAGACAGCGCTAAACGAAGGTTTGTGTAGCACAAAACGTTACCGGAAGAAAAATGAATTCGCGCTTTTAAAATTTGCCAGTCAACCACAAAAAGTGGGCCTGTCGAGGACAAATTTTATACTCAAAAAATTTTAACATAACAAATTATATCTAAATTTGTCTTGGGTTGATAACCATATTAATTCCAAAATTTTTTATTGATCTGTTCGTCCCAACGAATGTTTGCTGAATAAATTTAGAATTAAATAAATCTGAAGTGAATGATTTACTATTAGATCTCTATTTTCCTAGTTCAAAACAATGCAAGAATATTGTAAATTTGTTTAAATCTTGTTTTGTAGTTTATGTAAGTGGTTTCCGCCTGTAATCATGTCATCTACAAAAAAGTTATTTGGATTGCTAAATAAAATGCTGCTGTGGTACTAAAAGTGACCGTTGTAAGATAAAATTTTTATATTTTTTGCGTTGTATGGAATCTCTACAAAATGCGTTGAAGTGAATGCTGTGATTCGTCTACTATAGAAATAACCAAATAAAAAAAATCGACGCAAGAACACATTTATGTGAAATCCTCTTACGCGGCGATTAGACTACAGTAGCGTACGATTAGTTATACGTTTCATTTTCTCAACGCCATTTTTTATTGCGCGATTGTTTATTTAAAAAAATAAGTATTCTTTAAAACTAATACGTTTGCGGTGAAAGTACATTCTTAGACAATTTGTAAATAAATTTGTTTAAAACATCTTTTGGTTTAAACTAACATCTTTATTATTTTAAAACATATGGTTTATTTAGTAGATAACATAAGCACAAGCACCGCATTTGTCTCAATAAACAACATGTTACAAAAAACTTATACAGGGTGTAACTGAAAGACGTGGCCAAACTTTAAGAGCGTACTATATGGATGGAAAAAATGAAAAAAGTTTCTATAAACATGATTCCGGAAATCCCTCCTAAGGGAGATACAGCCCTTTGAAATGTAGTAAGGATTTACAGTTTTTATTTTATAACAAACATTATTTTAATTAAAAGAACAAACAAAATCGAAACATACAAACATACAAATCAGAGCAACTGCTGGAAATGGTTGCCTTCAGCTACAATACAGGCTTGACAACGTCGAACCATCGACAGCCGGACACGCTCAAGAATTCCAGGAGTATTCCGAATTACATCAAAACTGTTGATGATACGTTCACGAAGAACATGAACGGTGGGAACTGGAGTAGTATAAACTATATTTTTTAGGTGTCCCCATAAGAAGTAATCTAACGGGTTCAAATCGGGAGACCGTGCTGGCCACGCAACAGGTCCTCCTCTGCCAATCCAACGATTCGGATAATTATGGTTGAGGAATTCTCTAGCAACAAGACTAAAATGGGCCGGAGCACCATCGTGCATAAACCATAAGTCACGGCGTATTGCATACGGCACCTCGTCCATAAGCTCAGGTAGATTTTCTTCTAAAAAAATCCTATAATTTTGTCCATTTAATGTTTCTGGCAAAAACATTGGTCCTATTAAATAATCTCCTACAATACCGCCCCAAACGTTACACGAAAATGTTTGTTGATGTCTGGAATCTCGAATAGCATGAGGATTGTTGTCAGCCCACAAATGGTCGTTATGAAAATTTATAATTGAATCTCTGAAAAATTTTGCCTCATCCGTAAAAATCACTAAACACTGAAAATTTGGATTAATGCATTGTTGTAAAAACCACTGACAAAATATCACTCGTGGCCGAAAATCAGCTTCAATAAGAGCCTGCACTCGCTGAATGTGGTATGGGTACAATAGCTGTTCATGTAGAATTCTCCATACTGTCATATGCGAAATACCTACTTCTTCAGCTACCTTGCGCGTGCTACTTTCAGGAGTTTCCATAATTCTGTTGAGTACATCCTCTTCTAATGCCGGTGTTCGTGTATTTCTTTGAAGCCCACAATCGCCACTATTACGTTGGAAAGATCCTTTTTCACGAAAACGACGATGGACTGACGCAAAAGTATTCTTATTTGGGCATATTCTATTGGGATACGTCACAGCATACAATTGACGAGCCAAATTGGAATTGCCATTTGCACGTCCATAAGTGAAATGAATATCTGTCCATTCTTCGTTGGTGAAATTCATTATGTTAATTAATTAAATTAAGTACCTTCTAACTTTAACAATAATTAATAACTTATAAATTATAATAGTAACTGTCACTTACTTAGTGAATAAAATCGCAGCCCGCTCGGATAATAGCTGCTGTAATTCATTATTAAAAATTGTAGCGCATAATAAGTTTTAAGTTCAATTTTCTCGAAAACCGTTTTCTCTAGCGATTTAAAAGAAGAGTACCTTTTTTGCGTATAAAACCCGAAAGATGCTAAACTTGGTATTAAGTTTAAAAAAAGACCCGAAATAATAAATTTAGGGTGCAAAATACTCCCACCCTTAGACAAAACTACCCCTTCCTAACATCCTATCAATATAAAATTTACACCAATGTATTCACAATGAAAAGTACATCTAGAGTGGTTACTTTTGTTCATTTCGACAGCACCGTTCTTTTGTTATAAAATAAAAACTGTAAATCCTTACTACATTTCAAAGGGCTGTATCTCCCTTAGGAAGCATTTCCGGAACCATGTTTATAGAAACGTTTTTCATTTTTTCAATCTATATATTACGCTCTTAAAGTTTGGCCACGTCTTTCAGTTACACCCTTATGTAAGTAATATCCTTTAGAGATATAATTTAATCAATGCAATTTTAATTTCATAGGATTTAACACTCCTTTTATAATAGGTTTTACTATGACTATCAAACGTGTGGTTTTCAATACATGTTATTTTGGCAAGTATGTTACATCACTAACAAAAATGTTGATACTACATTAGCTGTGCGAAAAATGATTGACGTTTCCAATTTTATTTGAGACGAGCTCTACTATCTGTTTGTACATTTTTGATATATCAGCCATTATTACAAATTTATGCTTTCGGAACCTTACTAACAAACCGATAATACCGCTTTACATTGTGGGCCCAGTCGTTAGTATGTCATTAAATATCTTTTTGGTTGACGTTGGAGCGAAGGCATCAAACACACATCTTAACTTAGTAGTTTCAGATTCTTTTCGTATAATACAATAATATGGCATATAATATGAAATAATTAGTGACTCTTGCGTAAACTCATCACACAATATTTTTGCTTTGCTTAGTTTCTAACGATGAAAATCGTTTTTTCTGCTTGAATTTGAAATCCTTCTAGTTCTTAGTGATGCTTTTAACGGTATGATTAGTACTTTCAATCTTCCATTAAACTAACGTTAAAATCTTTTTTTTTAATGTTCTTTTACTAATCGTTCTTTGTGCGATAAATTGTTGCCCGAATTAGATGTCCAAGTTTTCAGAAATGTTCTAATTGGTCTCTACATCGATTGTGCAAAATAAATTACAAACAGCTTGTGTATAATAATTTTGTTGTTTTCCAACTACAAGCCAACGAAGTTTAGTGTTACTCAGTAGAGTCCACTCTTTTTCAAAGTAATGCTCTCAGATTTCAATGTATCTCAAAATATTTCTGCTCCTAGTAACATATATACCTGGGAAGTTTGATTAAAATGTGAATTTGGTAATGGGACGTTTGATAAATTTAATGTTAAAATGTTTAAATTGTATGCTGATATTTGATCACAAATTGTGTTAATAACAAAACAAGTCTCTGTATAAATTCTTGATTAATACTAACACTTGTATTTTAATATCTTAACATAACAAAATGTTTGTGTGATCAAATTTGATTGTAAACCGCAATATAACAGCATAAAATTGTGCATCACGACAGCGAGGTGGTGCTCAAAATTACCTTCTACCAGGTATTTAATTCTCTATCACTTTGAATAATGCGTTGCACTAACATGTAAATGCACATTTTAACTATTCTTAGAAATCCGACTCGAAGGACCAAAAAGTTTATGTTAAGGTTTCTAATTAGATTATTTAAAGGTACATTTATCAGTGGATACGTATAATTCAAGCTCAAATTCATTCTACTATTTATACAATACTATCCTTAAACTATTTAAAGTTTTAACTGATCTTTCACCTATGTACAGTTGTGTTCTTTTTAAATATAAATGGCGCGTACAACATATAAATAATAATATTACACAAAAAAGCAAAATCTATTACTTATTATCTATTTTTGTTTATTTCGATACTCACTTCAGCAGTAATATTTCTATAGTAATTTTTGATGTATACAACCACAAATTAAAAAAAAGGTTTTGTTTTTATTTCATAGCAAACTTTATTCTATTTTTTATAAATCAATGAGAATAAATTTTAATGTACCAAAAAATCGTATATTGTTAAATCAAATATACTGTATTGAACTATTTACTAAATTATAAAAGATAATGCAATTAAATTTTAAAAGTTATGTGACCAATCACAAAATTTATTAAACTACATTTTCGTTATATCACATATCTTTTTTGACAAATCTTTTATAAACAAAGATTTTTTTTAGTATTGTATTAATTGTTTTGTTTTTAGAAAATAGGTTTAAGAAAATTTGCAATAAAAGACAAGAACATTGTATAAGTATTGCCAAAGGTTCGTTTACACATAGTGTTGTAACGTAATATTAATATTTAAGTTTTAGAAATTATGGAAATTCCAAATCAAAATGGGTAAGTAAATACAGACAAATAGTATTGTTTGATTTGTTTATGTTAAATTTATAGGTCGAACTGTAATTGTTTGCCGGCATGTTTTGAGTTAGGATTTGAAGCATCCGTTACTTTTGGAAAATTAATCGATACGTTTAAAGTGAAAGAGCAGTACATAAAAAACGAATCTATTGGCTATTTCAAGTAAGATTACTCTAACTATTTTAAATTCTTTATATTACTCACCATTTTGTTAAACGTGAGATTACGTTTCTGCAAAGACTTTAGTGAACTATAAATGTTGTTTTTCGTAACTGTCAGAAAAATAAAATCTTATTTGAATGCAGACAAGATCGTTAATTGCAGTATCTATGTAATACTCAAAATACCATACCTTTTCAGCTTTACCAGAGTTAACTATAATGTACTAACTCTAAGATTTGTTCAATTTTTTTAATTAAATCAGGTAAGATCCAATCGAGATTGACCATGATCAACTTAAGACATAACGTTTGATTCATACCGTATATCTTATTATTAAGTATAAGCTATAGGGTTTATCGATGCAATTGTGGAAGTACATTAGAGTGCATCTACCAGTACTGATGAACTCTAAAAAAATCGACACGTCCGTTCAGTAGTTCCCTCTGGTAGCATTTGCAGAATTGCATTGGCATTGCTTTACCTTCAATGTCTTTACGTTGTGGTTTTATTTAAAATGAATTTGAATTACGCGGGTTTAAAACCTACTCTCAACGCGTTCTACCGCTATAGCTATTTACAGTTATAATATTTATTTATGTATATCAACTTGGATATTAAATGATAAAAATCAGACCATACATTAAATGAAGAAAGATACAGTTTTGATTATTTTTTACTTAGTGGTAATAATTAATCAATGGTGCGGTGTTTCAGGAAAAATATGGCAATACTTCATTTTTTCTTTACTGAATCACAATTTACAAGAAACACCAAAACGGAATTGTATGGATTTTCTGAATTTTTGTGTAAGATATAAATCGATTTACCCTTTCGCATATAATACAAATATTTTTAGCCAATACTGGTGGATTGCTTGGTTTGTTTCTAGGATTTAGTGCACTAAGCGTTGTAGAGATAATTTATTATATCACGTTGAGAGCTTGTTGTAGATCACTTAGATCCCGTAAAATCAAGAAACGTATTGTCAGAAAACGAAATTTATTTAACGGCAAAAATAACAATTTATTATACCCGTTTGCAAAATAAGTTTTGTTTTTGTATTTGTGCTTTGTTATTTAAAATTTATAAGCTGGTGCATAAATATTTATACTAGTTAATAAAAATGTAATTTTTCACGACTATTGTAGCATGTAAGTAAAAGTATGTTAAGTAATCAAAACTGTGCGCTAATCACTTATGTTACATTTTAGGTCTGTAGTGATGATTTGAATAAATAAAAAATGTTTTTTTAATTCTATTATATGTTAAATAATTTGTTTTTCAAATTATAACCGTACTTTCTTGTTGACTGTCGTATTACGCTCGTTTTAAATGTACGTTTTCAGTTTAGTCAATGTTTGAGTGCTTTTTGTCAATCGATTTGACGTATTTCAAATCATGTTTAATTTTTTTTCAAATTTTTAAGTAACTTTTGTTTTAATTAATTTATGGTTTTACGTTGTTAAAACATTCGTTTGATGTGTTTACGCCTATTTAGCATTTTCTTTGTGTTAATAAAATTTTGATAGCATTATAATGTATGGTTCCGACTGTCATTTCTTATTTAGCTTGTGAGATATAAGTAATTCCAGATTTTAGGAATTTTTTTTTTTTTTAAGACCATTAAAAATTTCTTTTATATTTTGTTATCGTTGCATTATTTGTCGTGAGAAACTTCGATAAGCACACGTGTTAGTACGTTATGTTTTATTTCAGATCCTAGTTTGGTTCATTTGTTTTCATGTATGTCTTACTTAAAGATTTTACGTCTTGACTTTGTAATTTTTGCATTTCTGTTTGTTGCATTTTGATCCGATATGTTTTTTTAGAGGTTTGTCGGCAGTGTAAGAGTTTATAAAAGACAACGCGGTTATTACTAAGTTAAGGAAGGAATTATAATGGAAACTAAAGCTTCGCTTGGCGCGATGGGTGTTTGACTCCGTAAGGATTGTGAAGTTGTACCTATGTTTAGAATTGAAAGATGCCCGAGAAAGAAAATTTTGAATATACAAATTAGTTCATATGGGCTTTCGTTAAGGTTTATGTTTTGGTGTTGTTCCCCGTTCGAGTCTGAGATTATCGTTTAGCTTCTGGGATTAGCCATTCGCAGCTTTTATCAGGAAATCAAATTACTTTAAGCATTTACAATTTACGTTTATTGAATAAGATTTCATTGCAATTATATTTGTGTTCACGGTAATTTAAAGGCTTTGAATTTATCAACGTGAGTTTTATACTTAACTTTGACTCATGTAATTTCTTCAACTAAATAAAACGTTAATGCAGTGATTAAATTGCAGTTGGTGAATAAATTAATCGATCGACAAGTATTCATTGATGTATTTTTAATTTAATGTTAAGTTAAATAAGATTTGAATCATTTATTAATGTGCATTTAATGTTTTATTAAGAAAATTTTAGTAACTTTGTTTCAAATTACACACGTCGCGAGACTTTCTCATTTCTGTGTTTAATTTTTACGTTCGTATACTCACTATAGCAATAGGTAACCGTGCAGTTTAATTCAATTCGCTATATCTAATTCTGTTTCTATTAAGTTTTGTAACGTCATTTTATTGCTGTCAGTTTTTTGTGTGTTTGATTTAATTAATTTGCATTTTCTTTTATATTAATTTAAATTTAAACTGTTATAAAATCTTATAAAATTTAGATTTTACTGTAAACAAACTCTAAAAAGGTAAGTTTGATTCGGTTTTCTGATTGACAACAGCTAAAGGCCTACTTTATGGTACAACTCTTTGCCTGGCGCCCTTACCAATTTAAGTTTTTTTTTTAAATAAACTTATAAGTATTGCAAAAAATAATGCCAAAAAAGGAAAACGCAGTTCGAGTGCGTTTGTGTAAGTTCGGGTGTGCGCGCAATTTTCCAATTTAAATTTTGTGTAAGTTTGGGTTTGGGTAAGATCGGTAGGGATCGAGTTTTCATTTTCCCGCGCTATTAAAATTAAAATTAAATTAAAAATTCGGTGAAGTTCTATCAACAAACTTAAAACGAAATAAGTGTAAAGTAAGTTGGGAAGATGTGGAGTCGTGTTTCAACAACAGAATTCGCACCGGTTTCATATCAAACGTTAATATAAAAGATCCCATGAATTTAAAAAAAAATCTTTTAAATGTTTTAATATAAAAATTAGATATGTTTTCGAAGAATCTCTTCTTAAAGTCAATGTAATTTTGAGCACTAATTTTATTAAACCTCAAACTGCAAAAATAGATTGGAAAACGTTTTGCTTTAAAAATAATGTTATTGATTGTACAACTAATTTGAAACAGTGGTATCAGGAACATATAATAATAAACTTGCAACAAAATTGGAGAAATTCGCTAAAAAAGACAACAACTGGGCTTTAGAAGAACTTTTGGGACTTAAGTGAACACTAACAAATATGATCCTTTTCCTGATTATATAAAAACAAAACATACTGTTGTGAATGTTAATAATAATGATCCATACTGCTTTCTTTGGTCTGCAATATCAGCTTTATTCTTGATATCCCCATTTTCATAAAGTTTTAAATTGTGATGATATTAAATGGTATAATAGATATAATAACATCCGTAAACCTTAAAAAATTATCAATTAATTTGTTTTGTATAGAAAATTAAAAAAATTTACTTTGTTCTCTTAGCCCTTTTTGCAAAACAAATGTTAAAGTCAGAAATCTTCTAATGTTTCCTGCGAGGTCTATATTCCAGATAGATTTAAACAAGCCATCTGATGCACAGCTACTCTTTCATTCTACTTGGATCAAAATTTTGTCGGCGCTTTTATCGCAACAACTATCCAACCGTAATAATAACATTTTTATTTGTTTAAACGCTTAAATTACTTTACAACTCGAGATATACAACAAGATTCACATTGCCCGCATGAACGATAACCGCTGAGAGACGAGAAATTAGAGTAACTTACTTTTCATAGATATTCACAATTTAATCTGACAAATAAGTTAACTTGCAAAAAATTCTAGTAATGTAAAAAAACGTCAGATCATGATCCACTGTACATAAACTACGTTAATCAATTTTTGTATAAACTTACTCGTCTCGTAATTGTCTCTAATTATAACAACAAAAAGCAAGTAAAAAAGCTGGTGTGGTCACCACACGACTTTCCTATTATAAAGGAATATCTACATATTTTTTAAGGTTATGTTGTCATAAAACCATTTTAAAGTGATATGTACACGTATATTACTTACCTCTTTAGTAAATCAGTAAAAAAAATTGTCGCAGGCAAGATTTGAAACTATATTATATTAATTTGTGAATTCATTTTAAATTACAAATTAAATATCTAATAAACTGTTAATGTTACAATTTTTTTATTTGAATAAATTGTTAGAAAGAATTATCTCTATAAGAAACTGTAAAAATAATTCGAATAATTTGCATACATACAAAATTATATAAGAAAAACTGTTAAAAATGGCGGACACGCCCACTTTCGGTTTCTTTATCAAACCCAATATAAAAAACCAGCTTTATACCAAATTTCAAGTTACTAGGACTTCTGGTTCGAGTTATCGTAGGTACATCCAAAGATAATTTAAATAAGATGCAGCACTCCATATATTGTGTGTCTCAGAAATTCTAAAGCGTACATTTTAACATAGGAAATTTGAAAATTGATTGATTTATATGTCCCCAAAGTGTTTTTAAGATATTTCCAGTATCATAACACATGGCAATGTGTACCACGGAACGTTTGCCGTAATAATTTTTAAAATTTAATAACAAATATCAAAAATATTTCCTAAAGTGTATCGTGTGGTAAAAAAATTAGTTAAAAATACAGATGTAAATAACGTATCAGTAATAGTCACTTTGGTGCAGTAACATCAATCGTACGACTGTGGTAATATCGCCGTTAAGTCTAATTACACTTAAGCTACGTCTAGAGTTTTTATGGTGATTTTCTTTTAGACCTTCGAGCAAATGTTGTAGCCAATTATCTAGTTCCCTTATAGTTATTGTTTTTGGTTACCTTAGTTTTACATTTGTCAAATTAATTTAATTTATATTGCCTGACGAACTTTGTTCGAAAGCTTGCATTTAAATTGTATTACATAATAAACACACCATTTACCCTAAAAAAATCTTTAATATGTTTAATGGTGAAACCTTTATGTCTATCATAATAAATCCATTATGGCTTTAATAAAAACAATTAACACGTTTAATTATGTTTCTTTACTGATAAAAATTAATGGTTGTTAATTTAGAATAATAATATAATTAAAAAAACATAAACCGCATTGGGATTTGAACCTTCGTACGTCGCGGCGATATTACCGCAGTCGTGCGATTTATGTCACTACGACAAAGTTACCTACTCATATGTTCTTTACATTTGTATTTTAAACTAAGATTTTTACCACGCGATACATTTTTGAAAATATTTTTGATATTTGTTATATTTTGAAAATTATTACGCAAAACGTTCTCTGGTACACATTGTCATATGTTCTGATACCAGAAATATTTTAAAAACACTTTGGGGACATATAAATCGAAATTTTCAAATTCCCTATGTTAATCTGTATGCTTCAAAATTTCCGGGACACACGGTATAAACAAGTCAAAAAAATATAGATAAAAATTTTTATTTTCTAACGTATCTTGCTTTCCATTCAAGATATGGCAGTTTTTTTTAAGAAAAAAATCGTCGTAGACAGGATTCACTTTAATTCACTTTAAATTATAAATCAAATATCTAATAAACTGTTAATGTTAGAAAAAAAATTTATTTGAATAAATTGTTAGGAAGAATTAACTCTATAAGAAACTGTTACAATAATTTGAATAATTTACATACGTACAAAATTAAATAAAAAAATTTGTTAAAAATGGCAGTTACGTCCATTTTAGGTTTCTTTATCAAACCCATCTTTTGACAAAGTAGAGAGAATATAAAAAGCCAGCTCTATACCAAATTTCAAGTTACTAAGACTTTTGGTTTGAGAGTTATCGTGGGTACATCCAAAGATAATTTAAATAAGATGCAGCACTCAGTAGACAAACAAATCAAATATCTAATAAACTGTTAATGTCAAGAAAATTTTTTATTGGAATAAAGTATTAGGAGGACTTAACTCTATAAGAAACTGTCAAAACTATTTAAATAATTTACATACGTAGAAAATTATATAAGAAAAACTGTTAAAAATGGCGGATACGCCAACTTCCGGTTTCTTTATCAAACCTATCATTTGAAAGAACCGAGAGAATATAAAAAACCAGCTCCATACCAAACTTCAAGTAATTAGGACTTTTGGTTCGAGAGTTATCGTGGGTACATCCAAATATAATTTAAATAAGATGCAGCACTCCGTATATAAACAAGTCAAAAGAAGAAATTGTTATTTTTTAACATATTGTTGCGTATTTATTTATTAAAAACTAATTTACTTAAACGATTAAAAATTATGTTTACTTATTCTAGAAATATGTACACTTTTAAATTAACCGAACTAATTAAATCTAATAATATTTAATGAAAACACTTACACGAATTTATGTATAACCGTTGTATAACACTATCACTTAAGATAAGATAACGTCCTCGGATTTCACACTTGTTTGTTTACACTATAAGTCACGTTCACTCGATTCGGTGTACACTGTTATTTATTTAAAACTTCGCACGTGCTAATCGCTTATTTATCTTCACTTGAATAATCTTCTTAATACAGCTGCATTCGCGTTACGACAATAACTGACCTACGATTTCTTTCTTCGGTATTTATAGACATCGGCGAATCCTTCTCGAGCGTTCCCTACTTTTCGCTATATCTTCTAGAAAATGGATAACAGCTTCTAGAAGGCTCTTGCATTTGTAAATAATTTCTTGAACGTTTCAATATCTTGCTTTCCTTTCAAGATACGAATGTTTTTCCTAAAAAATATCGTAAAGGTAGGATTCGAACCTAGGATCATATACGGAATACACTTTCAATTATAAATCAAATATCTAATAAACTGTTAATGTTAAAAAAAATTTTTATTTGAATAAATTGTTAAGTAGAATTAACTCTATAAGAAACTGTAAGAATAATTCGAATAATTTACATACGTACGAAATTATATAAGAAAACCTGTTAAAAAAGGCGGATACACTTCTGGTTTTTTTTATCAGACCCATCTTTTGATAGAACCGAGAGAATATGAAAAGCCAGCTCCATACCAAATTTCAAGTTACTCTTTTAGTTCGAGTTATCGTGGGTACATCGTTACAGACACCCAAATTTTTTTTGTCAGAAATACATTTTTCTAATTCAGCAGACCTTGAAACGTAAAATTGCGAGCGCTATATTTTACTTATAAGAAAGTAAAAAAAAATTGAGGTAAGTTCTACGTAAAAGTAGAAACATGCGCCATCTCGTGTAAACAAATCTACATATGTATTATTCATTTTAATTAACAGTAGAAAACTACATATGTAAGCGTTATTTCGTTTCCGGAATTAAACCATTTTGCATTATAATAGCGATTCCAGCTTTATATCTTGTTTTCGTGATTAGGTGAGTTTGAAATGTGATATCGGTTGATGTTGATTTTGGATCGGCTTGAGACGTGATAACATATTCCAAGTACATTGGTTTCTTCGCTTATGTGACATATATCTGTCGTAAATTGAGCAATTTATTGCAAGTGTCGTGTCAATGCCTTTTCTGCGTTTTGACTGAAAGCAAAAACAGTTTGTGGTCACTATACAAAGTAAAAGTTTTGCTAGAAAATTTATTTAGAATATATTTTTAAATATAAACCTAATTGCATTTAGTTAATGATTTTATTTACGTACAAAAAACAAAAATACTTATTTTAATTTTTATAATTAAATAAACTCAGTATATTAATATATATGTACATGTATTAAAGTTATTGATTTCGTAGTATACCTACTAACGCAACCAAATCAAAAATAGCCTCAATAGAAATACTGACCCGAAAAATTTATTTACACATATTGTCCATTAAGTTAATCGTATTTTCTTGTTAAAGATTTAGTCGATTAATAGAAATTAATTCTTAAAAATATATCAATTAAGTGTTTTGGGGTCAATGTCAAACTTTATTCCTTTATTCTTAGCAAAAAATGCGGTTTTAATTATACTACATAGATAAACAAACATAAAAATACCGTCCTAGTAATCTTTGTTTCAAAGAACGTTTATACATTCTAATTCCTTTTAAAAAATAGAAAAATGTAACTAATTGTTAAAATTCTCATGTACTTTTAGCAAGTTATAATTTTCTAAATTGGAAGACTTTCAATGCAAACAATAAAAATAATTTAGACATTAGGTACTCGTTATAAATAATTACGTGTTTTTCTAAATAATCATGTGTATAACTAAAAACCTTTGACCTAGAAGTAGTTTCAGAAGACTCTTATAAATGGACACTTTTTAATATCACGTTTGGTATCAGACATTTTTTAGATACGTAAAAAACGCTGGTGGCAACCCAAATGTATGTAATACTCGTATGCCGCATAACTATAACTGGCGTTTTCACACAAACACACACTTATTTAATCAAAATTATAATAATTTGCTCCAAAATGTATTATGGAAAATCAACTAAAGACTTTCGACAACCGCCATACAAAATAGCATAACATATGAAACTTAAAAACCCAACTAAATTAAGAGATAAAAAAAACAGATACTGATTAGAAGCAAAATTCTTAAAACATCATACAGCGAGATTAACATTTGTCAACCACAAATGCAGTATATCTAGAACTGCCTTATTTAATAGGTACAATATATTCTTAAATTTTTGTAACAACCTGACAACTTAGAAGAAATTTGTTTTCACGTTTAATTCTCCACAACAGTGCTGATAATTTCTAAAAGCGTAGACAAAAAAGTCTAAGAACAACATACCAAAAGACGTAATTCACTTTGCAACGAATAACTGAAAACATTATTTTGAAGCAAAAACGTGAAATTTTCTTAAATTTAATTTGTATGTAACGTCAGAAGAAGTGACTTACCTAAATTTTATATATAAAAACTTGTTCATGTATGACAGATTATTTGAAATTCATTTTACTGAGTTAAAGCCAAATAGAGAATAATTCTTTTTATTACCGACGCGACGATTAAAAATAAATGACCACAAGATTTTTTATTTCTTTAACATCAAAATGCACTTCGCAAGGACGAAAACTATAACAAATAAGACTAATGGTCACTGTTAATTAATGCGCATGACTTGATATAGCAACCAAGCTTAAGTACCAAAACACAACTAGAGAATTCATGTTGGCCAATGTTCTCATTCATAGCTTGAAAACGATTAGGGTTATTGTTAATCAAACACAATTTAAATCGTTATTCACCAAAGAGCAAACTGTAGCTCGGTTCAAATAAAACTGAGAACGTCAATAATTTTTCGCGCAGTTAATATATATCAGAGACGTATCGAATATTAAAAGGGGCTCTGCTGGGCGTTTGTGTTGACTGCATCGACATTTTATTACAAGTGAATAACGCACGACACTAAATTTTTACACAATTTATTTACAATTGATTATAAAAGTTACGATTACAAATTTCAAACAAAGTCATTGTTAAACAATAAAACAAACAAACAAAACTGATTCTACTAATTATTAAATTCAATTTATAATCGTTCAATGATCAAACACTGGAACAAACAATCCGACACCTGGTATTTTATCTTATCAAGTTGTCACCTTCAAATATCATTTCAATCTGCCCTCTTACCAGAGCAGTTACATTTTCTAGCTGGTGTCCTTCCGTTTGCATGATATTGTAGTTTCACACGTGTTTCTATGCCCATAATAGGCAATCTTACAAAATATCCAACCCTTATTGGTTGATTCTAAGTTATTATGTTAAATAAATTTTTAGCTATGTTATTGTTTTTGTTTTGAAATTTAGTTGTTTAGAGATCTTAAAAGTCATACGTTACTTGAATACTTAGAGTTTACTGACATTATTAAATTCATTTTTGACTCCAGCTATTTTTCGTTTAAAGACAATATTGATATACAAAAATTTGGCACTGCTATGGGCAATCCAGCATCCCCTGCTTTAGCTAACTTAGTCATGCATGACTTATTGGAGTTTGTACTTGAAAAACTCACCTTCCAACCCACATTTTTGTTTTGTTATGTCGACGATGTCATCGCTTGTATACCTCAGAACGAGATGCTAAACACTTTAAACATCTTTAACAGTTTTGATCCACATCTAAGTTTTACTTACGAGGTCGAGAGTCATGGTTCCTTGCCGTTCTTAGATATTAGGTTAATTAAACATAACAACTATTTGTTAACGGACTGGTACACTAAACCTATAGCATCTAACCGTACCATTAACTATCTTTCGAAACATGCACACCATCAAAAACTTAACATTATCAAATCTATGAAAAACAAAATCATTAGTTTAAGTAGTGCACAATTTCATTCCAAAAACCTCAACATCTTAAAAAACATTCTAAAAAATAATAATTACCCTAATAACCTAATTAATAAAATTTTATTTCATACAAACAATACAAATATCGTACCATCACCATCGACCCAAACTAACGCTACATCTAATTACAAATACACTAAAGTCATAAACGTACCTGGATTAACTAAAAGACTCATTCCGATTTTAAAAAACACCAACTTAAAAATAGCGACCTATAATAACAATACGATATACAACACCATCTACACTAGAATAAAAGATAAAATAAAATTAAACGACAAACACAATGTCATATACAAAATTGAATGCACAGGATGCAACAAATGTTATATAGGTCAAACTAAACAAAAAACCAACAATCGCATTAAAAATCATCAATATGATTGTAAAAACAAGAAAGCAGAATCGGCTTTGGCTTTACATCACATTAATACGGGCCATAATTTTGACTTTAGTAATCCCACGATCTTAGATGTGGAACCTAAATTTAATAAAAGACTTATTGCTGAGATGATTTTCATCACCAAACATAACAACAATGTGAATTTTAACACAGACACTAATAACCTTAGTACTGTCTATAATAACTTAATCACAAAAATGTCATGACCTAGAAAATTTATCTCACATTCCAACATTTTCTTTATAAATATTGTTCTGTTGATCTTATGTGATGTTAGTGAGCTCGTTCTGTATATGTTATTTATAAGTTTCACATTTTTTATGTGTTTCTCGTTGTGTTTTCATTGTTCAAATTTTATCGACTGTGTTGGGCGGACCATCACTACTTGTTTTGTTTTTTGTAAGTAACTTGTCTATTTCATACATTTGACTTGGTTTTGTTAATGTAGTTAGTTTCTGCAAATGATTTGTTTTGTTTTTTACAACTATTTATTCAGTTAAAAAGTTTGTTGTTTTACCTAAGTTGTGTTTTCTTTCCGCCATCTCCTACATTAGAAGGATTTAACCACCTACCTCAAATATACTAATTAGGAGGATAAATTATTTTCATCGTTAAAATCAGTCATCTGAATGGTCGAAAGAATTAAGATTTGTACAATTAAAAGAAAATTGATCATTTCATAGAGGCATTTAGCATACGCCGTACGAGGCTATAGTTGGCACTCCACTTATTAATGGATTAACTGATTCAAATCTTTCACTTGAAATCATAGAGAGATTACGAGATGAGAAAGATATTAATCAACTCCAAAATACTGTCAACGAGAATATAGAAAATACATTATCTGATGAATTTGATGCAGAATTAGTAAATATAAATAATAAGGAAAGCAATAATATTTCAACAAATGAAGCAGTTGTCCAACCCATTAATGAACCTGAAAATGACGATGACAAAAGTTACGGTGTGCAAGGTGCTTACTAACGTAATATAATTAAAGAAAAATAAATATATTTTCCTAAAGCTAAATAGATAATATATTTTTTCCACTACTAGTTGTATACGCTTGCATTATTACGTATAATAGTAGGTCGTGAAGTTGTACTTTTTTAAGCGCAGGTAAATAATATTTCATTATTAACCAGTGGTTAATAATGAATATATTTACATTTTCTGATAATACTACAACAGTTTCAAAGAAAAAAGTTTACCAAACTGCGTACCAAGAGCAAGAGATTTTAATTAATGCTAATTTAAGTTTTTAAATCGTTCAATTAATAAATTAATTTGATGTTAAAAAGTAAGTTATTTAAAGTTCGCGCTTAATTAAATGTGAATATTATTGAATTAAATATATTTTAGATATAATCAATGCTTAAAATAATAATGTTTTTAAACAATGACAACTGTCAGAATCACTGACTTGATTTTTAATTTAAAATTAATATCTTAAATTTTAAATTCAATTTAGTAACAGATAGAAAGGTTTTAATAATTCTAGTAGTGGAAAAAATTGTATATATACCACGGTTGAGAAGTTCATTATAACCTGCGCGATTTATATCCCTCGACGCTTCGCGTCTCGCGATATAATCTATCGCTTAGGTTATAATGATGCACTTCTCAACCTTGATATATAATATACTATTAGGTAGAATGAAGCTCGCATAAAATTAATTAGCTAGTATCGCTTTGAATGCGTTAATAGCTAAAAAAAACAAGCAACAAAAATGTTGCAATAAAGCTGCTCCAAATTTTCTAAATTGAAAAGAGACAAAACATTTTAGTTAAGATTTCTGATGTCGATATAGGACGCTTCCCTCCTCGTGATGTTTTGGCTGTTGTGTTATCTGAAAAATAAAATATTTGTACCAACTTGGTACAACATCTGGCGTTTTGGAGAAACTTTATGCAAGAAATTAATTTCAGGTACATAGTTACTTAGTATATTTGAATTACTCTTTTTTTAAAGATTTTTTTTAACAGCCTTCTTAAACCAATACGCTGACATTATCAGACGTACCGGATAATATAAGGTTACCTTTACGAACAATTGTAGCAAAACAATCTAATGCTTGACAAAGTTTTGTGCGTTGCAATTTCCGTAAACAATGTGGTGACAAAAAATGCAAATGTGTATTAAATAAGATAAAATGTAATAGCAAATGTTATTCAAATACTTCTTGTAATAAATAATTAAATAAATGTTACATTAGTTCTATAATGCATTATTTGCTTCATTTAAGATATCTTTTGCTCTGATCGGCATCGGCTTATCCTCTATAAGGACATTTCGGGATTAATAATCACATTACTATTTTGCCATCTAGCAAGCGAATAATGGCCACATCGCGATATGTCCAATAATTTTGGTCACGGAAGTATAGGCAGTATATTTTGTTTCTCTGTTATTCTTAAATTTTATCCACTGAAAACCAATACGTTTAATGTCAATTTTAAGGTTTTTGCAACTTTTATAATTGGTTGCGCAACTAATAATATAAAATGATTTGATTCAGATTGCACTTACAAAGTTACAAGTTACAAGCACTGCTTTAAAGTGTCTCCACTACCAACACCAAATTTGTTACTGCGCAGCTGAAGGGCACCTGTCATCCTTAAATGCTTCCACTGTACACTATTTGGAAATGAAAAAGGTTTTCAATTTATAATTTTTTTCTTTCACTTCTATTACATCATTACCAATTTTAAATGTGTGTATGTGTACAATATATTTGAAAATACTAATTTTTAATTTTTTTACAACACATTACTAACACAAAAAATCACAGTTGCAAAATGTAAAAGCTCTAATTAAGTGATGCTAAGACCAGAAAACAAATGTAATAATGAATTTATTTGAAATATTTTGATACATAAAAAATCCATGTTTAGTCTAATATTAATACATAATTACGGTTTCATACAAAAAATCAGTGAGACAAAAAATTTTAACTATTTATAAATTATGTCGACTCATTAAAACCGTCGCACTTAAACTAATCAATATATAAAATAGTTTCATTATTAAAATATGCCATTTAAATCGCATGTAATTTAGCAAAGTAAACTGAAATTGAAAAAAATGTCATAAAAAGATGACCTTAAAGTGCCATAAGAATATTTCAATAAAATACTTAGTAAGAATTAATTTTAAGTTTCTATACCATTAATTACTTGTAGTTGAAAAAGAAGATTAGCGATGAACGAATTTGATAAAACGCTTACAGTAATACACACGCAACGACATTATTTTATCATATGTAGCTTGCGTGTAATATTTTCAGTACAAACTTCTTAGTAGTTGATGATAGAGCTCTCATTTTTTAAAATGTCGTTATTTCCAAAAGAAATTCGTTTAAGCAATACTCAAAGTAGAAGAACTATTTATCCGCAGATGGATATTGACGTGTATCTAAATAAAAACAACACTACAAGATATTCACTTGAAAAGCAATTTATGAATATGATTAATACATCGCGAAACACTGTCGGATCTCAAGAAACTGCAAAAACAGCATGGCTAGATTCTTATGATACTAAAGAAATTAAAAAAAGTTTAATGCGTCGTAGTGCAAAACAAGATAAAACACAAGAATCTGCAAGTGATTTTGAGTAAGTAATGATGATTATCTAATGTATCAAAAACGTTTATTCTTAACAGTAACAAAAAAGAAACTACTTGTCATTATCTGATCCGACACATTGATGAGTACCTACACAGTTCAACATTACACGGACTGCGTTATATAGGAGATGTTTCACTTTCAGTTGGAGAACGACTGTTTTGGTTTGTGGCTTTTTCAATTGCTATTTTCTGTGCTGCATACTTTATTGGTAGCATTTACGGAAAATATAATCGTAATCCGGTTATAATAAGCTTAAACCCAAAACCAACGCCTATTAATCAGTTACCATTTCCAGCGATAACAATTTGCAGCATGAATCAAGCAAAAAAACATGAAGCTGATGATATTATAGAAAATGGGTATTTAAAACTACAATACTCTTAAATTTATGTCCAACACGAAATTTTGTAGAACTGAAGTAGAGAAAATGTTGTTAGATGACTACTGCAATTCAAATAATTCTTTTACAAATTTAACAGCAACTGGTGACGAAGCTACTAAGTGGGAAAATGTAATGAAGTTTATTTTAAGAGTAAGTTGCAGACTTTTTAAATAAACGACAAACTTATTTCCTTCCAAATAATTAAACTTTAACACACTTTTAAAGCTTATAATCGCTAACAATTTCTACAAATTTACTGAAGTTATTATTAAAACTAAGAACAAAGACACAATCAAAACAAAACACATTACTTTAATTATTCCTTTGCAAAAGAACATGCATAATGCTTTTTTAACAATGTTTTTTTAAAAACTAAACTTATAAAATAAACGTACAAGCACAGTATGTAACGTCAGTTAAATTTTGTACCCTCGATATTTGCTAGTCTTTTTTAAATCAGTGCTAAATATTCATTTTCTAGATAAAACGTAAAGCGTATTGTCAGATTATGTTACGTCTGTATGCCTAGCGCCCACACAGTGTCCCGGTTGCATAAATTGCAATTGCATTGTTAACTCTGACGATATAGTTAACACGTTAGGTACGGCGTGGCATCATTGTCCCATTCGCTTAGGACAGCGTCAACGTCAATTGGTACCACGAATATCAATAAGACACGGTGGGTTCTATGAGAGTCTCAGCAATACGTTTTTATTTTTAGTATTGAATATCTTCAAAACAATATATTTATGTAAATATAATATTTTATTTACAGAAGTAACGTAATAGCAACAATGTAATTGTAATAAAAATATTTGCAACCCACGCAGTACAATTTGGTTCTAGTTGTTTTATTTTGTGCTACTACTCTGCCATATTCGTGTTTATTGTTCACATAGCATATTGTCCAACGATTTTTTTTATTCTCTTCTAACTTATGTAGAATACTTACATCTACATCTTCTGCCACAGGTTTTTTAGTCATTGACAATTTTTCTGTGCCCAATAGTGATTCAGCGAGATTTTCCCGAAATTCGGTAATAGATGTTTTGTTTTGTGTTATATCGTTAAACACTAAAAATGAATTTACTAATGCAGAGCCTAAAATTAGCTCTATAGCTATTTTCTAAATCACCAGCTGAAAGCCTAAGCTGGTCAGATAAATCGGTGTAAGACTTTGATTTATTATAGTCTACGGTAGCATTTGGTTCTTGAATTGCATTACGTTGTTTATGAATTGTATTGTGGTATCAATATGTTTTGTTGACAACAGTAGCACATCACGTGTATCTCTCCACTTCATAAAAACGATTCCAGTCCCACTTTCATGAGTAAACATTTCATGTTTTTTTAAATTTTTTAAACAACACTTTTAGAATTTAGTTTTCTCCTTATTCAAATTGTTCCAACAAGATGCGTATTTCTTTCGAGTAACATAGTAGCGAGCATCCTAGTAGAAAAATTTGTTTCTGTAATATTACAGCAACGATTTTCAGAATTGAAAAAACGATTCAGAATTGTTTCAATTTTGTTACAATTTTGTCAAATGTCCCTCCTTTGTAACGTTTTTACAAATCATTAGCATGAATTGATTTAAAAATGTATTTCAATGATGTCCAGTTTGATTCAGAAAGTTAGTTTCGGAACACTCTTGGATCATCTGTAAAATTAAACATAGTAACACAAAAAATGTTTTGTAGAATCGTTTCTGAAACGATTTCAAACATTCCTGTAATTAAATTTTTTGAATCGTTTCTATATAAGCTTTTGTTACACCATAAATGATTTCTCAAAATAATTTCCAATTGTTTTTGAAGAATAAGAATGATCATTTGTGTGTACGTTGCATATTCAATTAAAAATTGTAAGGGAGATAATGTTTTGAATCGTTTTTGTAACGATTGCAAATAATACTTTATTGCACATACCGAATCATCTTTAATACATTTCGTAAATATTCTAAAAATTGTTTTTATAATCATATCAAAGTGATTTAACTTTTGCTTTCATAAATGATATTTAAGGGTTCGGAAATTTCCACATTATTTATTCCACAGCCGTAGCATGTACTAAAACACGAATTCTTATAATTTTGTTGCGGTAAAACACCAAATTTAATATTCTTTAAAAATACATTTATTCAATGCACGTTTACATTTCTTCTTTAAGTTTTTGTGGATATTTAATATTTAAACAACTAATCTATAACTCATTCTTCTTCGACTTTTAATGCAAGAATGCAAGTATGCCTCCTACCCCTGGCGTTTACAAAAACGTCCCTCAGGCTAGCGCAGGCGTACAAGCTTATACAAAACTTTTAAAAAATAAAATAAAATGTAAATAACATTTAACATAATTCGCCACCTTGAAGTAACGTGGACTTCAACATATACAACCAAATGATAATATGCCTAATTCTAATGTATATATATATATATAACTACCAAAGTGCAATAAGTAATCAAAAACACAAAACTAAATGTATAAATCAAATTAGCTATTTAAGATATAGGTAACACGCACAACTTGTTTACCGAACGTTTCACACTACTTCCATTAGAAATAAACAATTTCACTGAGCGCACCACGCCATCTGATGCTCGATACAGTTCTACAACACGTCCTAACGCCCAATTGAGAGGTGGCATATTTTCTTCTTTAATGAGGACTAAGGAACCTACGTGTAGTAACTCTGGAAGACGAGATTGCCATTTGATTCTTCGTTGCATTTCTGGAACAACTTCTGAGCTCCAGCGTTTCCAACATTGTTGTCTTATTAACTCGACACGCTGATAGAACGATAGACGGTTTTCCTTTATAAATTGTAAGTCAGGTTCGGGGATAGCGGTTAATGATCTGCCTATTAAAAAATGACCAGGAGTTAAAGGACTGAGGTCGTTAGGATCTGAAGATAATGGTGATAATGGCCGAGAGTTTAAAACAGATTCAATTTGCGTCAAAACGGTCATTAAATCTTCGTAGTTTAAATTCGTATTTCCCAAAACCCGTTTTAAATGCATTTTTACAATTTTTATGTTGCTTTCCCAAATACCTCCTTGATGAGGGGAACGGGGTATAATAAATTCCCATTTAATGTTATTGTTGTTTAAATAGTTAAAAATAGTATTTTGAGCATTTGTGGACTGTAAAAATAGATATAACTCTTTTAAATGATTGTGTGCACCAACAAAATTTTTTGCGTTATCGCTAGTTATGGAAAACGGTTTTCCACGCCGGGCGATAAATCGCTTAAGTGCAGCTAAAAATGATTCCGTAGATAAATTTGTAACCAGATCTAAATGGACAGCTTTGGTCACCATACAAATAAATAAACAAATGTATGCCTTTATCAACTTTGAACCTCGTGTTTTTCTATCTTTAATTAAAATTGGGCCCGCATAATCAAGGCCAGTGTTATAAAAGACAGGTGTATTTATTTGCAAACGTTTGAATGGCAAATCGCCCATAAATGGGTTATTAGAACTTGGATTGACTCTAAAACATTTTAGGCACGAACGAATAATTCCTTTAGCTAATGTTTTTCCACTTATTGGCCAATAATGTTCTCTGACACATGCTAGTAACTGCTGGGCTCCACAATGCAATAACTTATGATGAAACTCAAGCATTACAAGTTTGGTAAAAGCATGGTTTTTTGGCAAGAGTATAGGAAATTTTTTATTGAAACCAAATGAAGAATTTTTTAAACGACCTCCGACTCTTAAAATGTTATCTTTATCCAGAAATGGATTTAGAGGTAATAATTTTGAATGCGAATATAAAGCTTTATTAGATTCCAACAATTTTATTTCGGTAAAAAATGTTTCATTTTGGCAGGTTTTAATTAATAAATTTAACGAAATTTGTAGTTCCCGTAAGGATAAACGACCTTTAATTCTAGATACTATAGGAAGTTTTGAATTGGTAGTAAACCGAAGCATCCATGCCAACACTCTTTGAAGTTTTTCTAAAGATGAAAATTTTGTGAATAAATTGAAATCTTTAACAAATGTTGTTAAACTAACTATCTTTAATTCGGTACCTTCTGAATCTATTTCATTAATAAAATTATAAGGAGAGAATTGTTGATCAGAAGATAAAAATGATGGTCCGTACCACCATAGTTGGTTGGACAAAAGACTACAAGTAGTAGTACCTCGTGAAACAAGATCGGCTGGATTATCCGCCGATTTAACATGATGCCAAGCATGTATCTCAAATTTTTCTTGAATAAAAGCTATTCGGTTAGCGACAAAGGTTTTGTACCTGTTTGGCGCTGAACCAATCCAATTAAGTGCAACAGTTGAATCAGTCCATAAGTAGATCTTATTAAACTTTATTGTTAAAGAAGTTTTAACTTTATGCATTAGTTGCGCTAGCAAAACGCAAGCGCATAGTTCTAATCTCGGAATTGATTTTGTGTGCAAAGGAGCCACACGAGATTTGGTACATAAAAGTCTGCTTATAACTTTCCTTTCATGCGCTATAGTCCGGACATATATGCATGCACCAAATGCGACAGAACTACTGTCAGCAAAACCATGTAACTCTATAAGCAATGGATTTTGCAAGGTAACACATCTGGGGATTTGTAGATTTTTTATAAACTGTAGTTGATTTAGAAACTTTAGCCATTCGGAACTAACAGATAGTGGAACAGATTCGTCCCAAGAAACTTTTAGTGACCATAATTTCTGGATCATTATTTTACCCTTAATTACAATCGGTGCCAAAAGCCCTAAAGGATCAAACAGCCGAGCTATTGTAGAAAGAATAGAGCGTTTGGTAATTATGTTGTTATTTTCTATATCAGCTTCATAAGATATTATGTCTAATGTGGAATTCCACAAAAGCCCTAGAGCTTTAGAATTAGCTCGTTCTCCTAAAGGGATAGTAAGCAAAAGTGAATGAAGATCATTAGATTCAGACATAATTCGGGAGTCATTAGACAAAAACTTTCTAATACGAAACCCTGCACTTGACAAGATAGAAGATACTTCATTTTTTATTTGAATAACTTCCTCAACGTTGTCAGAAGTAAACAAGAGATCGTCCATATAAAAATTCGTTCGAATTACGTCACAAGCCTTAGAAAATTGGTGATCAAACTGATCTGCTAAGTGCTGTAAGCATTTAGTAGCCAAATAACTGGCTGATGCTGTCCCGTATGTAACGGTGTTTAGTTGGTATGTAACAATTTTATCAGTAGGTTTATCTCTCCATAAAATACATTGTAATTTGCGTTGAGATGGATGTATAAGAATCATACGATACATTTTTTCTATATCGCCAGTAAGAGCAAATTTGTGTTGCCTAAACTTTAATAATATCGTAAACAAGTCAGGTTGAATAACAGGACCTACTATTTGCGCATCATTTATAGATACATTTGAATCGGTTTTAGCACTGCCATCAAAAACGACTCGAAATTTTGTAGTTAGCGACTGAAGCTTGATAATAGAGTGATGTGGTAAATAGTAAAAAGGAATTTTATCTATGTTAATATCCAGATCTAAAGCCTCTATTTTAGCAAGAGGTTCATGTGAAGACTCAACACAATGCAATTGAGTCATATGACCTAAATCTCTATACTCATGAATAAATTTAAGATATTCATTAGGCAATTCTGAATTCGTTTGTAATTTTTTCTCTAAATTGAGAAATCGATGCATCGCAAACTTTTGAGATTCGCCTAAATCAGCAAGTCTAGAATTGAAAGGAATAGAAACCACAAATCTTCCGTCTTTATCACGTTTTACAGTTTTTAGAAAGTGCTGTTCGCAAAATTTCTCTTCTCGTGATAACAAAGATTCTTTACGAATTGGTAAAATATTTTCTAAATTCCAAAATTTGGTTAAGGACTCGTTCAGATTTTCATTGGAAGGTAGTGAAGCACAAACCATACTTACACTACAAACATTGGAAGTTTGCGAAGTCGACAAGTTACCTCCCAAAACCCAACCAAATAAAGTTTCCTGCAATATTGGTTTATTTTCTCCCAACAAAATACGACCAGGACACATTAACTCATAAAAACACGATGCGCCAATTAGAATATCTATTGGTGCAGTGATGTTAAAATTCTTATCCGCTAATGTAATGAAAGGTGGTATATTTAAGTATGATTTATCAAAACTCTTTAATGGTAGATTTCGAGTTATTTCGGGTATAACTAAACAAGAAAGTTCTATTTGATTGTCAGATTCCAAAGCAGAAATTTTCATTTTTACCAAGCCATTTAAATTAGAGTGCTTGGAATTTATTCCATAAATAGATGCAAAAGTTGGAATAGTTGTAACATTTAGACGTTTACAAAAGTTTTCAGAAACGAAATTAGCTTGTGAGGCTGAGTCAAGTAAACAACGCGCAGTAACCCACTTCTCTTTATTTATTAATACCTTAACTAAGGCGGTTGATAACAGAACTTGATTGTAATTAAAGTTAAAGACCGAAAGTACTGTTTGGGAAGTTGGTATATCGTCAGAATTTAAATTACCTGTAGAAACACAATCAGTTGTACCGGAATTTGAATTACTTAATATTTCAGATTCACGTTTAAAACACAAAAGACTATTATGCAACCTTTGACAATATTCACACTTTATTTTTGCAGTACATTTTTTATTATTGCGAAATGTGTGCTTTAAGCACAATTTACAAATACCTAACTCGGAAACTTTATTGAACCTGTCCCTAACAGAATAATCCAAAAATGCAGAACAAGAAGAGATTAAATGAGCACCTTTACATAATAAACATGTATTCGTATTCGTAACAACAAATGATTGCTTTACAAAATTATTCTTTGGAATTACATGTTTTCCAAAGCTATTGTTACGTAATGCACTGGACTGCGCCTTTTGCGTAGATGCGACATCTTCTAGCGTCTCACATCTTCGTGTTAAAAATTGCTGAATTTCAACCAACGTAGGGATTTCTTTTAATTTAAGTTTGCTAAACTCAGATGCTGTATTAGAATCCATTTTCGATTTTAAAATAAAGGCAAGTACTGCTGCCTTGAATTGCGCGTCTGATAAATTTATATTATCTAAAGCGCGTAAATGACGGGACAAAGTGTCATGAATTTTTCGTAATTCTATTGCCGATTCTTTGTGTGATTTTTCCATTTGAAAAATCCCTTCTAAATGAGAAAAAATGATTAATTTTTCATTATTGTAGCGATCTTTTAGCATTTGCAAAGCAATGTGATAATTACCAGCAGTTACCGGCATTTCATTTATTAATTCTTTAGACGTGCCCTTTAAAGCGTTTTGTAGATAAAAAAACTTTTCAACATCTGATAAATACGAATTATTATCTATTAATGCCAAAAATGTTTCGTAAAAGCTGTTCCAATCAGAATAATGTCCCGAAAAGTTCGGAATTGATAGAACCGGCAGTTTTACATTGTTTTCATTACCGTTTTTAGAAGACTGGCTTGAATTAGAAATTGAATTACAATTATCATGCGGAATCTCCTTAAAACTTTTTAAAATAATCGAAGCTTTAGTGATCAATAAAAGCGACTTGTCTTCAAAGTCCTCAAATGACGAAATATCATCCGATTGAATAGATAAAGTTTGACTTTGTATAAATAAGTCTTCATATTTATCAATAATTGGTTTAAATTGTTCTAATCTTATAGACAAAGCGTCAATAATTGCATGATCAATTTGATCAGCGCTAATCAAATCTAAATGCTGCTCAAATCTATTCAATTTATTAATAAGTAATTGAATATTTAATAATAAAGATTTACTATTCTTTGCCATTTTATAAAATGCAGTTACAATGGGAATTAAGAATACAATAAGCAACCCTACACAAAACGTGTAAAATCTAAATCATATCTAAATTTAGCTTAAAGAGAGAAAGTATAGCAATACATGGTAATGTTAAATAAGGATAGGAAGAAAGGATAAAACTACCTGACTTACTTGTTTCCCTCAACTTTTTCACTCAAGGACGGTGAACCATAATTTTTCTGTTACACCATTAATGCTGCTCCATATCCAAATTCAATTCGAATTTTATCGGTCTCGAAGTCGACCAAAATGTTGCGGTAAAACACCAAATTTAATATTCTTTAAAAATACATTTATTCAATGCACGTTTACATTTCTTCTTTAAGTTTTTGTGGATATTTAATATTTAAACAACTAATCTATAACTCATTCTTCTTCGACTTTTAATGCAAGAATGCAAGTATGCCTCCTACCCCTGGCGTTTACAAAAACGTCCCTCAGGCTAGCGCAGGCGTACAAGCTTATACAAAACTTTTAAAAAATAAAATAAAATGTAAATAACATTTAACAAATTTCATGGTTCATTTATTTTCGAAGAATAGTACCGATATAAAACAATACACTATTATATACTTATTGACTATATTATATTATCATAGAAAACTTTACATAAAGGTTGTTTTATATATTTCCTAAAGATTACATATTTTAACTTATTAACAGAAATGAGTTATAAATGAATTAAAATAAAAACTAAATTATTTAATAAAATACATAAATATACATAGCTAAGTAATTTTTTGGGCATTCAGTAGTCAAAATCGACCGAAATCACAGTTGAAGCTTGTTTTAGATCAGAACGTTTCACTTTTGTTATTGCAGAACGGAACCATACGCTAGCTTTCAGTCATCTCCGGAAATAATTTTCGAGCGACAACTATAAAAAAATAATTTACTTTTAGAACTAAATAATACTACTAATATAAGTACTAACAATTGCTAATAATATACACAATAATCAAAACCGTTCATATAGAAATTAACCGAGTGATTTGTAAAATTGTTTGAAATTTCAAGATTTAATAAATCCCATTTAATGTTATTTATATGTACGGAATAAGAGAGAAACAAGTAACACAGCAAATAAATATTACCTGCTTTTAAAAAAATCGAACCTGAGAAACAAACTTATTTATACAATAGAGATACATTCATAGGAAAACAATGCATATTTTTATGTATAATTCCTTTCTTTGTCGGTAGAACGGATTAAATAGCTTGAAAATTTGGAAATTTTAGTATGTACGTGACAGAAAAATGAATGTACTGGCCTAAAGATAGGTAGGTTGGATTTTTTAAATGTATTTTAAATTTTAACTACATATGCTACTGTTATGCATATATAACGATTTCAAAACAAAGACATAAAATTAAAATAAAGTAATTTGCACTGAAAAATTAAGCTTCGAACAAAAGCCATTGGCGTATGACAAATGAGAAGTTTAATAGATTACCTAATTTAATAAATTAGAAGTAATACTTTTTTTACATTGTACAGCGATGCAGTTGCGAAACTAGCGGCATTGTGAATCCTAGGGGTCCCGTACCGTAACAGGCCCCCAGAACTCAAAACGATATGGTGTGAATGTTAAGATAGTCGTCAATGTAAAATTGTTAAAAAAACAAAATAAAGATGCTAGGTGATGAAGTGGAATGTCTAAATACAGTAAACGAGAATAACACATTATTTTTTTAATACTCCGCGTAAGGATAATTAAAATAGTGATGAATTTTCTAATTTCCTAATACTGTTAATAAAATATATTACCTACAACATAGTTGAAAATAATGAAAATTTGTTTCTCTAAAGTTTCTAAATAAGATTGATAAAGTACAATCCTGTTCAAATAAACTAAATTGATGAAAAATAAAACAGTAAGTATGTATTTATAGTTTTTTCGAAAAAATTATAATTTTTCGATTTCAATTTATCAATTTTTAATTTAAATAAAAATGAAAATAGAAAATTACCAAGAGTCTTAATACCCAAATTGCAAAATTATGGATTAATAAAATTGATTGAAAGGTCAAAATAAACACTTCAGGTTTAATATTTCATTGCAACATATTTGATAAAAAAATGTTTGTATTAGATAAAGATAAAGCTTTGTCTTTTCCAATATGTCATTAAAATGTCAATTGAGACAAGATGTAAAATAATTGAATTAAACAAGCATGATGTAAAATCAGCGCTCGACATGGACCGGAACGCACCGGAACGCCGTTCCTGTTCGTTAAAAAAAATTTTATTACGTTCCGTTTGGTGAATTTTTTTTTGTTCCGTTCCGGTTCGTAAAGATCTTGTTCCTTTTCTGTTAAAATGTGTACTTATACTTAAACTAATATGTTAGGATTTAAAAAATCAGAATTAATCAAATTATCAATATACTTACCTCAATATTCTCAACGTGTAAAGACAACCGCGTGACTTCGGATGCACCCGACCCAAACCAAGCTCTGTGCTCGTGCTACATGTGCAATTTTTAAGTGTTATTTTGAATTACGTGAGGTTAATACGTCTGTCGTGTCACTCGTGTCTTGTGTAAAACGTAAAAGTAAAAATTATATTATTATATTATAGATTATAAGTGAAATTTAACCATTGTCCATTTGACTAAATTATAGACTACTTATAGAGTATTTGAAAATGAGTAATTTATTTATTTATCGGTAGAGGAACCCGAAAATATTCCGGGGACAAGTGAAGAGGGCAGTGAAAGTAAAAACTTGAATAGTGATGCTGATGATTTACCAGTTTGCTGGACTTTGTCACAATGTGAAACATTTAAGAGCAATAATAGTTGGTTAATTGTAAAAGACAAGGCCTTGGGCTGCTCAGTTTGTGTTAAGGTACGTGCTTTTTCCACTGAAAAAGCAAAAAACTTGAGGATTTCGTCTCCATGGTTGCATTGTTTAGTGCGGGAAAATGGAAAAAATAAAGAATCGCAGCAAGCGAGTTTGCGAAAAAAAATTTTCGAACACAAGAAATCGGACGCGCATATCAAAGCCGTGGAGATACTTGAAAATTCAAAAAAAGCACGTATTGAATCGTCTTTCGAAGATGTGAACCGTATACATTTTACCACTACAGAAAGAGTTTTTAGAACAGTCTATAAAATAGCAAAAATGCAAAGGCCACTTGTAGATCTTCCGGTTGATGTCGATTTACAAGTTTTAAATGGCTTATCAATGGGTAAAATTTTACATTCCGATAAAACCTGCCACGATATTGTAATTCACATTGCACAAGAAATGAAAAAAACTATTTGTAAACATATTATTGACGGTAAACAGAAAATTTCAATTTTAATTGATGAGTCTACAACTCTTAGCAGGAAAACTATGCTGGTTGTCGTTATTAGGACATATTTTGAAGATTATCCCGGTAACGCCTATGTATTTAATCTTGACGTTTTAGAACTTACTGACACAACTTCAGAGACTATCATCAAACAGCTTCTGAGTTGTTTATATAAACATAGATTTGACGAAACTTTCCTTCAAGAGAATCTTATTGCATTTGCTAGCGATGGAGCCTCCGTTATGCTAGGTAAAACAAAAGGAGTTGCCAAGCGATTACAAACTATTTTTCCAAAATTAGTGGTATGACATTGTTCAAACCATAGACTAGAGCTTGCTGTTAACGACTGCGCGAATGAAGTATTGGGCGTAAACCATTTTAAAATATTTATTGACAAGCTCTATAGCTTATATAGCCAATCTCCAAAAAACCAAAACGAACTTAAAGAAGCAGCAGCTGGCCTAGAAACTCAGCTGCTAAAAATTGAAAGAGTTTTGTCAGTACGATGGGTGGCTTCCAGTAAAAGAACAGTTAATGCTGTTATACAAAACTATCAAGCCCTTTGTATGCACTTTTACAATGCTTCTATTGATTCGACGAGAGATGCAAGAGAAAGGGCAAAGTACGAAGGATTAAAAAAATATATTACATCTACAGATTTTTTAAGAAATTTGACTTTATTTGCCGATGCTCTTGATGAGTTAGGAGATTTATCGGAACAGCTTCAACGAGAAAACATAACTTTAACAGAGGCGGATAGAGCTGTTCGCGTCACTATAAGAGTTTTTGAATCGATGGCTACCACACCAGGGTCAAAATATGCTGCTGCATTGCGTTCAATTCAAAAAACATGTACATATAAAGGCATAAAGCTTCATGAAGGAAAAGTTGTTCCCATAAATGCTGCTCAGTTTGGCGAATAATTTAAGACACCGTATGATTTCAGTTTCATCATCAAAAACCAGTACGTCAGGTGATGATAGTGGTCTAGTAATGACATATGTGAATTTATTAGAAAATATTAAGATTTTGGAGCCAAAAAACTGGCCAAGAACTAATGATGGTGCAATTATTGATATCCAATATGGCGATAATGAAGTAAGGAATATGTGCCAGTTATTTTGTTTACACGACTATGAGCAACAAATAATACGTGGATTTAGAACTTATAAAATGTGTGATCAAAAAGATCAAATATCTGACGATTTAAAACCACTGCTTAAAGCCGTAGCGACCATTCCAATATCAACCAGCGAATGCGAACGAAATTTTAGTAGCATGAATGAAATTGTAACGCCCGGCCCTTAAGAACGTCGTTGAATATTGAAACAATCGCTGCCCTTTTATTTATAAACTGCGTTGGTCCTCCGCTAATGAAATTTAAGCCTGAAAAATATGTTCGATCATGGCTTGCTAAAGGTAAATTATAAATGCAAGTAAAATAATTTTGAAAGTCATTATTTTTACTGTTTCAGGCCGACATTCTGCCGATGACACGGCCAGTCGAAAGAGGGAACATAATAAAGAAGATAAACGATATGATTCTTTGTGGAAATTGCTTTAGAGCAATACAAGACGTATCAAGCTTAAGAGGAAAGAATGTTTTCGATGTTACGTCATCAATTACATCAAGCGTATTCTTATGGGATTTTTTTAAAGCGTTGATTAAAATGTAGTTGTTTTTGTAATATTTCACAAGTTGAATAAATGTAGTTATTTATTTAGGAGGAACTGTCGTTTATATATGGTAAAATACCGAAAAGTTTGCGTTCCGGTTCGTGAATAAGTCTATTTCGAGCACTGTGTAAAATCAACAATAAAACTGATCAGATCTACAAACAAATAAAATTACAATCACCTTTAAAATTAAGTTTTTTAGATCTACCAAATTTATATAACAATTTTTCTCAAACTAAAGATTCAATATCCGAAATTGAAAAGAGTCAGTTCTTGTAAAATGTTCTATATGGGTCAAACTAAGAAGTCTTAAAAAACTAGATTAAAAAAACATTTAAAATAGATCAATAATCCTACAGGATACAATCCAAATTAAATACAATCCAATTTTGCTCGACACTTATTATAAAATAACCATACATTCATTGAATCTAAACTACTTTTTTCAAATCCAAATGTATTAATTTTAAACGAACTAGAAATGTGTTTTATAATGCAAACTAATGAAAACGAATTAATCAATGATCAAAAGAATTCCCATTAAAACTTAATTATAAATCTTTAAAATTCTTCAATTTCATTGTTTCAATGTTTGCACATTAAGGCAAAAGAAACAATTGTCAAGAAAATTAAAAATAAATTATTGGGAAAGACAAAGCTATATCTTTATCTAATATTATATTACCCTCGGTATTAAAAACATGGATCGATTCATCTTTATAATATTTGTACTTATTAAAAAATAATAATTAGTATCTGATTAGCAAAAATGTAAAAATTCATAAAAAATTATATGAATTCAAATAAAAATACTAAACTTACCATTGGCATAATTAAAAACTTAAAAACACTAACACTGGAACAAATGAGTTTTTCTTGATTCTTATACAGAGATTAAATTTCGTTTACTGTCGACAAACTGTAACCCTATTTAAACCTTTTAAAAACAGGTATACTCTATTGAAAATATTTTTCTTAGAATTGTCAAACAAAACTGTTTAAAAATTCCATTGAAAACGTATAGATAAGTATGTGGGAAAAAACTGCTGAAGACGAAAATCCACTTACAAAAAATCTATCAATAAATTACTTTAATTAAACAAATATAGAATTCAGAATTTGGTATACCTTGGTATTATACAAATTCGTATTAATCTGTTCTTTTTAATTCTTCTTTGTGTCTAGATTTATTCCTAGAACTATAAACAAAATCCGATAAAGGTTTGATAAATAATTTTTTAAACATTTGTGTTTTTGTAAAATCAAATACAACAAAAAATTCAAATACTATCTAAGAATGTCGTATAGAATTGATTGAGAAATATTACAAAATATTTCATTGGCTAATTTCTGTGCACGACAAAATAATATATCAAAAACGTTTCTACGAATCATTTTTTAGATCATCTAATATGATGATTTTGTATCAATCTACATTGTTACCAGAATGATACTGAAAATAATTCAAGAATTCATGTTAAAATGATGATTTAAAACGATGCTATATTATAAAAAATTCGTTTTACCAAATAATGTTTTATTAACTTTTAGAATTGATCAGGAAAACGTTTTGTCTGCGATACATAAACAATTTTAAGTAACTATTTTTTGAATCACTTATTAGTTATTACGGAATTGATTTGGGTATACTGCAAAACTGTTTTCATGTACAATGCCTTTGCATTAAAGTTGTGACAAATTAAAATGATTTGAAATCATTTTGTTCCACTAGGGGGCCAAAAGAAATAAACAACATTGGACAACGCATTACCTTCTCCTTGATTATCATTACTACAATACGCGCGCAGTAATCGCATAAGTTCTATCCATAAGATAATGCCGAGAAACTTCTATTTCTTTTCGGTTTGTGGGTACCTATTCTTTTACATAGCCTTTTGGCTTCTGTTTATTTTAAATGACTTGTTGAGCGTATAAATTTGTTTCATATACCATGTATGTGATCGATAATTACGTTAGTGTTGAAAATTTTTAGTCATATGGCATGTCAAAATATTTCAATGAAGTGCCACCAACTGGTCTCCAATGAATATAGCACCAGTTTCTTCATTTGAATTTTCAGGAACTAAATATTGTTTAATAACAGCTGTTATAATATCATTATGTAACAAAAGAATAAATAAATAAAAACAGACTAATTTTTCCAACAATTTTATAATTCATAAACCATAATAGATCATTTATATATCTATACCTAAATTCTTAGTGTTCAACAAAACTAATTAAAAATATGTTGATATCTTTTTAGAAATAAAAACACTTACCGTATTTGCCCCATTGCCTATATCACAAAATTTGTTAAAGTGGCGGTTTTTCTAGCAATTTCTGCGAGATAAACCACGATTACATATACAACTTGTACTGTAATTCAGATTGCTATTGGTAATATTGGTATGAGTTTTTCGGCGTTTCAAAGGCACATCGTCATCACTTGATCAACTTTCTTCACTTGAGCTAGGTTCATACACATCTCATGTTTTGTCTAAAACACTTTGATTATCATCCTCATCGGACATAATCTTTTCCCAAAGTTGCCTCAGTTTAGTTTGCCACGTCCATAATCATTTATTTTAAATCTTGAAAACGATTGTTACCTGTACTACACCTACATATAAACGAAAGCTAAGAATATCTCAGATGGTGGTTTGCCGACAAAACTTATTTGGACTTGCAACTGGTTGCGTAATGAATACTCGTGTCATTACGTTCATACCACACGGTCCGAGTGGACTAAATTGCAGTAAGCAACGCCGAGGCATCTACGCCTCACTAAAAACGCATATATATATTCAATAAACAAAAAGTGTACAATCGAGTTTATATTAATTATTCGTTTTAAAGGCAGTATAATTAAAATTTTTTTTAAAAAATCGTCTGCTGGGCCAAATTTTGTTTCTACACCCAACATTATTGCAAATCTATAGTTACGGTTTTCAATATTTGGCGTCCTTAGTTAACAACAACGTCAGCTAAAAACATAGTTAACTTTGTTTTATGCAACCGGACAAGTACCTTTGAGGTTTCCGTTTCAATTTTTATTATGATACACAAAGTTTTATTTTAATTATCAAGACTTAATCTACATACAACAGTCTTTTTTTAAATTATTTAGTTCAGATACGTAGAGATTTTCAAATCAAAGTTTTGTTAAAACGAGAAGCAGTGAGTTAGGGATGGAATGTTTAAATGATTAATAGGAAGGTAAGGAGCTAAATACATGATAATTAATACCAAACGAAACAATTTAAAAAAAATACAAAATATTTAAACAAATACAATAGTGGCCGGTATCATCCTGAGGAATAGGATAATATCAGCCACAATTTGGTTCATAAGCAGAAATCGCACACAAAGGTTTTCGTTCCTTTTCCATTGGTACATTTACTGTGAGCTTTTTTAGAACAGCGCACACATCTTAGCCAAAGTTCTCGGTTCTTCCCAAATTTTCCGTAAATAATGCAAGTGTCCTCAGTAACTTCGGCGTCTGACTTTTCTTCTTCTTCATCGCAGTTTTGGTAAGACACTTTTTTTTCTTTCTGAGAGTTTTTTCTGGTTGTATGCTGCTGATGTAATTTTTTTCACCAAAGCGCTGGTGTCATTAAGGTTACCAAAAACTTATTTTCTTGTTTTTTTTTTATTTTTGACTCTGCTATCTTCTGCAGCTTTTTCTATTTTGCAGTTTTTTTTCTTCTAGAATGTCTTTCATGGGAGTCGACGTAAATATTTCAGAGTGTTGCTTTTTCTTACTTTTTTGGATTTTACCTCTAGAACATCCAGAAACTGGTATTATTTCTCTAAATGAAAGGTTCTGTGTTGTTGCATTTTCGTTTGTGTTTTCCTCCATTTCTTTCATTTTCATTTTTTTTATTATCCGCTATTTGTCCATTTCAGGGAATTGGCTCAGTTAAGATTGTAGGTTGTAAGTTTTCAGCAGGGACAAAATCGTCTGCGCTGAAAACATCAGAGTTGACAGGAAAGATTCCAGTTACTTGAAAACCTTTAGTAACTTTTTCGATAGTTACAACTCTACCGAAAGTTTTGTTGAACAAATCAGCGACGATACTTGGCGTAATTTTCTCTCTTGGATTATTTCTCATAAATTTATCACATTCTGAATTATATGCTGACTTCAAAAGTTCATAAAAAATAACATCAAGTGGTTGAACTCTGTGCGATGTATGCGGGGGGATCGTCAGAATAATAATTCCTCTTTCTTTGCAAAAATTATAGACGCTTAACAAACAGTGACTGAAGTGGTTATCTATTATTAGCAAAACTAGATCTTTCTTTTAAATTTTAACACTATCTTCAAAGTGCTTTAACCATTCAAAGAATAAAATTTCTGTTATCCACCCGTTTGTTATGTTCCAATGGGGGAGATGGAGAAAAAAAGAAAGAAAGAACAAATTACTTAAATTAATTACCAAAATGTTATTGCTTACCTTTCGGCTAGCCTCACCGTAGATGGTCGTAGGGTAAAAGAAAATCGCAAGACACAAAGTTTTCTTTAGGTAAGCTAAATGCCCAAGTGCGCCACCTCTTCTCGAATTTTTTTGTCGAAGATACACAGTCTAGGTAGGAGAAAAGGAGATCCTAGACCCGAGGTCCCCCAAAAGAAATATAGTACGAATCAACAATAACCATTTATTGAGTATACTTATTCATAGCCAATTCCGGAACGGAAAGAGCCATTCGACTGTTACGCCACTGGTATAATCAGAGAATAAATTACCTTACATAACACCACAAAAATTGTAACATATAAATACAAGATTAAAGCAGGTCCCAAAAATAGACTCTGGGAGCCAAAAAATTAAAGCGCTAATATTTAAAAGGTATCTCCGCGGCTACCGTAACCCGTAGCAAAATTTATCCGCGTTAAAGCAACGTAACACCGCCCGTGGCCCTTGACGTCAAGTTCATCACGACCGGTAGTAAAAGTATCATTAAATTAGTTTATGGCAGAAACGGTTATAGCTCCCAAATTTCTACCCTTGACAATGGAAAATTTCTTTGATATTAACAGCAAACAAACAAGTGTAGGTTACGTTAAATAATCATCCATCAACCATTACATTAAGGCGTCTGTTAAACATCGTAATTAACCCTATTAAAATTATAAAGAAAAGTGACGTTAAATATTATTAATCATAATTATTCAGGTTCCAAAAGTTCGTTAAATAGTTCAATTAAAATAGAAGTAATTGTAGTCGAATAGGTGTACCGGATGTACAAAGATAAAGTTCGAAACACAAAAGCATTTACATTTCAATCCGCACTGTTTTCACTTAAATCGAAACGCCGCGTATGTAGCAAGAGCAGCAGTCCTGACCCCGAAGCGCGTGGACGAAATGAGCCGAAGTCTAGTGGTCCCTCGCGGTTCCGTATTTAATGATCTTATAAATACCTCGTTACTTCATTCCCCCAACCTGTAACACAGTGCCAGCGATCCACTGGGATCCTTTTACTCTGCGACTACGATTACCGCATCAGTTCAGCGATTCCAACAGCACGCAGTCCAACATCTTCGACAGCGCTCGAAAGACAATTCCAACAGACATTTAGAAACCCAAAAGTAAGAAGGACGAAAAGACGAAAGAGCTAAAATAGCGAATATTAGTTGATACGCCTCCATTTACTCAACCACGTGCGAAATACTAACCTACTTTATGAGTTTTGCAGCAAAATACATCGATCTTTTATTGTATGCATCGAACGTTTAATCGGATTTATTATTGATTGCTAAAATAAAACATCGTTGTAGTAGATATTAATCGATTAAAGAGAAACCTCATGTTTCTTACCCATCTGACTTTTCCACGTTCCTACCACCGCAAAACCACTACATCAAATGAAGTTTGTAGATGGCCGACTACTCTCGAGCGCCCTCTGCGAGCGTGACTTGAAAATCACAACTCGAGGTCGAGTATTATCCGCTTTTACGGTAAGTTGCCTCACTATCAGGCGGATTTTCGCTCAATTTCGAATTTACACGTTACACGTTATCTGAGCAGCTATAAATAGCGCCTGGAGATCCATTATTCTTTAAGTGATCAGCCATTCTTTTCCTGGTAAAAATGAACATCGGGTGTGCATAAATGCCAGACGCGCTAAATGAACACATGACAGTAGTGGTTTTTCTCCTCTCTCAACTTGTTAAGGAACCCACTCTTTTTTGACCCTTTTTAGCGTAGATTTTATTTGGACGTTGTACCGATGTAACGCCGGTTTCATCAGCGCTAAATATTCTTGTTGGAGAAATTTTATATTTGTCCATTAAAGCGTTTAGGTTTGCAAAAAAAGTCCAATTTCTTCTTTGTTGAAGGCCGTCACACGATTTACGCTGATTGATTCCGGTTTAGTGAAATTCGTGAATTGCGTCGTAAAAAGTCCTCTAACCAATCGCGACCCGCTGAGTTTTTTTTCCTTCTTAAACGGATTTCGCAAATTATTTGATTTGGCAAATAATAACTACACAGCTTGCACTAACGCTGCCTAAACGATACTAGCGGTTAGCGTTAGGTTTGCTGAGACGCATGATCAGAGACATAAGTTCCTTCACAACTTCTGACTAGGGTGGGAGAAGCTTGACGGCCGAAATTACCCCGACGGCAAAAAAGTTATAGTAAATTTCAAAAAAAGTATTTTTTTAATTAAAAAATGTTTGTTTAATTTTAAAATTATACTTAAATTTTTTTTGTAAATAGAGACTAGAATTTGAACAAATGTAATTTTTACTTACATTTTTCCTTATACGAACATGTAGAATACATTATCCTATACCTATATCTAATAACATTTTTTTGTATACACAGGTTAACCCATCTTGCCAAGAAATACTAAAAGTTTGTCTATGGCGTCAGGACGAAATGAGTTGTGAAGACTTATTTAATAGTGCACTAACAGATGACGGTTTGTGTTGTACTTTTAATGCTCTACCAAGAAGTTTTATATTTAGAAATCCGTAAGTGTTACTTTACCGTATTTTTTAAACGTTGCCGTTGATCAATTTTTTACTAGTGATTTTTAATACAAAATTTAAACTTCGAATGTTTTTGAAGTAGGCAAATGTAGAAAACATATTAGGTTCATCTTAAATTTTAAAAACCTAAAGCTAACACTCATCTATAGTGTCTATTAGCAAATTCCGGCAAATTCTATGATTGATTGTTATATAATAGACTTGTTCGGTTTTGTTATGAACATCACATGCGACTTTGCGCAAAATACCAAAACGCGCTTATGTTATACAAAATAACCTAAAAATTTTGTTATTGTAACAATTTCAAATTTAGCATTTTCTACATAACTAATGTTTTTGTGTTTAATGTATACTATGTCGTATGGAATGACGTATATGCTTGAATGTATGACGTCATGTTCATAATAAAACCGAAGACCTCTACGGTCGTTTGAGTCATAATCATGCTTTGCATAAAAACTTTAAATTTGATTTACATAGTAGAGGTATTTTATTATATTTCGAGCTGTAACCTTGAGTCGAAAATTGGAATTAATAAACTTAAATTGAAAATTTGCCAAGCATAAACAAAACTTTAATAACTTAAAAATAATCATATATTTATACATTAAATCAAAAAAGATTCACGTAAAGATTTGTTAATAACAAAAGCAAAGACAGGTTAAAATAATTGTACAAGCGAATGTTTGTTGTTGATTTTGACATAAATCGATTACAGCGCCACAATTCACAAGATCCTGAAAGACATGTGTTGTACATTCCCATTAGTTTATTTACTGCACCCTAAACTAAACTAACCTTTACAAAAGAATCAGATGAAGAATTTTCAGATTCTTTTGTTACAGTTTTTTTTTTATTAACAATTATTTTATTAAAAACATTTTTGAATGTTTACTATACAGGGTGTATCTGAAATACGACTACAAACTCAAGGAGTAGTTTCCTTGTGGCGTTAAATGAAATTGTTTTCTATAAAGATTTGGTCTAAAGTTTTCAGATATTTGTAACTAAAGTTTTCAGACCGGTCCTGGCAATCTAAACAAATAAAAATTGTTTGTTGATTGTAATTATGCTAAATGGTGTAAAATCCGTGAAATGTATTCATGTGTTGTGTTAATTATTGTTTTTATCATCTACAAAATCAATTGTTAATAAAATAATTAAAACAGATAGTAATGTTTATTCCTTAGCATTATTACTGACTTAGCTTAACAAAATGTACTTTGTGTACACGATCACTTTTATGTTTGGTTGTAACCAAAACAAGACTTCAGATATTTATTTCTGTCTCGATTTTGTAACGGATTTTTTTAGTTGATGCTAAGTGATTCGTGTAAACCTACTCATAGTACGCTACATCGTGTTTTAACAAATTCTTTTTTGTTTCCTTACCATGTTCAACAAGTCCAACAGTTAACCGACGTTGATTTTGAACTGCAACTTGAGTTTTGTGAGTGGTTGCAGCAACAAGAAGCTTTTGACCATGTTGTTTTGCACGAAATGGAGTGCTGAATTTTACATCACGCATGTTTGGAATGAAAACCCTCGTAAAATTAAAAAAAGTAACTTTCAGTAGCGGTTTTCTATTAATGTTTGGGCGGGTATTTTATGAAATAGTTTAATTGGACCGTTTATTTTACCAGAAAAACTTACAGCCGACATGTACTTTTACAAGAAACTTTTGCGCAAGAATTTGATGACTTACCTCTTGAAGTTCGCAGAACAATGTGGTTTATGCACGATAGAGCTCCTCCGCAAGTAACTCGCCCCGTTTCCAATTTTTTAAATATAATTTTTACAGGTCGTTGGATTGGAAGAAACGGCAACAGACGCTGATCAGCCCGTAAGCCAGATATTAACTCTTTAGACTTTTTTTTTGAAGCTATGTGAAATGTGATTTATACAAAACCCTCGTAAATAATAGACAAGAATAAAAAATCGATTTTTTGCAGCAGTAAATACAATTAGACAGAATGTGCATTTATTTACGCGACTAACAAACAATTTTTGGCGATGTTTAGACTTTTGTGTTTTATCTGGAGGAGGTATTATCTAGTGTACTTGAAAAGAATGTGCAGAATAGCAATTTCATTTAGCTTCAGTAATTTCCGATATATCCCATAACATTATTTTATATATTTTTTTTTGTGTCAACAAATCGCTGAAAAAAAATTTGCATTTTTTAAAACAGTTTATTTTTATTCGTGGTGTCAACAACCTTAGAAGACTACGGATTTACGATTTATTTTGCTTAAAGTTTAAATTTTTTTAAATGTTTTTATGAAACTTTTATTTTGACATTTTTTGCTTGTGTATATGCTCTAATTTCACTTGCTAAAATAACAACCATTAATTAGATACACCCTGTATACATTTTAAATAATTCTAGATTTAATTAATATATATAATAATAAAACTACCTAAAATGTATCTATACATTTTAGGTAGTTTTATTACTTGTATCTGTACCTAGGACCGTAAAGAAAACCACACATATCTACATAGCTACAAAAATAAAAGTACTTATTACAACACTGATGTGCTGAAACGCTAACTCGAATATTAATTATTTATAAATAAGTAAAGACAAAATCAGTCATTTGTTAAGTAGGTAAAACATTATTATTGGTTGTATAGAATATGATTTTGTAAGCGATAAACGAGTTATTCACGGTATACGACTCGGTATACTGTGATGGAAATACGTAACTTTCAAAACATTTCATTTTTGGGATACATAAAAGTCTATTATGGTTGCTTTTTTTTAATTATTTTCATATTATACGGGGTATCGCTAAACCCTTAAAAGTATCAAAGTTGTGTTTTTTTAAATAAAACATTTTGTGTATTATTACATTTTTAGATTCTCCGGTCAAAATAAGTGTGTGTTTTAGTAACGTTTATAAGGCCTAAACTTTAAGGTTTTTTAAATAATTCAAGTTTCGTAAATATATAACCTAATTTTCATGTTTGAAATACTTACGAAGTATTTAAGTTATGTTGACGAAATTTACAGTAAAGTCTAACAATAGATCATATTTTATATTCTATTTATAATAAATTTTACATCTTATACAGGATGTTCAAAAAAGTTAAACCTATCGATTAAGAACTTTAAGTGATTATAACTTTATTTATTTAAATAGAACACTATATTTTTTAATTTACCAGGAAATCTGCTTTTTAATTGCCTATGGAATGGTAGAATGTTCTATAGCTATTAAGACTTGCCGTTTTTACACAATACGGCAAATAATGGTTTTTTGCATAATTTAGTTTTTTAAATAAAAGTTTTAATGAATCTATTTGCCTATTATATTTAGAAATATTAAATAATTAACAATTACAACATTAATAAGGAAGAATGGTCAGAAATTTTTAACTTGCAATTTGTATAGTAAAAGCAATAATATGGTAATAACATAAATATAAAACAAGAGCTAAATTATTATAATGGATGTTCAAAATTTTTTAAATAAATATTTTTTTTAAGTACTGTTTACTTTGGGCAACATTTGCAGGGTTACCGTTCTAAAAGCGTCTGTTACGCGTCCTTTCATATCGTGAGATGTTGTTGGAAGCGTATTGTAAACAATACCTTTTATGTATCCCCATAAAAAAAATCTAGTGTATTTAAGTCGGGGTATATAGGGGGTCAGTTTTAAAATGCATTTCTTTCAAAATACCTATTTTGAAAGTTGGCAAATAAATATTGACGAACATGGCGATGATAATGAGACGGAGCTCCATCGAATTGCAGCCACATAGTTGTTCTGATGTTTAAAAGAATTTCTTCTAATAATACTGGAAGTTGGTGCAAAATCTAAAAACATCATACTGTTTAAAGGTTTTTAAAAAAATAGGATCCAATTTGATTAGAGTATTTCACCTCACACATTAATGGGCCATCTATTCTGATTTTTCATAACTCTGTTTTCATGCGGATTCGAATCAGAATAATAATGAAAGTTGTGTCTATTTACGAGTCCATTATTATGAAAAGTACATTCATTACTAAATAACACATCCAAAAACTTTTTATTTTCTGCCAGTTTATCTAATTTTTGAAACACTTGTCTGACTAATGTTATTTGCAGATATCTGATTTTGACTAATAGTGGGATTTTTAATAACTGAACCAACTACGGTAAAAACATTTTCTTTGTCTTCAGTGACAGGTTTTCTTATAATGGGTTTTTTATAAGTGACACTTCTACTTTCCGAAAATTGATGTAAACAATTTTTAAATTGGCTTACTAAGGGTTATTTCTTTTAGGAGATCTTTGAGCATAAACTCGAGAAGACAATAAACAATTTTTATGACATTCTGCATGGATAAAAATCATATCAATATGCTCTTGTTTTCGGTAAATTTTCATTTTAACTAACTACAGCAATATTCAAATAACAACAATTTAAACTTGCACAGTTCTAAAAATAACACTAATACAGCAAAGCAGACTTCGCAAACTAAACTGACAAAATAAATAAAAATATTTCCAAATACAATAAGATTTATTATAACTTTTATTTAAAAAACAAAATTATGCAAAAAACGATTATTTGGCGTATTGTGTAAAAACGAAAGAACTTAACTATAGAACATTCTAATACCATTCGATAGGTAATTAAAAAGTACATTTCTTGGTAAATTAAAAAACACAGCGTTCTGTTTAAATGAATAATGTCATAACCACTTAAAGTTCTTAATTGATCAATTGAATTTTTTGAACACCCTGTATAAGATATAAAATTTATTATAATTAGAATATAAAATATGATCTATTGTTAGACTTCACTGTAAATTTTGTTTGCATACGTTATGTGTTTCTTATGTATATCAAACATAAAGATTAGGTTATATTTTGAAAAAATTCAAAATATTTAAAAAACCTTAGGGTTTAAACTTCATACACGTTATTAAAACATACATTTATTTTGATCGGATAATTCAAAAATGTAATCTTATACAGGGGATTTTATTTAAAAAATACAGAATTTTGACACTTTTAGGTCTTTTGCGACACCCTGTATAAAGAAAAGTGAAATGATTCGTATTTTGAAGGCGGTTGAGTGAGGATTTGGTTATCATTATTGGGGAGTTCAGATAAAGTGTGTGGACTAGTGTAAAAAAAGGTCAAGCGCGCGCTTTTGTTAACTGTAAAGTACATAGTACTTTTCTTTTATTTATAAACATTTTTGTTTTTTTTTATTTAAAATATTTGTGGCGGGGTTTAATTAAACATAATTAGAAAAAATCATGTCGGAATCTGAATCGACAAGATCGGAAAAGAAAAACAAAAAACAGGAAATTGTGCAATAATTAGAGCAATAAAGCAGATGAGGGAAGAGAACAAAAATTAGTAGTTAATCTAGAAAAGGTCACGAAGGAGTTAGAAAAAGAAAGAGAAGAACAAAGGGAGATATTCGATATGTGAGAAAAAATAAGAACATGGAAGAGAAAACAGAAAATTTGGAAAAAAGGATGGAAGTAATGGAAAGAGAAAAAAGAAGGAAAAACTTGATTATAAAAAAGATGTAAAATCAAGAGAGTAGAGAAAAGCGTAAAAAACAAGTGAATAACTTGTTTAAAAATGAATTGGGAGTGGAAAAAGGTATAAGAGACGCAATTAAAATAGCGAGTGGGTTAATACTGGTAAAATTTGATTCTGTAGAAGACAAACTAGAAATATTTAAAAAAAGAAGGTTAAGAGGAACAAGGATATTTATAGATGAAGATATGACCCCAGTGTAAAGACAGGTACAAAAAAAATATAAGTATAGAAGGAAGAAGACTAAAGAAAGAAGGAAAAAGAACAAAAACAGGGTTTATGAAATTATGGGTTGAGGGAGAAGAGATGCATTCTAACGTAAAAGAAAATAAATTAGAGAAGAAGCCAAGAAACTAGAAATAAATGGGGTAAATGATAAAAAAAGGAGACGACCAGGGAAAGATAAAGGAAAACGATAAGAAAAAAAACGAATAAAACGGGTTTATTATTTTGGAACGTTGCAGGGGTTAAAAATGAAGGAGTTGAATTTTAGAAGTATATAGAAGGGTTTGACATTGTGGGTTTAGTAGAAACGTGGCTGGAGGAGAAATATTGGGAAAGATGGAAAGTAAATTTACCAGAGGGATATAGATGGAATGCACAGTTCGCGACAAGAAAAAAAAGAAAGAGCGCAAGGGGGTATAATATCGGGAGTAAGAGAAGAAGTAATAAAAGAAGATGAAAATAAAATGCAAGAGCAAAGAACAGTAGTAAATCTAATATTAAGAAAAGAAGAAGGTAGATATACTGTGATAAAAGTATACGGTCAAGAAATAAAACAAACAATAAGAAATTTGAAACAGCTACTGATTGAAAAGAAGAAAAAAAAATTAATAATAGGTAAAGATTTTAACGCGAGAATTGGAGAAGGTGGGAGTATGATCGTAAATGCGGAGAAAACAAAAAAAAATAACGATGGATAAAATATTAAACAAACAAGGTAGAAAGCTATTAAAGTTATGCGAGGGGAAGGGGTGAATTAATCAACGAAAATATGGAAGAAGGGGATAGAGGAAAATATGCATATTTAAGTGAGAAGGGAGAATCTATAATAGATTATGTAATGGTTAGTGGGAAGGTTTTGGAGAAAATAGAAAGTTTTAAAGTAGGGAAAGAGGTTGATTCTGACCATCAGCCATCAGAAGTAAGACTAAAAAGTTGGAAGATAGAAAGAAAAGATTCAGCCACAGTTTGGGAGGAGAGAAAAGTATGGACAAATGAAAATATTGAGGTTTATAAGAAAAACTTATATGAAAAACAATGGGTGGAGGAAGGAGTGAAAGGATTGATCAATAAAATGGATAAAGCAGTAGTAAGAAAAAATACAAGAAAAGAAACATAAAGGTTTATAAAGAAAAGAGGTGGTAGAATAAGAAACGCAGGAAAGCCAGAAAGGAAGTAAGAAGAGGTAAAAGAAGGTGGTAAAAAGGAAAAATGAATATTCAGGAATATAAAAGATTAAGGTCGCAATATAGAAACGAATGTTGTAAGAGAAAAGAAGAATATAAAAAAAGTTGGAGAAGCATATAAAATTGTTAGAAAATAAAGGAAACATATGGAGCATTTTGAATAAAGAAAGAAAAATTGGTAAAAAAGACAGGATACAAATTGATATGAAAAAATGGAGAGAACATTGCGTAGACGTCTTAGAGAGGGAAGAAGAGAGGAAAGGTGAATTCAAAATAGAAAGATAACAAGAGAAAAGAGCAATACTACTATACAAAAAGAAGAAATAGAGGAACCATTAAGAAAAATAAAAATGAAGAAAGGCAGAAGGGAACGGATGGGACACAAAGAGAACAATGAAAATATACAGGAGAGAAAACGAAAGAAAGAACAGAGAATATTTTAAATAAGATATGGCCGGTTTTTGGATAATTGGAAAGAAGCAATAATATCCCAGTTTACAAAGGACAAGACAGAACAGAGGTAAAAAGCTATAGAGGTATAAGTGTGGCAAATGTGGGATATAAGATTTATATGACAATTTTGCAAAAAAGACTAGAAAGAGAAATGAAGGAAAAAAGATTTTACAGGCTGGCAGACTTGATTAAGAAAAAGAAGAAGGGCATTAAATAATGTATACATATTGAAACAGATAGTAAACAAAGAAGTAAATTATGGCATATATTAAGAAAAAAACAAATAGAGGAAAAACTAGTAAGGAATATAAAGGAAATATATAATGAGACAAAGTGCAAAGTAAGAATAGATGGAAAGTTAAATGCAGCATTTTGGACAAATAAAGGATTAAGGCAGGGGTGCCTACTTAGTCCTAGTTTAATTGCAGTGTATTTAGAGGATTTAGAGAAAGAGATGGGGCAACAGAGTGGAGGAATAGTAATGGGGAGGGGTAAAAATGTGGGTTTTGGCGTATGCGGATGGCATAGTGATTATAGCAAAGAAAGAAAGAGAAATGAAGGAGATGATAGAAACAGTAAAAAGTGTAAATGTGGGAAAAACAAAAATAATAGTGTTTCAAAAGAAAAGAGGAAGGTGGTAAAAAAAGAGTGAAGTGGAAGTGGAGAAACGAGGTAATAGAAAGTGTAAATGAAGTGACTTATTTGAATTATCGAATCAGATACGAAAGTAAAGATGAGGCTCATATAAAGTGGTTGGAAACAAATGTAATAGATTAGCAGGTCAGGTGTGGAGTATAGGAAAGAGGGGGTTTGGGAAGCACATAGAAGCAAGAGGATGGTTGTTTAACAAATTAATAAAGAGTGTGATGATGTACAGGGCGGAAATATGGGGGTGGAAGGAATGGGAGGAATTAGAGAAAGTACAAGAAAAATAAATACTGGAAATGAACGTTAAGATTAGAAAAGGATACGTCAAGGTACATAATAAAGGAGGAAATCAAGTTAGATAAGAGTACAGGCGGGAAAGAGAGCAATGTTTTACAAAGAACCAATGAAATAAAGAGAAGAATGTAAATAGCTTTAAACGTGCTGGAGAGAGGTAAAGAATGGAAAAATTAAATATGAACAAGAAGAAAGAAAAAGGTATTATGAAAGAGTTGGATATGCGAGAAAAGAAGTAGAGAAAATAAAAGAGACAGGAAGGGAAATAAAAGATGAGATAATAAGAACGGATAAGGATATACAAAGACAAGAAACAAGAGCAAAAATAAGAAAGGGGAAATACAATGAGAGATATACAAATATAATGATACAGAATATTCCAAGGTACATAAAGGGCGAAAAAGCTTGAGATTAAAAAGAATGGTAGCAAGGTTTAGATTTGGGAATGAAGAGCAAGAGAATAACTATTAGAAGGAAGATATAGATAGGAGATGTAAATTATCTGAGGAGGAGTGGAAAACTATAAAGCACATGGTAAAGGAATGTATAGAACTAAGAGAAGAAGAGAGAGGAAGGTTGGAAATTTTGGAAGAAAGAGGAGAAACAGTGGGATGGATGGAAGAAGTATTAAAGAAGAGAAAAATTACAAGTAGTGTAGTAGATGTATATAGAGAATTGATTAGTGGTGGAGGGTTTAGGATTGTTTTTTTTTGTTTTATGTAGTAGGATAATTTTGTGTTTAGATTAAAATACGAATTCTTTGTTAAAATTTTTTTACGACAAACAAAGGCTATTAATTAATTAAGAAAAGTGAAATGTTTTAAAAGTCATGTATTTTGGCCACAATATTCTGAGCTGTATATCTTGAATAACTCTGTATACCCAAAACATAGTAACCATTACTATATATCCAGCATATAATTAATGCAGGGGTAAACATTCTTGCATATAATACATATATTGCATACCATCGGGCTCGACACTCGTATTGAATTTTCATTCCAACCTTGTTACAGAATGTAGTATTCTATTTGCACAGAATTATGATAATCTTACTAAAATAAAAAATATTTACGTAGACGAGAAATGGCTGGACTAAACCTGACATTTCCATCCGAAGTCGACGATTGGAATCCAGAAAATGGCTACTCAGAAAATGCTTCAATAAACGCTTTACCTATGAGAGCGACAGGTATAATTATTTTAATTTAACTTACTGGTTTTATTTTCTATTGCTATTTTAGGAGCAGGCACTCATTTAGGTTTAACTTTAGTATTAGACGCCCAGTTAAAATCCTATTATTGCTCGTCGAGCATAGGAGTCGGTTTTAAGGTTAAGTGAGGTTTTTTTTATATAATCAAAAAAACAAAGTTTGTTTTGTAGATACTGCTTCACAATTCATTAGAAACTCCAAAAATGTCTGAATTTGCTTTACTTGTAGCTCCAGGTCTTGAAGCGCGTATTGTTATTCAACCTAAAATATATGACGCTTCGCAAACTATACGTGCAATAGATATTAAAAAACGTATGTGCTATTTTACAAATGAAAGAGATCTGCAGTTTTACAGGTACTCTAATTAAATAATAAATGATCATAAACAAACTTTGATTTGACAGAACTTACACTGAGCTGAACTGCAAATTGGAGTGTCAAACAAATTACACTCTATCTTTGTGTGGTTGCGTTCCGTTTTATCTACCAAGTAAGATTATACTTATAACATAATTATTTCATTTTCACAATTCCTTTTTCAGAGAATCGCTTTAAAAAAATCTGTAGCAAAAGACAAGAAGCTTGTAGTAACATAGCTAAAGGTAAGTGGTCAATGATTGCGCGATGTGATCGCAGATGAATAAATTATTCTTATTGTAGAGGTTATGGAAATTCCAAATCAAAATGGATCAAACTGTAACTGTTTACCAGCTTGCTTTGAATTAGGATTTGACGCTTCTATTACATCTGGAAAGCTATCAATTACTTCGAAAATGAAAGAACATATTATAAAAAACGAAACCATCGAATATTTCATGTGTGTGCAAATCAATTATTTTTTTCTTAATTTTTTTTAATAGTCAAACATCTCAATTAGTTATATAATTAGTAAGTAAAAAAATGGATCAGTGAAAATATCTCATAACATTTTCTGAACTAAACAATTTTGAAAATACATTTTTGAAGAAGATGGTAGAGATAAAGTCAGGAAAATTTACTTAATTTTTTAGATAACAAGTGAAGGCGGTTGAATGTTAAACCAGCACCACCCATATTAAAATTTGATCTTTTTTTTCACACGAGCGACTTGTTTTGCATGATTCAATAGCCCATGAAAATAGACATTTTGTATATAACAATTTTATTAACAGAATCGGTTGTGCTGATACCCGTAGGTAGTATGATTTCCATAGTTTCTTTGTGTCTTTTTCACATGTTTGATTTAATCGGTACCTAATTCATATAGATTTTCAATATTAAAAGCTACTAACGCATAGCTGTGTAATGGTTTATGCTAGTTCATTTTAAGTTCTTTTAAGTTATTGGTCTATCTATTTTTGATCATCTACGTCTAGAGGCGTATATTCTCCGAAAAACTGTGAATATGCCACCTGGCAACAATTGCAAAACTTCATTATTATGTCATGTCCGTCGTCCGTGTTTAGGCTTAGATCTACCACCATGCACCATTATTACTCATTTAGTCAAAAGTCGTTAGTCGGTTGATTCGGTTTGTGAGACTGTGAGTCGCGCACATTTATTTCTTACGGGCTACCGTTTATACGAGTATTTGTCTGTTATATACTGTATACGTATCTATAGATACGAAAAAAGTTGTATGTACACCACCATAATTATTTTATTCCAGCTTTACTCAGAATGAAACCTTTTGAAAGTGGAAAACGCAAAAAATCGAAGAAAAAGCAGAAATTTATTGATAAATTACCGAAGCACTTTAGAGCTTCTAAGTAACTTTGATCTATTTTTAGATAAACATATAAAAAATACAGCAATTCTGGAAAAGGTGATCTCTCTGCTATGATTTGTGAGAAATTGATAGAAATCATGGCATATCTATCGTCACTGAAATACAGAAAGCTAAATACATTCTGTTTTTGTTGATTCTACACTAGATGTGACTCACGCCAACAAACTAACATTAATTTTACCAAAATGGTACCAATTGAAAGCAGTTTATTTATTTGTACTTACATGTATAGACCTACTGCTGAGTATCGGGTGGATGTTGTAATTTTATTTTTAAAAAGTAACAACATTTCATTTAGTGATTGAAGAGGTTAGTCATTCTACAATCCTTTGAACATGTCGAGAAAATATTCAGAATTTTAAGCCCGACATCAAAAAAAAAAAAATAAACACGCTGTTTACGTGCAATGTATATTCTTTAAGTTTAATTGGAATTCAAGCAGTAGAATACATTTTGATATCTTTTTCTCATCGGCAACTCATCGTTGAGATATACTGGCTTTAAATTTGAATTCTAATATAAATAAAAATAAATTGACAAGCTTAAAAAACACGTTGGTTTACACAAAAATTGACTCGACTCTTTACAAACTTGAAAAACAAGATGAATTAGTAGAGAACTATTTTTGAAATATTTTCAGAATTACATTTTGGCTCGTATTGACAAAGTGAAATTATTCGTTCAGAGTAAAAATACGAATTTGTTGAAAGAGAGAAATTGTAAAAATCGTAAATAACGTACAAAAAAAACAAAAAAGACTAATTTGAGTTTTATAAGTCAAAATTCAAATAAACAACCTTTATAAAGAAGATTCACAGGGTTCACAAACGTATAAGACAAAGTAGCGCAAGCGTAACTTACCTTGAATGAAATAGACACTTATGTAACTTTTAAAAGAAGCCACAGCGAGAAATTTAAAGTAGAAACCTTCATACCAATAATCTACTCTCTAATTTGTAACATACAAGCGCGCATGAGACACCATATGAGGACGTATCTGAACTACTTTTTACTTACTTTACTTATTTTTTTTTAAATATGTATCTGTAGTTTAGATTAAAGTAATGTCATGATTTCAAGTAATATCTGATCATCGATGAAGAAACTGAAGAAAAAGCAACGAGACAAAATGGAAACAAAGAAGACTCGTAAAAAATATAATTCTACAAAAACAGATGAAAAACAGTTTGTTAGATAAAGCGGCAGAGATTGGTATCAACACGCTCTATACATTATTATTTATTATTAATTGTTTTGCCACTCGGCTTTACAATGGGCTACGTTACCCCTACATCATTCACTTATCATAATAATATAATTTGTACAGAAATTTAAAAAACTAAACAACTTTTTTCCCTAAAATCTTCCAATCACCATCTAACTATTCTAATACTTTAGGCCTAACCCTCCCCTCTTTTCCTTCTTTCCTTTACTGCTTTCATCCAATCCAATATCTCTTCCTCCTCCCCAAGCAAAGCCTTCCTTCCCCTCATTTCTTCCCTTAGCTCCCCACACTCCTCACTCAAGTGCTCTATGTGCTCCCATCCCTCCCCACATAATCTACATCTCCTCATTACATCCTCCTTCCAATACTTATTTAAATTCTCCTCATTTCCGCATCTAAACCTCGCTATAAGTCGTTTCTCTCCTAAGCTTCTCCTCCCCATCAGATACTTAGGAACCCCCCTGGACACTATATTCCCATACCTTACATTATACTTTCCTTCCCTTATCATTCCTTCCCTCTCTTGTACCTGCGAATCTTTATCTCTTCTTACTATCTCCCCCGTATTTAACCTCCCTTCTTCTCTCCTTCTTTCCACCTCTTCTCTTGCGAAACCTCCTCGTTGATAGTACAGTTTCCTTTCTTCCTGCCCATATATGTTTTTGCTATCTTTTACCGTCCTCCAGCAACATTGCAAAATTTTACATTCTCTCCTTTCCTTCATTTTCTCTTCATACCCCATCGCCCTTTTCCCTGCTACTATTCTAATCTTCTCTATACACGCTCTATACATATACAGTGCTTGCCAAAAAGTCGACATCAAATGGATCATTCTTAAGATATTTGATTTTTGAGCAACATTGTTACATCAACCTGACACAAATAAACCTTTTGTTTTGATGACAGATGTATCAGATTATGCTCTCGTAGCTTCTTTACATCAAGTTAATAAATAAAATCTTGAACCAATAGCTTTCTTTTAAAAAAAAATGAGTAAAGGACAAATGAACTACAGCACATATGATCGCATATTTGCATAATTCAGCAGTCAAGCATTTTATACACACGAGCGAAAGTCGTTCTTTTGCTATTTTCTTAGATCATAAGCCACTGTCATTTGCCCAACGCCCAGAAAAAGCAACACCGAGACGTTCATTTATACTTGCGCCTTGCAGAAAACAAATTTTTTATGCAATCCATAATTTACATCCTGGTATACGTGGAAATTATCAAAAAGCAATGTGTATAGCTATTAATGGAGAAAGATTGCAAAAAAAAAGATTTATTCCATGTCAGAAAGCGAAAGTTTGGCGTCACACAAAACGTAAAATTTTGGAAGTTATCAAACTGTTACAAATCGTTTTGAACATATTAATTTGGCGGACCACTTCCACATTTCAATGGTTTCAATTATCTGCTAACAATTATCGACAGAAGCTATTCCTGTCAAGCACATTTTAGCAGAAAACGTAGCTTTTGAAGTATATTCTCAATGGATTTCTCGGTTTCGTATTCCAAAAAGAATAACTACTGACCGAGCTACACAATTTGAATGCACACTTTTCTCCGAGCTAATGAAATTGTTCAGAATTCAGCATAATAAAACGATAGCGTATCACCCTACTCCAAATAGAAAAATAGAACGTCGGAACTGATGTATTAAATCAGTCCTTAAAGCACAGCTGACTGACTATTGGATTTTGAAATTGCCTTCAGTATTGCTTGGTCTATGTAATTCTGAAAGTAAACGCTACTACTGCAAAGTTGGTTTATGGATAACCTTTTTTATGGATATTCATCAAGAAGAAACTAAGTCAAATTTAATTCAATATCTACAATGACAAATCCACCAGTTAAAACCAATAAAGCTGGAACACCATTCTTCGATTAAGACCTTCGTATATCCAGAGTTGTATTCCTCGTCTTATGTATTTGTACGATACGATGGTAAGTCGTTCTCTACAACCTGTTTTCGGTTTTACCTTGTAAAGTCGCGAATAAAAAGAACACTAAACACCGCAGCGTTAGATATATTTGATTTATAATAACCCAGCAACTACAATAAATTAAATACTTGTCGTACACGTGTTTCAACAGCTATACTGTCATCCTCAGCAGGCTGATACTAAAATTATAATTATGTGACCCTTCGTCGATTTTGACACAAAGTTGAACAATTCCGGAAAACCTTACGGTTCGTAGTAATCGTTCATCAATAAACATTGGTTTTTATAAATTTTCAAGCTCTCGTATGGATCTAGTTCTTTTCTATTTTTTATTTTCTTAATTAATTTAATGTCTTTTATTTCATGATTATTTTTGAACATATGTAGGACTAGATTTAACTATTCTCTTATATTTGAGATGAGTTAAGTGCTCTTTATGACAGGTTTTCAGGGGTCTTCTGGTTTGCTATATATATCTTTGGTTACAGTATCTACAACTAATTTTATATATTCTCAATTTATCGCTCTTATCTATTGGATCTTTTGGGTTACCTAAAATGTTTTTTATGTTATTGTTAGTGGTTGTTACTATTTTGTAATCAAATTTTGGTTTTTTTTTTAAGTTCTCTAGTATACAGAAGTTTTGCATATTTATTTTCTTTTTTGCTGTTAATATTTTGTAACGTAGTCACTATTGATTCCGAAAATCCATAGTATGTTGCTATATGTTTAATATAATTTGATTCTTTGTTATATATTTTTTTTGACAATGGGAAACTCAATAATCGTTGAATCAAAAATTGAAACGCAGCAAGTTTATGTGGCAAGCTTATAATTGAAAAAACTATATAAATTGCTAATTATTCGTTTAGGTTTGTTATTATTTACAGAAAAGTAATATTGTTGTATAATCTTTACATTTTTAGTGCAAGATACTTTATGGGAGAAATGTTTTTCAATGATAATCAATATATATTTACGTGGCTCTTAAAAACCGTAATTTACTCTTGCTGATTAATTACTTTCACAAAAATCCTGTAAATGTTTTTTTACAGTTGCCTAAACGAGAAGATTTTTCTTTATTCAGTTTACATGTTTCAGTCAATTAGTAGGCAGAATATGAGACAATAATTTTAATAACTGTCAAAAACAATCAATAATAATCAAGATATAATATTATTTCAACAACATACAACAAATAACGCTAATAAGTAATTTCTTCTGTTATGTAACTAATAAATATTGCATAATTTCTGAAATAGCATCAAAACAAAACAAAATTTAAATTTCAACGTGTCCTCCGTCCGTGTCAATACACAGTACGGTTCGTTCATATAATTCTCTTGAATTCTTAAAAGGTCTGCGTTTGTGGACCCCACAAGCAGAAATTGCATGATGTGCGATCCGGAGAGCGCAGCAGCTAAGGAATTTCCGAAAATCTTCCGATCCATTTATGGGGAAAAAGATAATCAAGAAAATTACGAACGTCAACTGTACTGTGCGCTGGAGCACCATCTTGCTAAAAATAGATATTTCTGCAAAGATCCGCAAAAATCTAAAACCTATTACATTAAAAAAGTCATTCTGGAAGAAATGCAGGTACCTATCAGAATTAAGATTTTTCTCGGAAGTAAAATGGTCCAATGATTTGATTATTAAAAATTCCACACCAGACATTCATTTTAAATGAGTATTCGTCGCGTGCTTCTATGACAAAATAGGGATTTTCTTCAACCCCCACCAACAATTTTGAGAACTAACAGTTCTATTTGACGAGTTCGTAGAGTTTTGACAACAGTCTGCATTACCTGAAGTTGATATTTTTCAACATTAACCCAAGGATTATGAGGAACTTTAAACTTATTGTCAACACTACACGAACTTTCAAACTTTTTTAAAATCCTAGTAATGGTTGAGTGGAAAATGTGTCTGTCGGGATGTCTCTCGTTAAAAATTGTTGCCGCTTTCTTGTGCGTTTTATAATGCTCACCGACAATAAAAACAATTTTGATTGTGTCTTCTTTAGTTGAATAATTATTCATTTTGATTAATTTTTAATCAAATAAATTTAAATATGTCTAAACAAAAAATAACAATCTTTAAATCATGTCAATCATGAAAATAATTACGTTATTTTTCTTGACAGTAAAACAATCCACAGCCGTCTCATATTCTACCTAATTAATTGACTGAAACATGTAAATTGAATAAAGAGAACTCTCCTTACTTAGACAATTGTAAAAGAACATTTACAGGGTTTTTGTGAAAGTAATTCATCAGCAAGGATAAATTAAAGTTTTTAGAAGCCACGTAAATAAATATTAATTTTAATTGAAAAATATTTCTCCCATAAAGTATCTTGCACCAAAAACGTTTACCTTATGCACAATACTACTTTTCTGTAAATAATAAACCTAAAGTAATAATTAGCAATTTCTATTGTTTTTCTAATTATAAATCATTAACGTTTTTAACAAAGTCAAATTTAATTTTGAAATCAACTCTTGATATGTGAAAGTCTGAAAATATTCCAAAAAATTAAAACTTCAGTTTTAGCGGAAGTTAAAGAAAAAAATGTTTTCTGGTCTGGAAAGTGTTCGGTAAGCTAAAGCTGACAGACGATGAAAAAATCTCAATGAAATCTTGCTTAATTTACAAAAAATAGCAATTTTTAAATTTAGAGAATTTCGAAAAACGCCATTCTCTAGCTAAGTGAAATAGGTTTTCAGACAAGCACAAATTATTGCTGTCCAAAGTTTTTTTAAACAATCAAAAATTAAAAAAAACCTTTTGGTGCCGAATTTTTGACGAGCATGTATAATGAAAGACAATTCACTGTTTCCAAATATTGAAATAGTAATAAAAATTTTCTTATCGATGATGATTACTAATGCGAGTGGTGAGCGTTCATGTTCAAATGTGAATAATTTAAGCTGAATACGTATTGAAAATAAAATCCTTAAAGATTTTGCGAATTTAAAATGTAGAAAATAAATTTTCGAATAAAACTTTATTCGATTATGACTTGCTTTTGTTGAACTTGCATATATAATTCGATAAAAGGATAGCATAGGAGCCCAGAATCTCAAAAAGTCTTAAGCACTCATTGTCTATAACCGTACTTTTTCTCTTTTGATTGTAAATATTAAGTAAAAGTGACATGAGTATTCTTTATGTTCTCTTCATGGTACTCCTCATCTTTGAGAACTATTCCGACTGTTTTAGCTAACAACCAGTATGTCTTCCACAGTTTTATAGTTAAAACTAAACTTTGTTTTCCTAGAAGGTAGACGTATAATAAAATAGATAGTATTGATTGATAATATAAAGATAATACGTCGTTTATGGATGATTTACTAGCTGTTATGAATGTGTTAACCAAAACAGTCACTTCACACGGCCTTGAAAACATATTCTGATAGAAAATGCTATTCTACTCTTTTTATGTCTTAATGAATTTGTATGCACATAGCAATACTGCTCTGTTAAACATAAAAGTCGTATCTGCGATTTTGCATTTTTTTATTTTTCTTGCTTATCTAACTAAATCGGGCACTGCTTAACGATTATGGTAAAGCATAAAATCGTATATCAAGAAATTATAACGTTATTTAGGTTTGTCGTATGTACGTTAAGCTTATGTTTGTTTTTTTGTTTTTTTTTCTCAAAAGTGTTATTTTGCAGATACGATTTTTATGCTTAACAGTACAGAATAACAATTCTATATTTTTAGGGAAAACATGGCAGTGATGCACTTTTTCTTTACCCAGTCACAATTCACACGTAATACAAAAAGTGAACTGTATGGCTTTTCCGAATTTTTATGTAAGTAAATAACTCGAGTTGAACTCAATTATATAACAAAACTTTATTTCAGCTAATACTGGTGGACTACTGGGATTATTTTTAGGATTTAGCGCATTGAGTGTCATAGAACTATTTTACTACGTAAGTTTAAAAGCATTTTGTAAAGCTATTAGATTTCGAAAAAAGAACAAACAAAGTGTAAAGAAAAAACCTGTTATAAAAAACAACGCCGTCAAATCAACATACCCTTTTGCACGATAAGAAATTTTAAATTAAATACCTTGTAGCAGTATAATTAAAAACACATACAGAATATTACTTTTTCAACTGTATAGTTTTTAGATAAACAAAAAGATTGATGTATAGAACCTGTATGGTATTATTTTTGATTCTCTTATGATCAAAATGTAAATATCTGACTTTTTGAGAACCATAAATAAAAAATTCAAGTTATATAATTACTATCCAGTTTAATTAATTTTTTTGTTCTCTTACTGCAAGGTCCGCTGATAAACATTCTTCACTCTTTTTGTCCAGAAGCTACAATTCGCTGTAAAGTACCTTAATAACTCTGTTATTTCTACATGAAACTTCAATAAAACTTTGACCCTTAGCAGGGTTTGACCAGTCCGATCCAAATCCAAAACTTCAGAACCGACCGACGGGATCGGACATCGATCGGAATAAATCTGAAAATGACATGCCGATGTAATGTTTTTTAAAGAAAAAGATTGAATAGGTTTATCGGGATTATCCTACCAAAGAATTCTTTGACAATTCTTTTTTGTTGCACATAGGATAAGGTATCTAGCAGTGTTTTATTTACTTTTAAAAACCACACGAATGTATTTGCCAGCCTCATATATAACATCAAACTTAAAAATCTGAATCCTATAATGCAAATTTAGACAAATCAACATCAATGATTTAAAAACTTGCATCTATTTTAAGCACCTTGGTTCCCCAAAATCTCGACTCGAGCATAGATAGTGTTACGTGCAAAAGATTACTAAAGTAAATTTGCCTCCAAAAACGTGGTTGCTCCATGTAAATAAAATGTTATCTCGTAAATGCAATTTAATCAAACATAAAGACGCAATGATTGCCTAAATCGGTAAAGTCGAGTTCGAGGAGTACTAAATTGCCCCGGTATCAATCCACCAAAAGCACGTTGTAACCGGCGTTGGATTTTAGCAGTGAATCTTTTATGTAAGACTCCGTAACTAGATTCATCTGGCTGAATTTCCGGTTTTCTGTTTTTTTTCCGATTGATTAGTTCGATGTTAGCATCGAAAACGTTTTACTCGTTATTTTATTACGTTTGATTTAAGTTTATTTGTATTTGATGGTTATTTCACAATTATTATTGGTTTGTTTTTTTTTAAACGCATAAATTTCCGTGGTCTTGATTTTGATTTAGTGTTTTTACTTCTGGGTATTTCAATGGAATAACAACTCTAGCTAATTTATGACTTCCTGTTTGGAATGTAATTTGATCGATTTTTCTTAGAATCTACTTTTGTTTATGTTGAGGTCATTTACGAGCGTGATTTGGATCACTTGATAATTTAATTAAGCGAGCGTTTCGTGAGAACATTTCCTGTCTTTTTGTGTGCGTACGTGACGTAACGCACGTGGTAACAATATTTTTCATCTTTGTTAAGTTACTTTGTTTAGTGTTCTATCTTTTACAAAGATTTTACGGCGCAAGTTTGTGAATTAAGTGGGATCACGAGGTGTTATAAGGAGAAAAATTTTGTTTCTGGGGATCAATCTTTTTGGTCGCAATTAAGAATACCGGGTACCGGAATGTAGTCAAGTGTTCGGGGTGTTTTACCCTACCGTTAGGCAATACCGCGGAAGTTAAACAAATGGTGCCGTGAAAATTGAGTGGTGTGATAAGAAATAGTAATTTTCCAAATACGTAATTTTACGGTTTAAGGAACTTCATGGTATCCATAATAAAACTCACGTTCGAGTTGGATTTATTTTCGATGTTTTGTGTGAAAAATCCTGTCTTCGCCTTTGTGCGGATTTCAATTAAATAGTGAAATAAATCTTCCGCCGGAATTCTATTGTTTGGGGGTCCCACCGAGCTTGTACTCGACTACTGTACACCTAGACCGTCCCGAGTTCAATCTAAATTCGTAGCTTCTGGAACCGCTGTGGCCGACAGTTCATCTGAAGTATACAATTGAGTAAAGGTATTTATCGAATTGGTTATTACCGTGAAGTGAACCGCGATTGATATGATTTAAAAGCTTTGAAAAAAACACTTGAAGGTGTTTGCGTGAAGTTCGCTTTAATTAATTAATTTTGTTTTGTGTATGTAAAAGTAAGCCTTATTCATGCATGAAAGATAATGTAACATATAATTTGTTTGGACGTTTAGTTCGAAGCAAAGTTTCGGACGTATATTTTATGACTTTTGTGTTTTTTTTAATTTTTGTTTGTTGTTTGCGGATTAAGTATGCGGTCAAGGCCTTGAATTTTATTTTTATTGTGTTTTATTGAAAAACGAGTTAACGCTTTATTTTTTTTTTATTTGATATTTTAATTTTGGTATTCAGTTTGTGAATTTTCTATTTTTGTCTTGTTTATTTCTTTTATTGTTTTTATTCAAGTTTGTTTGTTATTCATTTTTTTACTTTTCATATTATTCAGTCAATAAATGTTAAATTGTTAAACTGTAAAGAGCTTTTATTCATTCAGCTGCCGCGTACGTAAATTTTTAAGAACATTTCAGAGTCTATTAAGTTACAACTCGAGGTAAGTCCAGGGGTTGTAACCAACCAGATGAGCTTTTGGGTTATCAGGGGTCCAGAAGCTATAATCATCGTGTCCTTGATTGGCGCCCTAACCGATTTTGAGTTTTTTTACCTTTTTTTTTATTTCGATTTTATGTCAATCTCGTTTCTAAGTTATCACGAAATTTTAAAATATAACCCATCCCGTCTCCACTGAGCAGCGGCACAACATCGTTTATGTTACCTCATTTCAGGCAGTGACTTTGTTTTAACTTTGGCATGTAACAACGTCTATATTAGTACACCCGAAGAAATTATCCTAAACACGCTAAGAGCCATAGTCTCTCACTCACTGGTGACCGATAGGTTAATTTTATGACCATCACTGCTAGGTTTTCAAAGTTCTCTGAGCGAGTATGTTTAATTAGTTATATTATCCTGTCCGCTGTGGCCCATACGGAACTTCTTCACTAATCAAGCTTTTAATGTTACTGGCCGTGTGGGAACAGAGAGACAATAAAAGCTGACTACATTTTACATTTTATTGACTGCCGTATAAATTACACTATAAGTACTAAGTAAAAGCGTTTATTGAAACATTCTTAAAAATAATCAACCTTACGAAAAAATGCGATCCATAAATTTCTACTAGAGGTTGTTAGTATAGTTTTGTACTGAACTGGTTTGTTACGTTACTATGCAGTATACTGTAAAGTGTTGCTAAAAAAATTCTAATAGTTTCCTTTAATTGTGCTAACATTTAAATACTTTCTTAACAATGTTGCCAGTATTACAAGTTAATTAATGTACAACATTTGTAGTCGTTTATTGCTTTGCGTATAAAATTTAAGTAAATAATCATACGTATAATGACAACGTTATGTCGGACTTTTGTTTTTATAGTATGTTATAAATGTTTACAATCTATTTATTTTGCATTGCTGTTACTTTAATAAAAAAATCTAGTTGTATAGTTTCTTGTACATGACAAACTACATTTAGATATATTATTTATTACAACATAATAGATTTTTTTCGCGAAAGTACTTTAGTAAAGGTAATAACAGTGAAATCTGTTAAAACTTGCCGCAACTAGGTAAATTTTCCACTTCATGCAAGATTCCGCTTTGGGAAGTTTTAATTAAGTTATAAAACAATTTCTTTTAATACGAACACTTTTTAAAATAGAACGGTAATATTCAAAATCTGAGGAATCATGGATCATTTGACAAACCAAGAACAAGAAATTACATTATTCAAGATATGATAAAAGTTTCTATCAATGTGTAAGAGGTGTAGAACCAAATGCTTCAATGTCCTGTCGCCAAATTAAAGCTGAAGTTGGAATTTTAAAAAGTCGAGCTTCCAATATATTGAAAAACAAAAACAAATTTCCACCATTTGCAATTAGAAAACAGAAATATTTGCAACCTACTGATTCTGAGCGTGAATTGCAATTTTGTAATTGGTATATCTACAAAATATTTGGCAAAATCAATTGTTTTATCGAAACATAATTTGGTTCGATGAAGTCTATATTTGTAGTGCAGGAATTTTTAATAAGCATAACCACCACTGGTGGTCGGATGTTAATCCTCATCGCACTACCGTTGTCCGACAGCAGGAAAGATGTGGTTTTATCGTGTGCCCTAGTTGGAAATCGAATTCTGGTTTACGACATATTTCAAGAAAATTTACACTCAATGATATGAAATTCTGAACGAACATGTTGTTGAAGAATTTTTGGATGACATACCATTAGATGAGAGAAGAAGTTTATTCTTTCAACAAGATAGTGCACCACCCCATAACAGTGCAATCATTTCAGAGCTGTTAAATACACATTCAAAATATAATCGGATAGGCAATAATGAACCAGTAAGGTGGCCATCACGGTCCCCTGATTTAACACCTCTTGGCTTCTTTTTTGGGGACACAGCAATGTGAGAACACTACTATACATCCACAAATACATTGACAGTATTATATTAACAAATGATGTGATCATGAGTGAAATACGACGGCAGCGCCATCTCATAGTATAAATTTACTATGTATGAATACTAGTATCAAAGAGTGCAAATTACTTATCGGTAAGATTCTTCTAATCATTATTGTAAAAAGTGTGTGGCATTTTAGAATCGGAATTTTCTAATAATTCAACTAAAACGTCTACAACAAACTTAAAAACTGGCTACGACGAGCTTAGAAGCGAGATAAAACATAATTAAAAAATTACATATCAATATTTGTGAAACAGTGCAACATGTTCAGATATTAAAAAAATTGTCAAATTATATCACATATTTTCTATGTATATCTTGCGGATGTTCAACTGAGAATATCTTTAAGATGTTTTATGATATTTTTGAGATTTCCTATCAACATCCATATGATGTCTCGTGTTCAAGCAAACGAATTCGATGGGTATATCTTCCTTAATTTGTACCTGACATATTTTTTAATTTAACAAAGAGAGTTATTTCACATTAAAAGAGATAGGCCCATGGATTCGTTTACTTCAAGGTGAACCCCTCTTTCCCGATTTTTATAAACACAGTGTACAGTGGATAAAAAACGGATATTTTATAGATATTGCTGTATACAAGTCGGATATTTCTATGGATGTTTGTGTGGGGTAAAATGAAAAATAACACACAAAGGTTATAACAAGTCCCTGAGCTAAATCACGTTTTGATATTGGTACTTTCTACTTCAATCCCACAATGTGAGCATAATAGAAAAAATTAGAAAGCGAGTTGAAACCACATTCGTTGTCAACTGAATCCTACAAGAGACTATAATAATGTAGAAATATAATCAGCAGTGTATTTCAGTTTGGAAATACTGGCAATGAAGGATTTGGTAACAGATATAATAAATACAAACCTACAGTTTTTAGACGTTTAGACTTTTAGAGCTCAGATTCTGACTTGCGCTAGTAAAACTAAGAATAAAAAAAGTATAAAATCCAGTTAATAGTTTTTTTCCTTTAAACTTATTCCATGTTCTAGCTATACGTTGCTTAGTTACTCTTTATACATCACTTAGACGTCTTTCAGGATCTCGGGAACTGTGGCGCTGTAGTCTGTATATGTCAAAATATTGTTATTATCCGTCTTACATACATTCGCCGGTACATTTTTTCTAACCTATTTTTGCTTTTATCGTTGTATTTGTTATTAATAGGTCTTTAGGTATTATTATAAGTAAATTAATTTTTAATTAATAAATAAATATCTGATTATTTTTAATTTTTATTGACATGAGTGCCTTTTAAATAGACTAACGTTTTTGGAATTCAGATAGACTTGTCAAATTTTTGACTTTTAGTTTGTTAATTCCGATTTTCGACTCAAGGTCACAGATCACGACATAATGAAACGCCTCTACTTACTGATAGTCTCCATAGCTTGTGTTGTTTTTACTGTCTCCAGTTATCCCAATTGGTTACCAGTCATTTCTACGCGTATTTGTACCTTGGCTTCTGCTGACATCTTTTTTTCATTCAAATTATTTAACAAAAATTTACCATATGCGTTTTCTAGAATTAATCTCACGTCATTCTAAAATTAAAATTTTCATGATAAATAACAATTGTTTCTTAAAATAACACATTGAGTTTTTTCTTATCTGTGTATCTTATGTGCTGTTTAACATCGTATTTATAAAAAAAGTTATCAAAATCCTCTTATCATTAATGGTGCTCCAGTTAGATATATTTTTCCTGTTTACAATGTAGCGTTAATACAGTTATTTATAGAAACTTAACTGTGCCACTTCAACACTTTATTATAAGTTCTAATACTTAATTTTTAGGTTTTTCTTCATTCGTTTTATTTTAACAAAATAAGTCTCTGTACACTTACATACTATATATTCTTATCCACATATACATAAATTTAAATACAGATAACAGTCAAATACTTTATAAAATGAAAACAAAAGCAACCATATTTTATAATTGAGAAACTAATCTAAGCTTAAAGACAAAAGAACTAAAGTCATATAATTAAATAATAGCACCATCTGAATTTCACACGTTAACCAAATAGGTACAAACTTCAACATACATTTACCATAGCATAAATGATAACAGTCTACGAAAATCATTTCACGTAAGATTAAAACTGATCGCCCTTAATCATCTTGAATTAATCTGAGACGATCAGCTTCGTTACCACTAATCAATGCTACAGTTGAGGTATTATCCGATTCATCACTAGCTTCTATTTCACCATTTATACTATGATGTCCTGAAGCTGTTACTAAATTTACTCCATCCGCGTGTTGCGAAACAGATCGAGCTGCACGTTGAAACGGGTTCTCGGATTGATAATCAAAAGTTCCTCCACTATGAGAATTCTGATTACTAGAATTCATTAAAGGTGTCGTATCGTCCGTATCCGAATCGCTATCAGATGAATGGTGAGGTTCGTGTTGTGCAAAAACTTTTCTCTTGCACACAGGACATACCCTGCGATTTTTTGTTAACCATGGATCGATGCACTTGCAGTGATACGCTGAAAAACATTATACGTAAAATAGCTCAAACCTATCTATGGTTTATACCATGAGCACAAGGAAGAACGCGTAATTTTTCACCCTCAACATAATCTTCTAAGCAAATTGCGCATGTGTCATATGGGTCGCCTTTTGCGAACTTACAAGTGGGAATTTTATTAAGAGTAGAAGATGGTAGCCTATGTCGTCGTTGCCTTCTGCGGTCTTTAATAAATTTAACAACCTGCAATCATTATTCAAGTACATGAATTATTAAATCAATCACTTACCATAAAAATAACCATGACTATAAAACAAATTCCAACAACTATAGCAAAAGGTATCAACAAGTTTGAATTAAAGTTAAAGGGCATTTCCGAATTTATAATAACGAAATAATTTGGATTGCAATAAATTGATTCTAATATTCTCCCTGTAGTTTCGCTGACAAATACGGAAGGTATAAAAATGCCGCTTTTGTTTTTTGCCGACATCGGTTCTAGTTCATCAGAGCCTACATTATGTACAATAACTCCATCGTATGAAACGTTCTGTGCCATTCGCACTTTATGTTCAAAAGAACAGTTTTCGGGTGATCTCGCTATTAAAACTATCCATCTTCCTTTATAGTCAGTTAAATTTGGTGGACCATTCAACGAAGTGCATGCGTCTGGTGGATTGGCATATGTTAACATTCCTCGTAAACCTATAAAAAGTATTTTTATCGTAGAAATAACATTCAGATATCCGTAAAAACAAGTTGCAAAATTTCGACCTTATAAAAGATTAGGTGAGTATTATGCTTTCAAATAAGTAACTAAATCGGTATTTTGCATGACTACAAAGTATAACTATCAACAAAATTCGATTAAACCCATGTTTATAAATAAGAGTTAATGTGATCGGTAAATAAGCATGTTTAATATCATCTAATTTTGAATCAGTTTGAATTTGAGTTCACAAATTTGTTGTCTAAGGTTTTGATACAAACTTTGTCGTATTAAAATCTTTTTAAAATTTTTAATATTTCCGAGACGTCAGTGTAGTTAAACCGTAAAAATAAAGAAATTCGCAATACCGATCTAAAGTCACTGGTTAAAAGTACATAATTCGTAAGTAAGCGACTACAGCTAGTTACCAAATCCAGCTAACATTAGAGAAAACAAAATAATAATCATGAAGATATTGAGATTCGTACAATAAAAATTTCATTCAACATTTAAAATAAACTAGCAGAACCTTAAAATATATAAAACTCAATAGAATGATGATTTTTGCATTCCAATCTCAGTCAAATATGCATATACGAGCCGATGCTGCATCATAAATTATTTATCCTTCGGAATCTTTAAACCTTTATACTTCTTAATACTGTTCTAAAAGCAAAATAACATGATTTTCACAAACTCAAAAAACAGATTATTCACAGCAGACACATACGCACACAGATACATGTGTGAGCGGCATCATTTTCTACGTAAAAAACCTAACCGAACTTCTGGTTAATGCTCAAAAAAATTTTTACGGTCGAAATTAATAGTCAATTGTCAAATTTTCCATTACTGTACTTAATTTTTTTAATAAGAGCGAAAGTGAATGTCCCATTTAACTATATATGTATAATTAAAATACTCAATATATAACATATAGAAGCAAGTACTAAACATTTTAAGTGACCCCGAAGAAAGAGTGCAATGAGTTCAAGTGCGTTGACATTACCAGTCTGATAATAAGAACGGATAAGTCTAATCAAGATATCTAGCAATCACGCAACAGTGAACTCTATTAAAAACTGTAAATCTGATCGAAAAAACGATTTTTCCAATATCCATGCTAATATTTCATCTCAGAAGTTTCTGTAGTCTTAGATAGTTGTCAATATATAACATATAGAAGCAAGTACCCCCCACGAATTAATTGGGCGTTCTATTGTAAAACCAGATCTTCATGCAACAAAGTAGACAAACTTGTGCTACCCTCTCTTGTCGACTGTGAAATGCAAATGATGGTATCTTTTTAACAAATTTTCAAATTCTAAACTTGTTTTTATTGGCACAAGTTTAATTAAAAGTGGTTAAAAAACTACAGGTCTCGTCACAAAACCTGTCGCGTTTGAGTTCGTATTCCATAAGTGCACGGTCGGTAAGATTATTAGGTATTGTAAATAGCGGCGCTACACACTGAAAAAAACAGTTTTGTATAAAACTGTGGGATAAAACCACAACGTAAAGGACTTCATTAGGGGTAAAGCAATGTCAATGCAATTGTGCAAATACCACCAGAGTAAACTACTGAACGGCCGTTTCCCGTTTTATGACTCATCAGCAGTAGGATGAAATTCCCACAATGCATTGACAAACTCTATAGCTTTATATTCATCTATGAAAGGGGTAACCATTAGCAACATTTGATAACCGAGCCATCTCATAGTGTAAGTTACTATGTATAAAAGAGAACTGTAAATAGCTATGACGGCGATAAACGTTGAGAGTTGATTTTACACACGCGAAATCGTCGTGAAAGGTGGCTTAGCGTTGGTCATTCCAACAGAAAATATTGAATATTTACTGAACTGCTGTTTTAATATAGCTCAGAGAATAAGACACAAAAACAAAATACGATTGTTCATACTTTTTCATGTGTAAATTTGGCTTATCAATAGCCAATGATATATTCGTATTTTTGCTCCTCGTAAAAACATTTAATTATACGAAACATTTCGGATACAATTATAGATACGTTTATCTTCAATGTCATTAGAAAAGTAGTAAATATTTGTGAATATTCAGACGTAATATAAGATTTTTATGTAAACACGTCAAACGAATATACATGTGCAGTAAGAAATTGTATTTGTTATATTTATCACAATTATAATTTGTTTTTAGTTGCGCCATCTATACAAAATGACTTGAACTGCTTTGCAGATAAATTTAGATTAAAATTATGCATCATATTACGTGTAATCAAAATGGAAACAGCTCGATTACTAATAGTCAATAGTACTTATATCAGGTCATGACTTAATATAAATTAAATGTGAAACCGGTATTTAAAAAAAAAGATTCTAAAATTACACGATGTTTAAGCATTTATTTTGTTATAATTAATTAATATTTTTCAAAACAAAACATTATCCTCCACTGATTCATAGTAGACATCAAGTATAAAAATGAGTTAATTCTGTTCAATGGTTCTTGTGCAGATATTGACATTAAAAATACCTACATTGCTGCATGAAAATTATCTTCTGCTAACTAATAATTTGCTAAAACTGTATAAATAGGCGCAGCAAATTGACATATATTCTTAAAAATAAGTAGATAAGGTAGACAAACCATAAGTTTCGAGCGGTGTTGCTAACTGAACCATGACCTAAGATTGCACCTTATCTTTTTCTAGATGTATAACAAAGACGGTTATCGTCTTTTATTACTAATTATTACCAAATGATAACAAATTGTATATTACCGAAAAAATACATTGAAAAAACATTATTCCTCTGAAATTTCAAAATTTTTACGTTTTAACTATCCACGCAATCGCAATAAAAATATTTTATTAAGTCAAGTTAAATGTCTGACACTAATTTGTATATAAAAAAACTGGTGTGGTCACCACACGACTTTCCTAAAAGGAATTTATACATGTTTTTTATTTTTAAATTGAAGAAAAACATCAAAGTCAAAAGAAGATGCTATAACTTTTTTGAAATTTTTCTCCTAGACTTCATTAAGATATACCCGAAATATGGTAAATTGAGGTAATGTTGTCATATAGACTAACTCCTATATTTGTGCGCCTCGACAGGATTCGAACCTAGATAATATTTCGAATTCATTTTAAATTATAAACCAAATATCTAATAAACTGTTAATGTTAGAATTTTTTTATTTGAATAATTTGTTAGCAAGAATTATCTCTAACTGTAAAAATAATTCGAGTAATTTACATACGTACAAAATTATATGAAAAAAAAAATGTTAAGTGGCGGATACGCCCACTTCCGTTTTTTTTTATCAGACCCATCTTTTAATAGAACGGGAGAATATAAAAAGCCAGCTCCATACCAAATTTCAAGTTACTAGGACTTTTGGTTCGAGAGTTATCGTGGGTACAACAACGTTACACACGCACACACACCAAATTTTTTTTTATCAAAAATACATTTTTCTGATTCAGGGGACCTAGAAACGTAAAATTCTGTAAATGAAATTTTTTGCAAAAAAATTGCGATCACTATACTTTGGTTATAGGAAAGTAAAAATATATACAATAAAAAAGCCGTTTATCACAAGACTTAGGTTAACGGAATAGTAAAGTTTTCCCTACTCGGAAACTGACCAAATAAAACCTGAAAGAACACAGCTCCGTAAAACCGTTAAAAGAAGAATTTGTTTACTACTTTTAATGGTAAAGTAACAATGTAACGGACTGTGGCTTTTACAAAGCAACTGAAAATCCCGTAAAAAAACTAATTCTCATTCTATACAGTTATGGTATAACGGTAAAAGGTACGAGAAAATGAAGATTCTGAAATCAAAGCCAAACTAAAAAAAGGTTTAGAATCGAAAAATCTCGTTTTGACAATATGAATACGAATATGGTTCGATAATTATGTAGGCTAACAAATAAAACGCTAGTTTTTTTTTGACAAAAACTATATTATTTTTCAATGTAGTCCCCTGCTCGCTCAATACACGTATTCCAACAATATTCCAAACAAGTAATGTCGTCATTGTAAGTCGATGCATCCAAGTCTTCGAAAGTCCTGTGTCTATTGTTTGGACTGTTCTTTGGTTTCGGGAGTGTAATGCTGAACTCAGATTACAGCCGAGTATTCTTCAGTTGAAATTCGGTACACTGCACTGTGCATACTTTTACTTAACGATGGACTTTTTCAATCATATCTGGGGCAATAGCAGTTTAAACGTCCACTGCAAGATTTATCCTTTGTGCTCATACGACCATGCTTAAATTCAAATTTTTTACCATTCAAAACGAAGGATCGGATTTCTGAAGTGTTGATTGCGCTTGGTGCTAAACCCTTCAAATGAAAGTATTTTATCACTGTTCTCAACTCAGTTTTTTCCATTGCTCACAAAACCACATGAAGTTGACTCTGGCGTGCTGTGAAAACAGATTAATTGACCAATTGCTAGGTATTGTCATATTTAACCTATTAAAGAATTATTCTACAGAATGGTAAAGAATATTTCACTAAATTTGCGCCACATCTGTGTTAGGCTGCGTAGTTACTAAACCATGCTCGTAAAATAACATCCAAAAGTAAAGAGAAAATTTCTTTAATATTAATTATTTAAGCTGCATTCAAGTACATTTAACGTTGTTTCAAAATAGGACTCTTGACTTCAACATAGTCCCACTGTATCTTTATTTTTCTTCTGAGATACTCTGAGGACCTCTCATCACGGTGTAACGGTGTCCCTTTATGTCCTTAACATTTTAAAATCCATCTTAGTTATTATTACAGCTAACAATTATAACTTGGGCACGCCATCGCATATATTCCAATAATTTTAGCATTGTGAAACACATCAAATCCGAACATATACTCGTATACAGTTCATACAATAACAAAATTTAGAATTATTTTCACAAAATGCCCTAAGAAGTGTAACCTTTTAAAACGTGTTACTTTTGCTTTTAAATTTTTTTTATGTTTTGTTTTTGAAATGCAACATAAACAAATTTAGATATAAATTTTTAGCAATTCTTCAAAGTAACGTACTTGAACTTGAATATTTCAACCGTTTTAAAAATTTTGATATGGGAAATTATTGCACAACGATCGGGTTCACTGATATTTGCAATTTCTATTTCATACTAAATATTTTTAAGTGACCCCGAAGAAAGGGTGCAATGAGTTCAAGTGCGTTGACCTTACCAGTGTGATAATAAGAACGGATAAGTTTAATCAAGATATCGAGCAACAGTGAACTCTATTAAACATTATGCAAATCTGATCGAAAAAACGAATTTTCCAATATCCATGCTAATATTTCATCTCACTAGTTGCTACAGTCTTAGTTGTCAAATATATTTGTCAAGTATATAGTATAATAATAATAAACAAAAACATTTTCTCTTTCTTTCTCCTCACTGGGGAATTAGTTTTTGTAGATATTTCTTATAGATAGAATTAAAACAGTCCATTTTCATAGCATTTTTTCAATGACTGTAATTGCTTGTTTTATACGTTTTATATTTGTGTAAAGTTAATGTTAAACACATTTATAGTATTATTTATTCATTGTTCTTTAGTTACGGTATATGTAGTGTATAAATACGTAACAAGCGTCGAAAGTAAAGCATAGCATAACGAACGTTAATGCGACTAAAGGCAGCATGGTCGAGCGTGTGAGAGAATTTGTCATTAACTTTAATATCGTTTTTTTTTCTTCAATTTTTACTAAATTTCAAGATTCTTTAAATGACTTCTACACCTGTCTGACTGAACATTTAGTTGTATGTGGATTTCTAGTTTTCATTTTGCGAGTCTAGAGCTTTTTTCGTTATTACGTAACTACCAGCGGCCGCTAGTCCATAAAGGTTATAGACCGCGAGCTACCCAGACCATTAAAACAAAAAAATATTATGAATTACGTATATTCAAACATAATTCCATATCTATGATTCAAAACTTTGCAAAAGGTTTTAAAACACGTTTATAAAACACGATTCGTAACAAAATTTAAAATGAAAACAAGTGACATAATTAACGCCCGATTATATTATGTAATCCTGTATGTAGAAGAGCATTGTAACGAGCGTCGCGCTGTTATAACCCGCGGTTCAGTAGTGATCGATCGGTAGAACGTGTACGACGAATTCTAAGTGAAACGGTATAATTGTCGTACGTAATTTTCGCAAAAAAAATAGTGTAAAACCTATTTTTTTAAATGAATTCGTAGGACTGTTGTTACAAGAAAAGGTTGAAATAAAATCTCTTAGAAAGCCTACTACAAATAAAGCAAAACAAACAAAATAAAGCAGATAAAACTGCGAAACATAATTTTACACGGAATTTTTCTAGTGCAATTTATAACAAAAAAACTACTTAAAAAAATGAACTAAAAAATAGAATTTTTTTTATTTAGTTATAATTAAACGACGATATTTATTTTTAATTGCATAAAATTACTTTTTAAGTCAATGCCATGTATGACATTGACGTAGGATTAGCCTTAATTCTTAACATTCACACACATCGTTCAAGAGAATTTCATGCCAATGTAAATTTGAGAGTTTGATCATTTTCTCATAGATCCCATCAGAATTTGACCAAATTGAAATAGGACCACTACCCAGTTACCTTCTTTCTGATAAAAAAAGAATAATCGAAATCGGTCAAAGTTTTCGAATTGAGAACCGCCTCATTTTTTTTTGAAGTCGGTTGTAAAATAAGTGGGTATGTGGATGTGATACGATAAATGCCTTGTTTTGATTTTCATGTTTATTATTTTATTCCGATGGAGCCGATAAAACTTCAAAACATTTGGTAGTTACCTACACAATGCCATAATGACATCTAAAAAAGTTTACATTACCTACAAGTATTTAAAAAAATGTAGCCCAGCTCAAGCCCGATTGCACGAGCCGCCACTGGTAACTACACTAACGAACGAATATTGATGTTTGCGATTTTGGCAGCACAAAAACGAATATGTTTGTATGGTGTGCAGCGGTTACATTTTAACAAAATACGACTACAGAGCCACGTTCCATAAATAACTAAAATGCCTATGAGTCAGCGTTTTTTGTAAAATCGGAGGATTACGCCTTAACTATTAGATTAGATTAGCAGGATAATACATAGTCAATTGACCTACATTTAAAAAATATTTAAGTAGATACAAGGTGTTTCACAAAAACGACAACCCAAACTTATGTTTTTTTTCTATCATTAACCGTTCTAACGATATTATCATTGCTTAGTAAGGCACGGTCAGTATTTCAAACATTTACTTTATAAATATTTGGCTTATATACCTATAACAATTTAGTATTTACATTTTACGTGAAATTCAAATATGAAAAAATATACAAGGTTACGTTTGAAAAAACTGAGAAAAATTACTTTTTTAGTAAATTAATGATTTTACGTAGTTTTACGTTATTTCGAAAATTTAATACTTATTTTAACACGTAACTATTATCAATGATCGATGGTACAAAGAGAAAAAACTGTCATCAGAGCCCTGACACCATGCCTCTAATATTGACTTTACTTAATGATAGAGCAATGCAATGTTATGTTTTGGATTCTAAATAGAAGAGAAAATATAAAATTTCAAAAATATACAAGGTGTTCTATTTCAAAAAACATAAGTTTATGTTGTCATATTTTTGAGAAACACCTTATATGTATGTAATTAAATATTTTATAAAATGTAGGCCAATTCGTTATGTATTACCGTACCAAAATTCGTCGGGATTGTCTATCAGTTAAAGAGCAATCCTAAAATTACACAGTAAACACCCACACTATATAGACGCAATGCAGAATAGAGCCAATTTTCTACGTTTGACTTGTATGCTATCGTCTGTCAACGACCAACCCCGGCGCGATTAATGCTCAATTAGTGTACATTTTGAACTTATTTCTTTATTTCTTATGTTAAAATTTAAGATTTCATTATTTACAATTAAATTCATTAATCTACCAACCATAAAATTTACAGGGTGCCTCATCCAGTGTTGTATTTAGAAAATTGACTTATTTCATCTTGCACTTGCTGTAGCTAGCACCATTTCTGAGTTTCTGAGACAACCCTGTAGATGTTCTGGTAAACTTAATAGTGTTATTATAAATTATAAAATCTTAAGGTTTGCTAACATATATACAAAAGAAAATTTTAAACTTTTAATATGTGTAGCAGTGGTTTTAAAGAATGTAAAAATTTAAAAAGAAACTTTGAGAGAGCAAGTAAAACCAATGAACTAGATTCTATATGAGGCATTGCATAATTGTAGTATACGCACTGATCAAACGCTTGACACATTCAGGTCTAGCTATTTACAAAGCTGGCAACAACATTTGCTAAGGTCTTAACACAAAGTACAAAGTGGGTTAGAAAATGTTAAAGTGAGGCACGCCGGGATCATGGTCTATAATCTGTTGTAGTAAGCGAAAATCCAGCATTACTAAAAGTATGTATCTGTCAAAAAACGAAGTATTGGAGTAGTTTTAAAGCTAGTTCCTAGCAAAGCGTTTAAGCGTTGACGATGACTTTTTCCTAAAGTCTAATTAGTGAATTTCAAAGTTGGTGGGAATTATCGCGTTAACGCCTATATTTCGTCTATGCTGAGATCATTGACGTTGAAAAAAGAAACGGACATGCTGATTGTTTAAAATTCATACTTTCGTCATATGTCTGTATAACATCTATATATTTCGTTTACATGAAATTACATTTTAAAATACAGTTTTTAAAATTAAATTATAAAAGGAGCCAAGAAGTACATATAACATTCAAAACTACTGTATGTGGATATTGTCCAAAAAAAATCTTTTCGTGAAGTACAATTTCCTGAATGTCTTTAGGCCTTATTTTAGTACAGTAACACATGAACTCACTGAATCTATACACACCTTAATGTAATAGCTAGACGAGCACCAGGTTGAATAGTTTCACGATATGTTTAAATTTTTTGTATTGAAGGACCTACTATACCGAGGGGTGGTTAACTCCTAGAAATCCGTGTACAATTTGCTTAAAATCCCATAAAATCTTTAGAAATCTTCTTAAAAGCGCTGAAAATCTCATGAGATTTATAAAATCTCTTAAAATCCCGTGAAATCTTTAAAAATCCCGTAAAATCTTTGAAAATTTGTAAAATCTTTACAAAACACCATAAAATATTTGCCGGATTTCATGAAATCCCATAAAATTCCATAAAATCCCCTAAAATTCGATAAGGTTGTCACGGTCGTCGAACTTGTCCAGATGTGTCAGACGTCAGTGGCGCAGCACACTGCACATTAAACAGTAGTTTCCAGTGGCAATAGTTGCGTAATAATGCTGTATTTTCTGTGTGTTTTTCGATAGATATTAAAAAAAAAAAGAAAAAAGGCGTTGAAGAGTTAAGTGAGATTGAGTTTTTAATCTGTGCTTCAGGTAAGTAAGATAGAGTATAGATTAGTTAAGTTTTGTTAAAAAGCAATACCTAAGATAATCGTAAACAATTTTTCTTCTTGTAGCTTCCATGACATACAAAAGTATATTATGTGAGCTAAAAATTTTGTTATTCTTGACCGATGTAGTGGTGTACCAAGAACGAGTGGTTGGCCATGATGAATGTTACTCTCGGTTACTAATATTTAGCGAAAGTAACCAGTGTTGCGAATTTCTGCAAATTTAACGGTTGTCTACAAATGTTGCGAATGTCTGCAAATGTTACGAATATCTCGCCGAGTATCTTGCGAATGCTAAATTTGGTGTATAGTAAAAGGCTATGTGGTCAACTACTCGACTAAGGATGATAATTTTTTTAATATAAACAAAGTTTACCCACTAGTGACAGAATACTTTCTTTCAAATTTTTTACTTATATGTATGATTTTGATAAAATTTAATATGTGTGAATCCAGCATGAGTACTATTTACTGCATCATATCAGATTAGGGATAACATTTATTCAACAGGGGCGTAGTATAAGGGAGATTTATTATTATTAATTTTAGAATGTCAGAAACTGATTTGGAGATCCGTACCGATAGTACAAAAGATACGAAAGAAGATATTTTCATTTTGTTCCGAAAGAAATACAATGTAGGCCTACCAGAGTACATGGAAAACTTATTTAGATTGGTAAGGTTTGACAATTCCATGTCTTTTGCAGAAATCTATAAAAATGATATAAAGCATGTAGAAGAACTTGGAAGAAATAAAATCGCCAATTATTCCCAGAAAACATGGAACATTACCTGGGCTGTTTCAAATCAACCTCAGCACATTTTTGTATTGTGCCTGGACAAATAAAAAGAATTCAGGAATTTTGTATACATTTTGAAGAAAAGAAAAAGAAATCGGCAAAAAAACCAGAGGAAAAATCCTCGGCGGAGAAGTCAAAACAGACGAAAGTTGTCAGCTGCAGAAAAAGCTCTTATTTATCATTAAACCCAAAGTCGAAAATATTAAGGAATATTGTAATTGCTGAAAATGCATCGAGCGAACCAAATGAATCATCTGACTGATCTCAAACATCTTCGACATCATCACAGTCGTTCGTCGAAGATTCCACTCGAGATATTCCAAAGAACGATATTTTAAAAAAAGGCCATTATTATGCAATTTTTTACGAAGAGAGTTGGTTTTTGGGTCGCATAATTTCTTTAGAAAACGAAATTATCGTAAAATTTTTAAAACAGGAACTACATAAATATATCTGGCCAGAAAAGAAAAGTGAAGATATTCAAAAAGTGAAGATATTCAAAAAGTCGACGAAAAATATATTTTTTATGGCCCAATAGATTTAATTGGCAACGATCCTTTTTTTGTAAAACGACAAGATAAGCATAAAATAATATTATTACATATGTATATTAAATATGTAAAATATGTTATTTTTTCCATTTACCTACTTAATAATAATTTTTATTGTTTTTTTGGGTGTTGCTTTCTAACTCCTAATTTAATTGTAATTTCTATTTTCAATGAATTACATTATTTTATAGAGATCGTTCTTCAAATAGTAAATGTTTCAATTAAGAATAATAGCAACGATTAGCAAGGTAACAAGTTATATAATTATGTCTTGATAAAAGAGGGAATATTATGTATGTAAAAACCCCCATTTAAAATTAGATTTACAGTTCAGTTTTCTGTTAACCCAATTGCACCCCAAAACACAAAAAAACCTTTTATTAAGGGTTGTCAAAAATAAGGCAATCAGCTTTAAAGTATAACAAAGTCTCTTAAATTTCCGCTAAATCTCCTGTAATCTTTAAAAAATCCGTTTCAGTTCGTAAAAATATTCAAAAACCTCTAGAAATTTTTAAAAATCTCCAAAAATCTAAAGATTTTTAGAAATCCATGAAAATCCTTGAAGATATAAAAAATCTTCAAACATATTCAAGAATTCCTAAAAATCTACAAAGATTTTCAGAAATCCCCAAAAATCTGTAAAGATTTTCAAAAATCTTTTAAAACCCTAAAAATCCTTAAAAGTTTGGAAAGATTTCAAATCTGTGTACACATTTTGGAGAAGTTAACCACCTCTGTACTATACTTAATAATTTATCTTTCATTCAAAAATAATGATGAAATTTGTGATTGTCTAAACGTAATTCAGCCACCAAATGATGTCAATCACCTTGATTATTTCTGTTTAAATTAATTGGATGAACTTGGTAAGCAAGTCTTTTCTGAGTAACGCTCATTTTAGATATCTTTTATTATGATATATATGAAACCAATATAAAACAACTGTTAAGTTAGTAACGTAGTGCAATAACTTCTCATTGAACAATGAACTTGTCATCGCTAAGTATTCATCGAGGAACAAAAAACCATAACGTATCCAACGAATTTCATCGCCAACGCTAAAACGCTGTGCTATGAACTAGCTTTTACATTTGTAAATATGACTAAACTACCTAGTTAATGTAATCAAAAGAAAATCATCAGATTTATTTCATACAGATTAACAGAAACAAAATTGAGCTATAGTTCTTTCAACGGTCACTTATTTTTATTGCCTATAGTTTTTGGGTGTATAGAAAAAAACCTCAAATTACTAGAGAACTGCTAAGAAGATTGCTTGGTCCAGATTGTTCAAAGATCCTTCGAGAAATATTGTTAGTTTCTACCTGCTGACAGTTTTTCGCTAAGTGTTACTAGGACTGAGTTTAAATTTTTTAGATCAAGTATTAAGTTGATACATTGAATACCAATACTTTCACAAATTGATTTTCTACATCTTGAAATTGGTGAAATAGTTAATTACTTTTAATACCATTTTAAATTCGAAATGAAAGACAAAAAGTTGTATTCATCGTTTAACGGGTTTGATATTGCAACTGTTAGACCTTTTTCAAATTAAACCTCTCAACAAAACAACACTGCTTAGACGTTTAAAGCTATCATAATTATAATTTAATTTCAATTATCAAACTAAATAAACAATGTGATGCACAAATAATTTATTTCCCATTCCAAAATTATATCAAAATTTAACTTATCAATTATCTAATTTTGTTAAGATAGCGTTTAAGGCAATATTCTAGATAACATTTATCAAATAAACGAAAAAATGAGTTTCCTATCAAATTTAGTAATAGCAAACTAATTTTCTAAAATTATGCAATCTGTTATACAATTAACTTCAGATATCTTTTAAAAGAATCATTTAGAAAAACATTGTAAATGATAATTTTCATGGGAAGGTCTCGAGTTTATGACTGCTTTACGTTAGTTGGTTTGTAAATTACAAAAACAAAGGAAATACAGTCACGATAACAATGCAGTATTTCTGCTTATCAAAAAAACAAAAATATTTTTGCTATTGGCATTATTCTGTTCTTAAAGTAGTTATTTCAACGCCTTAATTTATTACTCATTAATATGAATCATAATGATCAAATAATTACCCTCATCACACCAGCTTTTAATTTGCATTTATAGATTACTAAATTGTTCATACCTTCATATGGCAAAAGTCCACCAAAAGAAGAACCTTTATCCCGAAATTCTTCTGCAATAAAATGACCATCCTAAAAGTCACACAATTAAAAACATAACAAACAAATAAAATACATACTATCGGTAATACTAGTATGTCTGAAGCTACATATTCAAAAAGACATATCGCTATCGATGCTTTGTATATTAAAGACTGTAGTATCGCCATTTAAACTGTTACATTACAACAATCAACTTACTACTGTTCTCATATTACCGGAACCACCTGTAACAAATAAATTAGAATAACAATCATAAAACACCTTATTCGAAATAGTAAACTTTAACGTAACGTAATGAACAAGTAGTTACTTCAATATTTGTTATAATATTTAGGATAAACAATAGTGAAATACTGTCAAATAAATTAACCTTCAATATTACGTCGTTATAAACTTCACAAAACAACCAAACACTTTACATCACACAAAACTCCGCTCGTTGTTAACAAATGAAGAATCAATAATTCGTGTTGAAATTATAAAAAACCGTCGCAAACACCAAAAGAAAAATTGTGTAAATTAATTTATTAATAGATCTTAATTTGACAAGCAGATTAAAAACACGATAAAAACATCTCAGTCTGCCAAACCTACATAATGAAATTCCCTAAAACGAATAAACATTATATTCAAAATCATTATAATTATGTTGGTCATAAAATTTATTGTATTAAATGAGATATTTTTATTGATTGTAAAGACTTTGTTTTTTTGTTTAAATACAAAGATCAAAATTATATTTGATAAGCATTACGTAAATTTGTATGTCAAAATATAAGCATTCCACGATGTAAAAAATAATTTTGAATAGTACAGGGTCGGCAGCAATTGCAATTGCCATACTCCGACTGTAAATTTTGGAAAATCATTTCTCTCATATAATTACGAAGTAATTTTTGTCAAAGACTGTTTTAAAATATAATTCCAAAACCATCCAAAACTTCGATCCATTTGTACACGTAACAAAAAGGGATAATAATAATACAAATATGTGCCAAGTATGCAACAATATGTAACAATAAAAGCATTCTAATAGAACGTGATAAATATGTACACAGGTAATCATATCACGGTATTATTAGATCACTTTAACGTTACTAGTGTGTTAAAGAACTATTATAACAACTATGTTCTATATTAACTCAAACACAAAACAAATGAAATAGAATTTAACGAAAAAGCGTTAATTAAATCTATTGAGATGATCTATTTTAGATCCAATTAAAGACGCGCGAAATTAGGTATTGTAGGATTAATATCGGAAGACACCAGCGCAGAAACGCATTTTTACATTAGAAAAAGATGCAGTAACGATATGAGAATGATAAAGATATTACAGTACATACTAAAAACATTTACTGGAAATTACGTCAGTTTTTCGCTGTTTGTTGTTGATACTCGTTTATAACCTCATTGTTTTACTCTTCTTATTTTACAAAAGTTTTTATTAAAACTACTTTGTTGTTCATATTGATCTTAAAAGTAAGTTGTTTTAATTGTTTTTAAAGTTAAATGTAGTAATGAATTCATTTGTAGTTTTTTATAATGTGCGAAGCAAGTACCTCTACTCCTGCAAAGAAACGGCATGTGTTATCTGAGGATGCTAGAGAGATTGTTTGGAATATCTACAACTTTTTTAAAAACTCTAATTCACAAGGTAAAATATTTTTATTATTCTAAAGATTATTTTATTTTACATGATTTTATTAGGTAATCTTCTGAATACAGTTGTACAAGCAACTGGAGTATCTAAAAGCACCATTGTTCGTATTTTAAAGCAAGGTCGTGCAATTGATTGCAGTGAACAAACTTCATTTGTGGTTTTAACCCCAATACCGAAAACTTCTCCGAAATCATCTGTTGATAACTGTAGCGAACAGATAATTCGTCGAATAATTTATAACTTTCATATTATTGAAAAACAGAAACCTACTATAGCAGCAATTTATAACCTTATTAAAGATGATGATTCGATTGGATTCTTGGGAAAGAAATCATCACTTAGGACGTTGTTAATAAAAAAGGGTTGCAGGTATGTTTATTGTTTACGAAAGCATTACTTTTTTAACTATATTTTATTCAGATGGAGAAAAACAATGGATCATCGTAAAATACTTATGGAACGACATGAGATACGTTCTTTACGCTGTTCATATATATGAACAATTACCAATTACCGAAAAGCTGGACGAACAATTATATACACCGGTTAGTTAACTGGATTATAAACGTTAAATTATATTTTATAATTTTGTATACATTTTAGATGAAACGTACATAAATGAATCTCACACAACACCATATTCTTGGACCGATGAATCAAATGCAGGTCTAAAATCTCCAATAGGAAAGGGGAAACGACTTATTATAGTACATGCTGGTATGTTTACATGATTTGTTTATAACATTTTGTTATTTAACATTATTTATTTTAGGAGGTGAAATGGGTTTCATCAATAACGCATTATTGATATTTAAATCAGGACAAAAAAACAAACAATATATCATAATGATATGAACTACATAAATTATAAAAAGTGTATTGAGGACCAATTGCTACCCAACTTACCACAGAATTCTGTAATTGTAATGGATAATGCAAGTTACCATAACGTGTTAGCTGTGAAGCATCCAAATTCAACAAGTCGAAAGGCAGAAATGACTACCTGGCTAATGGAACGTGGCATCTCATACGATGAAAAATCAATAAAACCAGAATTATACAACTTAATAAAATTGAATAAACCAAACTACACACAATACAGTGTCGATTCAATATTTGCAAAGAATGGGCACACTGTATGTCGTTTGCCACCATACCATCCGGAGTTGAACCCAATAGAAAAGGTGTGGGCAATTGTAAAAAATTGGGTTGCATCGAGAAACGTTACCTTTAAATTAAACGATATAGAAAAACTAGCACGAGAAAAGTTTGCAAATGTTTGTGCAAATGAATGGGAAAAAGTATGTTTTCATGTAAAAGAAATTGAAGAGGACTACATGAAGAAAGAGCATATAATGGATACAGAGTTTGAAAAATTTATAATACAAGTGACTGGTGATACTTCGGATGAAGACTTTGACAGTTTTTCTGATTATGAGTGTTAATGAAACTTATTAACTGCATAAAACATGTATTTTCTAATTTATGTAGCTGAAATAAATGAATTCTATAGTTTCATGATGCTAAAATAACTGTAATTATGTTATACCTACTAACAAATCTTAAATTGTTTATTATTAATGTACTGTTTAAATAAAGTACTGTATTTTTTCGTTATATTAATATTCACAAATACTTCTGCATAAAAGTTGTCTAAAGCTTACAATCATTTTAATTCAATCTACTACAATCTACTCGCAAGTGAGTATAAAATGACATAACCTAACTTTTACTATACGATTTAGAAAAATTGTTTTACGGTTCCAAATCAAACTTAAAAATAAAACACAAAGGCAACAAACTAAAAAATAAACTTCTAAAACTATTTTTTTAAATTTTTTGAAAACTCATGTTTTTAAGTTGAGCTTTACACTTTGACGTCACATTTCACGCGCAGCTTGGTTATATGGTGAAAATAACGATAACTATGAAAATGCGCATGAACTGTTTTAAGAGAAAGTTGCGCACGATAAAGGTTGAACGTTTAAGAAAAACAGTTCCAACCTGCGGTACAATCAGCATTCTTAATATAAAATTTGTGTAATATTTGCTTTTCTTTGTGTTTTATGAAATTTTACAGGTATCTAACTATAGTACTAGTTAGCTAACGTAAATATATAGTGATAAAATTAAATAAAATTTGTAAACACTTAATTGTATTAAAATACTTACGTTATAGAAACACCACATATTTTTTTTGTTTGGGTAAAACAAATGCATTGGAAGCCATTTCAATTTTGCCGATTCAATTGTTTTATGTGTATTATGCATTTGAAAATCAATGTATGTGCAATTATTAAACGATGTTTTTCACAAATTATTAGTTAAAACTTAAAATTACTAAATTGACATGATTGTTTGAAATGTAATTTAAATTTGTAGTATTTTCTTTATTTCAGACGTTAAGCGTTCGTAACTTTGACTGCAATAATTAGTCATTTAATACTTAAATTTGAAGATAATTAGAATTAAAAGTGGCTTTGTGTAGATGTTTTTTTGTTTGTATTTTAAAAAAAGCTATTTAAACTTCATTGCCATTTTGTTTTTGTTATTTGTATACGTTGGACGTGTTTTAGAATTAATCCCACACAGCACAAGCATATCCAATGGATATGAAATGTACACACCAACCATGGATACCGGAGGTGCATCGAACATCCATATTTAATATTATGGAGCAAGGATGGAGGTCCACTGGATATATCATTCCGTCACGGAAAGATCTTCATAGTATATGTCCATAGGACCTCCAGGTGGATAAACATTTTACATCCATATGGAGATATATTGAACAGTCATATGAACGTACAAAATACATACATATGGAGGTTCAATGAACATTTAATTAAAGTATAATAAACATTCATTTTTTTATAGAACCTTCATATGTAGGTAATATATATGTGCATATCTATATATTAACAAAAAATATGGCCACACGTCAAATAAAGTCAATACAAAATGCCAATAGTGATATTTTCCAGATGCAACAACTCCGGTTGGTCCACAGAAAATATGACCACTTGTTCATTTTCACTCAAACACAATCGAACTTTTTTATTTACACATTCTCTCATTTTTCTAGAGCTTTTATCCATTATTTATATTATAGGAATCCAAATACTTACTAGATTAATGTACAGCAAAAGTAAATTCAAATATGCAAAAATACCTTGTCTTTACCCAATAAACACATCTGTACTGGCAATGTACTCCTTAGCCGGCACTCAGAATGCTGGCAATGTACTGAAATGAAGTACACTGCCGGTAACCAGGTGACACACCGGCCGATATATTGCTGGATGAATCTTGCCAATGCAGAAATTGCATCGAACCAATATCGGCAAGTTATGTATATTAATACAAGTTAAATGCAGAATGCCAGTGAAATCTGTGCAATATAATATGTACTTTGCCATCACATAAATAGTGCGCAATTTTAAAAACATTGGTAATGTTAGCAACTTAACACAAATTAAATGCATACAATGGTATTATCATTTTTAATTTAATTAATAAAACAATTTGGAAACTTAACATACAATGTCCATATATGTACTGAAAAAAATTTAAAAAATATAAAAAACCTATTTACATTCATTCTGTGCTTATGTTTATTGGTGTCTTTCGTACCCACTACTCCTGGTGTTTATTGCGTGTTGTAAAGCTGCACCACAATCTTATGGATACTGTAAAATAAAAATTACATTGTAATGCTACTCAAATAACTTATGCACTTTTTTAGCAATTTCTAAACTAAATTTTGAAGTTTTTGAAGTAATTATAAAGAATTGCTTTGTAAAAAGTCGTGAAATAAAATACAACATGAAAGTCAAGTTTGGCAGTAATGCACTTGAAATCACATTACGTTAATATACATATAAAGTTAATGTTTTAAGTTTTAACCTATAAACTATAAAATACTTTGAAGCCTCTTACCATAAATGAAATTTAAAATATTTTTACAAATTTGTTTTGCTTGATCCAGACCAATTACTTGGTTAAAACATGTCTCGTTTGCTGTATCTTTTCATCCAACAAAGTAGATTGAATTGACCTAAAAAAATTCAATTAAATACAACTCAGCAATAAGAATAATGAATTCAGAAATTGTAGATAACTTACAAACTGGCTCTTAGATTACAAATTCCAAAGTCATTTTATATTTGTGCGAAAACGTGTTAGTTTTTAGGTTATATACTTATTATTAAGAAATAATTTATATTTGAATTTAATACTTACTTATTTTGTTAATCCATCCTAAATGATGAAAAACAAACACATTTTTTCGAAATTTTAAAGCACAAAATGGTTTGCATACGATAAATACAAGCTAAACAAAAAGCCAAAAAGTTTGCGTGTGCAACAGTGTGCAATACGCGAAAACCTTGGCGAAAACAAACGAACAACAAAGAAAGTTTAAATTAAACCACGCCAAGTGTTTTTTTTACTTTTTCAATTTTTCATTAAATTTGTTGTTGCATGTTAAATATTTACTACAAATGTTAAATTTTAGAGAATTTAATTATTTCTAAATAATTTTGATAAAAAATAGCAACTCACAAGATTATGTAACATGATACATAAAAAAAAATGTTTCCGAACATAACACTTATAACACTTAAGATAATCCTATTTCACAGATATCCATGAATGTATATAAGGTGCATATACAATGGATATTAAACTACGGATGTACATCAATGGATATTATATGGATAAATATGTATATCCATTGCATCTCGCGTGCTGTGTGGGTTATAACACTTAAGATAATCCTATTTCACAGATATCCATGAATGTATATAAGGTGCATATACAATGGATATTAAACTACGGATGTACATCAATGGATATTATATGGATAAATATGTATATCCATTGCATCTCGCGTGCTGTGTGGGTAATACCGCGTGCGTATGTGAAGCAAATTGCCACCAATTACATATGACCAGTGGCGTCACCCAGAAAAATTAACAACCCTAGTAGCACTAAATATTTCATAAATATCTAAGAAATATTTATTTATTTGTTAAATATTTGAGATGTTAAAAAAATATTTAAAAAACATTTGTAAATAAATATTTGAAATTAAGCATGGGTAAATGTTAATTAAATATTTGTAACAAAATATTTTATATGATATATACATAAATTATTTATAGAAAACATTTCCTGTATTGTAGGCATACTTAATAAATATATATTGTAGCAAAATGCTGTTGGTATGATACTTACACACGTACAATCAATCGATTTTTTGAAGAAATAGATTTTATTGTAATTTTGTATTGATACTTTGCCAGCCAATTAGGTCTTACTTGTTACTTGCTACAGTGCCGGATTTACCAACAAGCAAAACAAGCAACTGCTTGGGGCCCCCACGCTCAGGGGCCCCGCGCCGCCATAGCTTCGCGACTAAAAGAATGAACGTAAAACTAAATGTTACTACAAGAATTGCAAAGCAATGGTTACTTAGAAAAGAGTAGCAGCGCCACGGTGGCGCTGCTAATAACTGATAGAATCCAGTGACCACTGATTCATCGTTCATAGTCTGCGTTAGTTGTTCTCTCATTAGCGTTTGAGTTAGTGTGTTTAGATATTCGTTATTTGTCTCTGTTAAATCATTCAAAAACTGTCAACGGTTTACGGCAGTTTTGCTTATAAGATATAGAAGTATTTCCGACATGTTTTCATTTTTGATTAACATGGAAACAAGACAATCTGTTGGAAGTAACGTAAAGCAGTTGCTTAATAAATACCCGAATGATTTTAATACAGATTTTACTGCTAAAATTTTAAATTTTTTTACGTACGTGAAGGACACGTACCCGAATACAAAGTTGAATCACGAAGGACTGTTCCAGGTTATTTTCGATGACAACCTTTCTTTAGCATTTCCTAATGTTGAAACGTTTTTACGCATATGTTTAAGTTTGATGATATCAAACAGTACTGGGGAACGATCGTTCAGTAAACTAAAGCGAATAAAGGATTATTTGCGAACGACCATGTGCCAGGAAATGTTAGCGGACTTGAGTATTATGAGTATGGAACATGATAAGTTGCGACATTTTCAGTTCCAGGTGATCATCGACCAATTTTCTGCAGAGAAGAGCAGAAAAAAAATTATGTGATTTGTGATCTAATCCGTACCACAAGTACTGTTTTATTTATTTCAAGTTGTTCTAAATGTTGAAGGTGTTCAAATGCACAAGATGTTAAAATAGATAGTTTCGTTAAATTTATGTTTCAATTGTACTTCATTTTTTTTCTCATTAAGTAATTTGTCTTTTGGAGGCGGGGGGTGGGGGGTCATTTTAGAGGGGCCCCATCACGATGTTGTGCTTGTGGCCCCTCAATATGTTAATCCGGCACTGACTTGCTACAAAGAATATTTAAATGAACATTTTGTATACCATGAGTAGGCAAGGTAGGTACTTATAATTTTTTTAAGTTGACAATGTTGATGATGATACCAGCACATGCGTCACATGCGTGTACGTATTTCTAATTTAACGAATTTGCGCTAAATAGTCTTCTTTTTTGGTTAAATCTAGGAAATGCTCGTTGATGCTCGTAGCACAAAGAAGATCCGAATAGAACCTGATATGTGCCATTTGCCTTTAAAATATAGTAACCTCGATTACAGTTCAGTTAGGTAAGTGTTTATAATTATAAGACGTAACCTATATGCTTAACATTTATACTTGGCTATTAAATTTTAATTAGTTAATATTTAACAGTAGATGCATTTGTATAACTTTTTAATTTCTAGAACTAATTGAAAATTATTAAGTCAAAATGTCTTGTAATTCGAAGTATTCAAAATACCGATATATAAAAAAAAGTATGACTGATTTTGTATCATACGGAAATGCTCAGAATCTAAATGCCAAACCACCAACTGAAGCTCACTTTTCACAGTCTCTACCAGATAATTACAATCACCAATATAACACATTTCTAAAGTTGAACGAAAGTTACTGCAATAATTCAGATACAAGTCAACCTCATATTCCACAAAATTCTAAGACAGAAATGGACCTGAGCATGATGGAAATCCTTCAGACGGCTCACTAACAGGTGATTATTTATTACATTCATACGGTTTACACGTCATTTCTTTTTAGTATTAAGACAAGTTACAGAACTAAAATTTGAAGTAAATAAAATGCCACTTCAGATAGATAGGATTGAAAAATTGCTAAGCAACTTTATGACAGAGAACGTGCTTGGCGAAGGTGATAACGATGGCGACTTTTTAAACAACATTCCTCTTGGTAGCGTAGACGCAATCAATAGTTTCGATTCCGAAATAAAATCAGATAAAAGAAAATTTAAGAAATTGGTGAGTTCGTTTAACTATTTCTTCGGTTTATAACTTTCTGTATTGCAGGCTCATTTGTTATATTTATTAGGAGGAGATACCACTCAAAAAATTGTATATTCTCATATGAATAAATTAATCACAAATGAGGCAGGTGTATTATACTTTGGCCAAGGAAAGAAAAAGAAATTGCCTTTTATGAACTTAACTTTGTATAATGTAATTTTAGGTAAGTGCATACTTTATTACAATTCTCATTTCTGGCAATAAGTTGCTTTATTTTCTTATGCTTATTATAAAATAAATTCATCTATATTTCAGTTGCGACTAGAAAATGGTTGTCTACAGCTACGGAAGTGGATATAAAAAATCAGTTGCACTTTTCTTGGCCACAGCAAAGTCACGCATAAAACCATTTGGAACTGAAAACGACGATGACATTCAGTAGTCACATATAAAAAGATTTTATTTTGAAATAATATTTTGATAATAATAAAAATAAATATTTTTGAAATGAGCTCTATCAAATATTTATTAAATATGGACCTTCAAACATAATCTCAATATTTTGTAAATATTTAAAAATATTTAGAAATCATTTTCTAAAACATTTGTATGACATTAAAAAGAGTGGCGCTAAAGATATTTCCTAAATGTTTTTATTCAAATATTTGTAGAATATTTGGTGCTACTAGGGAAGAGCTGTCCTTAGAACACGTGTAATCAAGAAATATCCGTATTTGTCTTTTTTGTTTAACAATTAAACAATGTTGTATATTTGATGATATATTTTAATAATAATTGAATTCAAAACGTTCGTAAATGAACGGATGGTGTTCAATACTTCAGACATTTATCATCCACGTGCTACTACTAATGCTTCTACGTTGAAGATCAGCCGTGAATCTGAAATTTACAATGCGTTTACTAACAATGCATCTTTGATTTACCATCTGTATTAATTATTACTACGTATGTTAAAAAAACTAACGGTGGCAGATGCCATACCACCTAGTTATTAAAATGCTGCCATAGGTGTTTACTAAAGCGTTTGCTAAACAGATGTTTGAATTAAATACTTGTTACAACTTTGTTAATACATTAAAAAAAATTGTAAATAAATTTATCGCGTACCTTACATATAAGTATACGTGCCACCTATGCATTTTAATACCTACACTTGCTGCACGATTCTGTTTTCACAACAAATCATGAATAAAAGTGTTCAACTATAACTGTGAGAATTGAACAACATTAACTTTGTGAAAACAACTACTTATAAAGTGCAATGATCTGCTAAAATAATGACTCAAACACTAATTTTTAGCCTGACAAGAAACAATGTAAGTAAGTCACGAGAATTAATTTACATCTGGAACGTAATTCCCTGTTCTTTTTTATCATTGCGATTGCTGCAGTTAAAAGCACTACAATTAATGATTCTAACGACGGCGACGTCAGAAAACGATGACGTTACATTTAGAAATAAGGCAAATAACGTAAAATCGCTAAAGGTGGCACTTGTATTGTTTGCCACCTTTTTAATGGCTGCCGAACGAAAAAGCGACACATTCGGTATTCACGGCGTAGGTCGGGTATTACGAGTCCCCTCTCTTTCCTAGTCTAAGATTTGTACTAGCATATTTAATATAGTTGGTATATATTTGACTAATGTATCGATTATATTTATTGGAAATATACAGTATACATTATTTTGTGCTCTATATATGAGTCGGCGTTCAGCTCAAAATGAGCTATGCATGATATGTAACTGCAATATTTTAAGTAGAGTGAACGCGTTATTGTTTGATCCCAAGCTGCGCGAGAACGATCAGCTGATTTGCTACAATCCACTCTGAAAAAGTTAGACTACTTTTATTTTTGACTTTTATACATGGTGCGTGTATGCTATAATTTATACAAGGTAACTAAAATAAATGGAATTAAATTTGTACTTGTGTTAATACTTCGTTGTTATTTATATTAAAGTAATACTAACAAAAATTAAGTCCAAATAAGTGAAAAATATGAACAGAAGCTCCGAACTTACTTTTTGCATTTGCCAAGTGAACTAGCTGCATCGACACATTGTGGACAAAGTACTCAATGCTTGAATCAACTTTTAAGTTATAAAAAAACCTATACATATTAGAGAATGTAGAAAACTACTTTTTTTAAATGAAACCTTAACTTATAAACGAACAATTAAAAGCTCATCATCTTAATAAAATTTTGAACGAATGAATGCAGTTACTACGAACTCATTAATTGGTTGATTGATGTTAAAAAGGACTCACTTGTGTGACTATACCAAATGAAAAGAAAGAATAAATTTGAAAGTTTTATCATGCAAGAATGTTTTTTTAAATTTTGAAAAAATAAGCAAAAGCACATACTTTAAGACTTCATTCGTTCACCATAAAAAAATAATGCAGTTAAATATATTTCAACCAAATTTAAAATTTTTATAACATACCATTTATATACTTATAATAATAAAATAAGAAAAACATTTTAAACCAAATACATCACATAATTTTATATTTATTTATTTAAATCGATCTTATCTTAGTCCTCGTTTATTCTGGTAATGACTTGTGAAATGCACAGTAAAGATGAGAACGACATTAATCTTGCTTTTCCTCATCCTCATCAGACCAGCCACATGAGTCTTCATCTGATGAGTCGTTGACATTAAAGATTAACGATTCACAATAAGTGTCTATTATATGTTCTTTTTGTATATACTCTTCTTCAATTTCTTGGACGTGCCGACCTACTTGCGACCATTCTTGTGCACCTACACTTGCAATTTTTTCTTTTACCAAAGATTGAATCAACCGTGTATTGCTTATTGATCGGCTTATTTATCAGTATTAAATTATACAGTTCTGCTTTTGTAGATTTTTCTTCGTACGTAATACTACGTTCATTTAACCACAATTTCATGTATGCTTTTCGATTATTAAAATTGGAAGTTTTAACTGCCAAAATATTATGGTAACTGGCATTATCCATAACCACTACAGAATTTTTGGGAAGATTGGGAATGAATTGATGTTCTAACCAACGATTATAATTGTTAAAATTCATTTCGTCATGGTAGTCTCCACTTTCTGACCAGATTTAAATATCAATAGTGCATTATTGACAAAACCATCATTACCACCAGCATGTACGATAATTAACCGTTTACCCTTAGATATTGGGCATTTCAGTCCTTGATTTGATTTATCAGTCCATTGGTAAGAAGTTGTATGGGAAGCGTGAATTTAAGTTTCATCGGTATAAATAATGGGACGTCCTTCTTTACGATACTTAGTTATTGCTCGTATGTATGATACTCGTAAATTTCGCACATCATGACGTTCCATCAACATAGGACGATTATCAGTGGTTTTTTGCCATCTAAAAGAAATATATATTTAACCTTCAATTCAAGTTCAAGAATTACGATTTTTTTTACAAAACATAATCAAATTATTTATTTCAGTAAAAGTAGAACATCGAGTAAATTAAAAAAATAAATTATTATACCTGAATCCTAGTCTTTTTAAGATTTTTCTTAATGAAGTTTCTTTGCCAGAAAAGCCAATAGGATCGTCATCCTTGATTTTCTCGTAAATAGCCTTCAAAGTAGGCGTTCGTCCATCAGTAAGATGGAAATTGTAAACAATTCTTCGTATAATTTGTTCAGCACAATTGTCTACGGTTGATTTAGGAGATGCCTTATGAAATTCTTTTCTCGGTGATTTAAATGTAGTTTGTTCGCCAGTTTCAATTAACTTGCCTTCTCGCACAATACGTACTACAGTAGCTCGTGAAACTCCTGTTGCTTGAACAACCGTATCGATGATTGCCTTTACAAAATAAAAGTAAATTATTGAATGTATGTAATGCATAACCTAACAATTACCTTTCTCGTTTCTTTCTTTAAAATACGAATAAACATTTCATACTATTGTCCTGGATTCTTTAGGATATGTGCCTCTTTTCGTGGCCGAAGATGCAGCAGCACTAATTTCGCTTTCATCAGACATGCTGTAATTAAACTTGAATCGTAACAAAAATCGATCACAAGAAATATTTTACTTACTTGTAACCTATGCTTGTAACTGAATAATACAGACAGCCGAGTTTTAAAAAAAACTGGTTGTAGTTTTATAAATAGACTTGAGAAACGATAATAAGAACAAATAAGTAAACGGAAAGAAGCAATCAAAACAATTAAAATGGCGATTACTGGTCGACGTTTTTAGTTCGATCTATAAATCGTTTCATCGCATAAAATCTCTATCTATCGCACTTGCACGTACGAATTTTGAGATCTGCGCAAGAATCATCAAATAACGCATTTGGTCTATCAATGTTTATATATCATACATATATTTATTATATATCTGTGTTGACTAGGTTGGTGATCGTAAATCACTAAAACTGTCAAAATATGTAGTATTATCGCTTTTATTTTTGTAAGTTACCCAATGAGTTCCACGCTTGTCGGCATTGTTCATATTTCACTACTCAAGTTTTGCATTTTATGTAGAAGAACGTTTTGCGCCGTACTCACAACTCGGAAATAAGGATCTTAATATTCGAGCTAATTTATCTTAAAAAAACGTTAGTCTTCTAACTGGTTTTTTTTGTAGCGTTAGCTTCGCTTACGGACTTTGCTATTGCAGCAGCTCCACCGCCTAAACAAGATGCTCCTGAAGCGACAAACAACAGCATCAATAGTAAAAAGCAAATTCTTTTCGGTAAACGTATTACTCTTGAACGAGAGTTAAGTTTTATTAACGTACGTACGTATGCCGCTTTACATTTAGTAAATAAAGGTATTTTTATTTTTCTGTTTACAACTCTATATAGATGATTATTATAACTTTGTAATATTTCTTCAAAATGTTTAAAACAAATAGTAATATGAGTTTCAAATTTATGTTTACAATTATATAAACCTTTTGCTTATATACTTTTATGAAATTGTTCACCTGATGTTTTATCTTTTTGATATTTGCAAATCAAACATACATTAATCATATTACACTGTTTATATATTTATATTATAATCAATTTTAAACCAAATTAAAACAAGGACATGTAATGATAAAATTAAGTTGCGTCACTCAGAGTAATTTTAGAATTGCTTGCGTACTACCTAACTAACCTGCTAATGTGTACCGTCCGAGGTTGTACTATACATAAAACTGTTTATTAATATAATTTCTCATGGTTTAATGCTATCTGTTGAAATTTTGTAAAAACTGCGCTATGTACACTAGTAAAAAAAATATGTGTATTGTTTAAACAAAAAAATACCCATACTTAATAACCACTTTTGTTTTACATTTACTTATAGACAAGCAACTTTTGCCGTTGCATACACACATCTTATATCTTTTCGGTTTTGTTAAGTATTATCAGATAATGAATCCATAATCAGATTCGAAACGTGCAGCTTCTGTCACTACGTTTTTCTGTCAACCGTCCAGGCCATCTCTAAAGGATTGTCACAACATAAACGACGTAAGCTCATTATTTTTATCATACTTATACCACGTTTATACCAATATTCTTAGCGTTTATACTATATTTATCCGGTCATTTTGAAATTAATCATATCTATTTTGGTTTCAAAAGACGTGTCGACAAATGTGTTCTATTTAATTATACCTAGATTGCTTGATTTTGGCCAAAACAACTGAAGAAAAACTATATTTAACAATGTAGTACCTATGCAAGTATTATCTCGTGAGAATTTAATTATTTCTCTGATTATTTAAACCTTTGCTTAAACGCAGTTTAGTACTTTAGTAAAATTATACTCTCTAACTGTTTTTGTAGTAATGTTCATTATAAATTAAAAACTAATAAGTATAATATTGTACATTAAATAGCTGTATGATTGTCCTAATTCGAAACGCTCTTGTATATAAAGAACCTTTAATTAAAAAAATAAATAAAAATTTGCTTCATTTACAAACGGTTCATTATCACATTTTGTATGACTGTTAACAATTATTTGATCTTAAAATAAATTTACATGTTTTAAACAGCATTTGTAAATTCAAGATGATCAATATCAAATAATTTACTATAAATAATGTTTTAATAAAAGATTGTATGTACAGAAAAGAAATTTGTTCACTACTATATACATAACATAGGATAAGTCATCACACGAATTTCTGCGATTCACGCAAAAGTAATGCACGCCTTGAGAATGATCCCCATTTATTAATCAATTAAAATGAAAACGGAACTGGAATGGACTTCCGTGAAAACCTTGGAAATGGTGGAAATTAGGCATATTCATTCTTCCTGATTCGGGGTCTAATGGATCTTCTCCGTTATCGAATTGTCTTCGTTTTTCCTCATCTGTTAAGACCTAAATTCAAAATTGTTTATTACAAAACTACAAAATTATTCAATTAGTAAGTATTACCTCCTTTGCAGCAGCTATATCAATAAATTTCTTCTCCGCGATCTTTTTCATTTTCTCGTCATTTTGGTAATTATCGGGATGCCATTTTTGAGCCATTTTTCTGTAGGCTTTAACAATATCTTTTTTGGTTGCGCTTCTTTTAACTTCTAAAATTTTGTAATAATCGCGTCGTTCCGCTTGATGTTGTAATTTCTTAGCTTTTTCTATGCCTTCTTTTGCTCTTTCAAAGTTCTGATCTCTTTCTAAGGCAGATTTAAATTCTCTAATGGCGTCGTCGTACATTTCGGCCTGAAGATATGCATCGGCTTTATCACAGTAAACACTTGCATCTGGATTTAATTCTAAAGCTTCACTACATGCAGCTATCGCTTCTGTGTACTCTTCTTCTTTGGCATAGCATTTGCATAATAAACGTTTGCCTTCGTAAATAATCATTTTGACTTCTTTTTCAACGCTTAAAATTTTTTCAGCGGAAATGATACAGTCTTTAAAATTGTTTTGCTCAATGTAGTTTTCGGCGTCGGATATATGTTTATCGACCTTCTTAATTTTTTTGTAAAAAGCGAAGCAATTTTTATGTTCGGGATCTAACTTTAAACATTCTCTAATAGATTTTAAAGAGTCTGCTGCGTGACCGAGTTGATATAACAAAGTGGATAGTGTTAAAAAGCCATCAGTATTATCTGATTGCAGTTTAGTTGCTGCTCTAATATCGGCAATAGCTGATAAAAGATCTTCATTTTCTAAATGCATTTGTGCACGCAATTCAAACAAATGTGCGGCCCAAGGGCTAATATTTATTGTTTCAGATAATAAATTTATTGCGTTAACAAAATCGCCTCTACTATAGTATACGTCCGCCATATCTTTATGTTCAGTTGCTGGCTGAATCCTATGAATTAATTCATTTGCTTCTGTGTTATACGGATCTGATTGCAGCTGAAATAGAAAAGCACATTAATATTTTACGTTACATAAACAATATTTTGCGAAATGTTTATTACATTCTAGCGGCTATACGTAAGAAGAAGAGAGAAGAAAAATCTTAAATGTTCGTTTTGAGGATGTAATGACTATAGCCTAATAAGCCCATTAACGTTATACATAAAAACAATCAATAGCCGACTCACGATCAAACTTGATGCCAATCAATCAGTCAAGTAAGCGGGATTCAGATCCAGATAAAACACATACGACTACCTTGACAATGCAAATCTAATTAGAAAAAAGTAAAGAATACAACATTCATCTATACATGCTTTTATAAATTACGAGATGTTCGATTGAATGGAATCTGAGCAATATTTCACCGTTAGTGATTGCAAAATACTCAGCAGAATCAATTAATAAAGAATATCTATAATAATGCAACCGTTTCTATAAAAACAAACTCAACTACAGATAACATTCATACACATAGAGATGTAAGAAAAAGAGACGTGGTTTCACCAAAGCTATTTACCAGCGTACTAGAAGATATCTTTCGAAAAATAGACTGGCCGGCTCCAGGGATAAATATTGACTGAGTAAACTTGAGTCAGTTGAGGTTCACCGACGACATAGCAATATTTAGTCAAAATCACCGAGAACTACAAGAAATGATTAACAAACTTAATACCTGTTCAAAAAAATGTTGAATTGAAAATGAATATGGCGAAGACTAAGACAATGACAAACGCAAGCATTACCTTAGAAGACTAGAAATTGTTGACAAATATGTATACTTACGTCAACAAATCTCAACAGATAATAAAATATGTCCCAAAAAATAATAAGAATACGAATTAGTTGAGCTACGTTTGAAAAATTCACAACCAATGCGTGTTCCCGGCAATTACGTACTGCTGTGAGATCTGGAAACGAACAACGAAAAACGCCCAAAAGCTGACAAAAACAATTTACATGAAAGACAAATGTAAAAAGAGAAACACTTGCATATGCCAACAAACAGGAGTCAATGACATAAAAAAAATAACACAGCTAAAATGGCAATTGACTAATCATGTAGCGCCAAAAAGAAAAATAGAAATCCCAAAACTACAGGAAAAGCCTATGTTTAAAAATGAATAGAAAAAAGCTCGTCGTGATCGTAATACGTAAATACCGGAAAATCTTTCTTATATTGATTCACACACTTGAGGCCTTTAACAACAAAATACAGTTATTAAATGTATAGAAAACAGTAGATGCCAAAAGAGTAACATGTCTGTTTATACTATTTAAAATGCCAGAAGTAACCATAAAACTTATTCGAAAAAAAAGAAGATATTCCTACAAATATTTCAAGTAGCGGCAGCGCCAGGAAAGGACCTGAGTGGACACATACCCACCTTCGTGAAAACCCAAACAATTTTTTAAATGAAACTGATTTTATTAGTAAAGATAATTATTTAATTCTAAAATCTCAATAAGTTTTTTAAAAATATTTTTACGCAAATGACTTTTCCGACCTTGTGTCGATTTGTGCCAGCCCATCTAAGAAAACTTGGCGTCGTCGCTGATAACTGATTTGCCATAGACTGCTGAACAATTCAACAACAAATTGGACAGATGTTGCCTTAGCATATTAATTTTTGGTGAGTGGATTTAGACGTTTCACAATCAAGTACAAAATCATAAAATAAAGAGATCACAGACACATACGCTGTTTCATAATAAACCAATAAAATAAACGAATCCGTCTGGTAAATTTACCTGCATTAGAACGGGTGAAGTGCCATCACCGAGTCATGTAGTTTATTTTTTTCATTTGTAAAAATATTTACCTACTACAATTATCTCTAAAAATATTTATAAGTTTCTGTTTTTAATCTACATACATGCAAAAAATTCGTAAATATGGCGTTCGTTACATTGAAATTATTTTCATAGTCTACTTTGTTCAGACATCAAACTGGGAGTTCGTTACGAAATGTTGCTAATTGACAGTGACCCAAAAGGACCGCAAATATATTGTCCCTTTAAAAAGCCAGTATTTCTTTACCCAAAGAATTATCTAAGAATTAGTTAGAAAGATAGAATTAAATTTTTATGAAAATGCATAAATTCACAAGTGATTTCTCCAAACTCCAAAATAGATGAACAAATTGCATTTCGATCCAGTGATATAAGGCAGTCAATAGCAAGAATACTGCGAATAGGTACCCGTAAATTGCAACATCTTTATTCGGGAACCTTTATATACGAGTTCCCTATAAACACAGGAAAAAAATACGGGTTTATTGGATATTTGAAGTACAACAACAAAAACGATGTTGAACGATAATTGTCGCAAATCCAGTATTGATTACTGAAAAACAACGTAAAGTCATAAAATTTATAACAAATCTACATATACCTTCTGTACGCGTCTACAGTACCTACATAACATTTCTTACAAAGAAATTGAGGAAGATTGATAGAAAGCGTTACAGCTCAGAGAACTCTATTCCTTTAGTACACATTTACCACAGAATAGTAGAGGAAATCAAAAGTAATATAAAGGTTTATGAAAATCAAAATAAGGCACAAAGTAGTTAGTGATGGCAAAAATAATTTGAGAAATCATCAGATATATAGCAGAGACTTGGCATGCGTTTTGTTTATCATACTGAAAATATGTTTCTTTACTTACTATGCAAACATATTCAATGCCGTCATTATCATAAACATACTCATTAGTAATCTAAACATGTTAGGTTTAGAATTCAATCAAAACAATGATGTAGATTTTCAAAATATAAATGAAACCTTTTAATAAAATCATTAATCTTTAAACAAAAATTAATGATAAACAATGTTTAACTACAATAATTATTACCATTAAAATTACATCTGGTATCGATTTATTGTCTGAGTTTATTAAAAAATGTACAGTTTTTAACACGTTAAATACGGTGTAGAAAATCTCACTGCGCATTGATACAGATGCTCGTCGCTGTTAACGTGTCAACATAACATATAACTAACAAAAACTCACAACATACACGAAAATAATAAAACTATTTAGTAATATTTAAAGATCAGGAATATTAAGACATCTTTATGAGAAATAATTAAACAAGTAGTTAGTTTTGTAAGTCAAAATTACCATAATTTACAAAATCATTACTAAGGTAAAGAAATAGATACTACTTACGACATTATAAAAGTCCAATTGGGCTAAATCATAATTAGCTAATTTTAAATGTAAGTTTCCTCGACTAACCCTGGCAGCTCGAAAATCAGGTTTCAATTCCAAAACCTGATCAAAATCGCTTAAAGCATTTTTAGCTTTCCCTAATGCCAAGTACACCGTACCTCTTTGAAAATACGTAAGATAGTTACCAGGGGCACCTTCTACAAATAAATCATAAAGAAAATGTCAAAATCAAAACGAAAACTTACCAATTGCCGCATGATAATGCGTTAATGCATCTGATAATTGTCCTCTAGCTAAAAATTGTTTACCTAATTCTAAGTGATTGTTAATTTCATTTTGTGTGGCAGTTTCTGTTACTGAAATTGGGAAACATAATTAATTAGTATTTAGCCATAGAGGTTAAGAATTAAGGTTACCTTCAAACAGAAATTCCAATATTAATAATAATAAATAAGGTGATACTTTAAACCAAAAATTTTTTTGTAAAACGTCCATATCTAAAGTTTGTACTATATTAAACATTTTTTCTTCAAATCCTATTTACTTACACGTATTTTTGTTTAAACCACTACATCGTTTTATTACGATATACCTTGGTTGAACATGTAATTTGTCGTGGTTTACGCTCATTGGTCCACACACTTCTATTTTTATATTTACGTCTTCCTCATTGGATAAAGATTCAAACATACGGAGTCCTCTTGTCATTAATTTTAAAAATAATGTTTTATCATATGTGGTATAAATCATACAGGGTACTTCATGTAATTATAGTTACTTGTATTAACATCAAAATATTTGACAAAATCAAAGGCGACATATAAATAGAGTAAAGTAGTAAAATGTATTTAATTGTGTATCTAATATATTTTGAAAATCTATGGAATTTTTAATATTTTGCATCAAGCAAAAATAAAGCTTGGAGAGCAACTGCTTTTTTCTGATTTTAGTATTATAGAGTACGTAATATGTATTTTCGTTATTTGGTTAAACCATTGAGTAATAATTAACTTATTATTCAATGGTAGGTAATACGTAACATATTATAACATGAATTGTGTATGAACTCAAACTCTGATTTTATTCATGTTTGAGCTTGAAATTTGGCTTTCAACGAGCCAACGAGCGAGCAAGCGTTTTTTTCTTGTCTGAGCTTGCAATGTACGAAACTTTATATATTTAAGCACAGCATCGGTCGCGATATCATTTGTTGCCTGATGCCCGAAGTGAAAAGGCTTTTGAAACTTTATTTTTTTGTAGTTTTGCAGACCTTATAGCGATGTGTTTTGTGTTGTGAATTAAGAGTTCATCTAAAATTTGCAATCTCAAAAATCTTTTTATATTTGATTATATAAACATAATTGTTAATTGAAGTAAATTCAAACAGAATAATTTATTTATAAAAATTTATAAATTTTGAAATAAGTAATCTTGAGAAAATACTTTCGAGTTTGAGTTTGAGACGTTGAAACATTTCCATTTTTTGAATAATTTGTCAATTTGTTTACTTACGTATTAGTTTTTTTACAGTATACAGGATGTCAGAAAAAAAGAAGAAACTGTCTGGATACCAAAATTTGCTGAATAAAAGAAAAAAAGAGGAAGAACTGGAAAACCATGTCAAAATTACGCATTTTTTTCAAAACCCGAGTCTACTTTGCCAAATATTAATAACAACAGTAATACAGCAGAATCTCAATATTCTGAACCTGTACTTGAAACAAGTATTAGCAGTAGACAAGAAACTGATCTTCTAGAAAGCAATCCATTAACATCTTGAAGTTCCGCTGATAATGAGAAATCAACACCTTTAAAAGTTACCAGAACCGGACAATATCAGTCAACTTTCAAAAGATGTTGCACTATGGCTAAAGAATTTACGCTCTAATAATATTCAAGAATTAGTAGAACGTGACCCTGCTCATTATTAAAACAAAAAAAATATTTATCTGAGAGATAGTGCGGAGTTGGGGCGTAAGTTTTCCAATAGTTACTTCTTTAGAATTTTACCGAACACAGAAAACATTGAGCGTTTTTGGTTGTTGTATTCCGAAACAATGACAGCGATTTGAAATCTGTTCGCTTTAGGGATGAATCTGGTTACAATGACTGGCAGCATTTATATAAACATTTAATCATGCATGAAAAGAGCAAGTTACATATCGAAAATGTTCTAAAATTACTACATCTTTCTAACCGTTTTAATATAAATGAAATAATTGATTCTGAAATTGAAAATTTAATCAACAGAGAAACTAAATACTGGCAAGCTGTTATAGAAAGAATTTTCTACGTGATTCAGTTTTTAGGTCAGCAAAATTTAGTTTTTCGTGGAAGTAGTAATACGTTGAAGAGAAAAACAATGGTAACTTTTTAAAATGCATAAAAATGATTTCCAAATTCGACCCGATTATGTCAGAACATACAAAACGCTCTCAAATAAAAGATCACAAAAACTATCTCGGTTATAAAATACAAAATGAAGTAATCAACTTCATCGGTAAAAATATGAAATCCAAAATTTTAGAACTAACTAAAAAGGTAAAATATTATTCCATATTATTAGACTGCACTCCTTACTCGTAGTCACCAAGAACAAATTTCACAGAGAAAAAAAAATGTTTCGTTCAAACAAATTTTATTTAGTTTAAAAGAATCTGTTGTTTCTATATGGGGAAGAGAATATTTGTTTGATTTCTTACTTTTATTTATTTGATTTTCTGAAACAACTCTTTAATTATGTTAAAACGAAATTTGTGTTGATTGAAAGAACAAATTTTGGTTTCATCAGTTAAAAAAATATTTAGTTGAGATAAATTAATTTAGTTTTAATTTTTATAATGAAACAATTTGATGAAGATAAACATTTATTGAGGTAATAAAATTATTGTTTACTTCAATTATATACTAGATTTTACGCTATGCACTACTTCTTTGAATTAAACATACATTTTTTATTTTTTGGAAAGTAACTATCTCGTTTAATAAAATATTTCTTTTTATTAAAAAGTTGAGTTCTTTGTTTGAACTCTATGGGATTTTAAACCAAAGAAAGATTGTTTTCAGTTCAGTTTTCATGTGTTTAATAACAAAAATAACGTACAAATCAGAATACAACAAATCATTGCATAATAATTATTAACACCAGCCAGAGCTGGGCAGTAGTTAACTACAAAGTAGTTAAGCTACTAATCTAACTACTTTATTGTTGACGTTAGTTGTATTCTACATATTCAAGTTACTTTAATTTCATAATGTAACTGTAGTTAGAATAAGTTACTTTTTTGGTGTAATTGTATTTAAAAAGTAGTTAGCTACCCTTTTTTAACTACAAAAATAGTTGAACTACATTGATAATAGCTTAACTACTTTACTAGTAATTAAACTACTTTATTAGCGGCTTCAATTATATGGAATTGTAACAATTATTCAGCTTACATTGCAGTTTTGCAGGTAAAACGTGTCATTCAAGTGATAAACGCTAACGCAGAAATAAACATGGATGTAAAGACTATTCAAAAAATTGTTGTAAATGCAGCAAACCTAAATTGTTTCAAAATGTTAAATGCCACTGATCTAAACGTAAACAAAGTATTACAAAATGAAGATTTTTTTGATTTTGATGAACGTGGTTTGTCTAAAAAGTTACATATTTCTTTTGATACTGAGAATGAACATGCTCACAAAACCAGAAGAATAGAACTAGAACTGTTAAAACACCTGGAAGATAACAGAATTCATATATCTATGTAAGATGATGATAATATTATTAAAAAATGTTCATTGGACACAGTATAATTTTAATTTAATTTTAATCGGCGCTGTCGAGCGATTATTTTCGTTTTCCACTCATAAATTCGCCCAAAAGAAATGCATTGGCTGATGCTCTTTTTGGAAAGTTAGTTTTATGAAAAGGAAATGAATATCGAATACCACAATCAGTTTATTACTTTAAGTTCTGTTTTTTAAAGGTTTATTTTATTAATTTTTTTTGAGAATTTGTAATAAAATACATGATAATAGGTTTTATTGTTTTCGTGTGAGCGTGATTAATTTACTTTGTCTTCTTTAATGTAATAATAATTCAGTGTCTATAGGTACTTATGTTTATATGACTAAAAGTGGTATAACATAAATCGTCTCAGAACTTTTTCTTCAAGTAGTTGAAAAAAATAACTTATATTTTAGAATACAACCGTTGAGTAGTTAGTAACCTAACTACTTTTCGATTTATGGTAGTTAGTAGTTAGTAACTTACACTACTTTTAAAAAGTAGTAACTTTAGTTAGTAGTTAACTACTTTTACAAAGTAACTTGCCCAGCTCTGACACCAGCGTTGCTTGGTGGGTTAATTATTGTAGTTAAGGCTCGCTTGAACTTAATTTGGTCTCCAGTTGATGGGATAAGCAGCTTTATGTGTTCTTCACTAAGTAATGGCAACAAACTTATTTCGTCAATATTTTCATCTAAAAACTCACGATTACTTCATAGTATAAAAACATTTAACAAAATAAATTAAGTGCCAACTTTGTTACTTATCATTAACGCTTTATAATTAAACTCATATTAAACTTAAAACTAAAACCATTGCTAATACCTTAGTAACAGTAAATTGTATTAATTAAATTGAGAAAAATGGCATATGTAAGTCTGTATGTCATGAATGTTTTTAATTATGACTTAATTCTTAGTAATAAATTTACTTACCGTTAAAATTATTTTTATTCAGAAATTCTTCCATTGTCTATTCACTATCAGTATTCGTCTGTGTCTATTATATTCACTACAAAACATAAACCACATAAACTACATAAGCAAGAATCATTTGGGTGTCGTGCATATACGTTACCCAAAGATAATATAAGATGTCTTGCTTGTAAATTTTCAGGTTTCAGCAGATTGCAACACGATTGGTTATAATATATCACGTGACAATTTGTTTAAATAAATATTTATTTGACTACAAAATTATAATTTTAGTTTAAATAAATATATGTTTATCTAGTTGCAATTATTTCAAATAAATTTTGTTTTACATTAAAAAAATCATCGCATTATATTACTGTTTTTAATTTCTTTGTGAAATTTAAATAAACATTTAGTTTAGAAGATCTTTTATTTATTTCAGTGAAATATATGTAATAGTTACGTGAATTCAAAACAATTAAATAAATATATATACCAAATAAATCCATTCATTTCTAACAACTAATTTTGTTTTGGTCTAACACAAATATATTTCGAAGAAAGAAATAACATTCAAATAAACTAATATTCCTTTTTCTCTGTGTAAGATTTGTTAATTTAAAGAGCACGGGAATTAGTATATAGAAGAACATTTTGTCCTATAGATGATGTGTCGGGTAAAGCCTTGACTAAAGCTCTTTTGTTGGCGTTAGAAAAAGAAGGCTTAAATATCAACGATTTGCGAGGTCAGGGTTACGACAATGGGGCAAATATGCGTAGTAAGCATAATGGTCTACAAAAAAAAATTTTGAATTTTAACCCGCGAGCTTTTTTTGTTCCTTGTTGCAATCAGTATATAAACTTAGTCGTCAATGATGTCGCAAAATCGAATACTTTGAGCATCAATTTTTTTTCTTTAGTTCAAGAACTATGTTTGTATTTTTTTCAACTTCTACTAAACGCTGGTCAATTCTGAAATCTAATTTCATCTAATGTAATAAATTTAACTTTAAAACCTTTATCAGATACTCGATGGTCTAGTAGAGCAGATGCAATAACTTCTTTAAGGTATCAACTTGGGGAAGTTTATGATGCTCTGTTTGAAATAAGCGAAGAAAACTTTAAAAATAACTTAAAAGATTTGACTGCATTGTTAGCCTAAAAATTGCAAAATTTGGAGTTCATTTGCATTCTTTCTTATATTGTAATTGTGGTATAATAATTTAAATAAAGTTAACATTGTTAGTATAATTATTCAAAAACCGAACTTTGATGTTGCTCAGTGTTGTAGTCATTTAAATAATTTGAATAATTTTTTTGAAAGCTTATCGCTCCGATAAAGTTTTTAATGATCTATTGATTGATGTTAAAGAAATAGCATCCAGCTTAGACATATAGAACCTAAATTCAAAAAACAAAGAGGTCCAAGACCGCGAAAAATAAAAAAAAAACATTTTGATTATGAATGTGACGATGAACCGATCCACGACGAAACTTCAAGTTCAAAGTTGATTGTTTTTTTAATGCTCTAGATGTAATCATAACATCAGCGGATGAGAGATTCAAATTACTTTCTTCTTACTCTAATAATGTCGCGTTCTTATGGAATATTGATAAATTTAAAAATTATACTGAAAACGAACAATTGGAATTATGTCAAAAAGTTGAAAATTTACTACCCAATCAGCAAGGAAACGTTTTTTTCATGTTTTAAAAACGTTACAACGTTTTAAAATAGTCGAAATAAAAAATGTTTTTCAAAAAAATATTTATGTTGCGTTTTAAAAATATTTCATTTAAACATTGATATTGAAATATTTTAAAAATGTTTTCTAAAACATTTTTTAGTAACATAAAAAACGTTTTTACTTTATTAGAAATTATACTTTTGCTTGCTTTCACCTATACACTTTTTTCTTTTATATATTGTAACAAAAACACAATTATATGAAATTTTGTTACATATTATTAATAAATACATATTAAACCTTTTCGTTTTTCTAAAAACTTTCTTGCAAATTTGAATTAAGTATACTTAATAATCGCGTTTGCGCAAAGTACCGGTACATGCGTGAAAAGATGGCGATTTTGTATATTATAATTGCATTATATTTTAAGCTTCAAAGAATCAACAATTTCCATGGTATTACTCGCTATGCTGTGTAATGTACCGTTAGTGTATCAGTTTAATCGTTTTCTAATTTACATTCTAGTGAAACTCAAATAGATACTTTTAGTTTATATTAGCATTTATTATGGTACGTTTTTCTTTGTTTTTTTGTTGCAAGAAATTTTGCTGAAGTATAATGTTATTTGTTACAGCAGTGGTACACTAAAACGTTCATTCTATGTACTTTATTATTTCCATTCTTTGTGATGTTTTAAGGTTATCAAATTGATACGATGAAATCGGAGATTTGAACGTGCTCAATAACCAATTAATCTTGGTATGTAATTTTTTCAGTATTTTTTTGTGTGTACAAAGTTTCAAAATCTTGGATTGTTAGTTCTGGTTTTCGTTTTTACACAAAGAGGTAGTGAAAAGTTTTCTTATTTTATAGATAATATCCTTCGGTATGGAGGAACGGCAACAATAAAAACAACCTTTATTGTTCAGGCCTTAACAGATAAAGGTTGTTTCTATTGTTGTCGTTTTTCTACTCTGAAGGATCCTATTCATTAAATAGAAAATTTTTTAATTAATTGGAAACTTTTGAGAGGATTATTATAATTATTTCAATTAATATAAAGTAATTACATGAATAATGTTTGTTTTACTTTTATGTTAATGTGTTAATTTTTGTTATAGGCATCAAATGCGTTTACAGCCACATGAAACTGAAATATTTAGACTACACGAAGATTGTATTATTTATCTCTTGTAAGCATTTTAGAGCTGGTTCTATAATAATGGTATAAATGTCAGTTAAGTTATACTTAATTTGATTGTAAAATGCTGTCGTTATTGGCTAGTATAAATAAAACTAACAGCCAAATATGACAGTATTTTAAAATTAAAGCAAGTATAACTAAACTTACATTTATACCATGATTGTAGAACTGCCTTTAAGTATATTGCAATATTTAAAAAAAAACGTTGATTATACATTTTTTATACATTAATGTAACATTTGTAAAATATTATAAATATATATAAATAATATTTTTTAAACATTTTTAGAATGTTTTTCTAACATTGACTTTGCAACGTAATTCTGGCCATTAAGACGTTTTTGCAATGTTTTTAAAAATGTAAATATATCTTTTGTAAAACGTTAAAAAAAACATTTCAAAAATGTTTCCTTGTAGATTGCGTAAACGACAGAACACGCAATGAACGAGACATAACTGCCGTGGAACTTGTTAAAGAATTGCAATATTTACAAAATTTTCATGAAAAAGTTATTGCGTCTCCAGAAGAAACCTTAAATTATGTAACATAATTAACAACTTATATTAGTGGATTCTTTTCTTAATACGAGCATAATACTTCGTATTTTATTAACAATGGCGGTTTCTGTTGCTAAGTAATCTTGCTATCATTTCAATAGAAACGGACCGGCTAAAAGAATTAGACACCGAAGATTTAATTAAACAATTTGCAAAAATTAAAGCACGGAAAGCTCAACTCATCACTTAGCTAAAATATTAATAACAATAACTAATACCTGCATGGATATTAACCTTCTTTTGTTTTTATTTGTCGATCAGTTTCGTCCTGTAATATATAAACGAGTATTTTTAATGTTTTAAATATTTTTTTTATTTCTTGTGCTTTTGTATCATAAATTACATTTGAAACTAAAATACAAAAATTTTGAGTTAGAATATATTTCTGTTTTCTATAAGTTAATAATTATGTTATGTACCTCAATGAAAAAATACTTGTATGGCTTATAGCCTGTACTTGTAAAATATAAAAATGAAAATAAATTTAAAAAAATACTATTTAAAAGTATTTTTCAATAGTGGATAATAATACCAACTTAACCCGTATCTGTACTCACATATGAACGTAATACAAATTTGGGGCGTTATTTTAAATTTGCACAAGGGCGCCAAAAGTGCTAGGCGCGGACCTAAGTAAAAATCAACTACTAACGTAATAAAGAAAAAGCGTGCAGTAATGTAATTCAATTGTAATTCGCAATTTCGTAACAGGTTGATGTTTAGAATTCGCGGGCAGCTATTCGTCAACACAAATCGTATGAAGAAAACAAAGTGGGAGAAGTAATATGGCTGGTCTGGAGTAAAACATTGCAAAAACATTCCGAAATTTTTGATCAATTTTATGTGTGTGTATATGTGTGATTATTTAGTGTGCAGCACACATCAGTTAGTTTCAGTTATATTTACTTAAAACTAACTGTTTAATTAAATTTTATAGTGCCTCATGCTTGTGCAGTTGTTGATTGTACCAATAACAGCAAACGGGAATGGAGAAAAAAATATTTTTTGATTCCATCAGAAAGGGATAATAGAGGGAGAATAATAGAACAACGAGTTCAGCGACGTCGGGCATGGATACAGGCATTGCATAGAGAAGATTTGACCGAAACAAAGATAAAATACATACGAATTTGTTCCGATCATTTTTTCTCAGGTACACATTTATTCATTGATTTATGTTGTATGGTATATGTATACACTGAATAAAAATTCTAATTTTTCTATTTTATAGGTACACCGGCCACATTTGGTGATGATACAAATCCTGATTATATACCTCACATTAATATGGGATATGGCACAACTAAAGGAAACTCTCGTAAGAAACAGAAGCATTATGATAGAGTAAAGTCTCGCAAAATGTTGAAATCCCAAACTGAAAAAAGAATGGTATATTAATGTTAAAATTTAATTTTTCATTTTCTTCAATTCTTTATCTTTTGTAGCTATTCAATGAAAAAGATGTAGCGAAAAATTCTACTACAAGTGCAAATTTAAATTTGCAGTGTTTACAATCACAAGACGTACGTATGTTAGAAAATGTAACAGATGTTAAAGTAGAAACTGAAATTGAACATTCAGATTTGCATTGTTTGCAATCAGAAGACATACGTATGTTAGAAGATGTAACACATGTTAAAGTAGAAACTGAAATTAAACATTCGAATTTGCAGTGTTTGCAATCAGAAGATGTACGTATGTTAGAAGATGTAACACATGTTAAAGTAGAAACTGAAATTGAACATTCAAATTTGCAGTGTTTGCAATCACAAGACGTAGGTATGTTAGAAAATGTACCACATGTTAAAGTAGAAACTGAAATTGAACATACAAAAGTGGAAGAATACCAAATGATGTTCAACGACTTGATGTATGTGAATAATGCCTTATATGAGTCTCGGCGTATGGTTCAATTATTATCGTTAAATGAAGCAGCATTTAGTGGGAATGATAAAAAAACCAAATTTTATACTGGCTTTCCATCATTTGTGGCGTTAATGAAAATATTTAACTTAATGGTGAATGACATTCCATCAACTACAGTATTAACCAAATTTCAGCATTTTCTATTAACATTGATGCACCTACGTCTGAATTTGATGTTTTCTGATTTGGCATATAGATTCGGAATAAGCACTCAAACGGCTTCAAGGGTGTTTCATTGTACGGTACATGTGTTTTACAAATATATGAAAAATTTTATAATATGGCCAGACCGTGAAGATGTAATATCAACAATGCCTGAGTCATTTAAAAAAGCATTCGGAAATAAAGTTGCTGTAATAATAGATTGCTTTGAAATCAAAATTGGAAAGTCGAGTAGTTTAAAAGTACAAACTACCACAAGGTCAAATGATAAACAGCATAATACCATAAAAATTGTGATAGGAATATGTCCTCAAGGAGCAATAATATTTATTGCCAAAGCGTTTGGTGGAAGGACAAGTGACCGGGTTGTTATTGAAAAATGTGGTATTCTAGAAAAACTGTTACCAGGCGACTTGGTGTTAACAAATACGGGATTTTTAATACATAATGTTGTCAAAATGCGTTGTGCACAAGTGATAAATTTAAAAGGCAAAAAACAATTAAGTTTTTTGGAAGTTGAAGAAACACGTGAATTAGCTGCAGTTAGAATTCATGTTAAAAAAATAATAGGACTTCTTTGTAGGAAATACAGGATATTACATACGGTCAAAAGGCGAGTTAGTCAAAAAAATATTTTACTTATAGACAAAGTTTTACAAGTAGCTTGCGGTTTAACAAATTTATGCCCACCTGTTGTCACATAGTTTTTATTAATATAGGTAGTTATATAAATGTATATAGTTATTGAAATATTTTAGAATATTGTTATAAACGCATTATTTCTTTATATTGAAAAATCATTTCTTTCAATCTTTTTTTTAATGTTTTTGTGGAGATGGCAGGGTTTTTAAGAAAATTTTTGTTTGTTTGACTTAACAGTTTTTAAAAGTGTACACCTGCTAATCTTTGAGTTGTCTTTCTTCATATGCGCTGTGTATGGAGTTTGCTTCCATTTTTGTATGCCTGATCTCTAAATACTGTTCGATAAAAGTGGACTGCATGAATTTTATCTACAAAAATATAAAACTAACAAAGCAACACTAACTTAACTTACATACAATAAATGACTGTTCGCTACATGTTAGGCGATACGACTCACTCAAAACACATTAAGTTCAATTATGAAACTTTCCCCGAATTGTCAAAAATATGCACAAATACTTTTGCACCAGTCATTATAGTTTAAAATCTATAAAGGTTATTTTTTGATGGTCACTCTGGTAAAAGATATTGCTTATTCTTTGTAGCAGTCTTACAATAATGGGACTCCATTTTGGAAAGAGAATTTACAAAGTTTATCAATTCTTGATTTTCTCTGTCAAATGGTGTACTATTTTTGTTTTGTCAGTTTTATTTTGATGCTCAATTTGACCAGGCTTTTTTTGTTGTTTTCAACCCAAAACTGTCATTCTGCTTATGGACACAGTGTTAAGAAACATTACAGGCCATACTAAGTCGAATGTTATCATTTATTCTTAAATGATATAAAACAGATTGAGATCTTGTGGAGGTTTTGCATTCCTAGGACGATTAATCGCAAGTATTGACAGTATGCAGTTAAAGGTTTTTTCTACCTCCACGTTAAACTCCAGAAATATTTAAATAACTTTTCTTTCTTTCTCCGTAATAGAACTATATACATTTAAGTTTAACTTGTTTAGTACTTAGTTGCTTTACATGCACATCATGGTTTCATCGCACGAGGAGCGTTTTTTAGTAACCTATACCCATTCATTTTCCTTTTTCACTCTTACCAAGGTATTTTCAACCTTTTTTCTGAATATGGAACTAAAGTAAAGTCAACATCACTTTCACCACTAATCTGGTCTGTGTAGATCTAAAACATGTCCATCTCCAATAGTCACACACTAATTGGATTTGAAGTGTTTCTATCTGCTAAAAGTTGTTTCAAGCATTATATCAACTCAATAACTGTCGCCGAATAACAGTGAATGTGTTGGATATGCTGTATTGGAACTACATTCATTGTAATTACTTTCAAAGAAATTTCTATTTTCATAAACAGTAAATTTATCTGGTGAAAGTTAAAGCCGAACCTGTCACTAGCTCTACTAATTTTCTTCCGCGAGACATCTACAATGAAAAGGAGATAATGTTCTATATCAGAGCGGTGTTTTTAAAATTACAGCTAATTAATATATTTAAAATTCAATTTAAAGTGCAAGCTTAAAACAGTACTTAAAAATAAAAATAATTAAATTTTAGATACAAAATTTTCACCATGAAGCATAAAATAGCTTTCGAACGTGGTCTACGTTCTTCTTCAGGTGACAATTAATAAAAGGACAATTATAAAACTAAGGTAACTAGACTAAACAAATTTCGGAAAACTTGATAAATGTTGTAAGTTCTTTTAGCTACAGCATTTGCTCGAAGGTCTAAAGAAAAACCACTACTAACAACTCTAGACGTAGCTTATAGTGTATACAGTCATGCAAACTATCTAGCTTAAAATTAAACTGGATTTTTAGTACGGTATCGGCTATAGATAGAGCTGTTTACAAGTGGCTATATATATGTATAAAATGAACTTTACATTGTTAAAGCTACCCCATTAGAAAACTGTACTTAATATAGTATTGCAAATATATAACTTAAACTAGTTTCTTCAAATATATGCAAATACATATACATATGTAATGTTAACAATTATAATACAAACTCATAATCACCGTGTATTTCTATTACACATAGCTGTTACTATTACAGTTATATTATGATCAAATGAGCTGTAAATGACAATATCACAATTGGCTAAACCTAAAATACTAAATACCGAATTTTAGCTGTAATTATGCATGCCACAAGCATACTATGAATGTTTTGTTTTTAACGTGTACAGGAACAAATTTTGATTGACAAATATACACGATTAGCATGAGTTACGACTATTTCCTTCAGTCTTTTTCTCTTGTGCCGAAATGGTAGAACATATCAGTTCTTAGTGAAATCTTTTTAAATTATTTTCAGTTATACAAGATGCTTTCAAAAATTGCAACATATCAAAGCTAGGTTTTTTTAAAAGCAACACTGTATTTTAAGAAATTTTTAGATTTCCATTAAAAACAAGGTCCACTTTGTTAAAGGTTCCCATACATTTTTATTAGCAACTTCGAAAAAATTTTGACTTTGAAGAATTAAAAACACTGATATGTTATATACTTAAACTCGGAACAACAGCTATTTATATCAAATGATTGTGGCCTTTACGACTTTCATTTGGCTCTGTGTAAGATTTTGATATTTTATACAGGTTGTTTAAAAACGGATTCTAATTGTATACGTATTTTTCAAACATCAAAAACTATTTTAACCTAAATGGATTATCCCGTATTTTTCGATAGAATGTAATACATATGTCTAAAATTAATGAATGCTAATAAAAAATGTTATTTTCTATTAAGAAAGTAGAAAAAAAATTGATATTCTTGAACAGTTTTATAGTTTTATTCATGTTTTATTTAAACAACTTAAGTTGGTAGTAATTTAGCAATTTTAACGAGCACGCGTTGGCAACCTGTTTAGGGAGAAAAACTTCTTTATTACCGATATCCATTAAGTAGGTATGTTGTGCGCTTTCTTTTTCTGATTTTAATAGATTTTTAAATGAATAACTGCTTTGTGAAGTAAAATTAAATTAGAAAATATGAAGATTTGTAATAACTATTGTTTTAATTTCAAAATGCACTATTTACGATGATTTTTCAACGAGATGATTTTGGATAAATGTTTGTATTTAAACATGTGTGATTTTAGCAATGGCTGATACTGCTGCCAGCGAAGTAAAAACGAAACCTGAAAAGGAAAAGAAAAGCAAAGCCGCAAAAGCTACAAAAACACCAGCGGCAGATAAACCTGTAGTAAACAAACGGCCTTTCTTACGACATGGACGTTTGTACGCTAAAGCAATATTTACAGGTTATAAACGAGGACTTAGAAATCAACATGAAAATACTGCCTTACTAAAAATCGAAGGTGCACGCACTAAAGATGAATGTTCCTTTTACGTAGGCAAGAAATGCGTTTATGTATACAAGGCTAAAAACAAAACGTGTGTGCCTGGAAAACCAAAAAGCAAGAAGTCGAAGGTTCGTGCTATTTGGGGCAAAGTAACCAGACCTCATGGATGTACTGGTGCTGTACGAGCTAAATTCAAAAGAAACTTACCTGGCAAAGCTATGGGACATCGTATCAGAATTGTAAGTCATATTTCTCTCTTTATATTATAATTAATTATTGTGTAGTGTGGATTTGAATTAATATTACTTTTTGTTATTATCGATTTAATCTAATACTTGCTAATACTTAAATGCAATGTCAGTAATTAATGACGGTTGTTATATTACTCTTAAATGATGTTTAAAGACATTTGAAAACTGAAATCAAATGTGGAAAAATGTTCACTGATAAAAGTTGATTCTTATTAGCTAATTAATTTTATTTTTCTTACGTTTATATTAATTTTAATTATTTGTTACAGATGCTGTACCCGTCTAGGATTTAAGTAATTCCAATTTAATACCGTTACAAAGTAAATTTAAAAAATAAATTTTTTTTTTTATTTACCATTCCTAATCCTACGTTATTAGTAATTTGTTAAGTACACTTGTAATTTTAGTAACTGCTTTACGTTCGTGTGGTGTTCCTACTTCAAAAGTCAAAACAATAGATTAAAGGCGGGTTGCACAAAGCAAATCAAAAATGTAGCAAGTGATTATTTCTGAAATCAATTGTTACATCACGAATAAACGTGGTTTCATTGGCTATGTAGCAGTTGTTTTGAGAAATAATCAGTTGTTACATTTTTGATTTGCTTTGTGCAACCCGCCTTAAGTTATTGAAAAGTTTAGTTTACATTTTATTTATAAAAACTAAAATATTTTTGAAAAGACCGATAAAATTAAGTAAATACTTTATTGACAGACTGACATTTGGCGAACAAAGCTTTTTAAAAGTTCAGTATTTGAAGGAAGATTTTAATTGAGTGAGTATTCGTAATGTTCATTTTATTCTCTGTGATGTTGCAAAATGGATTTAAAATTTTTTAAAGAAAATATTGTTCTTTACTTTCATAAATTTTGCTTTGGTACTGTAAACTTTTTGACACACTTCTCAACATAAACATCAAACTATTTTTGAGACTTTGTGGTCTTCGTAGTCTCTTGAGTAATAAAATGTATTCAACTTGTTTTTGCTGAAATTCGCAGTTTTTTCTTCATGAACTTTTAAACCCTTGTTTCAGTCTGTGTTACGAATGTCCACTCGTAAAAATAAAACTCCTAATTTACACAGGAACTCGTTAGATAACTATTGGATCAAATGATTTCTAAAAACATTTCATTACATATTTAAAAAATTGAAGTGCTTTTTATTCTGCCAGAACTGTTACTTCTTTGCGAAATCTGAATTTGTTTCTCAAAGATTACTATCTTGATTTTTACCCCTTATGTATATTTTTACTTTTTTCTTCAGTTCGTTTTTCATAATTTTAGAAATACAGTTTATGCTCTTTCAAAAATCGATTTGAATTGTTTTTTATACCTTCAATTTAATTATTGTCACTTCCTCAATTTGCTTGACAAAAATAATTTTTTTTGTCTTATTTTTGGTTTTCATTTTTTGTATACATCGATCGCTCTGGTCTGACTTCCATGCCATATTCACTGATCACCTTTCTTTAATTTTCCTAGTTTTCTGTATTGCTGTACAACTTAATTGTTTTAGTAGCCATAAAACGCATGACCAAGACACTTATGTTGAATCAAAATTTGGTTGTTTGTATAAAAATGCAAACTTTTTATTACATCAAATTACATTGTTAAAGAAACAATACTTTTGTTTAAATAAAACATATACTTTGTTGTATCTCAACAAATAACAAGTTTTAAATCAGGAACTAATTTTATATAATTCTAAATAATGACTCATATGTACAATAAATAAATCATTTTAAATCACAATTACGAATTCCCTAATGGGTTAGAACTATATACAAGTTTGAATAATTTTAATTCTTTTGTAAAATAATCGACAGTCTTTTGAAGTCCTATATCTAAAGGAATTTTCGGTTCCCATTTTAAATACAATTTTGCTCGGGTAATATCTGGTTTACGTCTTTGTGGATCATCTTCTACTTCGGCAACGTGTTTTATTTCACTGTTTCCACCTACTATATCTTTAATAATGGTCGCAAATTCTATAATTGATATGTGAATACTTTGTGATTTTGTTTTGGTTTTTACCATTTATCGTATGTTCCACTGGGTTACCTATATTTACTGGTAATGTATAATTAGATTCCATTAGCGATATCAATCCGTCAACTAAGTCTGAGACGTATTGGAAAGATCTTGTTTGATTACCTGCTCCATAGACCTATAATAAAGAAGTAATTATCAGACATTTTAAAAAAATGTACGTTGTGTTTCAACAAGTATATATAAATATGAGATAATTTGTACATTGAACATAATTAAAAATATTACAGATTAATAGTACACTGACAGTAATGCCATGTCCTTGTAACGCTTGAAGTATAAAATTTGATACAACTCGACCATCATTCATATGCATTCTTGGCCCATAAGTGTTAAAAATCCGAGCTACTCTAACTTGCATATGCTCTTGCTTAGCATAAGCATATGTTAAGGTTTCAGCTACCCTTTTTCCTTCATCATAACAAGCTCGTGGTCCTATACAAACACTACATAGTCATTTTAACCATCACAATTAACTCACATACCAATAGGATTAACATGGCCCCAATATGATTCTGATTGAGGGTGTTTATCAGGATTACCATAAACTTCTGAAGTACTTGCAATTAGTATAGTTGCATTAACCCTTCTAGCAAGCCCTATTAAAAAAAAAATCGTAAGCATTAAGTATCAGATATTTGTTGAAAATTGAACCTAGCATATTTATTGTTCCTAATGTGTTTGTTTTAATAGTTTTAACAGGATTCTGCATATAATGTGGTGGACTAGCTGGACTGGCTAAATGATATATTTGATCAACTTCGATAAATAAAGGATTAACTATATCATGATGTATTAATTCAAAGTTCTCATGACCTATCCATTGTTCAACATTTCGTTTTCTGCCAGTAAAAAAATTATCAACAACTATAACATCATGACCCTGTAACATCAAGGTATCCACTAAATGCGAACCAACAAAACCTGCTCCACCTGTAATCTATAAAAAAAATGATTGAAGAATATTGCACAAACAACTACTAACTAAAATTCTTTTCTTTTTTAAATAGTTTAAAAAAGTGACTTCAGCATATTTCTTCGGCACTCTCGATTCTAACATCCTTATCTTTCTTTCAAGTTCGAATACACGTACAGAAGCATCATCTAATTCTTTCTTTAATAACTGAGTGTTTTCATATGAATTCTTATAGAATTTTCTATTTTCTACTGATGTTTGACTAGTGAGTGTCATATAAATACTAATACCTATAATAAAACGTTTATAAGACTTATTAACGTTTGTGCACCAACTTACACATCAATATAATGATTAAAAGTGTTAAGATTGTTTGAATTTTAGTTATAAACTTGATCATTATGTCGCAAATATACTAAAAATATTTTGTTTAAATAAAAAGTATGGAAATCGAAGCACATATCGTATTCAACTATCAAGTGAATGCACAGATAATAGAATATGTTTTATATAAAATAATCGTTTAGATTAGAGGTTTATTATAAATTATCAGCAAATCTTAATTACAATGTTATTTATTTTTGCATTAACTGCGTACGGAAATTACATTTTTGAGGTTATATAATGAATGTCATAAAAATAGTAAATACCGAAATTGATAAATTCCCTTTTGCTAAAAAATTTACTGTTAAAAGATTTCGTTATTTAAATAATTATTAATCCTTTGCAAATTACGTAGTACAATAATACATATTTTCATTTACTATTTTAATTCGCACCTTCGTAAAATTAACCGGAAAAATAGATTAAAAAGAATTTTAAAAGAATTGTTTGTAGTTTATAGATGGTTATTTTTTAACAAACTCAAAATAAATTTTGCATACAAATTAGCTGACCAGCAAAACAGAAAGATATTTTATCTAATCAGATAAAAAGATGTAGAGTTAAAAGACAAACATCCGTAGTAAAATTAGTCGTTCTTTGAATAAATTCCCAGTAAAAAAAAATCGCGTTTGTTTTCACTTTAACGAAGTGGCGGCTGGTGGTCAATCATACAAGAGGGTCATTTAAAAAAAATGCAATTATCGCAAAAAGGCTAAAAAATATTCTTACAGTAACGTGATTTATATTTAAGATCAATTATATTTAAGATTTAAAATGTTCGTCTATAATTACAATTACCAAAATCATAAATAACAAGCTCATTAAAATTTACAATGATTTTTCAATGCTTACCATAGAAATGCAAATCTTTCTTGTCTCATAATATTGCCAATTGCGTAGAAATGTTTTAATTCTTTTTAACACAGAGAAACATAATTTCTTTCCACTGTAGTCATAAAGTCAATCAATTGTTTTATTTAATATACCGATGTATCTATTTTTAGTTTTTACAAACATTTTCATTATGGTCTTTTATTGATCTTACAAGTGCTTTTTACTTTTTCTTTTAAATGCTATAAATCCGTAACATTATTTTTACTACATAATGATTAATGCATTATCTGAAAACAGTAAACATAAAACACTAAAATCTATTATTTATTTCAAATCCACAAATCCAATCTAACGAACCATACACAGGTTCCTTAAAATTACTGTAAACTTGTTTATTTTTGTGTTTACTGGTTGGTCGAATTTGAAGTAAAGGCTGAGGACGAGCATTAAATTTAAATTCTAAATGTGTAAACAATTATTAGCTTCATTTTTTAATGTTTAGCTCCACCGTTATTATGAAACAAAAATGAAAAGTCGTCTCTTATAAATATTATCGATCAACTAAGAAAATCGACTGTAAAGTTTGTCATATGTGATAAGAAATTTGCATTCGAGCATCTGTATTTTACACACAGGTGCTACGAAGATAACGATAGATGACGTAAGTCACGTAAGCAATGTAAGCATTGCACTCAAAGATAATTGCACCAAGTATTATATTTGGCGTAGGCGGCCCGGCTGAAGACCCTGCGAAACCATTTAAACATTTACTTATCTTCTTTTCTACCTCGCATAAAATTGTATTATGTGTGTATCTCTTGATTACAACAACTATCATCGTAATATAATGTAAATGCGGGCACAAGATCGTGTCAGCCTCGGGTAAATTCGCAAGCTTTCGTATCTCTTGCGTTTAAATTGACAATTATTTAAACGCATGAAATTTAAACGCTGATAATTTGATTTAAACGCAAATTTTCTGTAATTTTAAAGCAAATAAAATACCTTTCTAATTCCCTTTTGGAAGGTCATTAACCAAATGACCTAAAAGAGAAGCCGCCACTGCTTTAACGTATTACAGTAACAGTAATTTATAACATAACGTACGTGTAACGATATTTATATAATCTTTTTGGTTTTAAATTGTATAGAAAGTAATTAATTTTTTGTTACAAAACTGGACATTCTTGTAGAACATTAATGTATAAAACCATACATACATAACATATAAGTTAACTATATTCAAAATATTGTAAAAAAATATATCCTAATTTTTTTTATAAAGTATTAAAGAACTATTATAGTTATATGTTCTATGTTAACTCAAGCACAAGATATAAATGCAATAAAGTTTATACGAAAGAGTGTTAAATAAAATGGCACAAAGAATTAATTTATAAACAATTAAAAATGCGACTTTGTTTTATACTATATGTAAAGATTTTTGGGAGTCTATTCTTTGATGAAAATTATTATGTTCTTCCATATTCTGAAGAGAAAACTGTTTTATTAAATTTGTTTATTTAATAATTAAGTTGTTATAAACAAATACATTTCATCGCAATGTTTTTTTATATAGCAAAAAAACATAATGATAAATAAATAAAAACATCCATGCTCAACTTTTTCGACAAATTTTTTTTATATAATTTTAAATATTCTCGTGTTCTTTATTATTATTATTATTATTAATTTTTACTATATAAAATACAATATTGCGCTGCAATTTATTTGTTTATAGCAATTTGTTTATTAAATAAACAAATGAAAATTTAACAAAAAAAAACTTTTTAGATTATGAAAGAGCAATGAAAATAATGTGTAAAAAATGGTTCCTGAATATTAATTTTTAGTTGCAAAAAGAAAATTAACAAATACGTTTTTAATCATTAAAAACGATTACAAAAAAAGTATTTTTTATTTAATTTATTGTTTTCACCAAAGAATCAATTCCCAAAAAAAATTTAATTATCTTATTAACAATGCATTTGTTTTTAACAATTATTTAAATAATCGCATTGAAAAATCAAAATTTTTAAATTTTTCTAACGGGGAACGTTTCTACAGTTTTGAACAAATGATTCAAAAATTAGAGAATATTTTATGTAATTAGTTTAAAAATTATTATAGTTTTTATGTTGATTTTCAGCTTGTAAAAGTAATTTAGTTAACAAAATCATAAATAATTATAAAATAAACAATAAAAGATTAGGGTATTTTTTTCCCACGGATTGTTTATTGAGCTGTTTAAACACTATGTAATTTTTTTTGTTTCTTAATATACATATTTAATGGGTTACATTTTTCTTATGTGAAAGTGAACGAATCGACAAACACGCGCGGATACCACATTCTCCTTTTCAGTCTTATTTCCGCCGCTTAATTAAGATTATAAATATTGGTGGTAAAGTTCCGGGAGGTAAAACTTTTTTCTAAAAACCCTTTTTTATGACTTTTTTGAAAAAGTTTTTAGATGCATCATAATTTTCGGAGATGGCAAACCCGAATTGGAAAAAATTGTACTTGCTGATTCGACTAACAGTACTTAGTTTATTAGTAGGTTTTTTTATTTAATTTTTGTAGTTGCTACAATTTTCCATTCTGGATAAATCTCGTGTGCAAAACTGTTCACAAGCCGAGCTTTCGTCACACGTCGCAGTAGAAGTTATTAGAGTGAGAAAAAGCTGATTGCATTTTGCGAAACCGTTTTTTTTATAAAATAGTAACAACTAATCAGAAATTATCCAAAATTAACGAAACTGGGTACTACATTTAGCAGTACAGTACTGTCTTGAGAGGATTTGTACTGCTCATTTTTGGCGTACTACTTTGATATCGTTTTTTTTTTATTTGTACTTTATTCTACTGTTTTAAACAAATAAATAAGTATGTACAAACTAATTTGACAGTTTTACAGCTTAATAGTTTTTTACTGTCTACGGGATTATTTCATTGTGTTGCTTTACATACTTAAGCTCTGCCCGAACGATTACTATATGAGTATGCGCCAAACATTATGCACAGCTTTCCCTTGCGCTGTGTTCGAACTCTAAAATATACAATGTTATCCACATTGTCTACGACGCGACGTACCTAATTAAGCATCGATAAATGTTCAAACATTAAAACATTTCTTATTTTCTCTTTTCTTTACGTTATATTTAGTTTACAGTCAAGCAGCTTTATTTCCTTAAACTGTTAAGAAAAAATAGAAAAATTGAATGTGCCTGCTGTTGTGGTAAAACATAATTGATTTAATGGATCAGATAGAAACTAGATATGAAGATAATTTTAATTTGTTAATTTTGACTCATAAACTCAACAACTCAACCAAAATAAAAAAGCAAACAACAGATTAAGCGCCATGGCATATTTAATATTTTTTTCTCTGGAGCAAATAGTATTTTTTTGCATTTTCGTATCAAAAAAGTTGGTACAGTATCTACTAATAGGTTTTTTGTTTTTTTGACAATTCAAAAATCAAAATATTTGAGGCGGACACCGGTGTACCGCTACGCCCTAGTAGTCGCAACTGCCACCGCCGGTCATCACGTGTCCTCTGGCGATCATTACCGGCGCACGTGTTATATCAGTGTAGTGCTGTGCTTCAATGCCACAACGTGTAAGAAATGGAGTCCAGCCGTTCTAAACGCATTTTAAAATTAGCTTTGGCTAAAAATGAATGCAATCGAGAAGGTATTTAGTTTGTAGTTTCAATTTTTGTTCATTGTTTTTAGAAATGGAGCAGGATAGCTCTGCTGACAAATTATTTAATTCATTTAGCGATTAAACAAGTTTTGGTAATAATGTTGATGATGAAACAGATAGAAAAAAGCGGAAACTAGAACATGAATTAAAAAAAGAGCACGACGAGATCAATGATTTCTCATAAGATTCGAATCACGATGCTGTTTATAATTATGTCCTTTCCGGTTCTGAGAAAAATTATTGTACCGATAGCGACGAAGAAATTGACAAAAAAACGAAAAGCAAGAAATTAGGACAAAAAAGTATAACAAAAAGTAACAATCCACAAGTACCAAAAATAGCTGCTGAGAAAGCAAATACGTCACAAGCGTTACAAAATATTATTTCGAATAAGCATGACGTTAAAGCTTCTGTTTGGACTAACCCTCAAGGAAATCATTTACAGTTCCATGAAAGTTTTGAATCAGGAATTTCGGATGAATGACACGCTGCCTTAGATGAAGAACAGCCATTGCAATTTTATTTAGCCTTTATTGATTTTTCCAATAATAGATAAAATTGTCGATCAGACGAACTTGTATGCCGCGCAATATCTTTTATCTACTGTAAATCTTTCAAATCATTCTCGAGCACAACAGTGGACTCTAACCTGCAGAAAAAAATGCTTAATTTTATTGGTCTACTTAGGTATATGGGACTTGTACAAATGAATTCTATTCGCAATTACTTGTCAAAACAATGGATTTATAGAAACGACGTAGCTTACAAAATTATGAGTCGAAATAGATTTGAGTTACTCCTGAAAATGTGGCATTTTTCTAATAATAATGAAGTGATAGAAGACCGGCTGCATAAAATTCAGCCACTGATCGATATGTTTATAAAAAATTGCCAAGATGTTTACACGCCTGGCAATATCTTTTGTATAGATAAAACACTGATACCGTTTCAAGGAAGACTCAAAAAATACATAAATACGGGATAAAAGCTTTGAAACTGTGTATGGTACGTATGGTTACACAAGGAATCTAAAAATATATGCAGGTGAAAAACAAAACGATAGTGCCTTAGTTCCTACAAATGCTGTTATGAAATTAGCCAAAGATTTGCTATGAAGTGGAAGAAGGTGTGTTACATACAATTGGTATACCAGTTTAGAACTATCTTACCTGAGGAATATGCATTTTGAAGTGGCATGATAAGAGAGAACTGCTAATGTTATCATCATGTCATACCGATGCAACTGCTGAAATAAAACGACACAAAAAAACTGTTCAAAAACCAAAAGCTGTAATTGATTACAATGCCGGTAAAACTTCAATTGATACATTTGACCAAATGTCGAGCTATAGTACGTCCCTAAGAAGAACGATCAAGTGGTACAAGAAGGTATCCATTGAAATTATTTTAGGAACGGCTAGAGTTAATTTGCATTATATATGGATAAACAAATATCTAGAAGAGATATATTCATTACAGAATTTTGACAACATATTATAGAAAGCCTGCTAAAGTATGATGACGATATTCAACCAAGCCCATCAAATAGGATATCGCGAGGGAAACTAGGAAATACTGTAAAGGATGCTATAAGAAGAAACATAATAGAGAAACAGACAAAATTAAAGGGAGTAAAGTTACTACCTATTGAGCAGATTGCGAGAAAAATCCTAGACTTTGTTTAGATTGTTTTAACGTTGTTCATAAAAAAATAAACTAACAGTGCTTTTTTCTTTTCAAATTTTTGTAGTTTCTTGTTCTATTTTTTATCAACAGAATAATAATTAAAATTTTAGTTTACATGCATGTGCTCATAAAATGTGTATTTTTGTATTTTTATAAACTCTTATTTGGTTTTAAGTTATTGATTATTGATAATATCATTACCTTTATAACGAATTTATATCACACTTAACGCTTTGTATACATAAAATGTGTTTTATTTATCATTAGTATGCTTTTCTAATACTTGTACAAACAAATAAACGCTATGAAGCAAAAATGCCTTACATTTGGAAAGAATAACAGATATCGAGATCCTGGTTGTAGCGATCGATATACCATAGCCAAGCGGTCACAATGCTATGATATAAAGAATATAACTTTGACCTCCTGGCCTGGACGTAAATATAAAGTGAAATATTTCTGGCGGGCACCGGTGTCCGCCATTGCCTGGACGAAAGTTTTAGCAGCGGACACCGGTGTCCGCTATGGCGCTTAACTTATTAAGCGTTAAGGTTACATGTCTTAATGATTGAAATCTTTGACGAATTAAATGTTTTTAAATGGGGGTTATTAAAAAATTAGAACAAATGGGAGGAGAAAAACAGTTCTTTATATGATTCAAAATCGCAAAGTAACCATAAATGACATCAAACTTTTTGATAAAGTTAGGAGAAACAACATATATTGTATAGGGAAGAAATCAAAAGTATAGCAAAAGAACAACGTGGAAATACCACCATAAAAATATATATATACTTGCAAAATAAACTGATTTCGATGTTGTGAATTAAGGCGACAATGTCTACCAGGAACGAATGAAATTGTGAAAGTTTTATAGAAATAGCCACATAGAAATCAATAAGATAGGTTTCTATGTACATATGCTTTTGTTCTGGAAATTACTCACTTAAAACTGTAAAATCTTGATTAAAACTCTGATTATTTTTGTTTTGAAAATATATGTAAAATATGTAATAAATATATAATTGTTTTATTGTTAAGATATTAAATTTAAACTACAAGAATTTAAGTCTATTAGAAGCGGCTACTTTTACTTGGCACCGTGGCGACATCGTACCTTGGTGCGACTCTGTGCCTTTTCTTCTACGTCTATCTTGCTTACTATAAAAATAATTAAATGTTTAAAGATTAATTTTGCATTACACGATACAATAAATATACAATGTTTGTTAAAAAGTCGGAACCAAATGGATTTTTTAAATTTTTGATTAAAAAAAAACTTTTTACGGCAATAATTTGTGCTTGTCTGAATACTTATTTAGCTCCTATCAGATATACCGAGTGATTTTCACTTAGCTAGAAAATGGCTTGTCTAAATTCAAAAAGTGCTATTTTTCGTAAATTAAGCAAAATTTTAATGAGACTTTTTCATTGTTTGTCAGTTTTAGCTTACCGAACAATCTCAATACCAGAAAACATTTTTTTTTAACTTCGGCTAAAACCAAAGTTTTAATTTTTTAAAATATTTTCAAGTTTTTACATACCAAGACTTGATTTCAAAATTCAATTTGATTACGTTAAAAAGGTTAAAAAATTATAATTGGATAAAACAATAGAAATTGTTAATTACTCCTTTAGGTTTGTTATTATTGCAAAAAGTAATATTGTTGCACAATCTTTACGTTTTTGATGCAAGATACTTATGGAAAAAATGTTTTTCAACGATAATGAGTATCTATTTACGTGGCTTTTAAAAACTCTAATGATTAATTGCTGATTAATTACTTTCACAAAAATCTTGTAAATATTATTTTACAGTTGTCTAAACAAGGAGATTTTTCTTTATTCAGTTTTTCTAGCTAAGTGGAAATCACTCGGTATATATCTGATAGGGGCTAAATAGGTTTTCAGACCAGCACAAATTATTGACATACAGTTTTTAAAAAAATCAAAAATAAAAAAAAATACATTTGATGCCTTTCTGGCCAACACTGTATAATCTAAGTAGTACCAGATTTCACTTTGAATTTTACAGTTATTATAGGTATGATACGTACCTCCAATTAGGGATAGTCATAACAAAAATAAAGTTGATTTTTAGTTCTATAAATGAATAAAATAAAAAAAGTTAGATTAGATAAATAAGTAAAATACGAACATAATATATTTACGTATTTGTCATTGCTACATTGAAAATAGTAAAAAAATTTTTCTCTTTACCAAAGACCTTTACCGAAACCATTCTTGCCCAAACTGCCCACATGCTATGTGGGAACATTCGCCATAGTAAACCTTAAATAACCATTAACATTTACATTATCGTTATTTTAGTAGGTACGTAATACAAATCTATTAAAAACTTTTAACATTGAAAATTAATTGGTTTAAGTAACAGAAACACACATTAAAACGTATAAGATCCTTTTAAAACCCTCTTTATAAGGAATTCCACTTAAAAGCTTATACACTATACTACGAAACCCATTGATTCCAATGTATCCAATTTATTCTTATTGAAATCGATTTAATTTTGTATTGGCTTCTATGAGTTTCTATGTGACACAGATTGTTATAGAGGACTACATCTTTGAGGTTCTTACGTTTTTACCAGTTCTAAGAGATATACGATCACGAGCAAAAATTAACTAATTAATTAATTTAATTGATAAAAAGACGGTTTGGGGTATATTTTATACTTTCGTCAGTATGTATGTGGTTTTAGTCAAGGAACAATAAAAAATACATAACAATACTGACCTGATTCATAAAAAAATTCAAAAAAACTGAAATTGTGTATGAACTTGCCCTAGTAGCACAAAATATATGTACGATATTCTAATGATCTTGGTACAATATTTAAAGTCGGCTAAATATTGCTTGCTGTAATAGATATATTTTTGATATTGTTAAAGTGTATAATACTAATATCCTAAAATATATACTCACAATATCATTGATATATTTTAAAACCTCATAAATTTTTTTCAAGGTTTACATGACATCAGGTAAATATTTTAATTCTAGATACTTATTGCAAGATGTAAAAAATGTATTCTAGATATTGTAAAACTAGATAAAAACAATGCTTTAAAAATATGTACCAACAATATCGTTCGTGTATTCTAAGGTCACAAATGTTTTTCAAAATTTGACTGACATAAAATATATATTATAATTATATATAGAGCGAATATTTATGTTTAATCAGTATCTAGCTTTTTATGTTTATTTTTTAACTGTACTTTTAAATTTATGTATTTATAGTTGTGAAACGATTTTCTTAAACTTTATTTTCATTTTTGCTAAAAACCCTAACACAATGTTCTCATAATTTAAATATGCTTATTTTAAAAATTATCTTTATATGCGTATATTTTAATAAAAAGTAATCCAATATCATAGTATGTAATCTGCTAAAAATTTTGTAAGCAACGCAATTTAATTATTAAAAAAATTACACAAGTAGTATATAAAATTGAGACATCTGCGTTTGAATTGAATGGAAAAACCAATTGCATTATAACTAGAACTATAGTAATTTTACAATAATAAACTACATTTGCTTCAATGAAATTTTAGACAAGGTATTTTAATTCTGCTGTAAAATTACTAGTAATGCTAGCAAGTATTTATGATTTTGAAGGTCATCTTTTCCAAATACTTTTGTGGCATTAAAAACAGGTATATAGGTACAAGTACCTTTTATGTGCTTTTAAAAAATTTCTTAGAATCCTTTGCAACATTGAAAAAATGTATTATTTACCTGCTTTTGGGTACTGAGGTCAAAAACCGTTATATAGACCCTGAACAAGAATAATGAAAGTTTTCTTTACTAATATGCATTTGGGTTTCGTGTTTGCAGTTTGCGAAGTTTAAATTTTTATATCGAGTTTTAGTGCAACGTAATTGTGTAATCAGGTAAGTGCCTATTAATTTTCTTATTTTTTATTTTTGCATCAAGTTTTCTAACTACAGAAAAGCAAAAAGTCATTTTGTAAATAATTTATTTTAACGCAGCTTAATTGGCTGTTCAACGTTGACAGAACATAATTCAAAAAAATTTCAACGGTCATTACTAATAAGAAACCTAAATTAGAGAAATGCTTTTATTTACGTAACTATAATCAATAATTAATAAACAACAAATTTACCTTATTTTTTGAATAGCAATCCCAAGAAAATGCTTTTGTGCACTTTTAAAACTAATCTAAAATAATAACTAAATTATATGATATTTCTGTAAACCAAATTTTAAAAAAAATATATGTCTTGATAGTTTCTTTATTGAAAAATTCAAACTAAAACCATTTGTCTGTATATTTTATCACAATTAAAATAATTTTAATGCATTTTATAATTATTATTATAAAATGTAGATTTTTTAATACAACTTTGTAGAGTAAATCTTAATTGTGTGTTTTTTTTTCAGATGCCATCACAAGACGACATCCTAATGTTGCGTTATATTTGGCAAGATTTAGAACATTTATGTACTACCTATGTAATATGTGATGATATTAATAAGTAATTTTAAGATACAATTTTTTTGTGTATTTATTTTTAAAGATGTTTAAAATGTATACAGATTTTATATTTATATTTTATTCATTTGTAATTTTGTTTTGTTAGTGTAATTTTTATAAATAAACGTGTTTCTACAGAATATCTGCAGTGTTTCAATACGGTTTAATAAAAACTGTACAATGCGTAGCAAAAAGAACCAGATTAAATATCATTTACAAACATACACATATGTAGTAGGTATATATTTTACAAATATCTCACAAATAATAGTGAGATACATCTAGAACAGATTAAAAGATATATTTCCCATATATTGGAAACAAATATTGAGACGACATCTACATCTAATGTCTACCATATATCGAAAACATATATTTAGAATATATTTATTTTATATAAATTATTGATATAGCATTACAATAAATGGCCAATATAAAAAAGTGTGACATTTAAATATTTACCAGATGTTATTTACTAATATATTACGTATATTTTGTGCTACTAGGGTGATTGATTGTGCGTACAAATACTTCATAAAGTATTTTTATAACTGATTCGTTAAAACGTGATTGCAGAAGACCGGCACAATATTTCATTCATTAATGATAATATTATTTGCTTTTCTAAAAATAGATTGTATGCAACGGTGCGATAATTGTTAAAACCTGTTCCCAAAAGCAGATTGATGATGCACTCTAAAACGTGCTTAAAATAGACCTGCCCAATATAAAAACTTCAGTTGTAATGACACGTTTATGTGAAACCAATTAGAATGAAAACAACTAGTTAGAACAATAAAATCTAATTGAATTAAAATTGAATATATTTACGACTTTTGCACCGTATAATCGTAAAAACAGTTACATAACGCATTTTCGCACTTTCGTTTTAGAGATTTCAACTTTCCAGACGATTTTTTTAAAGATAATAGTTAATTATTACTCTAATAAAAGCAGTTTTTAGATTGGAATTTGAAATACCTGTTCTCCTACGTGTTACCTTCTTCAATAAGATCTGTATCAAGAAATCGCTAACGTTCGGTACTCGTTCTATGAAAAAGTCATTGAATGAATCAAATCGTATGTCTAGTAGCGTGTTATTATGTAGTTCTTAGGTAAGGTTCAAAGAATGGTTGTTTGCAAAGTAGAACTTGTTCTTTCGTAATTAAATTGTAGTTGAATAGTTTAAGGGTAATCGTGACCACCCAACGTAAATATCGAGGTGAAGTTATTATTCGCGTGTGGTTAATCGGTTAATGTTTTAAGAAAAATGAATTAACTTATTGTTTAGATAATTAAAAACATTGCTGGTGTTACGGTACTTCTATGTTGTGAAGTGTTATTGTGTATCAATATGCTACTTTATAAAAGTAAGATGTTTTTATTTACTTTTGTTGTGTTTAGTAATTTTCTTGTTTATTGTAACAAAAACATACGCCTATTTAATCACAGTAGTAATTTGATTTGTTTTTTAACTATAACATAAACAAAAAAATTTGCATATACAGCAACGCTTATTTTAATTTCTTAAAATAATACGGCAATGTACAATATAGTTTTTGTACGACTAAGAAAATTTATTAAAATGAAACAATTTGAATTGTTAATGTAACAAAAATAAAGATTTTCTTCCATGTAACTTTGAAAGTCAAATGCAGTTTTCAGAAAAACGTTGGTCTTCCTAATTAGTCTTTGCCAACTGTTAAAAGCTTTATTAATTTCATATTATTATTAGAGTATGTGTAAAAAAATTAGTATTGTCAATTATTTTTAAAAAAATAAAAAGATACAGTTCACATATTCAATTATACAATAAAGCAAATCTATTGCAATTTAAACATTTTCGTTCATAACACAGAATTAATTTAAAACTTAATATTATGGAAAACAGAAGGTATTTGAAGTCTTTCAAATCAAAAATCCATTAACTATTATTTTAGAACGTTTTGCAGTTTAGAAGCGGTAAGCGATAAAGTTATTGTAATATGGTTAAAGAGAATTATGAATTGAAAAACACAGTGAGACTATTTTATACTAATGCAGTGCACGCCGTTTAATAGAATTACCTTGGGACTTGATAACAATAACCGAATGATAACAATATCCGAAGTTCCGAAAAAAACAAATGAATGTTTATTAGTTAGAAAGCAGTAAATACATGTAGCGTGTATCTGTTTTACAGGTTGTTAATTTAGAAGGGGAAATCGTAGCATCAATACGAGCAGAAAATGCCAAAATAAACATGTTGAGCCAAATAAATCGAAAATTACAGACCTAGTAGCATTAAATAGTTTGTTGACACCGATAATAAAAAGAAATCAAAAACAACGTTATGATGTTTATTTCACTGTTCTAAGAACTGCACATTACTCACACTAAAGATTAAAACAAACAGAAAATAACGTTAGGTATCATATAAGACGTAGTTAACTGGTTAACACCTAGCATCCTATTTGTAGGGCGGCATTTTGGACAGTAGGTATATAGTGGAAACATTACTATTCTTTACTGTGTTTTTTAAATTACAACCTTTTAACTATATAATAAAATTAAACTTTAATTATATTAATTATAATTTTGCTGTATTTTATGTGATTCGTTTTAAAATAAATATTTATTTATAAAAATCTCAAATAGTCGTTTTTTGTACTTGCAATTCTAATTTAAAAGGGTTTGTTTTGTTTTGTAGTAAAGTATTTATTTTCAAATCATTTCGCATTAGAGAATTATTTTTGGTTGAACATTGCTGTCCAGTTCATATTTCAGCAGTAGATAAAGATATATTAAAACATTTTTTTTAATGTTAAGAAAACCATTTCTAACTCGTGTGTGTTCCAAGATAGATGTAACAAGAAGTGTTGTAACGATTATTAAAAACTAGTTTATTTATTTATACTTAACATATGTACATGTTTATAATTGATCGAATTAATTAAATCTAAGGATATTTAATAAAAACACTTACACTAATTTATATATAGAACTATCACACGAAGATAAAGTCCGCGGATAACTTTAGTTTAACAGTTATTGTTTACTTTAAAGTCACGTACAAGGTTATATTCTGTATATTTATCTCGAACACACGCGTTAATCGCTTATTTATTTAAACTTGAATAGTCTTTTTAACACTGACGTTTTCGAATTGCTAGAATAACTGACCTATGATTCATTTGTGTCGCTTTTATATAATTTGGCCATCTGTCGAGAACCTTCTATATTCTTTCGTGAACGTTCTAGACGTGGATAGTAGCTTCGTGAATGCTCTCGAAGCTGAACGTTTCAGTATAATAAATTAAAAAAATTGGAATTTTGTATTGGCATTTGGAGATTGAGTTTTGGTTGTTGTAAAACTTAAGTATACAAAAAATAAGTTGATTTGGTATTATACAGGGTGTTTTATAAGCGATATCGTTAAAATCATGAAAAATAAAATACCTTAATCTTTAAAGATATAATAAAAATACTTAATGAAGTACTTTGGAATTGAATTCTATACTTTCATGGGTGATTATGGTAAAGTGTTTTTCGGTGGCGACCCCTCAGAAAAATTAATCAATTTAATTTAATATTAATTATGTTACAAGTTTACGGTATGTATGTTATATGCTGATAGGGCCAGAAAATATTATTTTTTTAAGATTTATAGGTACCAGGGGAAATTTTGTAGTCAGGAAAGTGACACTATGCACAGAGTAGTGACATTTTAAGACTGAGAAGTGACAACCTACTGATTATTAGATAGTAAAGACAAAATAATGGAATAAAACACACAAAGTAACAACCTGAGTACTTTATTAATAAACAAAATATGCAACATCAGTCAAATCAATCAATTTTAAAATGCTAGTATTGAACATTTTTATCATGGCTTTGCTACATCTTATAATGAAACCATTAATACTAATAATGAAAAGCAGTGTCTTTAAATATATTTAGTAAATACTAAGGTCTCTTTAGTTAAAAACAAGATTAAAAACTTTTAATAAAAAGAGGATCAACTTGAGAACTAACATACATTTCGAGCTGTATTTTTAAGCTAAATACGCAATATCTAATTACAAACAAAATAAACATATTTTTTAACAAACTAAAAACATTATTACACAAATATGCAAAACTGGTTTTGTAAATCTATAAAATAATCGGTTACCCTGCATAACTATATTTGGAACTGATAATTTTTTTTACAATTTGTTCCCATCTAACATCTGAGACGTCATTCTTGTCTATTTTAAAAAGAGTCCTAATAGCATTGTATATCTATAAAAATGTAACAAGGATCTCTCTATGTTTATCAAAATCCTATGAACACACACCCGCTAATCTATATTCTTTTTTTTTGTGCTGGTACTTTACGAGAATAAAATCAACGCTTTTGTAACTGCTATTCATATCAGCAACCGATTTTGAACAAGAAGGCCTGTTTGTATCAGAGTTATTTTCAACATTATCCGAATTGGCAGTACGTTGTTGAAGACATTTTTTTTTGTATATCATTATCAAAATCAGTATGTATTTTAGCAGCTTGTACAGAAATCGCTACAAAAGCAACTAAAGCTCTTCATATATAATTTACGACATATAAACGCGTTTTCTCGTAGTTGGTGCACCTTTAATGTTCTAACAAAAGGTTGATTTTTATCAATTATTGTTTTTTGCAATTGAATTTTTTCTTTAGAAACCAAGAATATTTTAATACCAGGACACTGCTTTTCTACAGCCTTAGCAAAAACGTTTACTGTAGAGATGTCAGTTCCAGATGCGACGATTTTATCGACGCGGCGGTACGTGTGCATGTCCCTCTCACGCCATCTGGAACTTCTTTTGTATGATCACTTTCATGATAGTTTTAGGTAAAATTACAAATCTTTGGGTATGCTTCCGTCAATATACAATCCAATTAAAATAACATACCTTTGTTTCGGTATTGTGTCACAGGACCGTTGCTTAAAAAATGTACGTTTTCTACTGAATGCAGCAGGAGTTCCATCACAGGTTTTAAATGAGCCCAGATGACAGGTACGTAGATTTTCAGATATTGTAGCGAAACGCGTTGTCTCCTTCTTTGTATATACAACTACAGTGTGCAAGCTTATTTGAATGCGTGACCCACAAAAATGGAATGATTGAATTTCTTCAGAATATTTTGTGTTATAATTTTCTGAAAAGTCCATGTAGACTACAGCATCTTTATCAGTTAAGTTATCTTTTAAACTTTTGATGGTTTGATATTGATGTACAATATTTACCAGGCCTATAAAAAAGTACCCAAGCCATTTTCAAGCTTTGTTATAATGTCTTTCGGAGCACATTTCGAAGTTTGTTTAGTGTGTTTTCTGGTTTTACGACTTTTTTTGGTTTTTATGTCTAAAATTTCTTTAGAATCATATTGCCATGAAGAGTGTTTGATTAAAACAGAATTGTCAAACGTATGATAATATATTGGACGTGTTTTGCAGTTGATGCGATCTCGCGAAAAACATTTTTTATTGTATCGATCGCAACACAAAAAATTAAGCATTGCTTGATAGTTTGTAAAATCTCTAATTTGAGCTTGTTTTAAAAAAAAAACAATGTCAACTCTATGTTCGCATGAAGAACACATAAGCACGTTTCTCTTTGATGAACTTGGACGTATATTTACATGAACATTTTTGTTTATTTTGTGCTAGATTACACTGTATGTATTTAGCAGCGTTTACCATTACAGAACCGACATGTAAGTGACCAACTCCGTCATCATACATATAACTTCATACCACACCATGACGGACGTTGTATGTTTAATTGTTGGAATTACATGCAGGCGCGGATCCAGGGGCAGACCCGCGCCTAGCACTTTTGGCGCCCTTGTGCAAATTTAAAATAACGCTCCAAATTTGTATTACGTTCATACGTGAGTACAGATACGGGTTAAGTTAGGTATTATTATCTACTATTGAAAAATTAATTTAATAAGTATTTTCATAAATATTTTACAAGTACAAGCCATAAGCCATACAAGTATTTTTTCATTAAAGTACATAACATAATTATAAACTTATAGAAAACACAAATATATTCTAACAGTATTAAAACTCAAAATTTTTGTATTTTAGTTTCAATTTATGATACAAAAGCACAAGAAATAAAAAAAAATATGTAAAGCATTAAAAATACTCTTTATATATCACAGGACAAAACTGATCGACAAATAAAAACAAAACAATATATAATTTTAATAATGCAACATGTCACTTATTAAAGGTTAATATCCAGGTATTAGGTATTGTTTTTAATATTTTAGCTAAGTGAATTGAGCTTTCTGTGCTTTAATTTTTGCAAATTGTTTAATTAAATCTTCGGTGTCTAATTCTTTTAGCTTGTCCGTTTCTATTGAAATGATGGCAAGATTACTTAATCGGTTTTGCCCCATGGTCGATATTAAATAATTTTTTATTGTTTTGAGTTTTGAAAAAGATCGTCCTGCGGTAGCAACAGAAACCGGCATTGTTAATAAAATACAAAGTACTATGCTCGTATTAGAAAAAGAATCCACTAAGTTGTTAATTGTTATATAATTTAAAGTTTCTTCTGGAGACGTAATAACTTTTTCATCAAAATTTTGTAAATATTGCAATTCTTTAACAAGTTCCACGGCAGTGATGTCTCGTTTCATTGCGACTTTTGTCGTTTAATAAATTTCCAACTTTTTGACATAATTCTAACTGTTAGTTTTCAAAATAATTTTTTAATTTATCAATATTCCATAAAAACTGGAAATTATTAGAGTAAGAAGAAAGTAATTGGAATCTCTCATCCACTGATGTTATGATTACATCTAGAGTAAAAAACAATCAACTTTGAACTTTAAAGTTTCGTCGTGGATCGGTTCATCGTCACATTCAGAATCAAAATGTTTTTTTTATTTTTGCGGTCTTAGACCTCTTTGTTTTTTGAATTTAGATTCTATGTCTAAGCTGGATGCTATTTCTTTAGCATCAATAAAAAATCATTAAAACCTTTATCGGAGCGATAAACTTTCAAAAAATTATTCAAATTATTTAAATGATTACAACACAAAAAATATTATACCACAAAATAAGAATAGAAATAAACTCAAAATTTTGCAATTTTTTGACCAACGATGTAGGGGAAGACGGGGCAAAGAGGACCCCTTAAGACATTTTGGGTACTATTTTGTTTCCCTTAATAAAAATAAAGAAAACTGTATAGTCATAGTTAAGTATAAAATGTGTATTGAATAATAAAACAAATTTTATTCAGATCTGTTAACACAATAATTATAAGAAACAGCTTAAAATTAATTCTGCATCGGTCCTCTATGCCCCACAGTTTGGGGCAAAGAAGACCGGTTTTTAGTTATTACAAATTAAGCACAGAAATTCGTCCTCAAAGTCAGCTATCCCTGCACATTCTTCATGTGCCCAGTTTCTGCATCCTTGACACTGTATCCACCCTTCTCCGCCTCTACTTGCACTGTATTTGCTAACACAGTACAGACAATCAACATCAGAAGCGGAATCACTTTCTTCACTGCTTTCATCTTGTATCTTGCTTGTGCTGGCTTCCATTTCTTTTCGATTTGGTTTTGATTTCACAATTTTGATTTTTTTGTTTGTTTGTAATTCGGTTCTTGGTTTTGGTTTTACAATTTTCTTTCTGTCTTCTTCCTGTCTTTCCAAAGCATCTTTAACAGGAGTGCTTGTCAGAATTTTCGAAGTCTCTTTTCTTCTTACTACCCGTTTAGTTTGCTTAGGACGGGTGGGTTTTGGAAAAATAATCTGAAGAGTTTCACCAAATGAGCAACTGGGTTGGTTATAATTCTGAGTGGATTCACTTTTCTTCATATTTGTTTCCTCTGTGAAATTAATGTTGGATACTTCTGGTGGTTCAATGGAAATTTCTGAAGAAACTTCTAACAATTCAGATGGCATGAAATCTGTTTCATCAAATATGTCACGGTTGTAAGGAAATATGCCACTTGTTTCAAAACCTTTTATACATTTTTCCACTGTAGCCACCTTCTGGAATGCCTTGCAACATAACTCTGCTGTCTCATAAATTGTGATTTGTCGTCCAGGATGAGAAGTCATATAAAAATCACACTCCCGTGAATATTGTTTTTTAGAGGCCCAAAAAAACAGAGGTCTAAGGGTTGCAGTCGATGGCTATAGTGGGGTGGTAATGTCAAAAGCGTTATATGATTTTCCTTTGCCTTGGTAATTCCCTGTAGTTGTCTATGACTTATGTGCCCATCAAGAATGAGTAATACAGGAGATTGTTCTGTTGGCTTTGCATACTTGATGAAGTGGTCTAGGTATTTCAAAAAATGTTCGCAGTCCATCCACCCAGATCCATTAGCATAGCCAACAGTTCCAGCACTTACTCCTTTGAGCAACATAGACGACATTCTTTTTCTGAGAAACAGAAAAAACGGGGGGATATATGATCCTGCCGCCGAAACTGCGCAACCCACTGTAATATTAGAACCTCTTTCCCCACTTACAATACGACCCACTTGTTTTTGGCCTTTCTTAGCAAGTATCTTGCATGGTTTCTGTACAGTACTAATTCCAGATTCATCAAAGTTATAGATGTTGTTTGGGGTGAAATCAAATTTATGGATGACATGTTGTAACTGATCGAAAAAATGGTTAACTTGAACTTTGTTAAAACCAGCAGCTTTGTGGATACTGGTTGCCTCAGGTTTTCGAACAGACATTTCTGGATGCCGTTTTAGAAATCCAGCTAGCCAGTCCACCCCAGCTAACTTTATATTTTTATTGAAAATATGCGGAAGTTTTAATTTTTCTGCCACTTCGAAGACAATTCTTCTCACATCTAATGGAGTGAGGCCGTAAAATTGGTTTTGCATGTCCAGAAGATGTCTTACTAGTACATTTTCATCTTCGATAGAAAATACAGCTGTGATTGATCCAAAAATAGAACCCGTAATAGCTGCTGTCTCATTTGAACGCAACAGCTTAAGTCTTCTTATTAAACACGTTTTGGGAACTTTAAATGTTGCAGATGCCAATCTCAAACTCATGCCATCTTTAACTGCCTGAATGGCTAGGGTCTCATTATCAGCGGAACTTGAAGATGTTGCTGGATTGCTTTCTAGAAGATCAGTTTCTTGTCTGCTGCCGATTTGCTTCAAGTACAGGTTCAGAATATTGGGATTTAGCTATATTATTGTTGTTATTAATATTTGGAAAAGTGGACTCGGGTATTGAAAAAATGCGTAATTTTGACATGGTTTTTTAGTGTTTCCTCTCTTTTTCTTTTTTTCAGCAAATTTTGGTATCCAAATTTTTTTTTCTGACATTCTGTATACTGTGAAGAAATTAATACGTGAGTAAACAAATTGACAAATTATTCATGAAAAATGGAAATGTTTCGACGTCTCAAACTCAAACTTGAAAGTATTTTCTCAACATTACTTATTTCAAGTTATTTCAATATTTATATATTTTTATAAACAGTAATATTAGTGCTTATCAATTATTCTGTTTGAATTTACTTCAATTAACGATGATGTTTATATAATTAAATCTAAAAGGATTTTTGAGATGCCAGTTAATCAAATATAAATGGATTTTAAGATGCAAGTTTTTGGCTTTTAATGTTTTAATAAATCTAAAATAAAAGTTAAATTTTAAATGAACTCACCTTAATTCACAACACAAAACACATCACTATAAAGTCTGTAAAACTACAAAAAACTAAAGTTTCAAAAGCAGATATCTTTTACCCCATTCACCTTTTCACTTCGCTAAGTTAATTATCGATCGGGCATCAGGCAACAAATGAAATCGCTACCGATGCAGCGCTAAAGTATATAAAGTTTTGTACATTGCAAGCTCAGACAAGAAAAAAACGCTTGTTCGCTCGTTGGCTCGTTGCAATAGTTATTTGTATCACTAGTCCAGAAAGTGCTATTTTGCGAGTATGAGCATATTTGTAGGCCGAGGTGAAGCCGAGGCCTACAAAAGCGAATACTCGCAAAATACTTTTGGACGTGTGATACACAACATTTTTTGTGCTGACCTTTATAGTATAAATAAATTAAAAGCAGTTATTTAAGTATCTATTGATTTTTAATAAAATTTAATAACATATATGTTGATAAAACTGAAACCTGTAATGACGAAACACAATTGTTTTTGAAATTAATTTGACAATTACATAATATTATTACAATTTCACTTATATGAAAATAAAACCATTGTTGTTTTTAGCTATTGTAAGTTATAAGCAAATTTGTTATATTTGTTTAAATTTTTTTTGTTAGTGCTACTCTAAACAACAACACAGATAATGGTGTATGTTAATAAATTTGACACATTGACAGATGACGTTTAATTAATTAATGATTACTAGTGCCAACTTTTAGTTATAAAATTCTACTACACTTTACCGGCCTAGGCCGGAAAAGTAAAATTTCCGGCCGATTATGATGCCTGTAAAATACGTCAAAACGGACGGAAGCACAAAATAGTAGTTTACGTAACAAGAGTCGAAAGTAAGAAATAGCATAACGAACGTTAATGCTTGCATGTGAGTGAGTTGTGCTATGATTCTTTCGACGAGAGTAATGTACATTATTTTTTGTGTTGCCTTTTTTAAATTACATTCTTTTTTGAAAAAATAAAAAAAATCAACAGAAATATAATGTTGGTACTACATTTATTACTAAATCTGTCACATTTGACATTAACTTTAACATCGTTTTTCTTCAATTTTAACTGAATTTCAAGATTTTTAAAATGATTTTTCTACCTGTCGCATACTCGTTCTAATATATTAATTGACTTTGAAAACGTACTTTTGTGTGCATTCCTAGTTTTCATTTTGCCACCCTAGAGCTTTTTTCGTTCATTACGTAACTACACTAGCGAACGAATATTGACGTTTACAATGTTGGCAGCACAAAAACCAAATTTCATGCTCAAACATGAATAAAACCAAATTTGTTTGAGTTCATTCATGTTATCATGGTACGTATTACGTATTGGATCGAATAAATGCTATTATTGCGTACTCTCATTTGGAAAATATATTATTTTTGAGAAGTAATTTGGATCCCTTGTCCCAAAGAGTAAAAATAAAAAAATAATCAAAAAAACAATGTAATAGCTACCAATTCTTTACTAGTTTTTTTATCATTATAAATTTTGTTTTAAAAATGTTGTTTGTTGCTTTATCTTTTTTTTACTTTTGAGCTTAGAGCCTTTTTGCCGCCTTCGCCGCCTTGGCGCCGTCATGCACCACGCGATTTTGCCCTTATGTACGCCGTGGGACTGGATGCAATGGGTGCAATTGCACCATTGGAAACGCTTACAAAATATATGAGAAATCCACTTTTTGTCTTGATCCTCAATTTTGATACCAAAATAATAGGTATTTAAGCAACAACAAATGTGGACGTATTAATATTTTCTAGTTGGTAACTACAAAAAAAATTTGTTTTTTGTTTTGATACACGTTTTTAGTGTTTGTGTGATTTCCTACGTTAACTGAAATTTTAACGGTACCTGTAAATGTTTTTAGTAACAGTAAAATAAATAAGTTTTTAGAATGACTTTTTTAGCGTTGCGTGGTTATATTGATTAACGACGAAATGGCAATTACTTTAATTTTTTCAGATATATAGCATTTTGATCGCATTTAATAACTGTAATTACCAGAATGGAATAGTGTTGGGTGTAATGGAATATAGTTAATATAGACAAGCTTTACTGCTATTATCTAGAAATAATTACTGCAATAGAAAATAAAAATGTAAAACAGCAAGTATAAGATTGATTTATGTTAATAAATAATAACTTGTTTTTGCCTTTTTGGAAACTTGTTTATTTTTACGTACGCAAAAAAGTTGACATGCTATATAATTTGTTTAAATATTTTATTGTGGGTGACACCTGTAGGTGTTAGGTTATTATACTTAAAATGTTCATCAAACCGTATCTGTAATTATATTTACGTAATATTAGTTTAAATAACAAATACTTGTAAACATTGTTTGGTTTATCTATTTGATACCATTTTTATATAAAAACTCGTCTTGTTTTATAAATCCGTGATACTACGTAAACAAGTTTTTGTAATCTTATAGGAACGACCTAGCAAACTGTAGACTGATAAAATCTACATATTGAAATAAGTTACCTGATGGTAACGGTTGCTATAGATTAGATCTTGGATATTGATAAATATCAAAGCGTTGGCAGATTAACACTTAGACGTTGTGCTTATTAAAAATTACACAAATAAACATACCCTAATTTTAGGTATGTTGTATTTGATAAGTTAGTTGTCTACTTTTTTGAGTCAGCTCTATGCGTTTTCGTTTTATAACGTGCCAAAAGTTTATAATGTACTGGGTGACCTAGAGTATGTGGAGAATCTTCAGATAGGACACATAAAAATAATATGAAACGTTTCTATACATTCTTTTTTCTACGGCCCTTCCTACGGATATACGGGCTCATCACGGACGTTCCTAGAAATTCTTTGTTTTAAAATAACTCTAGGTGTAATTCAATTTAATAATTTTTTAATATGATGGTTAATAGGTAAGTTACTTTGCTCTAATACAGTAATGCTATTTTTTTACGCTCTGTACGATTTTTTTTGATTAAATCCATTACTCTTAAATAAATATTCTCAAAATAGAGCTCAGTATTATAAATGGTATTTTAAAAAACTCCATAAAGCCTTCCCTACAATATATAATTATTATTTTATTTAAAATTAATTAAAGCGACATATTTCAACAAGACGTCATCTTCAGGCTTAGATTAATTTAAATAAAATAAATAATAAAAAAAAATAAATAAAATAATTATATATTGTAAGGAAGGCTTTGTGGAGTTTTTTAAAATACCATTTAAAATATTTTTGTTTAATTTGTTTTCGTTACAACGTAAAATTTATTCTTTGTTGATATTTATTGTAATGTCAGTGTCAGAGTGCATTGGCCTTTTCGTTCTTTTCTTAGTTTTCCTCGAAATAGCAGAATTTCTGACCTTTTTTACTTGTATTTATCAGATGATAGAGATTTAATGTAAAATGTCGTAAATCATTTTAGAAATACTTGACAAAGTTGTAGGAATTAAATAATTGCGGTGATGGTGTTGAAAAACATCGTAAATGCCGTAGAAGCAGATCCTTCTGCAAGTGTTCAAAAATTGGCTGTCTAGTTTGATTGATCAAAATCGACGGTTTCTAGAATCTTTAGACAGCAACAGTTGTGTTCGTACCATCTTCAAAAAGTCCACGTGCTTCCTCTTGAAGACTTTCTGCAGAGGATGAAATTTTCTAACTGGGTTTTAGATCGACACAACGATATAAATTTTATTGGTTTAGTTTTCTTTACAGTCAAAGTTTTTAAAAATGACATTATAAACTGTTATAATTTGTATTTAAGAGCACAGGAAATCTCCATGCTTCTATTATAATGCATCATGGACATCAATTTGAACTCATCAACTTGTGGGGCGAAATAATCGGTCAAGATTTAATTGGACAATTTGTATTGTTAAGAAGACTAACTGGAGAACTTTATTTAAAATTTTTTAAAAACAATTTGCCAGAACTTCTAGAAGATTTACCTCTGGCAATAACACGTAGTATGTGGTTTTTTAAATAATAAGGCCCCGCTGCATTTTAGTGTAATCGTTCGAAAACACCTAAACAGGAACTTTGAAATTCGATAGATAGGAAGAGAAGAGCCAGTGGCCTAGCCTCTTTAGTTTTTTTTATATACGTAGTCTTAGCACAACTATAACTCTTTCTATTTAGCAACTTGCAAAATCGTAATTTTTTAAGTTTCATAATTTTGAGTTTATTATTTTTGCGTATAGGCACTTATTTTCTTTGATAAATTTGTTAAAATAATAGTTACTTTTAGTGAATTAATTTTTAGTATTATTGAGTAGGCGTTGTTTCAAAATTTGTGTTTAGTTCAGTATAGCTGGCTTTCTTGTTCTTGTAGATATTTTAGGTTTTATTTGGAGTTGGTAGTACATTAGTAAAATCCATCTTAAGTAAAAAAGGATAATAGATGGGTTACTCACTACGCGAATGTCGTGTACAAGTCACCGCAAATGTCAACGCAAATTTGGAAATTTTCGCACAAATTCACAATTTTGTAGCAAATGTCACAAATTTCTCGAATATGTAACAATTTTTCGCAAATGTCGCAATCAAGTGTCAAATGTTACATTTTTGAAAAATGTATAATACCTACACAAAAGTAATTGTAGTATTTGGTTATATTATAAGAATAAAATATGTAAATAACTACATTTAAGTAACACGCCATAGTATTGTTTTCGTAAATATATGTTTGACGTTTTCGTTACACCAAATACATTTAAGTTGCACTCTATTCTTGATGAAGATTACAATGGGAAATTGAATGAAATTTTTGCTTTTATTTATGTGTTAATACAAATATATACAGTTGAATCCAGATTATCTGGGGGTATTCCGCATAATAGAATATCTGGGTAATTCATTTCACAGTCAAATCAAAGAATATTTAATGTTTGATCAACTTTTATTATGTACTAGGATTCACACACGTCATTTGGATAATAAAATAAGTAAATATAAAACATTATGAGCACCAAAAATGTAAGTAAGGAAATACAATGTAATTTCGATTTTTGGCTAAAAATAGCTTGTTATTGATTTTTGAGCGGTTGAAAAGTTTTTAAATAGGCAATTTGAGCTGTGACATAATAATAATAATAATAATAATAATAATAATCGGATATCCGGATATTCGGTGTTCGAATAATCGGTATTCTACTGTAATACAATATATACAATGTACGCCGCTTATTGGAATCACGGATAATGTTATCAGTCGGGTAATGTTATAACTTTATTAAAACGTAGCCAGACGTATGCTACTACATAGAAAAAAACACTGTTTGTAGTAATCATAATTTCGGTTTATGTTATTAATTATCTTCTCATGGGTTTGTTTCTATCCATGAACTTTAACCTATTTTGCATACATTTTTTAGCTGAATTGAACTATAAAAATAGTTGTTTTGCAGAGTTACCTTTATTTTTGCAGTGTTATTTATTTATTCAAGTATCTTGACTATCTTACGTAGCATTACATCATTTTAGTATCTGTAAATTTGTTATCTTCGAAAATTAACTTGGAAAACATGTGGGTTCTTAGAATAACAACTTAATTTAACAATGGTTGTTGGTAAAGTCTGCAATTTACTAACATCTACTGCATCAAGTCAACGATGCTATCTTTACGATGCTACATTGAAATAATTTAACGATTTTGAAGGGACAGATAAATGAAGATTATTTGCAATATGGGATATCATTACTGCCCGCGTGGATTTGTTTTTTCGAGTGCCTTATACATATTTTATACAAATTAGAAGTTAAGAAATGGCAAATAGATTAAAAAAACCATCGCAACTCGTAAAAATACGATACGAAAATCTTTCCGTGAGCAATTAGGACTTTTGATGAACCAACCGAAATACGAATATGGGTGCACGAATGACAAATGTTTTTTTTAAAATACCGATGTTTTCGCATCTATAACGGGACTAGATGCAAATATAATCAAAAAATTCCACTTGATCTTACATGTAATATCGTGCGGTTTCGAAATAAATGTGGATGAATGTAAATAATACGCTTAAAACTCCCGGGTACTAAATTTTGTAGCGATTGGTCGTGTTTAGCAGACCCATCAGTTGTCGAACAGTTGAGTAAAATTCTGGTGAAACGACATGCTACCAACCGCTACATCTAAATCTCATCAAACGTTTGTGTTGTGCGAGTGAGAAACTGTTAAATTTGAAACATATGCAGTGCCGCGCCGATACTTAGTGGCGCCTCTGCGTTAAAATTTTTATAGGGCCCATGAAAATTATATTATATGATGAATATCTATTTCTTCTAATATAAATGATTTTATTGACATGATAAATAAATTTAATACTCGTTCTTGACTCATGGTCAACCTTAAACATTTTTTTATTAGCTTTAATTTGGAAAAGGGTCTTTCTGCAGTAGCAACAGATACTGGTAAAGTGAGTAGAATTCGAATAGCAACTGCTAAGTTTGAGTATACTGCAATTAAATCATTATAAAATATAAACTGTAAAATTTTAAATATATCATTTTTAAATTTTTTAACATAGACAGGATTTGTACAATTTCATCGTACAAATCGTCTCCATCTTAGTTGCAATTTTTCAGGAGTTTCCTCTAAATGGTATAGAAATTAAAAGGCGTCTATGTAATGTTCTAATAAGGAAAAATCTTTTATTCGCTGAAATTAATGCTTGATTGAGAAATGCAGTAAAAAAAGTTAATTTTGTCGACGCCGTAAAGTTTGAAAATTGGGTTCCAAATCTAACTTTATAGCAGTTTCTTTTGTTGCAGTAATAACGCTATTAAGTTTGTCATTTGTACGGAATTCGATCAAGCATTGTTTTAATTTTTGTAAAGCTTCCAGAGTCAATTGTATGTTCATAGTTTTTGATTGTAAAATTTTACTAACAAAATTGACTTGCATAAAGCTTCATACCAGATGTGAATAGAACATATAAACATAAATGTTTTATCCAGTAAACACCTAGCTTGATATTTTGATGTTTGATCAAATCTATCTGAATTTGTTATGTCGTATAATGCGTCATACATTTCTGGTAAATTTTTAAACAGTGGTTTTATGGCATCAATTCTGCTTGACCATTTCGTTGTCTGACGATATTCCAACGTTTAGTAGACGCAGAAAAATATTTATATAATTCTTAAACTAAACTAAAAAAGAACAACTGTTTTGTGGTTCACTTTTGTAGCATCATTAACTATTAAATTTAAAGTGTGAGTGGCATAGGGCATATAAAACGCTTTTAGATTCGGATCTAAAAGAATTTTTTTTAAACCGCAATTTTTACCACGTATATTCGAACTGTTATCATAACCCTGTCCCTTCACATATCTAAATCGAATTTTTTAACTATTTTATTATAAAAGAACTCAAACCAATGCCCGTTGTATCAAACATAGAGGAAAAATGTTCGTGTATTTCTAATGCTTTAGGTGTTAAAGTGCACAAAATGTATGCTAATATTGTGCAACATCCGGTGTACAGTCCAATATTATTGAACAATACTTATGGTTACTAATTTTATTAAAACTAATTTATTTACACTAAAAATAGTATGTACACTAACCGAATTAATTAAATCTAAGGATATTTGATAAAAACACTTACATTAATTTATATCACTTACACGAAGAAGTCCGCGGATAACTATTTAACACTTATTGTTTGTTTCAAAATATTTTCGTTACTATTTTGAAATAACATACTGTCTTGGCCTCGAAAATTGAATAACATATAGGGTAAATCAGACAGTTATTGGACAGTTAAGAAAATCTGCTATTTAAAAATAAAAAGTTAATTAATCTTTGTTTGTAAATAAATCTAGTTTTTATTAATAGATAGTTTGAAATTTTGTTTTTATATTTATGTAACTCATTTTTTACTATAGTTAATGATTATTTGCTAGAGCCGTTGGCAAAAATTATTTAAAAAAAGCATAGTTATTGGACAGTTTTTATATTAATTGGACATGTAAAAATCAGTAATTGGACAAAGGTCAATGCAAAATTGTCAGTAGGTCCAATGTCATAAATACCTACTTATACCTACATTTAACTGATGTTAAGCCGCCAAATAGAAATAAACCATAACCATTTCAGAATTAAACTTATATTTTTAACTTTAATAAACAGTAATTAGATATAGGTACACACTTAATAATCTTTCTATGCTGTTTGATATTACTCATACAACTGATCTAGTTCATCGTCGTCTTCGTCTTCGTTAATAATTATTTTGTCGCTATCATTATCATCTACTTCGTAGCAGTTATGACAAATAAATAAATCGTCTTCAATCGGCAGGTTATGCTTATAGTGTTGTGGAATACAACGAATGTGATAAAACTTCTTACAGTCGTCACAGTGGATTTCATCCGACTTTATGTCACCATGACAAATAGTACATTCATTGATAAGCTTTAGTTTTTTTCCTTTCTTTGACATCTTTTGGTTTTTTTGTTTTTTGCGTTCGATCTTTTTTTCTTCATTTTGTTTTTCTAGTTCTTCTCTTTTTTTTCTTTTTTGTTTTTGTTTTTCTTGCTCTTCTTTTGCATCTTGCTTTTTCTTAAACATTTCTTGATATCTTTCCGATGTAATAGCAAAGGGAAACCTTCCTACGCTACGTTTTCCTTTCCTTGTTGGTGCATTAAGGGATGTTAAAAAGTTGCTTAAGAATTTATCTACAACAATAATTTTACTTGTACTTGGTTGGAAGTACATATTATCATTTTCACTGTCATGTGCTGCAGTCTCAATGTGTAGATTTTTAATGGGAGATTTTATAACAATATTTTGTATAACATTAATTTGAGGCATAGCCTTAGTTCCGTTTTCTGAATCAGCCTTCTCAGTCTTATTTTCATCTCTAAGTCGAAAGAATTCCCACACTTTGAATAATAAGTTAAAAAAATCACCTTTAACATTTAATTCTCTATTTTGACTAAAGTTCTTAAATAATTCAATATTTTCTTCACCCACTATCTCAGAAAAAGTTTTATAAGCCAAATATTGAGATTGTTTTGAAGTTTCTGAAATTACTGTCTGTTTTTCTAATTTTGACCCAAGCATTTTGTATAGTCGACTGCATTTGGGTCGAACGGAAATATTCTGCACGCCCTAAAACCATGCATGATTGTTTCTTTTTTAATACCTAAGTCCATAGCTTTCTCTAATAGCGAATTAAACTTTATTTATAATTTCTTGGGGATGTTGATCTTCCCATTCTTTTACTGTTTGACGCCAAGCTTCTTTAAGTGGCCGGAAAATAGACACGTCACATGGCTGCAAAATTCTGGTCGCATTTGGATATAATGCAATAATTTCTATTTGTAATTCAACGCACAAAAGACTTAACTAATAGTTTAAATGACTAGAATTATCGGAAACTTTACGTTCAAGCTTTTTACAAAAGGATAAAAAACGTTTGCGATATATTGATAAAAAGTTTCTGAAGTCATCCAACCATTTTCACTTCTTCCGATACCCCATTTTGGATTAATACTGCGAGCAATTTTTTTAGGAATCCTTTGGTAAGGGTAAATTATCATAGGAACAGAAACGTTTCCATCTGCAGAAAACGTAAACATAACAGTAATATTTTCTTTAGAAGAACTGCGTTTGATAGAATAAACATTTTTTTAACTTTTTTCCGCAAATACTTTCCCAGTGGTTGGACACACTTGAAATCCTGACACGTCACCATTAAAGATCTTAGAAGGATCTTGAAAAGCATCTTCTAAGTTTTTTTCTTTGATGTAATCGGAGATATTACTAAACCATTTTCGAATGTCCTGCTCAGATAAGCAAGCACATGCTGCAGTAACACCTTTTCTGCTTCGTTTTGAAATTGTTGGGTGTCTTTTAAGAAACCCTTTCACCCATCCATTTCCAGGTCTGTTGCTTTTAAAATCATGAGGACGTGGATTTGCTAATAAAAATTTTTGACGCTATTTTTTAAATCGTCGGCTTTTCGTGAAAATCTCTTAGCAGCGTTGTCTTTCATCCACTGTTCTAAAAAGTTTTCTTTATCGAAGGTTAAAATTGGTGCAGGACCAAAGGTTTCTTTATGTCCAGGGTGTTTTATTTTGAATTCTAAAGTAGATTTAGGAATTCCGTATTTTTTTCTGCGCTTCTGTACGATTCAGAACCATTCTGTATATCCTGGATGGCATCATTAAGTTTCGACTTTCGTCAGGAAAAAACTGTGTTATCTTTGTGAGGTTTTTGTCACGTTCTTTGTCTCGTTTCCTTTTATTAAATTTTGGTAACCCGATAGTTTTTTTCTTTTCTTCATAAGACATCTGAAAAATAATAGTTTTTACAAAAACAACTGTGAAAAGTTGAAACTAGTGTTTTTATATTTCACGTATTTTTTTAGCCTACATGTAATTTGTGGCTGAATTGTGAATTTTTTGTTGAATTTTTCGTCATCGTCACAACAATATCTCATAACAACAACAATAACTTAAAATACATTTTCCTGAGCTTTCGGAAATCTGTCTCCGTTTTGACCATTTTTGAATAAAGATGCTAATAATAGATAAACAATGTGCTAATTTTTTATTTTAAATAAACAAACTATGGTAGCCTACTAATTTGTTTATTATTTCATCCTAACAACCTGTGACCAGAACCAGAATGATTTAGAATTTAATTTCATTTTCTATAAGAGAATAAAACCCTGAAAGATCATATTAAAGTATTATTAATTTTTTCTAAAATATAAGCTGATTCTTAATTTTTCTCGTATATTCTTGTAGTACAAAAAATTGGCAAGTATATATTTTTTATTCACAGTAAGCAAGGTAAATTTATTGCAAATTCTCTACAAGATTATAAATAAAACTCCAAACTGAATAGTTTAGTTTCTAAATACTTCAGCAAAATTTGTGCAGTAGTTAAACCTGTCCCCTTTTCAATTTCAATTGTAGACTTTTAAGTAATTAGTGAAGACCATCTGCCAAGTAGCAGAAAATTTTAGTCCAATTGACGAATAGAAGCAGTGTATCTATATATTTGAAGCTACCATGTGAAAATTAATCGCAAGTTTTAGAAATACATACTTCCTTAGTGTTGTAGAGAATATGCAAAACTCCATTATCTAAAAGAATAAATAGAATACGTCTTGAAATAGGAATATGTATTTAGTTTCCAAAAATTTTAAATCAACTCTCCAGAGGGGTAAGCCGGACACGATAAAAAGTGTAAAATAATAAATTAACAATAAAACAAAAATAATATGCCGAATTATAACTACTTACCTTATAGACAATTACAATACTTCACTAAAGCACCACTTACACAATATGACAATGTAAAGAATCGAAACTGCCACTTTACTTATACAGGACTACGAAAACCGACAAGTTGTGACAGATTGCTACGTGAATGAGATTGTTAACAAAATTGCAGCAAAGGAGCCGATAGCTGCTGTTAATTAGGCGGTGTACGAGGCGCCGGTGGCAATGCGTGCCTTTAATCTGTGTTTTTCTTGTTTTTACAGAGTTTTTCCTGTTTAAATGCAGTTTATAATTTATTAACAATTTTTGCAGACAGCATTATCTTTATTGAACCTCTATAATTTATCCCATATCTCTAAATGGTTTAAATAAACCTGCAATTTGCAATTTATTAAATAGAGATTATTAAATTCAGTGGCGGCTTCTCTATTAGGTCATTTGGTCAATGACCCTCCGCAAAAATGAATAAGGAAGGTATTTTATTTACTTTAAAATTACAGAAAATTCGCGTTTAAATCAAATTATCAGAGTTTGAATTTTATGCATTTGAATTGAAAAATGAGATACGAAAACTTGCGAATTTACCGAAGGCTCAAATTTACGTGTGCCCGCGTGCTTAATATTGGAACCAAATTGTAAATTATATAGTTATTGTAGTCAATAGTGAGACACACATAATACAATTTTATGCGAATTAGAAAAGAAGATAAGTAAACGCTTAAATGCTTGCTTGCGGTCTTTAGCCCAGAGGCCATTTCGCCTACTTAGTGGCAGTGCAATGTTTACTTGATTTACGTCATTTATCATTATCTTCACAGCACGTGTGTATAAAACAAAGATGCTAGAATGCACATTTCTTATCACATATGACAAACTTTACAGTCGATTTTCTTATTTGATCTATAATATTCATTTGTAATAGACGATTGATCGTTTTTGTTTCATAATGACGGTGGTAAAAGACATTAAAAAATTAATAGTTTATATTAGTTTAGACGTTTAAAATTTAAATTTAATGCTCGTCCTCAGCCTTTACTTCAAATTCGTAAAACCAGTAAACATAAAAGTCAAGAATCTATGTATGATTAGTCAGTTTAGATTTGTAAATTTGAAGTAAATAATAGATTTTACTCTTTTCACATGATTCATTATGCTGTAAAAATAATGTTACCGATTTATAGCCTTTAAAAGAAAAAGTGAAAAAAACACTCGTTATTGGCGAATCACATGAAAAGTTGTATGAATTATGTTACTCTTAGTCGCGTTAATATTCGCTTACTAATACAGTTGGACAGCGCTTTCCGAAAATCAATTAAAGACCACAATGAAAATGTTTGTAAAAATAGATACATATATTAAATAAAATAACTGATTGACACACGATTACCGTGGAAAGTAAGCAATGCTCCTCTACGTAAAAAAAATTAAATCATTTCTACGCAATCGGCAATACTATGGGACAAGAAAGTCGTGCAAATTTCTATTGAAGAATCTTTCATTAAAAATTGTAAGTTTTTATCTGTTATTTCGGTAATTGCAAAGATAAACGAATATAAATAAAACTAATCTTAAATATAAATCGTGTTAATGTAAGAATGTATTTTTAGAATTGTGTTTTTTAAATGACCATCTTGTATGATTGACCACCAGCCGCCACTGATTCAATTTCTAAATTATTATGGGAGATCTGGAATTTTGAGTGTCCAATTCCTTCGGGGTGTTTTTGGGCGTCCCTTGAGACCTGGCGCCTGTGTGCGCTGCACACATAGACGGCGCGGCCTTGAAAATACGGTTAATTAAGAAGAAGAAGAAAGTGTATATGTAGCTCATAACATTTGGAAATGTTATTTAAATAAGTCTCTTATACAAAGTCTTCATTATAAAAAAATAAGAGGCTTCTCTTGTACACGAATAAACTAAAACTACAGATTGTGCGTCAACTTGTTCTATAAATTGGATATTCAATTCTGCTCTCTCAAAAACTGCATAATTTCAATAACATCAATTTACTTATTAAACGATAACGTACTATAAATTACAAGAACAACACAAATGCAATTTATTGATATTTTTTCTTTATATTTAACTGCATTTTGACAGCTGTCGTTAGCGTAACCGTAACCTAAGTTTCAGCAGACAACATATTGCTAGCAACTTTTTCGAAGTAGCGCTTAGATAACGGAGCAGCTTTTTTTGCTGAATGTGGCCAAAGTAAAAGTTTCGTCATTAGTAGCGATTTAATTATATCTTTTATTTTGGCCAGTTATTTGGAATTTGGAACCACTGTGCGTCTTCTGGGTTTGGACCGTGTTGATATTTTAACCGAAGTTACCAGGGCGTAAACAAATCGAAAACTTAAAGAAGTAAACGATAATCTAACAAAGAATCACTACAGAGTTCAGTTATCAACTTAAGAATCAATCCGTATTTATAAAAGACGTAGTCTTACATGCGCCATCTCTTGACAACTATGTCAGTAATGATTAGAGTTTGCTATTGACAAGTGGCGACAACGATTTGATTGCTTTTAATGCTTTTTTTTATTGGTTATTTAAGAAAATTGTAATTATATTAGAAACTCGCAGTTATCGTAATTATGTAAGTAGGTACCTATAATGCCAACACAGTATTTTATACTACTTTATATTTAATTATTGTCAACTAAAAACATTATAACAAATTTTGTGCGTATACAAAGCTCTAGTGAATGAGAACTTTCCCTGCAGGGCTCGGTTCTTAAATAAAGAAATCGTGCTATAAAATACCATTTACACGCACTAAAATTTAAATAACTATTAAAATCGCTGTGTAAACACAGTTAACTAACATATCAAAAAACACACAAAACAACAAATTACTTATTTAAATACACTACACATAACCTTCAGAAAATTCCAGATGGACGGCAAATGAATTATTATAATAAAAAAATACCTTAAGGGGTATCCGGACAGAAAGTTAGGCAACACACCGTTCTGCCATAAGAACAATGTTAAAAATACCTCTAGTTTTTAGTAAATTATAATGTTATCTTGCGATTTGAAGAAATTATGGATACGTCATAGTGATAAGGACATGTTATCACATGTCAAGATAGAACCTTTTTTTTTTTAAATAATTATGTGAAACTTGATATTTTTCACTTTGTGTTACTATACAATTTCCTTAAATGTAGAATAAATAATAACAATTAAAAAAAAAATCTTCTATCATGACATAGCTTTAACGAATTATAAACACTTGAAGTCTTCGAAAATTTCTAGAATTATGATTAAATATCAATATTTTTATGAAAACAATTTATTTTTACTTGTCGATAAAGCTCAAATTCCAATACAATGTGAATACTTGTTGGCGAAGGTCATACATCGCCCTGCAGGAAACAGATAGGTTTTGCATAACTGGTTGCATTTTTAACTAAAGGTAGGCGCAGTGAAAAATTTTATGAGCTGTCTAGCAGGGCCTTAAGTATTGAATATATAACAACAAATAAAATTATTAGCTTTACGTTAAAGCAATTTATAACAAACGTTGTTTTTGTCACAAACCGTTATTGTTATGGGTTTATCGCATTATCAATATAGGCAAATCAATTGAAAAATTTTGTATATTTCTAAAGCTTACCCAAACCATTATCGAATAATAAAAAAATATATATAAAAAGAAAGGAAAAATGATAAATCAAATATTGTTTTACTTATCAGTTTCTATGGCTTTTATTAAAATAATTTTTGCAATACTACAATGAGTTTTCTATGATTAATGTTGGTCTGTAAAATACTGTTTTTGTGGACTATTTTGCATATTTGTCGTTAGTTTACGAAACGTTTTGGCCAAGCCTATATTGTTTATAAGTTAATGTAATTTATTTTTTATAATTTATTCTGATAATGATTTCATACTGTTTAAAAATATTTACAGGTACCTTGGTACTGTTTTATATTTCTGTGTACTATAATTTAAAAGAAAACCATATTTCTTTTATATTAAAATTCTAGATACTCACTTAATAAATGCTAATAATAAAAACACCGTGTAGTTTAAATTTGCACATCTATATTTTTATTTGACATAGAGTCGGAAATACAAAAAACACAAAATCAGTTTTAACATTCGTGTAACTCAACACATTTATTTGCGGCATTTCTGTAGTATCCTTTTAGACAAACACACTTCTCAGTTGGTGCATGAGCGCACACAAATCCTTCTGGCAACACAGGTCTGTCACAAGTAAGGTGACATCCTATAGTTACTTCACGTACTTCATTTTCGCCACATTCTGAATATAATAAAAATAAGGTATTTAGTTAGAATTATTTTAATCAGTTACCTTCACAATTAACTGCTCCTAGAACGAAACAGAAGCTGACGAATAAAAGAACGAATAAACGAGCCATGATAAAATTTAACTTGATATGTTTGGAAACACAATTCTGCTACGCTTATATAGTGGAAATTGAGTAATTTGTATACCGGTTTTATAAATGTATACAACTTTATGTTAATGTATTTTTTATTATTTATCGTTAATTTTTGATTTGTGATTACTAAAAATATATATTATTTAGTATTGCCGTTTGTGGTATAAATTGCTAATTAATGTCTGAGCGAACGAACTAGAGATTATTTATGTTAAAGTAAAGAATAACTCTAGCAAAATATAAATTCTAGAACATGGTTTTAAGATTTTTTTTACAGTAAAATCATTTTCATTAATTAATCTTTGACATAACTCAAACTTCCCAAAAAGATAAACACGATAACACTTAATTAAAATATTAAGTCAAACAAATTGTTATTGTTTTTTGGGTCATGGAAAATTATTACGTAACTTGTTTTTGTGACATTAAATGTTTTTTTGTTCATTATTTACCGTACAACAATAATTAATACCAAAATTTCCAATAATAAAAAAAAATTGCAAGGTAAAAACAAAACGTTATTTAAAACTAAAGATAAGGATAATCAAGTATAATGGAATTCTATATACCTGAACGTGATGTAGATACAGTTTTTAAATAAATGCATACGTTCAAGTACATTTACAAGCACTAAGTTGACATTAAACACAATAAACTAAAATTAAGATTTGCCGCCAGCAATATAACAAACATGAGTATAATTACAATAAAAAACTACAATTTGAATAGGCTTTATATTTTTTTATAGAAACGTTTTAAATACTAAGTTAGATATTTATAGATTTATTAATCCTTAGTGAGAATGTCTATAAAAAAAGCTAGTAACGATTTATGCACAAAGACGTCAAAGCCTCATGTTAATTTTTAATTAAATGAAAAGTTAAAAATTCTTTTCCATAAAATTTTGTCAAATCTTCAATTCATATTAGTGAAATACATAAATTGTTTAATAATTTTTTCAAAGACGAATAAAATTATGAAATTTTTTTGTACAAATGAAGCAATTCTTATGTTTTTTTTAGTTGACAAATTAAAATATTGTGTTGTGAAAGCGCTTCTATATTATCAAAAAAAGTGTTCTAGTTTACACCGGTCTTCTGTAGGGACGACAAACAAAAATGAGAAATTACTTTTATGGCGACGCGACGTTTCGTTGATTATTAAAAATTAGTTATTTGATTATTGTGCTATTAATTAGTAAATTAAAAAAATCTAAAATAGAAGTTGTATTTCATAAACACAACAAAAAATTATTATTATTTCTTACCTAACTACTGACTAACTTTATGTAATTGATAAACTTATCATCTTAAGTTAAGTAACATTTATATAAATTGCAATTTATACGATAAAAAAATCACATTCAGTAACAGTTATAAAAACTGACCATTAAAACTAAATATAAAAAACATAAATATATGATAAAATAAAATAAGGTTTTAATATTTAGTAGTAGCAGTTTTGTAAAAAAACCTACAATTATTATTGACTGATATTTTAGAAAATAATAATTATTTATACAAATTAATTAAAACAATTTATAATATACAACAATACAGTAATTGATGAACTACGCGGGTGTAAAATCAATTTACAAAATTCTCAGCCTTTATAGCTATTTACACGTACAGTAAACAAATTTTATGGTATTACATTGAAAATTTATTGAACAAAAATGCAATAGGCTTAAAATTGTTTTCTATAAATATATATCATAATTTACGCAACCGGTACGCAAAATTAAAAAATAAACTAATGCTATAGAAAAATCTTATATTTAGGTTTCGGATAGTTATGCATTTACATATGGATACATTTTAAAACGTAATTGAATATTTTACAACATTAATACGCTTTTACTTACTTTATTTATATTGTTGTTACTAATTATTGTCATATTAAAAATTTAAATAATTTCCTGTATTAGTTCAGGATTAGCGATGAATAAGTAAATGACAATGATCAGATAAAGAATGAATAATGAAAGGATCACATTTTTTTGAAAATCTGTTTATAGCAAAATACCACTTACTTTAGAATTATTGTTTAACGTTTTAAGTAACAATGCGTAAATGAATTAGTCAATAACCAGGATGCTATTACAATAAATTGAATGATCGTACTTGCAATTTTTCAATTAGTTGGCAGTTATTTTAGTTCGCATCTTCATAGATTTTAAAAAAGAGAAAAGGTATATCTATAACTTAAAACCAATTTACTAAAGACTACACAGATTTTACAACGATTAAAATCAGGTTATTTTATAAACTTGGTGTCTGTGAATGCAAACAAAAAGTTTTCGAAGACTACTACGATACGTTTAGTGACACCATACCGTTAACAAAATCAAAAAAATTAAGTACGTTGTACATTTTTGTAGAAATCTACAATAAGAAAAAATTACGTTTCAAATCTATTTACCAGAACCTTGGAGACACTAAAACAAAAAGTCGCAAACCATAAAAGTTCTGTGCCTCTGGATGAAACTACTGACGACAAATATCGTTTTTGGAATGTTAGAAATCGAGGAGCAAAATGACAAATTGTTTTTGTTCAATTTGAAAGTGTTAGATAAAGTGAACCGTAGTGACATTGCTACATTTTTCAATGACAGTGTATTTTGTGACCGGAAAGTATTGTATATGCAGTGTTGTACATTATCTAGATGAAATTATATAGATAATTCTTCTAGATTGTCATTATTTTTACTTTCCTATAAGGAAAGTATAGTGATCGCATTTTTTTTCAGAAAATTTTTGTTTGTGTGGGCGTGTGTGTGTGTGTGTGGGAGCGTGCGTGCGTGCGTGCGTGCGTGTGTGTGTGTGTGTGTGTGTGTGTGTGTCTGTGTCTGTGTGTAACGATGTACCCACTCTCGAACCAAAAGTCCTAGTAACTTGAAATTTGGTATAAAGCTGACTTTTCATATTCTCTCGGTTCTATCAAAAGATGGGTCTGATAAAAAAAAGGAAGTAGGTGTATTCGCCATTTTTAACAGTTTTTCTTATATAATGTTGTAAGTATGTAAATTACTCGAATTAATTTTACAGTTTCTTATAGAGTTTATTTATCCTAACAATTTATTCAAATAAAAATTTTTTCTAAGATTAACAGTTTACTAGATATTTTATTTATAATTTAAAGTGAATTCCATATATAATCTAAGTTCGAATCCTGTCTATGACAATTTTTTTTAGAAAAAAATTGCATATCTTGGAGGGAAAGAATATACATTAAAAAATAAGAATTTTTTTCTATATTTTTTTTACTTGTTTATACCGTGTGTCCCGAAAATTTTGAAGCATACAGATTAACATAGGGAATTTGAAAATTTTGATTAATATGCCTCCAAAGTGTTTTTGAAATATTTCCAGTATCAGAACATATGACAATGTGTACCAGAGAACGTTTTGCGTAATAATTTTCAATATTTAATAACAAATATCAAAAATATTTTCAAAAATGTTTCGCGTGGTAAAAATCTTAGTGTAAAATACGGATGTAAAGAACATATGAGTAGGTCGCTTTGGTGTAGTGACATCAATCGCATGACTGCGGTAACATCGCCCCGACTACGAAGGTTCAAATCCCAATGTGGTTTATCTTATTTTTATCAGTAAAGAGAAATTTAAACGTGTTATTGTTTTTATTAAAGTTATAATTGATTTATTACACAATAGAATTGAAACAATTTTTCATATAAGGCCAATAGCAATGACCGAAAGGTTTTCAAAGTACTCCTAATACTGCGGTGCTCACGCTCAGATGTAAAGTGGTGATCATGGATTAATGGTTTGCGTTGGTTCAATTGAATAACTAAGTTCCCCATGCAAGAGCCAGACAAAAAATACGTACACGTTCCACAATACATCAAGGAAACGACGAGGAAACGCAGAAAATTTGGAAAACAGATCGGTAGTAGGCCAAATATTCTTAGAAACCAAAGAAAAACTTGAAGGTAAAAAAGCTAAAAACGAACAGGACGTAAAAGTTTCTCAACTTTAGGACGACAGTGCACACCAGACTTCCACTCAGGAGTAGTTGCAGAAAAAAAGTGCAGAAGTATTTAAGAAAACCAGAAACAACAATAACAGAAGTTGCTGAAGCAGCATTCTTACTCGTAGAAGTCAAAGATGGTTCTATTAGTATGCTACTCATATCGAATGTTAAATTAAAAGAAATACTACAATGAATGTTAGACTCTAAACGTTTGTCTAACGAGATCAATTGAGAAAAAGATGTGATATCCACCAGTGCAAACTGAAGTTGGTAAAACGAAGTTAAATTGCGGCGAATGATTGCTTGCTTGAGTTAAGTAATATTTCTTAAAACATTTACGTGTTGTGGCGCTATGTATTTTGAAAACAGCGTTATTTAAATCGTTTATTCAACGCAGGGTAAGTTTTTTCTATTATTTTTCGAATTCAATGTAATTTTCATGTCGTCTTCTAGCACTACGTGTACCTACATCCACATGGCTTACCTACTTTACCTATGAGAACTAACATCTGCCAGCACTCTTTTCCTAGAACGACAATATCTTAAGCGATTCTGGAAATTTTGATGCAATCACTAAATGGGAGTATCGAGTCAATAACTCACTCAGATACAAGGGGCTTGACGATTGATACCTTATTACGAGACATAGACGTACACCACTTTTAAGAAACTTAAATAAATTGTCAACAGCATACGATACACTCCGTTCTGCTTACTGCTTATTAGTCATAAATGTTACCTTTTACCTGTTGTAGAGTTTGTGAGTCACCAGTTTAACACGTTTATTTTTAGGTAGCTTAATTACAGGGAAGCCAGTACAAAAACGTTTTCTGAAAGCCACTCTGGATTTGGCTAAGTCAAATTTTGGATTTTATTTATTTGCTGTCACTACGGTGCTTCTCACGAATCATATTTGCTAATCATGTCGGAACGTTTAAAATTATTTGCTTCTTATTACTAGTAGCCTAACTTAAATTGCTATCGCATGCTGATATATCGACTGTTAATTATTATTGTTAATGTAATTAATCTACAAAGAATTTGTATGTCCTGGCCGTTATACTTACTATTTGAATGTATTGTGAGTTGCCGATGCTACCAATGTTTTATAACCAACATTATCCTTATTCTCAAACTAAATTATTTGTTGTGTTGATATCGAACTATCTATTTGTTATTGATCATAAGTTTATTCACAAGTTATCCTTCTAAGACAAAGTAAATTTGACGTTAACGATTTGGTTTCTCTCTCCGATTTCTCTAGGGTTACGGACCTTAAAATTTAATACAAGTTTTCAGCTTTTTGTACTGATCTAACAGAAGCTGTATCTGCAAGACGAGATGTGACGCCCATTAAAATATTTTTTTTTAAACTTGAACCTTCCCTTCTCTGATAGGAATTGTTTCAATCCTACTGCGAGCTAGCCGTGCAAGATTCGTAAAACTACTGGAAGCTTGTAGCACTCGTTCCACAAACGTACACTATGTCGCCTATTTCTAAACACAAAAAAAAACTTTGATCGATAACACTTCAGGAGCTGAAAGAAAAAGTTGATGTTGTGAAACTCTACGCGACAGGCACAACTCGTCAATACGAATAAGAAACTCGTTATGTGCAGACAGATCTTCACCAGAGAAAGTAACATTTTAATCCGCCAAGTTAATTTTTGAATCAGAGTCCAAAGAAGTAAGAAGTAGTGGTTCCTCGTTTGTAGAATACATAGCTAACACAATAAAACCTAAAACCGCAAACGAATCAAACCAAAAGCAAGTCGACAACCAAAGCGAAGTCAAGCCAACGGTATAATCTAAACTATATCTAAATTAACTAATTAACTAAACTACCGGTGAAGGATCGTAATTATAAGCAAAAATTACAATTAAAGAAAATCGCTAAAAGAAATATAGAGAACAAAATAATTGTTATAAGAAAATCGGACTATTTAAGTTAGCTCTCAAATTTTGCTACAAGCTTTTAGATATTAGAAACTTTGCACGGCCAGCTCGCAATACAATAAGTGATAAGATTTTTTTTAATGGGCGCCAGATTTCGTTTTGCAGATATAGCTACTGTTAGATCAGTACAGAACGCTCAAAGCTTATATTAAAATTTTAAGGGCCGTAAAGTTGGAGAAACGAAGAAATAAACTAGATCGTTAATATCAAACTCAATTTAATTGCATTGGAATAATAGCGTATAAATAAAATTAGAATCAATAACAAATAATTATTACATTTGGTAGCCACACAAGAAATAATTTTGTTTGATTAGAGGTACAACGTTAGTTATAAGAAGGCCGGAAGCATCGGCAACTTACAATGCATCTATCAACACTAAACTTGAATGGCAGGAACATAAAGGTTAATTAAATTAACAATGATAGTTAACGGTTTACATATTAGCATGCGATAACAATTTAAGTTAGACTACTAGTAATAGTAAACAAATCGTTATGAAAGTTACCAAAGTTATCAGCAAACAAGACTTGCGAGAAGTACCGTAGTGACATCGAATGATAAAAATTTGACTTACCTAAATCCGGTATTAACCATCAGAAAACGTTTTCCTAATGACTCACCTATAATGAAGCTAATTATGAGAATCTTGTCAAACTAGTGACACAAAATCTACAAAAAAGTAAAAGATATCATTTATTATAAGTAAAAAAAGAGTTTATCGTATGCTGTTACACGTATACTTTCTTAAAGGTAGTGTTAAACATCTATGCCCCGAAGTAAAAGTATCAATCGTATCTGCACATTGTATAGCAGTTAATTATAGGTTCGATTCTTCATTTTAGGAATTTTCCACAAGCCTAATGTCTAGCGTTTGGTCAGCTTGCTGACGTAGTCTTCTCTAACAATTTTTTCTTCTGGTCTTCGTTCAAATTCTTTCACTAATACGTCTGCAACTGTAGTTGCTTCTTGATTGGACATCGCTTACCTTCGTCCATTTTGTAAAATAATTCATCGCCACCAGGATGTATTTGTTTCCCAAATCCAATTCTAGGAACGGCCCTGTGATGTCAATCGCTACTCTTTCTAAAGAGCTTCCCACGTTATACTGCTTCATCGGTGTTTTGAGTTTTCTCGCTGGACCATTTCCTGATGCGTAGACCGTGTAGAACCTTTCTCGAACTTTTCCCAAAGTCTTCTTTAAGTACGCTAAAGTTTCCACCTGATGCACCATCGTGGATATGCTTCAATACTTTGTGACATCCGGTTTTTTGGCACTACCAACTGAAGTCTGTTTTCCGTGCCTTTGACATTCTCTAGGAATCGCTTAAAAAGACGGTCTTTTACTATCAAAGAAACCCACTACGCTCAGTACGCTTTGATGTTTCTGCCCAAAGCACCCATTTCTTCCGAGATTGGTCGTCGGCCGTTTCTTCTCCAGTTCAGGAATAGCCTTATTTCGGAATCGTTTTCTTGTTTGCGACATAACTGCTCAGGTTTCCAGTCGTCATCAACCATAGCAGTTCTCCGGAAGTGTCTGTTACTTTAAGTCGCGAACAATGGCTGCAGTTTGCCTGACATGATCTTCTAGACAAGGCATTAGCATTTCGATGACAGCTTCCGGCACGGTGTTCTGTGTCAAAGTCATACTCTTGCAGTCTCTCGATCCATCTTGCTACTTGTTCTTCCGGGTTACAGAACTGCAATAACCATTTTAAAGCGGCGTGGTCTGTACTCAGTACAAATTTTCGCCCATACACATATTTGTAGAAGTGTTCTATGGACTTGACGCCTGCTAACAGTTCCCTCCTAGTCAAGAAATAATTCTTTTCTGGCCTGGCCAAACTTTACCAAAATACGCAATGACTTTTTCTTGCACTTGCGAAAGTACCGCGCCTATGGTCAGATTGCTTGCGTTGTTATCCAAAGCAAATTTTCCCTCTTCTCTTGGATATCTTAAAGTCGACGACTGTGACTAGGGCCTGTTTTAGTTGATGGAAAGAATTTTTGCAGTCTTCATTCCATTTAAATTTTGCTCTTTCTTCGATCAATTTTGTCAAAGGTTTGGCAATATTGGCAAATCTGGGTACAAATCACATAAAACAGGTGCACAACCCAAAGAAACTCGGATTTTTTCTGGGTCAGCCATTACTCAATCTCTAGATACGTGGTTGCACTTCCTTTTTAAATACGTTGCATTTTTTTGGGGAATAGTTCTAGATTGACCCCACGTAGTCGCTGGAACACTTTTTTAAGTTGTTCAAGTATTCTTCAACCGACCTTCCATCTACGATCACGTCGTCTATGTAAACCAAGCACGTCTTCCAAGACAGTTTGCTCAAGATGGTTTTTATCAAACGCTCGAACGTTGCGATGTCAGACTCAAACTCTTGAAAACTTTCCGCAAATTTCTAAACACGACTTTTTATTAAAGCTTGGTATTCCTGTTGAAGATAAGCAACTCCTAATCTCATTTTTAAATGTGAAATTAATAGTTCGTAATTTTCTTGGAGGTGCTTAGAAACAGTCTAAGCGCTTCTCTACGTAAAGCCACTATTAAAAACGTCGCTTTTTGTTTGTTACTGAAACCCTACAGGTACGGTTATAAACTGCTTGCAGTATGTTGACCAAGGACTTTTTCTATCAAAATTTGTAGGTACAATCTTGAGCTATTTCTTGATGGTTTTATTATTATTAAACCTTTGCTCTATACACTTTTTTTGCGGTGATAATATATTTGGTTTATTCTTTCTTCAAGCAGTTTGATTCTGTCTCCTGCTGTTTCTATTTTGTCATTTATTGCCGTTTTTTAAAACTTTGCACATTTTTTCTCCATATCTGTTTTAGTTGCTTGCGTTGGTCCAATGGTACAACTAATTTACAAACGCAACGATCAGAAGAGGAAACATGTACATGTTTACACAAAAGACCTTTCACGACACATCAACGCAAAAAATGACGAGGAGAAGCAGTAACTTTAAATACTAGATATAAACATCACGGATCTCTAGTAAGCTTGATAACCCTAGAAACTTAAAAGAAATTAGAAGGAAAGAAAAGAAGAGCACGAGGCTTATCACCTTGAAAACAACAACAAACACAAGTATTTGAGGTAAAAGTAGATACACAAGAAGAAAGAATAGAAGCATAAATAGAGCAAGTAGCAGGAATAGCAGAAGAGACGGAAGTAGAAATCTTACTAGCAAAGGGTACAGATGGCTATTGAACTTTGTCACTGGTCTCTAATGAAAAGTCAAAATAATTACGAGAGTTGTTGTTCAACTCCAAACGCATGCCTAACGATACTAACTGCGAAGTAGATGTGATTTCAGCGTTTGACCTTAAGCTGCATTTGCTCTGAGACCGGTTCCTTTAACTGAAGACAGAAATATTGCATAGTAGTAACGTAAGTACCAATAGATTCGTCAGCTCTTATCGTACGACTGCGAATAGTATACATAAGCAGTCATCGTAATCCAAACGCAAAAACATCGACTTCAAAAGAGCAACATCATTCCACGAACTTCTCTTTGTCCTAAAAACAAGAAGGACTTAGCCAGATAAAACTTCAAAATGAGAGAAAAAGTTGATGCTGTGAAACACTACGAGACAAACAGAACTCGTCAATACGAATAAGAAACTTCATAAGTACAGACGGATCTTTACTAGAAAAAGTAACATACCAGTCTTTTAAGTTTGTTTTCAAATCAAATTCTGAGGAAGTAAAAGGTTATAGTTCTTCGTCTGAATAATACATACCTAAAACAATTAAACCTAAAACACTAAAATATTCAAAGTAGTATCCTAAAGCAGAAGTCCAACAACACAGGTCTGACTAGAAATCCAATAAAAATAAAAGTAAGTCGATAACTAAAGCAAAATCAACTAACTTACTACTAAAAGGATAATCAAATAACCTACGAAACCAGGTTCTACAACAACATAAAAGAAGCGAGGCAAAAACGTGAGTAAATCGACTCCCTAATAACAATCAAGAAGTAAAAGAAATACTAGTAATAGAAGAAATTAGAACCGCACACACGAAATCGAGCCTTAGACAGTTGGGCGTTAAATTTTGTTACAAAAACTTTTTTCCAACTTAAAGGCAAACGACTAACTCAATTGTATCGGCAAGCGGATCGCAAGTCTCAGTGTGCTAATCCTGCACTAAACTAAAAAGGCGCCAAAACAAGTAAATATCATCCAATACAGACCTTGTTTAAATCTGTCGATCACTAAAATAAACAAATTGAAGAAACGCAACTTCTAACAACAATATATTTATTTAAAAATAAGAATAGTCGTTAAAATCATCAGAGAAAGAAATAAACCAATAACAATATAGATTTGTCTACTAATGTAGTAATATCACAGCTATAATATCAATGTAAGCTTTTTTGTTCAAGCAACCCACCATAGAACTAATTATATTCAATTACTAACAAATGTAATAAGTAAATGATTTTAATTTAAATATAATTATTACTGGTGAGATTAGTCGCGAAATAAGTCAAAAATCGACAATAATAATAATGAATCGCAAAAATAGGTTAAATATGCGTTGAAAACTTACCAAACCGATGATTCTTCGAAATCAGTAGTAACTTCCACTACTCTTTTTTATCTGATTTTAAACGAAAATATGAGTGGTATCAACACTTATGTACGACGGTTAATGTTATTTTGCCTTTGGCTATGACTGCGTTTAAATGATCAAATAAACTTGACAGATGTCACGTCAACGTACTCAAAGAATACATAAGCTTACAGATGATATAAAGTTTGCGAATGAAAGTAAATTTAAGTAAGTACGATCTAACGTTAATAAGTTAAAAGGCTGAAGGCGGTTAGTAAATACAATTAAAACAAGTTACATAAAGCAATATTCGTTATTAAGAAGTAGTACGTACAAAGTTAAGATAATTAAAGTAATAATTATAAATGCGAGAACGTATACGCTATACTAAATAATATGCATAAAGTAATTTAACGAAGTAACACGATATTGATACCAATGTGTATTCTCTCGTTCCTTCTGATTACATAAAACGAGGTGGACTCTACAGATTACATATCTAGAAAACAGCCGATTACAAGAATAGCATATCAATCCTTCGAAACTTGCTGGAAGAAAAGGTCAAAAGATAACGTGACGACGTCATCTTTAAGAATACTTCTACTACCAGGAACGTGAAGTACGGACAGGAGGGCAGAGAAAAGTTTACAAAAGAAACGGGTACGCGAAAGAAGAAGTGGAGAGATTAAGAGAAGAGGGAGTAGGGGTAAGAGAAGAAATAATAACGAAAGATAGGGACATCAAAAACAAGAACGATGGACAAGGATAAAAGAGGGCAGGTATAATAAGAATTATAAGGATATCAAGGGTGAAGGGATGCCAGAATATTTAAAGGATATAGGGAATAAAAGCATCAAAAAGAAAAAAATGATAGTACGATTCAGATGTGGGAACGAGGAGTTAGGTAACAAGTACTGGAAAAAAGAAGAAGAAAAGATGTGCAGACTATATGGAGAAGAGACGGAGGACTTTAACCACATGAGAGATAAATGCAAAGAATTAAGAGAAAAGGTTATAAAAATAGAGGAAATTTTAGACGAAAACGGAAATGGAGCTGAGTGGATAGAAGAAGTTAAAAGGAAAGGAGGGATAATGAAATGTATTTAAAAAAAATGTAAAAGATGTAAATAGAATGTAATGTAGTAATAGTAAATAGGGGAAGCACGAACCAATTTGTAAACGTAAGAAACAAATAAAGTTAAATTTATATACTACCAGGAACGTCGAGTAATTAATCCCAAACGTCGAAATCGACCAATACCTGGAATACGTTTTCTCTAACACATTCGTTAAAATCGTAATAGAAATCACTATCGAGAAAAATTCAGCAGAAAGAAAAACTACTTACATAAATAATTAACCTTAATACGACGTTCAAGAACAATTTGCTAACGGTAAACGAAAAGTAGAAAAAGACTTTTGACAGCGATATAAGCGGTATATCGCTGTCAAAAGTCTTTTTCTACTTTCTTCTTCACTCATAAGGATAATGACAGTCAGTAGCGTCTTTACATAGTGCAGCCGTTAATTTAAATTTAGAATAAATATTTTTGAAGAATGCAAAATAACGACATGTAACAAATTGGAAACTAAAGAAATCTCGTTAAAAGACAGTGATCAAATAGGTGAAAGTGTTGTTAGGAAGTTAACCGTGAACTGTAATAGCGATTTTGGTGTTCTAGCTACTAGCGGTTTTTTGAATTTGGTAAAATAACTAATTTTGTATTTATTGTAAATTTTAATAATAATTTGACAATCGTAAAAGTTGTTAATATTTATTTTTTCTGCCTAAGCGAATAAGAACCCAAAAATGCTTAGTTTTATAAAATGCAACTAATATTAACAGATCTAAAAATAATTAAATAAAACACCATTTTATCTAGATTCTAAAGAAAATTCCAGAACAACTGTTAATAATAGGGAGCGGTGATTCCCAAACTCCTGAGTTAAAATTACATAAATGCGTAATAGAAAAATTACAAATTTAACTTTGTTGTCTTAAATGGTAAAAATAAAATATAAGTAAAACATTTTGTTGAGGAAATGTTTATTGAAATTATAACTTTTGGAAAAGCAATCAACAGCTTCTGTACAATAACCCATAATGCTGGATATACAATTGGGGTTTTTGTAACTAGAAGTTGTTGTATTCTAGTTTAAACATTGGTTTTAGCTCTTTAGTTGTAGATAATTTAATAAGTTGCTCTTGCATTAGTATGTATTCATCTGTATTTGTAATCTTATTTCACAAAAGAGTCGGGAATATCTAAGCGAAGAATGTTTTCGAATCTATGGTTAAGGTCCGAATGAAGCACCGTTAAATGTTGACAATAAGCAAACAAATCTTTATCTCTATTTGCAATTTTGAAAGATTTGGAAACTGAGAACATTCTCTTCTTTCCAAGTTTGGTTTTGCAGCAAAACTTTTACAACAAACGCAGATATTAGACTTTTAGCTTAGATTAAATTTAAATTTGCAAATTAGTTTTCTCATACAAAATAAGTATGGCGAATCTTTTAGACTATTTAAAGACTTTTGACTTTTATCTATGAATTTACAAAAACAAATTTCAAAAACATCAGTTTTGAGACCGTTTCTTTCTAATGCTGCATTTTTACAGAAATTGTTCTAAAAAGGCAATTTAAAATATATAAAAAATATTTTTCATCTAATTTAAGCCTTCATCGAACAGCATAAAAAATTGATGGGTTACTATTTAAAAAAGTGTAACTTTATAATGCTCAGCAAAAACTAAACACCTTGTATAAACAAAATATTTTTAAAAAATGCAGTCTTTCCATAGAAATGGGTACAGTACTAAACATTTTATGCTGACATTTATACAAAGGCTCTAGAAACCGAGGTCGGAATAATGGCGAACTCTGTATATCAGAATTTGTATTTGCAACAAACCACTGTTAATTATAATATTTTTTTTAAGTGAAATGCTGCAATGTAGCCTCTTGAATTAATCATTTGAGATGTGGGAATATAATTTTATGTAAATGTCATATATTGTGTAGGTGTTCATTGTGTACCAATTAAGTTTTTAAGAAAAATAAATAATTCAAAAATTACAACAGATTATAATAATACAGTAATATGCAGTAATAATTCCAAACATTTGTTAATTTGTATATTTGCGGAAGTAAACCAAATAAAAAATATATAAAATAATAAGCTATAAGTTTTACGGTGCATTATATTTAATTATAAAATTTAAATTGGATAAATTTCTTTTACAGAATCATTTATAATATATTCTTTAGAAACACACCGGGTTAGAAAAACTTAAAATTACTCCTTAAGTTTTTAATAAAAAAGAAAAAATAATGAATGTTAAAGGATTACTGGACTGATAACTGTGGTATATAATTTTTTTATTAACTTTAAACAAGAGTATAAGTTTGCTTAAATAAATTCAAATTAACAAAAGATATCAATTTTATTCAAATATACTTACGTAACAGAAGTTCGCTATTTGCGTAACAATACAAAAAAAAATACTTCTTTTTGTTCAAAACTAGTTAAATTTGTTGTATGCACTTTACATTACGTATAACACAGAACCAATTTTTGATTATTATTATATTTATATTATACTTAAAGCTTATAAATCGTTAGTAATTTATTCATTGTTATTTATTTTAAGTTCCATGTTAATAAAATGTTACACAATTTTGTTATTTTATATTAAACCTTACGCGAACAACCTGACGTTGTTCAGGGACCCCTAAATCAATTTTAATTTTTCACGGCCCTCCTGAATATGATCCACTTTTGGAACCACTGATCTAGAGTATACTATTTTTAAATTTTTGTAAATTTATTTACACTTGTAAAATTAGTAAAGTGTTATAAATATTATATTTATTAGTATGTTCGAATTGCATATTTTTTTAATAATTAAAAATCAATTTTGGCGAAGTGTCACTTGTTACTACATAATAATTATTTTATTACATCGTTTATACATTCCAGCAAGATAACATTCTCGATAATCTTTATACTAAAACGTTTAAAATTGTCATTGTTTAAGTTTGCTACATACATGCAGTTAGCTTAAAAATTGTAAACAAATTAAGCAATTAATGTAGTTATAATACTTAAACAGTAAAAGTAGTTAAAAAATTAAAAAAATGTTTTACCCTCAAATATTAATATCAATGCAACTTAAGCATATACTGTAAGAAATATGCATTAGTAAAAATTAAAAATTATATCTGAATATTATTTCTCTATTTCGAAATGAGAATTAGCGATTCTTACACTAAAATCCGTGTAAGAATAAGCAAATTCTTACACGAATTTTAGTAATGTTAGTTTTTTCAAAGCTGGTTTCTCTGCATCGTAAGTTGACGTTACATGAAAAAGAAATCAAAATTATTGGAATTTAACAATTGAAATTCAAATTTTGATGCCAAGATAAAATAAAGACGTTTTATTAATTCACAGTTATTTACTTATAAAGGTATAAAGAGATAATTTCGTATGAGATTTTAGGTTAACACAAAAATTTCAATATGTCAAAGTGTAAGTGTTGCCAATTCAATAAAATATTAAAGTTTCCCCATGTTGTTTTAAAATTAAAATTATACGAAAAAATTAATTTTTGTATCAAAATAGAGAAAATAGTATAAAACACACGTCATAGAATACGTTTCAATCACTCTACCGCTTCATAAACTCGCCGCTGCGCGGCTCTTGTATGAAACCCGGTCTCGTGATTGAAGCGCGTTCATTCTGTAACTTGTGTTTTAATATACTATTCTCTATTTTGACATGAGAATTAGCAATTCTTACACTAAAATCCGTGTAAGAATTCTTACACGAATTTTAGTAATGTTAGATTTTTCAAAATTGGTATCTCTGCATCGTAAGTTGACGTTACATGAAAAAGAAATCATAATTATTGGACCTTAACAATTAAAATTCAAATTTTGATGCCAAGATAAAATAAAAATGTCATATTAATGGAAAGTTATTTACTTTTAAAGGTATAAAGAGATAATTTTGGATGAAATTTTAGGTTAACACATAAATTTCAATATGTCAAAGTGTAAGTGTTGCCAATTCAATAAAATACAAAAGTTTCCCAATGTTGTTTTAAAATTAAAATTATACAGAAAATATTAAAACTGAACCAAAATAGAGAAAATAGTATAAAACACACGTCATAGAATACGTTTCAATCACTCGATCGCTTAATAAACTCGCCGTTGCGCGGCTCGTGTATGAAACCCGGTCTCGTGATTGAAGCGCGTTCATTCTGTAACTTATGTTTTAATATACTATTCTCTATTTTGACATAAGAATTAGCGATTCTTACACTAAAATCCGTGTAAGAATAAACACAAGTGTTGCCAATTCAATAAAATATAAAAGTTTCCCAATGTTCTTTTAAAATTAAAATTATACGAAAAATATTAAATATTGTATCAAAATAGAGAAAATAGTATAAAGCACACCTCATAGAATACGTTTCAATCACTCGACCGCTTCATAAACTCGCCGCTGCGCGGCTCATGTATGAAACCCGGTCTCGTGATTGAAGTGCGTTCAATGTGTAACTTAATATACTATTATAGTATTATTTTGTTATGTGAGAGTTAGAACGCAAAACATTTCTGGAAAATATTTTTTAACAGAAAATTGTCAAGTTCTTTCGAATTCATTGATTCGATTGAATGTTTTTGCAAAAATTATTTTTGCAGAATTTTACGTTTTAAGGTCTCCTGAATCAGAAATATGTGTTATTTACAAAAAAAAATTGTGTGTCTGTGTGTGTGTGTTTGTGTGTGTGTGTGTGTAACGATGTTTTTAAATTTCCTATCTATAAGAAAAGTATAGCAAACGCAATTTTTTTTCAAAAATTTTTTTTTGCATAATTTTACGTTTCAAGGTCTCCTGGAACAGAAAAATGTATATTTGACAAAAAAAAATGGGTGTCTGTGTATATCTGTGTGTAAAGATGTACCCAGGATAACTCTCGAACCAAAAGTCCTAGTAACTTGAATTTAGTATGAAGCTGGCTTTTCATATTTTCTCGGTTCTATCAAATTAATGATGGGTGTGATAAAGAAACCGAAAGTGAGTCTATCCGCCATTTTTAACAGTTTTTTTTTATATTATTTTGTACGTATGTAAATTATTTGAATTGTTTTTACAGTTTCTTATAGAGATAATTCTTCTTAACAATTTATTCAAATACAAAAGTTTTCTAACATTAACAGTTTATTAGATATTTGATTTATAAATTAAAGTGAATTAAATATATAGTCTAGGTTCTTTCTTGTGCTCTTTTTTTCCCAATATTCTTTGTATGAAATCAAACAAAGGGCAATTTTGTTTTTCGACATCAACATAAGTTAGCAGCATTGTCTAATTATTATGAATGTTATTTTATACATTTGTCTATTGGCAAAATACAAAATACTGAGCAAAATTGCATCATTTCATTCATATTTAAAGAAAATGTATGTAATTTTATAACCAAGATTTAAGTCTTTTGGTTTCTAACATTTAAAAATTTACTTAGTAAGCTACCCGTCTCCAGACCCCACACAATACCTGAACCTAATAGTAAATTGTATAAATTATATTTTCATTTGCTCAAAGATGCGTACTGTAATTAAGGCTTAACTAAAAAATCAAAATGTTACCAAAACTCAAAAAAGTTATTCGAAACCTACGATTTTTAATTTATTATAGCATATATAATAGTTGTTATGTACTAAAAGAGTATATTTTTTAATTTGCTCAAGCTGAATATTGTTTTGGTGAGCTTCAGTTGTTATTACATAGCAACTATGTTATTACTTTGTTTATAAATTCCTCAAGATCACATTCTCAATAACACATACACTAAAACTTCCACTAAAACGTTTACAATATTTTCCTATTATTTAAGTTAAAACAAGCAAAACAAAAAATTATATAATAAATTCTAAAACAATCAATGCTTTTATAATTAAAGAATAAGCAATAAAATATAAATAAACATAATAATAATGAATAAGCAATAAAATAGTTTTTTCTAGTACTAGTTGTACAATTTTAGCAATAAAAACTTACGTTATCTGTTTATTTTTGTGTTTTAAATCACAATTAAGAATTACGTCAAAATTAATTCTATTAAACTGATGACAACTGTTAGCTGTTGTTGTTTTTTATTTAAAATTAATATCCTAAATTTTAAATTTGATTTAGTAACAGATAGAAAGGTTTTAATAATTCTAGTAGTGGAAGAAATTGTATATATACCACGGTTGAGAAGTTTATTATAACCTGCGCGATTTATATCTATCGCTTAGGTTATAATCATACACTTCTCAACCTTGATATATAATATACTATTTTACACTACCAGTAGTATATGCTTTTATTATTATGTATAATAGTAGCTTGTGAAATTGTACTTTTTTAAGCGCAGGTAAATAATATTTTATTATTAACCACTGGTCTTGCCTGCGACGAGTTTTTTTTGGAAAAGAATTATCTTGAAGGGAAAGCAAGATACGTTAAAAATAACAATTTTTCTCTATATTCTTGTGACTTGTTTATACACGGAGTGCTGCATCTTCCTTACATTATCTTTGGATCTACCCACGATAACTTTCGAACCAAAAGTCCTAGTAGCTTGAGATTTAGTATGGAGCCGGATTTTTATATTCTCTCGGTTCTATCAAAAGATGGGTGTGATAAAGAAACCGGAAGTATGTGTATCCCCTATTTTTAACAGTTTTTCTGATATAATTTTGTTGTACGTATGTAAATTATTCGAATTATTTTTTACAATTTCCTATAGAGATAATTCTTCCTAACAATTTATTCAAATAAAAAAAAATTATAATATTAACGGTTTATTAGATATTTTATTTATAATTTAAAATGAAGTCACAAATATAATCTAGGTTCGAATCTTTTTTTTAGAAAAAAAATCCATATCTTGAAGGAAAAGTAAGACGCGTTTAAAATAGTCTTTTCTATTGATTTACTAAAAGGTTTTATGACAACATAACCTTAAAAAAATATGTAGACATTCCTTCATTATTTCTTATAGGAAAGTCGTGTGGTGACCACACCAGTTTTTTTAAATTTTTTGTTGACTTTTGTGTTTGTGTAATTAAAATGAGTGGAAAAGGATTGAGTGGAACTAAAAAAAATAGATTAAAAAAATGTTGAAACAAATTGGATAAAGTATTTAATAAAAGCGATTCCGGGCAAATTATATCACCAGGTAAATTGATTTTTTTTCGCGCCTTGTAATAGAGTAGATTTACAAATAGAAGCTGCACCTTCTCATTGTAAATCTATCAAATTTATATTGATGACACTCACACATTAGTCTTAGCACCTATCATTACAGCTACACAAACAAGTATATAATCCAATCGAAAAAAATCTAAATTCTATAGATTTTGCAAAGCCGTTTTGATTCAAGGAATATATTTTTTGCAATATTAATCAATAGAGTAATTGTCAGTCGGAATTGGCTGGTTTATTCAACATCAACAAATTTTGTGATTTGTGTACCATGTAAATTATTCAGTAAAGATGAGACATCATTTGTCCAAAGATTTAACAACTGGAAAAATGTTTACAGAATTCAGTATCATAAACATTCTAATGATTATCATAATTTGAAAATTTTTGTCTGTAGATCCAAAGTTACTAATAAAATTAATCCGTTAATTTATCAACAATATAAATTTTTCTATCAAAATTTGCCAAGATGTTTGCAATAACATCGTCTTCTTTTTTTAATAAATACACTTCAATTTTTATTTATGTAAAAATCACCAACTGAATTATCTAAAACATGTTCTCTTCGTAACGGTAACAATAACTGTAACAAGAAATAGGCGAATCTCAATATACAGCAGTTTCAGACAATCTTGATAAACTTTGCTCTAGAAATATGAGTAAACAAAAACAAAGTATTTGAAAAAAACCTATACACAAATAAACAACTAACCACAACTATAGTAACTATTACTATACTATTGTAACGAAAGCTAATTTATTCAAACTAACTATTTACAGGTAATTTAGATAGGATAATTATAAATAAAACTAATTTTTAACTAACACTAATAATTGCTTTACTCCCAATGTCTTTTACGTTGTGGTTTTATTCCGCAGAATTATTTAAAGCTGTTTTGAATTTCGCGAGTGTTAAATCAATTTGAACGTGTTACCGCCATTAAAACTATTTACAGTTATCTTTGTTACATAGTAAAATTACATTATGAAATAGTACTGCCATCAAACACATATTAATTGTATAGCTAACAATATTTAAGAAAATCAACTTACAAGTAATTTATATATGACTATTACTTGATATTTATAAACACTGTCTGCAGATAAGTCGCACTTTTATTTATCTAAAATGGTATTTATTTTCACGGGGACACGCGTTAATAAATATAATTTAGACCAACAATTCTTATGATTTCAAACTTCCAAACAAAATAGACTACAACTTTCTTTGGATACCTTTTATATTTTTATTTTATCTGGATCTAGAACATTTAATCCCTTTTTGACCATTGTTTCAAAGTTTCCAAATACTTCGGAAACGCTTCAATATTCAAATTTTGATTTACAGTGACAGTTTACGATCGCCTATTTTATTCTTTAATTATATTGAAACGTAAACATTTTTTACCAAATATCTTTTGTTAATAATTCTTACTCAATAATTTCGGTCAACAATCATTAAAAAAAATTAAGCGTGTTTAATAATTATTTCTGCTGCTTATAGATCATAACTCAACTCGGAGTTTTAGTTTTAATTTTTTTTATAATTTCTTTGTGTTATTTAATTAAATTTATTTTAACCAATTTGTATACATTTATTGTATCAAATAATGATTACATGATTTGATTATTTGCATAAGGGCATAATTTTTATAGTATAGATTTGTAGTTTCCTAAGAACTGAATGTTTGGAAACCGCTATTATAGGTAGGTACCTAAAATTGAAATTTTTTTTAAATGAAAATTTTTTTCGATCCCAGCTAAATCAATAAGTAATAATCAGTTAATAATAATAAAAACACTGTATGGATTAAATTTGCATATCTATATTTTAATTGACATATACGTATCAAACATAAAAAATTAAAATACATGATGTACATGACATTCGCTCAACAGAACGCATTCATTTTTGTCATTTCTGTAGTATCCTTTAACACAAACACACATCTCTATTGGATCGTGCGAGCAGATCCCATACTTCATGTTTACCACAATCTAAAAAAAACAATTGATTACTTTGGTTCATTTCTAAAGAAATTGCCATGGCAATAAATTATTCCCACGATGTAACAGAAGCTAACGAATAAAAAAACTAATAAACGAGTCATGATATATCTACTTTGTCTTGATATGTTTCACATAATGTTTCTGCTGCGCTTATATACTGAAAATTGAGTAATGTTTATAGACTTTTATAAATGTATACAAGTTTAAGTTAATGTGTTTTTTATGTTTAATCACTAATTTTTGAATTGTTGCATAAAATGATAATGTTTAAACAAATTAAAATTAAAAACTACTAATGTCAAGATTACTAATGAGAATTGATGTATAAATATTAATAATAATAAATGTTTTTTAAATAAAAAATAAAATACTTTTGTATAACATACGATATCTCTAAATAAGCGATTTTCGGAATAATGACGTTGGAAATACGTATGATAAATGAATAGTTATTTGTATGAATAGTGCAGAAAGTACTATTCTGCAAGTATGAACATATTTGTAGCCGCGGCTTACAAAATTCAAATACTCGCAAAGTTCTTTTACACCGCATGATACACAACATTTTTTGTGCTAACTTTTATAGTATAAATTTGTTAAATTTTTGTTAGTGTTATTCTAAACAATAACACAGATAATGGTGAATTTTAACAAATCTGGCAGAATGATAGATGACGTTTATTTAATTAATGATTATTAGTGCCAACTTCTAGCTATAAAATTCTACTACACTTTACCGGCCTAGACCGGTGTTTATGACACCGATACACAATTATAACACGTCATTACTTTGTGTCACACTCGGGTGAAAATATATACAAGCAAAAATGCTTGTTTACTTTAACACGTTTACTAAGTCTTGAGTGACATAACTATAACTGTTATTGAAATTTCAACCTAACTGCTTATAAAGGAGGGTACTACTACCCTAGAATAGCGGGGGGTGACTATACACTTGTTTTAACACAGCCGCTGCCTTTGAAATTACCAACTAAGTACATAATTTCAAAATGTAGACTTAATCCATATACATAATAATATTATCAAAATCTTGTTAATCATAAGTTCACAAGTATTTACACATAAAATTTACTACAAGCTATTACGAGTAACCTTAATCTAAACACAAATAACGACCTTTGTTCACAAGTACACCATATTCACAGAATACTGTTATTGCACTGGCAAGATACTTATACGTACTACAGACTTTTGCACAATACCACTTGCAGTTTTAAAGGTGACTGATCTTATTATACCATCAGCCCCAGGATGTACAGCTATAACTAATGCCATCCTCCACAGTCTTGACGAGACATTATCTTCAGATATTAAAACTACATCACCGATCGAAACTACGGAACCTTTCGAAAATTGCTATTTTGACCTTTTCTGAAGTTCTTGCAAATAATCTTTGCTCCATCTTGATCAAAATTGATAATGTAGATATTGTGTGTACTGCCATCGTGATAAGGTATTAAGAGACTCATGAATTAAACTAACTTCGGGTAGAGCCTTTATGTAATCTTTGACCAAGAAATGACCCGGTGTTAAATAGGTCAGATCGTTTCGATCTGAGGAAAGTAGGGTTAAAGGTCGGGAGGTTAGGGTACTTTCGATTTCAGTTATGAGAGTGTAAAGTTCTAAATGTATTAAGAGCGCATTATTAACTAATTTATAAATGTGACGTTTAAAAGATTTAATGGCCGCTTCCCATAAACCTCTTTGGTGGGGAGCTTGTGGGATAATAAAATTCTATTTAATATTTTGAGTGGCTAGTTTCTTAAACACACTCCCTTGAAAATTGTCTTTTTTTTAAATTGAGGAATATCATGGATTTCATTCTTTGCTCCCACAAAATGTTTACCGTTATCACAAAATGTTTTGCTATACAAATGAATACACAGCCATAAACTTTTACTATTTTGCGTGATCTACGAGAATCTTCTTTTGTGTGAAATGGACCAAAAAAATCAATACCAACCTTTGAAAAAGGTCGAGAAATACTCGATCTACTTGAAGGTAAATCAGCCATCTTTGGATTGCAAAGGTGCGCGTTGTGTTTGCAGCATACTAAACACTTCTTAATTATTTTCCTTGCTAGGTTTTTGCCAGAAAATGGACAGTATTTTAGACGAACAGCCGCTAATGTACCTTGGGTACCACTATGTAATGAAACTTTATGGATGTGTTCGATTAACAAATCACAAAATAGATCTTTCGATAGTAATACGGGAGGTTTGCTATTAAATTTTAAATCAGAATTTTTTAAACGTCCGCTCACACGTAATATGCTTTCTGGGTCTAGAAATGAACTTAAACATAAAATTTTTGATTTTAAATTTAAGGGTTTGAGTTTCATTAAATTTGCAATGTCATACTTGAAATTAATTCCTTGTTAGAGCCTTATTAACGACCTTTCTACATTGTTCAATTTTTTAATTGATAATTCACCTAAAGTTTTTTTGATTTATTTTTGCAGTTGCAGTTATAGAGCAGTAATTCTAATTAGTTTCGTAAACGAAAAGAATTAAAAAAAAACTTTCGAATGTCTTGATTATTTTAGTCAATTCCGTATTTTGTGCAAGTAGAACCTTAATCTCCGGACTAGTTTCGCCATCGATTGGTTTAAAAGGTTTTGGTTTGAAATTTATGTTAAGAATAAATGATGGTTTCTTCCACCACAAATCGTTTGAACTAAGTACAGTTGGAGTAGATCCTCTAGAGATTATATAAGCGGGATTTTCATGACTTCTAACGTGATACTATGACTATGGGTTAGATTTAGCCTGAATTTCAGCCACTCAGTGAGAAACAAAACTTTTTCATTTACTAGGACACGAATGAATCCAAGACAAGGTAATAGTTGAATCAGAATAGTAACTAACAGATGACATGTTAAAATCCATTAGAGTTATTGAAACTTTGTGCATTAACACAATTAAAACAAAAACATTTAGGTTTACAGAAAAGTTACAATATTTCGATTTAATTTCGATAATCGTGTTTACGTTTGCATGTGTTAGCTTATTATTAATTCTTGCTATCGGTAAGCTAACTTGATGTGTAGGTAGTTGCAGTAAATCGAGTAAGCCCTTTGATATAATGTTAATTTGAGATCCTGAATCTAACAAAGCGTTTACTGTATGATAAATGCCGTAAGCATCCCTTACTTCAATTAAACAAGTGGTTAAAATATTTGATGGACTCGGCCGTAAATAAAAACGACGCTACTGCTTCTCCTGAACTACTACTACTTGGTGGTGGTTCTTTGATTACAATATTTGAGGATTCATTTTCTAGATGTAAAACAGTGTTATGAGCTCTTTTTGCATTTTTGGCAGCGAGATGATTTACAGACGTAATATAAATGACCGCGCCTAAGACAATTCAAACAACCTTTTTGATCGAGCATTATCAATACGCGACTGAACATTCAATTTTAAAAACAAGGCACATCGACTAATGTAATGATCAGTTTGATTACAATAATTACAACTGACATTATTTGAGACTAAATTGCAAGACGCAGTCTTGTCCTTTGGAACATTTTGCAGTGTTTCATTCGATTGAATTGCATTTAACGTATGGCATTTATGTATTAGAAAATCTAATGTTTCTTTACTAGTGGGTAATTTGGTCGCTGTTAGTTTGACTTTCCATTTTTTACATGTTGTAAATGGAAGTTTTGACAAAATTATAAATACAAGAATATCATCCCACTCATCAACTGGACGATCCATCGCGCTTAATGATAGGTCCGTGAAGTTAGCAAAACATTTTGAGCACTAATTCTGAAAATTTGTTATGAATTAGTGCTTAATTAGTGCTTATTATAGCTTCATATTAGATCACCAGCAAACATTTCATTAGAAATTTATAGGCAGTCAAAAATTTTCTGCTAACTTTACGCTTCAGCAAAAAATGTTGAGCACCAATTCTAAAAATTTGATAGGAATTAGTGCTTTGGTAGTGCTTATTAGTGCTTCATATTAGAGCACCAGCAAACACTTGGTTTCAGAGTTACAGGTAGTCAAAGTTTTCTGCTAACTTCACGCTCAACATTTTTTGCTGAGCGTGAAGTTAGCAGAAAACTTTGAATACTTATAACTCTAAAACCAAATGTTTGCTGGTGTTCTAATATGAAGCACTAATAAGCACTACCAAAGCACTAATTCCTAACAAATTTTCAGAATTGGTGCTCAATATTTTTTGCTGAAACGCGAAGTTAGCAGAAAACTTTGACTGCCTATAACTTTCTTATCAAATGTTTGCTGGTGATCTAATATAAAGCACTAATAAGCACTAATTAAGCACTAATTCATTACAAATTTTCAGAATTAGTGCTCAAAATGTTTTGTTAACTTCACGGATCTCTTAATGATCGCGTGTGTTGAGATACTACATCAATAATGTTCCGGAACCCATAATAGGTCTCTTTTATTAAAGTTTTCATTTCAAAAAGACTACGAATGTGATTATTTAAAATAACTCTTTTGTTTTCAAACCTTTGGATCAATAATTCACGTGCATTTTTATAATTTTGTTCAGTGATATATAAATATTTTGACATCTAAAGCTTCACTTAATACACGACAAAAGGTACTGTAATTTTTGAATATTTGACAAGTTATTGTTTGCATTTATTAACGTGTTAAACGTGTCTTTAAAGGATAGCCGCTCTTCATATTTCTCTGTAAAAACAGACAAATTTACCGGTGGCGTTCTTGGAAAAATTCATCAAATTCTTTGTCACAATCAGCCTCATAAACGTTTTCAAATACTTCATCGAAAGCGTTAATAGTCTTTTCGCATAATTCATATTGTCTACGGATTTGACTTAAATTTTCGGATGCGTCTATTTTATGTAAATATTGTTGCAAAATGGTACAATTACGTTTCAGAAATTAGATTTTCTTATTATTCTTATATACATATTTTTGCTTTTTTTATACGTTTAAGTAGAATAAATTTAACTAAATCTGGCGACCAAACGTGAAGATTTACAGGACTTTGAATTCTTTTCATTAAAAACTTAATTTCTCGTTAGGTTTGCCGATATTTCTTTTTCTTTCGGTTATCTCGGATTTTGTAGAGGATTTTGTTATCGTTTTTTAATTATTCTTGAAATCACTTCTTTTCCCTTAGCTGTTAAAAGGGTTCCTTATGGTCACACAATGAAAAGCGATTTATAAACATGTCTTGCACTTTTGAAAAAGACAAAGTTGTTCAAAGTAACCTTGGTTTATTTTTTTGCACTATCCGCACAAATTTTTAAAACTACGGCAAGAAAAAAAGCCTACGGTTACTTCCTCGTTTCGACAAGTACATGTTTCTAGTCCTAACACAACAAAAGATCTAATTATGGATAGAGAACATACTTTACTTATTTCTTCGGACTCAGATTCTGAACCGAAACTGCCTTTGGCTACTATTTCGGTTGTACCAAAGGTATGTTTAAGTAAGTGGAATTTGCGGTTCTTTAACGAAAAGTTCTCTTTTTCGGAATTTTTATTACGAGTTAAAGAATTAAGTTTGGCTTGGTTGCATCAATTGTTTGTATCGGCTCTAAAAATTTTATCTGGTAAAGCACTCTTACTTTTTAGAGTAAATAGACATTCTATAAGAAGATTTAAGATGTTGATACTCTTTTGAAGGCGAAATTCCTATCTCCTGATTATAGCCCAAACGAAACGATTGGAATTCCGAACTCGACCAGTTCAAAATTATTCGTCGTAATCTTGCTCTGTTTCACTAATTTGCTCTAGTATTAACTCCAATTTCTAGCATTGATCAACTTATAAGTTGTGGTAAACAACTGCAGTTAAACAAGATTTTATTGAATAACAACAAACCTCCTTCATCTGGTAAAAAAACTCGTTTTTGCTTGTTTTTGGGAGGACGAGCGTCCTCATTTTACAATTTACAATTGTTGGTGGTCCAGGCTGGGAACGTCTGAAAAACATGAATTTAAGGCGATCTCCGTCTTCTGTTCTAATTTGTACTATTGCTAATGGAGATAAATGTGCTGTATTAGGTTCTATTGCTGTACAATTTTGTTTGTACGATAAAATTAAGATCATTAATATCTTTACCAAGTATCATTTTTTATTTTATTTTTATTTATTTAATTCCATTGCATGGTATAATTACTTATAATATTATAATGATATGTGCCACATGAGCTTAGGCTTGTGTGTGGCATAATACGGAACCATATCAAAAATGTACCGAACGTACTATTGAATACATATGGTATTGGTAAATATTTTTACTTAACTTTTTTTATTTTGGTATGTTTGTTATAAAGAGTGTGTAAGTTCGTCATAAAAATCAAACGGCAGCTTTTTTAACCAAAGCTTTACTTTACGTTTAAATATGTTTAATGAACTACATTGTTTTAAGTGTAATGGCATGATATTATATAATTTCGAGCATAAATAACTCGCATGTATATCATAGTAATACTAGCAGTGTCGCACTTATTTTGAGAATTGATGTTTAACCAGCGTTTGATTTTATTCCAAATTTTTATAATGACTTTTGATCTTTTGGTTTGAAATTTAACTGATATTGCTAGTAACTCCTTATCTTTGGCTTCTAATTTACCTTTGGATTAATCGGACACGTAAAATAATAGTATCGAGCTTAATTTCGCTGAACTATTAAACCCATTAAACAAAAGTTAGGATCATCAATTAGTCTTTTGTCTTGTGTAAACGTGTTGATAAAAAAATAATTTGTATTAGTTTTGTGTAGATTTTAGAAAAGTCAATAAAATCACGAAAAAAGACGCGTATTTGTTCAATGTTTAGTGTAAAAATAATTAAATCTGCAACAAATGTTCAAAATGCTGTCTATTTTCTTCAATACACAATCTTATTCTCTATTTTTAAGTTTTTAAGGTAATTGAAGTTACAGTTACAAATGCATCCCGAATACGTAATTTCATATCTTCGGCGGTCGTCGGTAGAGTGTAATAACCAAATTTTTAACATAGAAACAAATAAATTTGTTGTTAAGTCAGGTGATCGAGGAGGCCAATTGTTGGGATCATCTTTACCTATCCACTTTTCATAAAAATTGCAATTTAAATATCCCCTTCCATTACAAGTAAAATGTGATGGAGCATCATTTAATTGCGGTCACATTCTTCTTCGCATAATCAAATGAATATGTTCTAAAATAATCTATAAATCTCTTTGTAAAAATGTTAACATTTTTTCCATTTAAATGTCTATAAAAAAAATTTTTGTCTTTATTGGTTATTTTGAAAAGGTTTAAAATCGGTTTCATACAAATTTTGGTGAATCTGAATATGGGGTATGACTGATTTTTGAGAATTTTTTTTCACTGATTTTGCTTATATCTATTTTGTTAGCAATAATTATTTAACTTGTGTTGGGATTTGCAATCACACATTGAAGAATTGCTAACTGCTTATCTTAATCTTTAGTTATAGCTTTAATAAGTTTCGTGAGTATCTAAACTTGTGTAAGCAACACTACCGCTTTTACGAAACTTTTTTAGCAGTTGCTCAAATGCTTGATAATATTCCCCAAGTATTCAAATCATGTTTACTTACTAGGTTTTGAACTGAATGTTCTTTTATATTAATGAATTAATAAAAATTACTAATACACATGACTTAAATGTTATTTTGACAATAAACAAGTTTTTGTCTATTTCACGGCTTACTCAATAAAAAAGCGCTATTAAATCAGGAAAATGGTTGAAACATGGAAATAAGTCCAAAAATAGTAGATATTGATATGGGAAACCTTATAGCAGTTTCAAAGTAAAATAATTTTCTTTGTTAGTACAAAAATAAGATACAGTACATTAATGTAATAGCGAAGGCTTCCACGGCCGGAGTCTATACTAAGATAAGGGTTTGGACTGTGTCAATGTTGTAACCGAATTTGCCAACGTTGGCAACATTGACACGGTCCAAACCCGGAAGACGTTCTTATCTTAGTATAGACTCCGGCGGTGGAAGCCTTCGCTATTACATTAACAATCTCTACGGGGAGAATATTTCTTCCAAAACCTCCGTATTTTCTAAACTTCGCCACAAACTCGTCAAACTTTTGTGCACTTTAACCTTTCTTAGTCGCTGTCGTGACCACAACATCATTCCTGCATTTCTCAGAATCAAGCTTCACATTCAGACACGTTCTTCGAAAGACATCTTACACCGTGCTAGTCTAGCGTTGGTACGCGAACGGATTAAGCAAACTAGGCGAAAGTTAGACACTATTTCGAAACAACTCTTTTACCTTCATCTTGAGTTGACCAATACTCTTTCCCCTGATGATTGGAACCTCTTTGACAACATTACTTATCAGCAGTCTGATACCACTCTACGACTAACCACTGAAGGTCACCTCAAAAAGTTTCAAACATTGGAATCTAAGGATCGTAAAGTTTCATCTACTACTAGCCCTTTAAATCCGGTTGTTAATTTATCTAGTTTGGTCCTCACTTCAGAACAAGAATCGGTGCTATCTAAGGGTTTGAATTTTGCTGTTGCTCCCAAACGTATTCCCAAAGAAGATATTTTATGTGCTGTCGAGTCTTCTATAAGACACCTTCCTTGCCACATCTCAGATCCCATTCGTATTAACACTGGCAAAATCCTTGAATCGTCTAAAATTCCTAAACCCAACATTTCTAGGTCGGAAGAGTTAGACCCTAAAAAGTCTTCGTAAGAACCCTGATATTATTGTTCTTCCCGCCGACAAAGGCAATGCTACTGTCGTCTTGAACCATATTGATTATGTTGCGAAAATCCATTCTTTTGTGTCTGAGGAAACGTACGCTCTTCTAACTCGTAATCCCACTTCGAGGATTGAACGTGAGGTCAGCGAAATCATCAAATATTCCAATCTACCTCCTGAAACTAAACGTCGGCTTACCCCTTCAGATTCTAAACCGCCTAATCTATACGGACTTCGCAAAATTCACAAAGAAGGTATTCCTTTTCAACCTATCGTTAGTACTATCCAATCTCCCACCTACAAGCTAGCCAAGTTCTTGTCCAACATTCTTTGCGAGTTTGCAGGTAAAACCTCTTCTCATATCCTCAACTATCAGCATTTTATTCAACGTCTACAAACTATAAAACTTAAACCCCACGATCTTCTTGTGAGTTTTGATGTCACTTCACTTTTTACTAAAGTTCCTATTAAGGATTCGCTGATTATCATCGAACAGATTCTGGCTCAACATGGCAAGGACTTGAGTTTGGTTCCTCTTATTGATAAGTGTCTATGCTCTACTTACTTTTAGTTTGATAACGAGTTTTACGAACAGGTTTCTGGTGCTGCTATGGGTTCTCCTCTATCACCTGTTGTAGCTAACATTTTTATGGAATCTTTTGAAACGGTTGCTTTGGAATCATCAATATTAAAACCCAAAGTTTGGTTTAGGTATGTTGACGACACGTTTATTGTTTGGCCTCATGGTAATTTCGAATTGTCTAAGTTTACTAGAACTTTACTGAACAATGGTTATATGAAGCGAGATATTCATAGAGTTATTAATGGTCGTCTACATCCACGTACTCGATTACCTAAGGAGATTTCTACTCCCGAATCCAATCCGAAATTGGCCTTTTTACCCTACATTCACAAGGTCACGGATCAAATAGGGAAACTTTTTCGTAAGAATGGTATCAAACCTATTTTCAACTCAACAGGCAAAATCTCTCAGATTCTTCCTTCTCCCAAGGACACATTTCCTACACTTTCATCTCAAGGTGTATACCAAATTCCTTGTTCATGTGGTTTAGTCTACATTGGTGAGACCGGTCGTTCCGTCATTACTCGCATTTCAGAACATGATCGTTGTATAAGAAAAAGGCATATTTCTAAGTCTGCGGTTGCTGAACATCATTTCACTACAGGTCACAAGATAGATTTTGATAACGTTTTGGTGATTGCCAAACCCCCATTCTTTTTTAACAGGAAATTTCGAGAGAGCATAGAAATCATCAAACACCCCAATAACTTCAATCGTGATTATGGTTTCGAGCTGTCCTCTTTTTGGTTCCCGGTCATTAGTCCTTTATCAAAAACACGCCCTCGTTCAACCGTAACCCAATCAGAGAATCAGAGTCGAGCTTAACTAGCCGTGACAATACTTCTTCTTTATATACGGAGCTTTTTTTTTTTAAATCACTTCTATGGAGTTTAGAATCTGATTTGGTTCACAAGTTGATCACCTAACTCTGTAGTAGTTCTTTGTTAGATTTTCGTTTGCCTTTTCAAGTTTATCGTTTTCTTTCTTACCTTTTCTGAGTTTAAAATCTGACTTAGTTCACAAGTTGATTACCTAACTTTTGAGAAGTGTTTAGTTAGATTTCGGTTGCTTGTTTGAGTTCTTCGATTTCTCTCACGCCCTGATGAAGCCCCTTACGAAAGTGGGCGTACGTTGGCAACTTCGGTTACAACATTGACACGGTCCAAACCCGGAAGACGTTCTTATCTTAGTACAGTACATTAATTTATTAGTTTATTTATTTTTACACAAAGCTCGAACAATGTAAAATTAACAGACAACAATGTTTTAATTACAAATGTATGTAATCAAGCATAATTAATTTATTTTAAAAATGTTGTATCTAAAAAAAGTCAAATAATTCAAGAACTATAAAGAATAATTATAAAAAACTTTGCATAAAAAGACATTATTTTTTAAACAGTCTTCGAAGGCAACATAAAATACATAGTGTTTTATTTAAAAATACATGATTTTATATTGTTATTTTAATTTGGACCACCCTGTTTATTTTTAAATTGTAGTCGGCATTGGCTTACGTACTTTTTTTGGATATAATTTATAGTTTTTTTACTAAGCTTTGTCTCGTTGAGCGTGAACGACCCTGTATATATAGAAGAAATATATCTCCCAGTTTTATGTCAATTGGACTTACAATAAAAAAGTTGTACACTATTGAATTGATCAATTTTCTTTTCTAAAACTAATAGTACATACATGCGGTTAACTGAAGAATAAAAAAAAATTAACGCCAAACATCTTCAGAGAATTTCTGAAAATGTTTGACGTTTTCTAAAATTTTCTCAGACTTTTTGACTTAATAGAAAAGTTAATACGTCAAAAAAAAAACTGATAATATATTGTTGAAAACTTAAATTTAAAAAAACCTTTGAAAATTTTGCACTACTTATTATTTTGACGTTTTTTCCTTTTTCTCAGAAAATTGTAAATTTTTTTTTCAAATTTTGCCAGGATGTTTGCAATAAGATTTTCTTGTTTTTTTTAAATAAATACATTTCAATTCTTATTTATGTAAAATTGCCATCTGAATTCTCTTAAACATGTTATCTTCGTAAAGGTAACAAGAAATCAGCGAACTTCAATATACAACAGTTTTACACAATTTTGTTAAACTTTGTTTCAGAAGTATAAATAAATGCAAAGAAGTATTTGGAAAAAAACTATACACAAATAAACAACTAAGCACAACTATGGTATCTATTAATATTGTGATGAATTTTAATACTAATTTATTCAAACTAACTATTTACACGTAATTTAGATAGGATAATTATAAATGCACCTAATTTTTAACCAATACTAATAAAATGTATAGCTAACAATATTTAAGAAAAACAACTTACAAGTAATTTAGATATGACTATGCCTCGATATTTATAAACACTGTCTGCAGATAAGTCGCAATTTTATTTATCTAAAATGGTATTTATTTTTCCTGGCACACGCGTCAAATTTTATTTAGACCAACAATTCTTATGATTTCAGACTTCTAAACAAAATAGACTTCTTTAGAAAACGCTTCAATATTCAAATTTTGATTTATAGTGACAGTTCGCGATCATCTATTTTATTCTCCAATTATATTGAAGCGTAAACGTTTTTTAGTAAAGATCTTTTGTTAATAATTCATACCCAAAAATCAATAATTATTTAAAAAAATAAGCACGCACGTTTTTTTATATTTTTTTCTGATGCTTATAGATCACAACTCATTAGAGTTTCAGTTTTAGGTTTTTTTATTCATTTGTGTTATTTTACTATATTTATTTTATCCAATTTGTATGCATTTATTATATCAAATAATGATTACATTATTTGATTATTTGCATAAGGGCATCATTTTTATAATATAGATTTGTAGTTTTCTAAGAACTGAATATTTGGAAACGGCTAATATAGGTAATTAAAATTAAAACTATTTTGAAATGAAAACAATTTTCTTCGAACTCAAGTAAATCAATAAATAATCAGGTAATTATAATAAATGTATGATTTAAATTTGCATATCTATAATTTAATTGACATATACGTATCAAACATAAAAAATTAAAATACATGTTGTACATGACATTCGCTCAACAGAACGCATTCTTTTTTGTTATTTCTGTAGTATCCTTTATCACAAACACACATCACGAATGGAGCGTGCACACAGGCCCAATGAGGAGGCAAGACAGGCATTTTACAAGAAGGTTCACATCCTAAAGATACTTTCCTTGTTTGATGTTTACCACAATCTAAAAAAAATCAACTGGTTATTTTGGTTTATTTTTAATCAATTACCATAGCAATAAATTACTCCCAAGGTGAAACAGAAGCTAACGAATAAAAGAACCGATAAACGAGCCATAATATGCTTTGTGTTGATATGTTTCACAAAACGTTTCTACTACGCTTATATACTGAAAACTGAATAATGTTTATAAACTTTTGTAAATGTTTACAACTTCAAGTTAATGTGTTTTTTATTGTATACAATCACTAATTTTTGATTTTCAGCATAAAGTAATAATGTTCAAGCAAATTAAAATTAAAAACTACTAATGTCGATATTACTAATGAGAATCGCTGTACAAATATTAATAATACTAAATATGAAAGACACTTATACTTGCTTTTTAAATAAAAAATAAAATCCTAATAACAAAACAGTTAATTAACATAATAATTAGATCATATTTTTATTAACACAATTTTTCATTCTTGATAATTCCCGTGTTGTCGTTATCACACAAGCTGAGCTTTCGTCACACGCCGCAGTGGACATCTTTAGAGCCCGTAACAAAGAGTTTGTTTTTAGATTTTAACTAACCTCATAAGAAACAATCTAACGGGGTTAAATCCGGTGATCTTCGTGGCCATTAAATGCGACCTTTACCTCTAATGCATTTATTAAGAAAAGATAAATTAAGAAATTGTCAAACTGCAATTGCAAAATCAGGATGTGCCCCATCATGTTGGACCATATGTCATTATGGGGAATGTCTACATTTTGTGGAAGAGGAAACACAACAGCTAAAGCGGGAATGGAACTAGGCATTGATTTTCTTTATTTGTAAATATTGTTGGAATAAGTCCCTGTTGTAAATCACTGTTTGTCTTTCATGCTTAATACCGGGTGGATACTTATGAGAAAGCACTTATATTTGATATTTTTTTATAATTTTTTTGTGTTATTTAATTAAATTTATTTTAACCAATTTGTATACATTTATTGTATCAAATAATGATTACATGATTTGATTATTTGCATAAGGGCGTAATTTTTATAGTATAGATTTGTAGTTTCCTAAGAACTGAATGTTTAGAAACCGCTATTATAGGTAACTGAAATTGAAATTTTTTTTGATCCTAGCTAAATCAATAAGTAATAATCAGTTAATAATAATAAAAGCACTGTATGGATTAAATTTGCATATCTATATTTTAATTGACATATACGTGTCAAACATCTACAGGACATTCGCTCAACAGAACGCATTCATTTTTATTTCGGTAGTATCCTTTAACACAAACACACTTCACTACTGGATCGAGCACGCAGCCCCAAGGAGAAGGAATTACAGGTAGTTTACAAGAAGGTTCACATCCTAAAGTTAATTTCCATACTTCATGTTTACCACAATCTAAAAAAAAAACAATTGATTATTTTGGTTTATTTCTAAAGAAATTACCATGGCAATAAATTACCCCCATGATGTAACAGAAACTAACGAATAAAAGAACTAATAAACGAGTCATGATGTAGTTACTTTGTCTTGATATGTTTCCCAAAACGTTTCTGCTGCGCTTATATACTGAAAATTGAGTAATGTTTATAGAATTCTGTAAATGTATACAAGTTTAAGTTAATGTGTTTTTTATGATTCATCACTAATTTTTGAATTGTTGCATAAAATGATAATGTTCAAGCAAATTAACATTAAAAACTACTAATGTCGAGATTACTAATGAGAATTGATGTCTAAATATTAATAATAATAAATGTTTTTTAAATAAAAAATAAAATACTTTTGTATAACATACGATACCTCTAAATAAGCGGTTTTCGGAATAATGACGTTGGAAATACGTATGATAAATGAATAGTTATTTGTATGAATAGTGCAGAAAGTACTATTCTGCAAGTATGAACATATTTGTAGCCGCGGCTTACAAAATTCAAATACTCGCAAAGTTCTTTTACACCGCATGATACACAACATTTTTTGTGCTAACTTTTATAGTATAAATTTGTTAAATTTTTGTTAGTGTTATTCTAAACAATAACACAGATAATGGTGAATTTTAACAAATCTGGCAGAATGATAGATGACGTTTATTTAATTAATGATTATTAGTGCCAACTTCTAGCTATAAAATTCTACTACACTTTACCGGTCTAGACCGGTGTTTATGACACCGATACACAATTATAACACGTCATTACTTTGTGTCACACTCGGGTGAAAATATATACAAGAAAAAATGCTTGTTTACTTTAACACGTTTACTAAGTCTTGAGTGACATAACTATAACTGTTATTGAAATTTCAACTTAACTGCTTATAAAGGAGGGTACTACTACCCTAGAATAGCGGGGGGTGACTATACACTTGTTTTAACACAGCCGCTGCCTTTGAAATTACCAACTAAGTATATAGTTTCAAAATGTAGACTTAATCCATATACATAATAATATTATCAAAATCTTGTTAATCATAAGTTCACAAGTATTTACACATTAAATTTACTACAAGCTATTACGAGTAACCTTAATCTAAACACAAATAACGACCTTTGTTCACAAGTACACCATATTCACAGAATACTGTTATTGCACTGGCAAGATACTTATACGTACTACAGACTTTTGCACTATACCACTTGCAGTTTTAAAGGTGACTGATCTTATTATACCATCAGCCCCAGGATGTACAGTTATAACTAATGCCATCCTCCACAGTCTTGACAAGACATTATCTTCAGATATTAAAACTACATCACCGATCGAAACTACGGAACCTTTCGAAAATTGCTATTTTGACCTTTTCTGAAGTTCTTGCAAATAATCTTTGCTCCATCTTGATCAAAATTGATAATGTAGATATTGTGTGTACTGCCATCGTGATAAGGTATTAAGAGACTCATGAATTAAACTAACTTTGGGTAGAGCCTTTATGTAATCTTCAACCAAGAAATGACCCGGTGTTAAATAGGTCAGATCGTTTCGATCTGAGGAAAGTGGGGTTAAAGGTCGAGAGTTTAGGGTTCATTCAATTTCAGTTACGAGAGTGTAAAGTTCTAAATGTATTAAGAGCGCATTATTAACAAATTTATAAATGTGACGTTTAAAAGATTTAATGGCCGCTTCCCATAAACCTCTTTGGTGGGGAGCTCGTGGGATAATAAAATTCTATTTAATATTTTGAGTGGCTAGTTTCTTAAACGCACTCCCTTGAAAATCGTCTTTTTTAAAAAAATGGAGGAATATCATGGATTTCATTCTTTGCTCCCACAAAATGTTTACCGTTATCACAAAATGTTTTGCCATACAAATGAATACACAGCCATAAACTTTTACTATTTTGCGTGATCTACGAGAATCTTCTTTTGTGTGAAATGCACCAAAAAAATCAATACCAACCTTTGAAAAAGGTCGAGAAATACTCGATCTACTTAAAGGTAGATCAGCCATCTTTGGATTGCAAAGGTGCGCGTTGTGTTTGCAGCATACTAAACACTTCTTAATTATTTTCCTTGCTAGGTTTTTGCCAGAAAATGGACAATATTTTAGACGAACAGCCGCTAATGTACCTTGGGTACCACTATGTAATGAAACTTTATGGATGTGTTCGATTAACAAATCACAAAATAGATCTTTCGGTAGTAATACGGGATGTTTGCTATTAAATTTTAAATCAGAATTTTTCAAACGCCCGCTCACACGTAATATGTTTTCTGGGTCTAGAAATGAACTTAAACATAAAGTTTTTGATTTTGAATTTAAGGGTTTGAGTTTCATTAAATTTACAATGTCATCCTTGAAATTAATTCCTTGTTAGAGCCTTATTAACGACCTTTCTACATTGTTCAATTCTTTAATTGATAATTCACCTAAAGTTTTGTTGATTTATTTTTGCAGTTGCAGTTATAGAGCAGTAATTCTAATTAGTTTCGTCAACGAGGAGAATTAAAAAAAAAACTTTCGAATGTCTTGATTATTTCAGTCAATTCCGTATTTTGTGCACGTAGAACCTTAATCTCCGGACTAGTTTCGCCATCGATTGGTTTAAAAGGTTTTGGTTTGAAATTTATGTTAAGAATAAATGATGGTTCCTTCCACCACAAATCGTTTGAACTAATCACTACCAAAGCACTAATTTCTAACAAATTTTCAGAACAAGTGCTCAACATTTTTTGCTGAAGCGTGAAGTTAACAGAAAACTTTGACTGCCTATAACTTTCTTATCAAATGTTTGCTGGTGATCTAATATGAAACACTAATAAGCACTAATTAAGCACTAATTCATTACAAAATTTCAGAATTAGTGCTCTTCACGGATCTCTTAATGATCGCGTGTGTTGAGATACTACATCAATAATGTTCCGGAACCCATAATAGGTCTCTTTTATTAAAGTTTTCATTTCAAAAAGACTACGAATGTGATTATTTAAAATAACTCTTTTGTTTTCAAACCTTTGGATCAATAATTCACGTGCATTTTTATAATTTTGTTCAGTGATATATAAATATTTTGACATCTAAAGCTTCACTTAATACACGACAAAAGGTACTGTAATTTTTGAATATTTGACAAGTTATTGTTTGCATTTATTAACGTGTTAAACGTGTCTTTAAAGGATAGCCGCTCTTCATATTTCTCTGTAAAAACAGACAAATTTACCGGTGGCGTTCTTGGAAAAATTCATCAAATTCTTTGTCACAATCAGCCTCATAAACGTTTTCAAATACTTCATCGAAAGTGTTAATAGTCTTTTCGCATAATTCATATTGTCTACGGATTTGACTTAAATTTTCGGATGCGTCTATTTTATGTAAATATTGTTGCAAAATGGTACAATTACGTTTCAGAAATTAGATTTTCTTATTATTCTTATATACATATTTTTGCTTTTTTATACGTTTAAGTAGAATAAATTTAACTAAATCTGGCGACCAAACGTGAAGATTTACAGGACTCGGAATTCTTTTCATTAAAAACTTAATTTCTCGTTAGGTTTGCCGATATTTCTTTTTCTTTCGGTTATCTCGGATTTTGTTATCGTTTTTTAATTATTCTTGAAATCACTTCTTTTCCCTTAGCTGTTAAAAGGGTTCCTTATGGTCACAAAATGAAAAGCGATTTATAAACATGTCTTGCACTTTTGAAAAAGACAAAGTTGTTCAAAGTAACCTTGGTTTATTTCTTTGCACTATCCGCACAAATTTTTAAAACTACGGCAAGAAAAAAAGCCTACGGTTACTTCCTCGTTTCGACAAGTACATGTTTCTAGTCCTAACACAACAAAAGATCTAATTATGAATAGAGAACATACTTTACTTATTTCTTCTGACTCAGATTCTGAACCGAAACTGCCTTTGGCTACTATTTCGGTTGTACCAAAGGTATGTTTAAGTAAGTGGAATTTGCAATTCTTTGACGAAAAGTTCTCTTTTTCGGAATTTTTATTACGAGTTAAGGAATTAAGTTTGGCTTGGTTGCATCAATTGTTTGTATCGGCTCTAAAAATTTTATCTGGTAAAGCACTCTTACTTTTTAGAGTAAATAGACATTCTATAAGAAGATTTAAGATGTTGATACTCTTTTGAAGGCGAAATTCCTATCTCCTGATTATAGTCCAAACGAAACGATTGGAATTCCGAACTCGACCAGTTCAAAATTATTCGTCGTAATCTTGCTCTGTTCTACTAATTCGTTCTAGTATTAACTCCAATTTCTAGCATTAACCAACTCATAACTTGTTGTAAACAACTGCAGTTAAACAAGATTTTGTTGAATAACAACAAACTTCCTTTGTCTCGTAGAAAACCTCGTTTTTGCTTGTTTTTGGGGGGACGAGCGCTCTCATCTTAAAGTCGATTTATTCTTTCGGAGACTTTTTAATTCAGGATCTTCACGTACAATTGTTGGTGGTTCAGACTAGGAACGTCTGAAAAGCATGGGTTTAATGCGATCTCCGTCTTTTGTTCTAATTTGTACTATTGGTAATAGAGATAAATGTGCTGTATTAGATTTTATTGCCGTACAATTTTGTTTGGACGATAAAATTAAGATCAATAATATCTTTAGCAAGTATCATTTTTTATTTTATTTTTATTTATTTAATTCCATTGCATGGTATAATTACTTATAATATTATAATGATATGTGCCACATGAGCTTAGGCTTGTGTGTGGCATAATACGGAACCATATCAAAAATGTACCGAACGTACTATTGAATACATATGGTATTGGTAAATATTTTTACTTAACTTTTTTTATTTTGGTATGTTTGTTATAAAGAGTGTGTAAGTTCGTCATAAAAATCAAACGGCAGCTTTTTTAACCAAAGCTTTACTTTACGTTTAAATATGTTTAATGAACTACATTGTTTTAAGTGTAATGGCATGATATTATATAATTTCGAGCATAAATAACTCGCATGTATATCATAGTAATACTAGCAGTGTCGCACTTATTTTGAGAATTGATGTTTAACCAGCGTTTGATTTTATTCCAAATTTTTATAATGACTTTTGATCTTTTGGTTTGAAATTTAACTGCTATTGCTACTGACTCCCTATCTTTGGCTTCTAATTTAATTTTGGATTAATCGGACACGTTAAATAATAGTATCGAACGTTATTTCTCTGAACCATTAAACCCATTAAACAAAAGTTAGGAGTGGTAAAACCATCAATTAGTCCTTTGTCTAGCCAAACGTGTTGGTAAAAAAAATTAATTTGTATTGGTTTTGTGTAAATTTTAGAAAAGTCAATGAAATCACGAAAAAAGACGCATTCTGTTTAGTGTTTAGTGTAAAAATAAATAAATCTACAACAAATGTTCAAAGTGCTGTCTATTTTCTTCAATATACAATCTTATTCTCTATTTATAACTGTTTTTTTTAAGTTTTTAAGGTAACTGAAATTACAGTTACAAATGCATCCCGTATACGTAATTTCATATCTTCGGCGGTCGTCGGTAGAGTGTAATAACCAAATTTTTTACATAGAAAAAAAAATAAATTTGTTGTTAAGTCAGGTGATCTAGGAAGCCACTTTTCATAAAACTTGCGATTTAAATATCCCCTTCCATTACACGTAAAATGTGATGGAGCATCATCTAATTGCGGTCACATTCTTCTTCGTATAATCAAATGAATATTTTCTAAAATAATCTATAAATCTCTTTGTAAAAATGTTAACATTTTTTTCCATTTAAATGTATATAAAAATTTTTTTTTGTCTTTATTGGTTTTTTTTAAAAAGGCTAGGTTTAAAATCGGTTTCATACAAATTTTGGTGAATCTGAATATGGTATGGCTGATTTTTGAGAATTTTTTTCACTGATTTTGCTTATATCTATTTTGTTAGCAATAATTATTTAACTTGTGTTGGGATTTGCAATCACACATTGAATAATTGCCAATTGCTTATCTTAATCTTTAGTTATAGTTTCGTGAGTTTCTAAACTTGTGTAAGCAACACTACCGCTTTTACGAAACCTTTTTAGCAGTTTCTCAAATGCTTGATAATATTCCTCAAGTATTCAAATCATGTTTACTTGCTAGGTTTTGAACTGAATGTTCTTTTATATTAATGAATTAATAAACATTACTAATACACTAAAAATGACTTAAATGTTATTTTGACAATAAACAAGTTTTTGTCTATTTCACGGCTTACTCAATAAAAAAGCGCTATTAAATCAGGAAAATGTTTGAAACATGGAAATAAGTCCGAAAATAGTAGATATGGATATGGGAAACCTTGTAGCAGTTTCAAAGTAAAATAATTTTCTTTGTTAGTACAAAAATAAGATACATTACATTAATGTAATAGCGAAGGCTTCCACGGCCGTAGTCTATACTAAGATAAGGGTTTGAACTGTGTCAATGTTGTAACCGAAGTTGCCAACGTTGGCAACATTGACACGGTCCAAACCCGGAAAGACGTTCTTATCTTAGTATAGACTCCGGCCGTGGAAGCCTTCGCTATTACATTAACAATCTCTACGGGGAGAATATTTCTTCCAAAACCTCCGTATTTTCTAAACTTCGCCACAAACTCGTCAAACTTTTGTGCACTTTAACCTTTCTTAGTCGCTGTCGTGACCACAACATCATTCCTGCATTTCTCAGAATCAAGCTTCACATTCAGACACGTTCTTCGAAAGACATCTTACACCGTGCTAGTCTAGCGTTGGTTCGCGAACGGATTAAGCAAACTAGGCGAAAGTTAGACACTATTTCGAAACAACCCTTTTACCTTCATCTTGAGTTGACCAATACTCTTTCCCCTGATGATTGGAATCTCTTTGACAACATTACTTATCAGCAGTCTGATACCACTCTACGACTAACCACTGAAGGTCACCTCAAAAAGTTTCAAAGATTGGAATCCAAGGATCGTAAAGTTTCATCTACTACTAGCTCTTTAAAGACGGTTGTTAATTTATCTAGTTTGGTTCTCACTTCAGAACAGGAATCGGTGCTATCTAAGGATTTGAAATTTGCTGTTGCTCTCAAACGTATTCCCAAAGAAGATATTTTATGTGCTGTCGAGTCTTCTATAAGACACCTTCCTTGCCACATCTCAGATCCCATTCGTATTAACACTGGCAAAATCCTTGAATCATCTAAAATTCCAAACCCAACATTTCTAGGTCGGAAGAGTTAGACCCTAAAAAGTCTTCGTAAGAACCCTGATATTATTGTTCTTCCCGCCGACAAAGGCAATGCTACTGTCGTCTTGAACCATATTGATTATGTTGGGAAAATCCATTCTATTGTGTCTAAGGAAACGTACGCTCTTCTAACTCGTAATCCCACTTCGAGAATTGAACGTGAGGTCAGCGAAATCATCAAATATTCCAATCTACCTCCTGAAACTAAACGTCGACTTACCCCTTCAGATTCTAAACTGCCTCGTCTATACGGACTTCCCAAAATTCACAAACAAGGTATTCCCTTTCAACCTATCGTTAGTACTATCCAATCTTCCACCTACAAGCTAGCCAAGTTCTTGTCCAACATTCTTTGCGAGTTTGCAGGTAAAACCTCTTCTCATATCCTCAACTCTCAGCATTTTATTCAACGTGTACAAACTATAAAACTTGAACCCCACGATCTTCTTGTGAGTTTTGATGTCACTTCACTTTTTACTAAAGTTCCTATTAAGGATTCGCTGATTATCATCGAACAGATTCTGGCTCAACATGGCAAGGACTTGAGTTTGGTTCCTCTTATTGATAAGTGTCTATGCTCTACTTACTTTTAATTTGATAACAAGTTGTACGAACAGGTTTTTGGTGCTGCTATGGGTTCTCCTCTATCACCTGTTGTAGCTAACATTTTTATGGAATCTTTTGAAACGGTTGCTTTGGAATCATCAATATTGAAACCCAAAGTTTGGTTTAGGTATGTTGACGACACGTTTATTGTTTGGCCTCATGGTCATCTCGAATTGTCTAAGTTTCTTAATCATCTTAACAATCAACACTTGGATATCAACTTCACTATGGAAATCGAAAGCAATGGTTCTCTCCCATTTCTTGACGTTCTTGTGACTCGTAAGCCCAACGGACTTATGGGCCATTCTGTTTATCGCAAACCCACCCATACTGATAGATACCTTCATGCTTCGTCTCATCATCATCCTGCACAAAAACGTTCTGCTATTGAATCTTTGGTTCATCGTGCTTTTTCTATTTGTCAACCTGAGAATCTAGATTCGAAACTCTGTCATCTTACTAGAACTTTACTGAACAATGGTTATATGAAGCGAGATATTCATAGAGTTATTAATCGTCGTCTACATCCACGTACTCGATTACCTAAGGAGATTTCTACTCCCGAATCCAATCCGAAATTGGCCTTTTTACCCTACATTCACAAGGTCACAGATCAAATAGGGAAACTTTTTCGTAAGAATGGTATCAAACCTATTTTCAACTAAACAGGCAAAATCTCTCAGATTCTTCCTTCTCCCAAGGACACATTTCCTACACTTTCATCTCAAGGTGTATACCAAATTCCTTGTTCATGTGGTTTAGTCTACATTAGTGAGACCGGTCGTTCCGTCATTACTCGCATTTCAGAACATGATCGTTGTATAAGGAAAAGGCATATTTCTAAGTCTGCGGTTGCTGAACATCATTTCACTACAGGTCACAAGATAGATTTTGATAACCTTTTGGTGATTGCCAAACCCCCATTCTTTTTTAACAGGAAATTTCGAGAGAGCATAGAAATCATCAAACACCCCAATAACTTCAATCGTGATTATGGTTTCGAGCTGTCCTCTTTTTGGTTCCCGGTCATTAGTCCTTTATCGAAAACACGCCCTCGTTCAACCGTAACCCAATCAGAGAATCAGAGTCGAGCTGAACTAGCCGTGACGATACTTCTTCTTTATATACGGAGACTTTTTCTTTTTAAATCACTTCTATGGAGTTTAGAATCTGGCCTTGTTCACAAGTTGATCACCTAACTCTGTAGTGGTTCTTTGTTAGATTTTCGTTTGCCTTTTCAAGTTTATCGTTTTCTTTCTTACCTTTTCTGAGTTTAAAATCTGGCTTGATTCACAAGTTGATTACCTAACTTTTGAGAAGTGTTTAGTTAGATTTCGGTTGCTTGTTTGAGTTCTTCGATTTCTCTCACGCCCTGATGAAGCCCATTACGAAAGTGGGCGTACGTTGGCAACTTCGGTTACAACATTGACACGGTCCAAACCCGGAAGACGTTCTTATCTTAGTACAGTACATTAATTTATTAGTTTTTTTATTTTTACACAAAGCTCGAACAATGTAAAATTAACAAACAACAATGTTTTAATTACAAATTTATGTAATCAAGCATAATTAATTTATTTTAAAAATGCTGTATTTAAAAAAAATCAAATAATTCAAGAACTATAAAAAATAATTATAAAGAACTTTGCATAAAAAGACATTATTTTTTAAGCAGTCTTCGAAAGCAACATAAAATACATAGTGTTTTATTTAAAAATACATGATTTTATATTGTTATTTTAATTTGGACCACCCTGTTTATTTTTAAATTGTAGTCGGCATTGATTTACGTACTTTTTTTTGATATAATTTATAGTTTTTTCACTAAGCTTCTTCCCGTTGAGCGTGAACCACCCTGTATATACAGAAAAAATATATCTCACAGTTTTATGTCAATTGGATTTACAATAAAAAAGTTATACACTATTAAATTGATTTATTTTCTTTTCTAAAACTAATAGTACATATATACATGCGTTTACTGAAGTATAAAAAAAAATTGACTTCAGAGAATTTCTGAAAATGTTCGACGTTTTCGAAAATTTTCTTAGACTGTTTGACTTAATAGAAAAGTTAATACGTCAGAAAAAACCTGATAATATATTGTTAAAAACTTAAATTTAAAAAAACGGTTTGAAAATTTTGCACTATTATTTTGCCATGTTTTTTCTTTTTTCTCAGAAAATTATAAATTTTTCTGTCAAAATTTGCCAGGATGAATTTTAATACTAATTTATTCAAACTAACTATTTACACGTAATTTAGATAGGATAATTATAAATAAAACTAATTTTTAACCAATACTAATAAAATGTATAGCTAACAATATTTACGAAAAACAACTTACAAGTAATTTATGTATGACTATGCCTCTATATTTATAAACACTGTCTACAGATAAGTCGCACTTTTATTTATCTAAAATGGTATTTATTGTCACTGGCACTCGCGTTAACAAATTTTATTTAGACCAACAATTCTTATGATTTCAGTCTTCTAAACAAAATAGACTTCTTCAGAAAACGCTTCAATATTCAAATTTTGATTTATAGTGACAGTTCGCGATCATCTATTTTATTCTCCAATTATATTGAAGCGTAAACGTTTTTTTAGTAAAGATCTTTTGTTAATAATTCATACCCAAAAATCAATAATTATTTAAAAAAATAAGCACGCAAAAAAATGTTTTTTTATATTTTTTTCTGATGCTTATAGATCACAACTCATTAGAGTTTCAGTTTTAGGTTTTTTTAAATTCCTTTGTGTTATTTTACTATATTTATTTTAACCAATTTGTATGCATTTATTATATCAAATAATGATTACATTATTTGATTATTTGCATAAGGGCATCATTTTTATAATATAGATTTGTAGTTTTCTAAGAACTGAATATTTGGAAACCGCTAATATAGGTAATTAAAATTAAAATTATTTTGAAATGAAAACAATTTTCTTCGAACTCAAGTAAATCAATAAATAATCATCAGGTAATTATAATAAATGTATGGTTTAAATCTGCATATCTATATTTTAATTGACATATACCTATCAAACATAAAAAATTAAATTACATAACATTTCCACAACGGAACGCATTCTTTTTTGTAATTTCTGTAGTATCCTTTATCACAAACACACATCACGAATGGAGCGTGCATACAGGCCCAATTAGGAGGAAAGACAGGCATTTCACAAGAAGGTTCACATCCTGAAGATACTTTCCTTGTTTGATGTTTACCACAATCTAAAAAAAATCAATTGATTATTTTGGTTTATTTTTAATCAATTACCATGGCAATAAATTACTCCTAAGGTGAAACAGAAGCTAACGAATAAAAGAACCGATAAACGAGCCATAATATGCTTTGTGTTGATATGTTTCACAAAACGTTTCTACTACGCTTATATACTGAAAACTGAATAATGTTTATAAACTTTTGTAAATGTATACAACTTCAAGTTAATGTGTTTTTTATTGTATACAATCACTAATTTTTGATTTTCAGCATAAAGTAATAATGTTCAAGCAAATTAAAATTAAAAACTACTAATGTCGAGATTACTAATGAGAATCGATGTACAAATATTAATAATAATAAATATGGAAGATACTGATACTTGCTTTTTAAATAAAAAATAAAATACTACTAACAAAACAGTTAATTAACATAATAATTAAATCATATTTTTATTAACACAATTTTCCATTCTTGATATTCCCGTGTTGTGGTTATCACACAAGCTGAGCTTTTGTCAGAGGCAGTGGACATCTTTAGAGCCCGTAACAAAGAGTTTGTTTTTAGATTTTAACTAACCTTGGTTTTAAATGGCGGTAGATACGGGTATTATTCTTCGGAATTTTTGTTGATCAATTATTAGCAGATGTAGTTAACTATAACTTTATTTACACTGGCAATATAATCACGGTAATGTAAATACGTACATTACAAACATAAACTCAAAAATGTTTAAGGGGAAATTATTAAGTTTTATACATTAACTTAGGAGTTGCAATACACAGAGCATTACTTACAAGTATCGTAACAACAATGTCGCTTATGCGCTTAAAAACACCCTTAGTCACGCGGCTGGGTATTACAAAAGTGTATAAATCAAAATTTATTTACCATAAGTCCTCACCTTGAAATATCCTAGATTTCAACATATATTATATAAACAACAGGACAACTACAAATTTATACATTCTTAAAACTACAAAAAACCAATATAAATTCTTGAGTAACTTAACTAAGTTAAAGGCAAGACACACACTTTATTCACAGGACGCTTTAGGAAGTTTCCGTTAGCGACTAACAATTTCACTGATCGAACAACACCATCAGATCCTGGATATAACTCTACTACGCGTCCTAATGCCCAAGACAGGGGCGGAAGATTTTCTTCCTTTATGAGTACTAAAGTTCCCTCGCGGAGATGATCTGGAAAATGCTCAAACCATTTATTTCTTCTTTGCATTTCTGGGACAATTTCGGCACTCCAGCGTTTCCAAAAATGCTGGCTGATTATTTCTATGCGTTGAAACAATGAGAGTCGGTTGGCAGTAGTTAAATAAGGCTCAGATATGGCAGTTAACGGTCTGCCTATTAGAAAGTGACCAGGGGTCAAGGGTTGAAGGTCAGTAGGATCAGTGGACAAGGGAGAAAGGGGACAAGAATTTAAGATCGATTCTGTCTGTACTAAGGTGGTACTTAAGTCTTTTTAAGTGTCCTTTTACAATCTTAATATTAGACTCCCAAAGCCCTCTTTGATCCATCTTTATATTTTCATTATTTAAATAATTTATTGCACTTGTTTGAGTATCAGTGGACTGTAAAAATTTATATAAATTTTTTAAATGCATATAATCACCAATTTGTTGCGTTATCGCATGATATAGAATATGGTTTACCACGACGGCCTATAAAACGTTTGAAAACCCCTAGAAATGCGTCGGATGTTAAATCAGTGACTAACTCCAGATGTATTGCTTTTGTAAACAAGCAGACAAATAGGCAAATATATCGTTTTATTAACTTTGAACCCCTAGTTTTCCTGTCTTTTACTAAAATTGGTCCGGCATAGTCAAGGCCGGTATTGTAAAATACAGGTGTATTAGTTTGCAAGCGTTTAAAAGATAGATCAGCCATTAACGGATTTCTTGAATTAGGTTTAGCCTTAAAACATTTTATACGATTTCTGATGACGGTTTTGGCCAAATTTTTGCCATTAAGAGGCCAATATTGTTGCCAATAATTGTTTGGCTTTACAGTGTAGTAGGTTATGATGAAAATGTATCATTATAAGATTAGCGAAAATGTGACGCTTTGGGAGAAGTATTGGAAATTTTTTATTATAGTTAAATGTGGAGTTTTTTAAACGGCCGCCAACCCTTAAGATGCCATTCTCATCCAAAAATGGGTTTAATGGAAGTATTTTTGATTGGGAGTTTAAAAATTTATTTGATTTTAACATTTTTATTTCGTCATAAAAACTTTCATTTTGACAGGTTTTTATTATTATTTTTAGTGAAGTTTGGAGTTCGCCTAATGACAGCGGACCAGTATTCCTTGAAGCTACAGGACATTTTGTGTTATGAATAAATCGAAGCATCCAAGTTACAACCCTATGCAACCTTGTGAATGACGAGAATCTCTCAAATACACTAAAATTTTAATGAATGTTATTAGAATAGTAGATTTAATTTCATCGTTTGAGACGTTTTCATTGTTGTTTGCCACAAAATAAGAAAAATCTTGATCAGAACATAAAAAACGAAGGTCAATGCCACCAAAGCTGATTGGATAAAAGATCCTTTGAAGACACACCACGTGAGACAAGATCAGCAGGATTAAGAACATATTTTACATAATGCTAAAAATGAAAATGAAAGTTTTTCTGAATATAGGCTATGCGGTTGGCGACAAAACTTTTATATTTATTTGGAGCACAACTAATCCAACTCAATGTTACCGTCGAATCAGTCCATAAATACGTACCACTATATTTCATGGCTAATGACTTCTGCACATTACGCATTAATTGGGTTAACAGCACACAAGCGCATAATTCCAATCTAGGAATAGATTTAGTGCCCAGAGGGGCTACCCGAGATTTAGAACACAACAATCTCACTATATATCGTTTATCACAACCTAAAGAACGTACATATATACAAGCCTCAAAAACCGTAGAACTTCTATCTGCAAACCTATGAAGCTCTACAAGAAGAGGTTTGGGAGACATGACGCATCGTGGAATTTTTAAATCTTTAATGAACTCTAATTGAACCTTGAATTTTAACCACTCAGTGCTCATACTTAATGGGAGAACTTCGTACCAAGATGTTTTTAGAGATAATAATTTTTAAATAAATACTTTATCCTTTATCACAATAGGAGCTAAGAGTCCAAGAGGATCATACAACTGAGAGATTGTGGACAGAACGGAACGCTTAGTTATGCTGTTAATTTCCTTCAGGTTTACATTATAAAAATTAACATCTAGAATAGAATTCTAATAAAGACCCAATGCTGTAGCGCTAGCTCGTTCCCCTAAGGGTACAGTAAGTAGTGTAGACTTTAACGAAGTATTATCTGATATCACGCGAGGATCATTAGATAAGAGTTTTCTAAGGCAGAAACCAGCACTGGCTAAAATAGAAATTAATTCTTTCTTTATTAGAATGACTTCATCGACTGTGCCGGCTGTAAATAAAAGATCATCCATGTAAAAGTTTTTTAGGATTACATCACATACATGAGGAAACTGTTTAAAATATGCCAGATGCTGCAGGCACTTCGTAGCTAAATAACTAGAGATATTTTCAAATCTAGTGCTTCTATCGTGCTAAGATGGTTGTAATTATTAGCATCTAAGCGAGCCATGTGTCCTAAATCTTGGTATTCTTTTATGAACTTTGAATATTCTTCGTGGTGGCCCGAATCGCTTTGCAATTTTTTCTCTAAATTAAAAAAACGTTTTAATGCAAATTTATGGGATTCTCCTAGACAAATCCAATTAGAGTTAAATGGAATAGAAACAATATATCTCCCATCATGATTACGCTTGATGGTTTTTTGAAAATTTCGTTCACAAAACCTTTCTTCTCTAGATAGAAGAGATTCTTTATAATTTAGTTTGACATCATCTAACTGCCAAAGTTTTAATAAGGAATTATTAAGATCCTTATAAGACTAAGAAGAAGCACAAATCGTACTCACATTAGATATGTTCGCGGTTTTAGAAGATGAGATACTCCCACCAAGAACCCAACCAAATAAGGTTTCTTGTAAAACAGGTTGGTTGTTTCCTAATGACATGCGGTAGATACGGGTATTATTCTTCAGAATTTTTGTTGATCAATTATAAGCAAATGTAGTTAACTATAACTTTATTTACACTGGCAATATAATCACGGTAATGTAAATACGTACATTACAAACTTATACTCCATAATATTTAAGGGAAATTATTAAGTTTTATACATTAACTTAGGAGTTGCAATACATAGTGCATTACTTACAAGTATCGTAACAACAATGTCGCTTATGCGCTCAAAAACACCCTTAGTTATGCGGCTGGGCATTACAAAAGTGTATAAATCAAAATTTATTTACCAAATCTCATAAGAAAAAATCTAACGGGGTTAAGTCCAGTGACTTTGGTGGCTATTAAATACGACCTCTACGTCTAATGAATTTATTAAGGAAAGTTAAATTAAGAAGCTGTCAAACTGCAATTGCAAAATCAGGAAGTGCCTCATCATGTTGGAACCATATGTCATTATGGGGAATGTCTACATTTTGTAGAAGAGGAAACACAACAGCTAAAACGGGAATGAAACTAAGCATTGATTTTATTTATTTGTAAATATTGTTTGAATAAGTCTCTGTCGCAAACCATTGATTGACTTTCATGCTTAATACCGGGGGGATGTTTCTGAGAAAGCACTTATATTTGATATACTTGTTAAGTACCGGCCGGCATCTTACTTCCATTTCTAGAGGTAAAATTATGCAGAAGTACGTTTGTTAATTACATTGACTGATTCAAGATTTTTAGAAGTGAAAAAAAATCGGAAGAACGTTTGAAATCATCAAAATGTGCCAATTTCAAGTTTCGTAAATTTTCCTTTGGATCTTTATCTCCAAGGTTTGGAATGACTTTTCTTTTTTCTTTAATATACAAAGCAAGTGATCCACATGACCGACAGACCTGAAATTTGGATTACCATTTTGGTTGTTTTTGAAAATGCGAATTAATTTCTGCAAATGAACCCACACTAATTGTTAGGACCTACCACTACTGTTTAGTTTCTAGAGATCTAGTTGTTCATTATAATAGAAGGTTAAGTTATTTTCTCTATTTTATTTTAGGACGAAAAGATTGAGATAGCTATCCGAATAACACTTCACTGAGGGTGAGTAAGTTACTAAATACGTTTATTATTTATTATAGTAGTATTATATCAACCAACTAGAATTGGTTGGAAGCGTAATTTATTTATTATTACTTATGTGTGTCTATGTAAATGAAAACGTATTTTATTGTTTTGCTGTAGAATTATACTTTTATGCTTAATTATTTACATTTTAAATAGGGCTGTATTCCTTTGTCAAATGCCCGGTTTCTTAAAATCTCTATAAATTTATCCATTCTATAAAACTACCAATAATGTCAAATTTGGTTTCCGAAAACTTTAGCGGATTTATAAACGTTCAATATCTTATCTGACCAATAAACTTCCAATAACTTATATGACGCTTGCGCAAATCAAATCTCAGTAAATAGTGACATTAGTAAATACAAGTAGAGTTCATTTCAAGACTAAAGAACCGCTGCACAGAAACCAATTTAATTCCGAATGTCATCACAGTAGCTAACCAAAAAACGTTTGCACTTTTCATACGGCATTTTTTTTTCATCTTTTTGTTTTATATTTTATGTGCACGGGTTGCGATAGTAAACACAATCTTTCTTAAGACTTTTCTAAGAAAAGGTTGTGATTAGGTATGTAAAAATTGACCAAAAGTTATCAATTACTAACAATAGTTTTTTGTTTTATTACAGATCACTTATTTCTTCCCAGGCCACTTGTTTGTTTCCGCAACTTACACTATCGGTTTTTTTTCCGATGATATCGATATAGTTATTTGTCACAATCTCAAAAATTAAATTTTTCTTGAACTCCGTAAAATTACGCGATCGTGGTTTGCATTTTACTTCCATGTTTAACTTTAAAAACGTTTGAAGTTCAAGGAAACAACCGAAATACTACCATTTGTAATACACATGTTGCTCACATTTGTAATTTGCGTCGCTTTAAATACAACGAACTTTGCCGCTTACGATGGCGACATTTGTTAGTTGCAATTAAAAGCAAGTTATGGAACGAAAGTTATCCATTCGATAAGTTATAGAACGATTTCTTTCAGAAACCGACTTAATACTTATAGACTCGATAACTTATCGAGTGTTTAGTTTGCTTTTTTAAAACCCGGGCATAAGAGTTTGTACCTTCTTCTGAGGAATCAAAGGTAACGGTTCTGTGTGATAAAAAGGTAGCTGGTGCTTTTTCCGGTATATCGTTAATTTGTTTGAGTTGGTATTTTGGAAGTTCTTGTCGACTACACCACGACGTTCTCCGAGCTAGCGTGTGCTGCGGCAAATTAGACAACAAGCGAAGATATTTGATTTTCGTAACCAACAAAACGACTGATAGATTTCGTGAATTTTATGAACACTAAGTTTTCTGGGTACTTGTAATCAAGTTTTCTTATTATTCTTATATACATATTTTTATTTTTGTTATTGGTTTCTTATTTTTTCTTGAAATTGCTACTTGAATCATTAAAATGAATCGGTTATTGAAGTTCGAACTTCAATACGAATTATTTTCTCGTGGTTTTGAGAAAGCGGAAACAGTCAAGACGTTACGTAAAGCTGTATGGAGTGCTTTGCGAATATAGAAAAGCGCTTTTTTTCCTTCAGCTGTTTTTTCAAAACTTTTTGCTAAAAATCGTGCTACAATCGAGCAGGCGATCACTGAACTTAAGTTTGTTTTTGCAACTTTTGATGGCAATTTCTTTTTTCCGACATTAAAAAGAGTTTTTTATGATCACATAATGAAAGGCGATCTATAAACATGTCTTACACTTTTGTAAAAGACGAATATATTTAACGCAACCTTGGTTTATTTCTTTGCACTATCAGCACAAGTTATGAAAACAAAGGCAAGAAAAAAACTACGGCTTTTTCCTTGTTTCGGCAAGTACTTGTTTCTAGTCTTAACACAACAAAAGATCCATTTATGGATGGCGAACATACTTTACTTACTTCTCCGACTCGGATTCTGAACCGTAACTGCATTTTGCTACTATTTCGGTTGTACAGAAGGATCTTTTAGTAAGATGAATTTGCGGATCTTTGGCGAAGAGTTCTTCTTTTCGGAATTTTTATTACGGATTAAAGAATTAAGTTTGGCTTGGGTTGTTTCGTCCTACCAATTGTTTGTATCGGTCTAAACGAGACGATTGGGATATACGTAACAATCATGCAGTCTTTATCAGCCGTTATCCAAACCGCTTTCCGAACTCGATCAATTAAAAATTATTCGTTGTAATCTTGCTCCTTTCCACTAATTTGCTCTGGTATTAACTAAGTTTATCTCATTGTAACGCTACTTTTAGTTTTGAAAACTAATTGGAAAATTTATAAACCAAGACATAGATTGGACACGCCAGTTAGGCTCGAAACTACCTTTCTCTGGGTTATTGGAACAACATCAAAATATCTTTAATTTTTTTTGCTAGTATTCAAGGGAACGAGCTTTTTTATCTTAAGGTCGATGGTTTGGGTTTATCTTTTTTGGGACTACTTCATTTGAGTGCTTCACATACTGTTGGTTAATACAGACTGGGAACGTCTGAAAAATGCGAACTCCGTCTTCTGTTCTAACTTATACTATTGCTAATGGAGATAAATATGCTGTATTAGGTTCTATTGCCATACAATTTTGTTTGGAAGATAAAATTAAGATCTTTGATACTTTAGTAGTACCAGCAGTGTCGCAACCACTTATTTTGGGAATTGATTTTTGACGAGCGTTTGATTTTATTTCAAACTTTCATAACGACTGTTGACTGTTTGGGTGCGATTTAACTGTTATTGCTACTGACTCAGTACTTTTGGTTTTTAATTTAACTTTGAATTAATTGGACAGTTAAATAATACTATCTAACGTTATTTTACTGGGCCATACTAGCCTCGTTAGTACTACGTTGATAGAACATCTTATTCGAACCAATTCTAAACCCATTAAGCAAAAATTAGGTGTCGTAAAACCATCAATTAGTCCTTGGTTTAGCCAAAACGTGTTGGTAAAAAAAAGATTAATTTGTATTGGTTTTGTGTAGATTTTAGAAAAGTCAATGAAGTCACAAAAAAATATGCGTATCCGTTACCTTACGTCTCTTCAAGACGCGAAATTACTTACCACTGTGGACATACGATCCGCTCATTGGCAGATCCCTTTGTCACTTACCTCAAAATCAATTACTGCTTTTACTGTTTCTTATTGACGGTTATTCCAATTTACTTGTATGCTTAGATAATTCACCTGCAACATGTTAACGCTTAATTGATAAGATTTTAGGGGCTTCCTTAGAACCTTATTGCTTTGCATATTTAGACAATATAATTATTGTAACTTTTACATTTGAGAAATATTTGAAAATTTTAGTTTAAGTATTACGACGGCTGGTTTAACTATTTGGAAAGATAAATGTTCTTTTTGTAGGCCTGAATTAAAATACTTAGGGCATGTAGTAAATCGTCATGGTCTATCGGTAAATTCTGAAAAGGTTTCAGCTATTTTAAACATTCTACTTCCTACTTCAGCAACTGAAATTTAACGCCTCATCGAAATGGCTAGTTGGCACATGCAATGTATTTCTAATTTTGCTACCGCATCTTTTAATGCACTTACAAAAAAATTGGTTTCTTTTGTTTGGTTGGCAGATTACCACTCAGCATTTCTTTTAGTTTATACTTTTATCTTGTTTTGTCTAGACCTTTCGTTACCTTTTGTGGTGCCAGATCTGATCTTGGTTTAGAAACTGAACTTGTTCAAAATTTTTTTGATAGGGAAAAAGTTTTCCATTACTTTAGGATATCTTTAATCAAGGTTAAACGCCACTACTCAAGAACTGAAAAAGAATGTTTAGCTGTACTTTTGGCAATCGAAAAGTTTTGTGCTTACTTGGAGGGTACCCATTTCACCAAAGTTACCGACCATCATTCTCTTATTTGGCTAAATCGAATGTAAAATTCTTTGGGTTGCTTAGCTCGTTGGGCTATTTGCATACAACAATGCGATTTTACTATCGTACACTGAAAAGGTAAAGAGCATGTAGTACCCGATGTTTTTTTTCGGTCGGTCTTTGTTCTTGACATCTTAGAAGTAACTCCTTCTTTGTTTCTGGATATTACTTTAGTAATTGACGATCCTTAGGATTTAGATTTGAGTGCTCGGATAAAGGTTTTGCCTAGAAAGTTTTCTCGTTAGTGAGTTGTTGAGGGTCTTATCTATAATCGTATTTGATCATCTTTAGTTTTTGATCGTTGATCTAAAAGTATCACGATCCTCCTAATGCGGGTCATTGTAGAGTTTTGAAAACTACCAAACGCGTTCATCAACGTTATTATTGACCGCATATGAGATCCAAAACTGCTGAATGTGTTCGTCGTTGCTCTGTCTGTGCTGCACACAAAATCGAACAAAATGCCTCACTTGGTTTATATGCTCCTAGGGCTAAACCTTCACAGCCATGTCAAGTTTTGTGTATCGAGAGTGTGGGACCTTTAGCTTGTTCTTTTAAATATCACTGTTATTTGCCATACCGCGATGTTTTTTGGCTTTTAAGAAAATGTATTGTGTGTATTTGTTCAATTTAAACATTTTATTTAATTACTTTTGTGTATTTCAAAATTTCACATTTGGAACGTTATTATTCCGAAAATCGCTGATTTTAGAAATATTAAATAAAACATTTTTATAATTCATTGTACAATTCAAAAATAGCACACTATACAGGGAATTCCGTTAAAAAAAATTACGCGTACCGTAGATTCAATTGTTTGATTGGCCAGTTTAATTGATTTCAAACAAATTGATCAAAAGCAAAAGTTTGGTAACCTTAACTTAAGGTGTGGTTATCGGGACTAATTACTTAGTAGGCACTAAACGTTGTTAATTTCTTATTAATAATTTGATAACGAAGATATCACCGCAATGCTTCTCGGGTTAGACCGCACCGCTGATCTCTTAATTCTTGCCGTTTAGCCTCTGATACGTGCAAAGAAGACAATCACGGTTTTGATCACTTTTGCACAATAGAGTTAAACTGAGAAATCAAAATATTGCCGAAACTCAAAAAAATTAAATGAAACTCTTCGTTTTTTTTTAATTTTAAGAAAAAATCTAGAAGAACTCTAAGTAGCAATAAACACTGGCTATTGATCGCCTAGACATTGAGGCAATCTTGAAATCTTGGCAGAACTATACATTGCATTGAGGCATTATGGGGCTTACGTAAATTTTCTATCTCCATCTAATATTATTTAAACTAATATTAGTTCAGCATAGGTCCGATTATAATTTACTGTATTGGTTATCTATTAGTAATAAATAAAAAATTTGATATTTTGCTACAATTAAAGTTAAGTTACAGATACTATAAAGTAAACACTGTATTATATCTACATATATATATTTATAATTATTAGTGATGTTGGCCAAATTACCTTTTACTTTAGTTGTATCTACATTTATACTAATATTAAGCCAATATTATATTTCAATATAAGCACAATATCGCAAAACGCTGCATACTTATGATAGCACAAATTTTAGTCAATAATGACCCAATATTTTATTGCTACTTGGGTGGTACTTTATAATATAAAATATGGATTTTTTAAAATTCTCTGATTTTATTTAAATTTGTGAAACTGCGTTTTTCTGTCTCATTTTAACATAAATAATTGTTATATGCTAAAACAGTATATTTTTTAGTTCGCTCAAGCTGAATATTTATTGGTTACAACATCTGTTCTAGCAAACCTTTAATTGTTACTCCATAGCAACTATTTTATTACTTCGTTTATAAATTCTAACGAGATTACATTCTCAATGATCTCTATACTAAAACCTCTACTAAAACGTTTACAATAGTTTGCTATTGTTTAAGTTTGCTACATACCTACATGCAGTCAACATAAAAAAGAAAACATGCAAACAAAATTATATAATAAATTTTAAAGAATCAATATTAATATAATTTGCACATAATAAAATAGTTTTAAATTTTAGTTTAAGTATTTATTTTTCTTAAGCACATACAAATTATTATTAATAATTATTACACAAACATGATTAAAATGTAAACATAACTCAGCTTTGTAAAATTAGTAGTTAATTATTTTGTTATTGATTTTGATATGTTTTTTTTGTTTCAACTGTTAGGTCTAATTTTACATTATATTGCGGGCGAAGAACAAATTGCTGTAAGCACTTGCAATGATAGCTTAATTCGCGTAGTCAATTTATTGCTGTTTTATTTTGAATTTCTTCAGTATTGTTAAGTATATTTCAGATAAAAATGGACATAATTATCATCGTTCATTCTTTTGGACTCAATGGTAACTTCTAATATTTTGTCGATTGCCCCTGTTAGTTTTTTAAATTAAATTGTGTGTTTTTAATTTTGAATTATAAAAACAAATTTTTACAATTAGTATTAACGGTTGGTTCATTTTTTGCTTTCCTATTGACTCTTGTTGTTGATGTTTGTTAGTTATTTGTACACTGTTACGTTACTGTTACTGTCTTACGAAACAAAGGAGGTGCCTAATGAAGTCCTAATTATAAGCACGAAACGTCGCAGATTAATTGGATTCGTTTTTTCTTGTTTCCTTCTAAACGAAGGGGTTGTTAATTTGATTGGTAATTCAAATAGGAGATTAATAAATACTCAAATTTATTTTTAAATTGACTTAATTATCTAATTATTAATTTGATGATGAAAAACGCAATAAATATTTTATGGTAACAGCAATAATAGATTTATTCACTTGTAGTAGGCAGGTTAATAGGCACAAAATATTGACTTTACATGGTATTTTTGAACCGATGTTTGAGTGTGTATACTTTGATGACGTTGATGACTTCTGATTGATCTAGAGTTAATAGCTAATATAGTATACAGCGTGTTTCTAATAAACGACTACAAACTGAAGGAAAGGTTTCCTTGTGGTGTTAAATAAAGCTTTTTTTTAAAGGTTTGGTTTCAAGTGGCTCAAAATGTACTTTCTGTAATCAATTACGTTATTTAAGGTTGTAAGCAAAACAAGACAAGAATTGAAATGAAAGGAGCACAAGTTCTAAAGTCAGGTTGCTTAGAATTCTTCTACTTTTATTTTTAGGACGGGATTTGATATTCTCGTAATTATTGTAGCAACTTGGGCTACCACCACGTGTCTGCCCTTTTGGAATTGTACATGTCCATTTATTACATGTTTTTTAAGTCAATAACTTGGAACTTCCTGTGTATGTAAAGGATGCGCTAAGTTACTCAGTTCTTTACCCATAATGACCCATATGTGTTTAATAGGCAAAAAGTGTGACATCTAGGTGGTCCTGGTAAGAGATTAACATTGGCCTTTTTGCATCGGTTTGTAGAGTGTCTTGCTATGTGGGGACGGGCATTATACTGCTAAAAAAGTAGGTCTTTCAACTGCCGAAGAAATGGAAGAATATGGGGTTCTACCACCTCGTAACATGTTGCCGAACGTTTATATTGTTTCGGATGAATTCAAACGAGACTTCGAAGGGTTACTAAACGACCTTCATTACCTAACCATTGATCAGCGATTGATCTGGTACTGGAAAATCGGTTTCTTATTTGTTACAAAAATTTTCTTGCAACTTAATTGCTGTCGACTAACCCAGTTGTATCGCAAGTCTCGGTGTGCTAATTCAACACTAAATTAAAAAAGCGTCAAAACAATTAAATATCACCCAATACAGACCTTGTTTAAATCTGTCGATCACTAAAACGAACAAATTGATAAAACGCAACTTCTAACAACAATATATTTATTTAAAAAAGAGAGACTAGTTGTTAAAATCAACAGAGAAAGAAGTAGACCAATAAAAATTATAGATTTGTCGACTAATATAGTAATATCACAGCTATAATATCAATGGAGGCGCTTTCGTTCAGGCAACCCGCTATACAATTAATTATATTCAATTGCTAGCAAATGTTATAAGTGAATGATTTTAACTTAAATATAAATATTACTTAATCAAACTACTTTTTCTACTATTAAATTTAATTTATAATTACAATTGTATACAAAATGCAAAATATTATACAGACTTTATGATGTTGGTCCGAATGGTATATGGTGGTTGACGGCTTTATGATGTATCAGTTTGCTGGGTCAACAATTTGTAGTGTAAGCTTCAGTTCTTCATAATGATTATGTAATATAGTTTATGGAACTACATTAGTTTGAAGAAAATATATTTTTAATTACACTAACAAAAACTTACAATACAACAATACTCTAGAACAATTAAATTTTATGTTGCCAAGAAAAGAATGATATTATAAACTCTATTTAAACAGTTGTTTTAAAGATAACTAAAAGCTGTTTATACCGATACACGTGTATGTCTTTTCTAGTCTTTTCTGATTACATTAAACGAAGTGGACCCCACATGCTACATCCATATCCCAAAACAGCCAGGTACAAAGACAGCATGGTAATCTCCTGAAACTCGCTAAAAACGTAAAAAGATAACGTATCTTTGGGAATTGTTTTCCTACCTGAAACATCGAGTAATTAACCCAATCCGACCCATACCTGGAATACGTTTTTCTTAACACATCCGCTAAAAAACGTAATAGAAATTACTGTCGAAGAAAATTCAATAGAAAGAAAACTACTTACATGTTGTAAACTAACACCTAGGTACACGAACGTTCAACAGCGGTAAAGAGCTAGTAAAGTTGCTGTAACGCGCTTATCCCCAGCTGTAAATTAAAATGACAATTAGTAACGTCCTTAGACAGTGCAGCCGTTAATTGTAATTTAAATAATAACATGTTGCCATAAATCGAAGATGGCGGTCTTGCATCTTATTTGCCTCGGTCTCCTAGTTCTTTGTCTACGACGATTTAAACCTTTCTTAGTACATGCTTGATAACAGCGCATGATAGTGGATTGGTTCCGGTTAAGCAAATTGCAATGTTTCTGTACAAAAAAAACATTTTTACGTAAACCAAAGATTTGACCTCTGTCAAATTTTGTTAATTGGCGTTAATTTTCACGGTGTAGCACTCTAGGCATAATTACACTTTCAAAACACGTTAAACAAAAGAACCACGAATGTCACAAGACATAAAACTCCAAAGTAATTAAATAAATTTTGAAGAATGGAACGTATGAAAACTTTCTGTCAAAAAACAAAATCCTGTATAAGTTTGGAAATGATAAAGAACCCTTGGTGGTGCCAAAGATAATATAAATAGAATTAATGGAAATACACAACGACGGACATTGGAGTATAAAAAACGTAGAAAAAATACTTGAACAAGACTACTATTTTTTGAATCTGAGACCAAAGGTAGAAAAATGTGTTACTAGCTGCGTTACTTATATTCTGGTAAACCGCAAACGTGGAAAGCAAGAAGGTTATTTATACCCACTTATAAAAAAGGAAGTCTCTTTACATACTTACTATATCAATTATTTGGGGTCTCTAGAATCAACCAAAAAAGCACATTTTAGTCATCGTCGATTCATTTACGAAGTCAACGACAACACAAGTACCTGAAACCTAAAACCTCAAAAAAAAAATGTTTAGAAACCCAAAGTAAATCATTTTCGATAGAGGTACAGTGTAGCGCTTTAGAAATCCAAGACTACTGTAAAAAAGAGGACATCAAACGCTTCACGGTAACAGCTGGCTTACCCAGAATTAATGGCTAAGCCGAGCGAGTCAACGCAACGATCGTTTCTGTTCTGGCAGAGTTATCTATTGACGACACTTTGACAGTTTATCAGTACGTAGATAATTTCATCGTACGTAGATAAACTTTATCAAATGTTAAATTATGCTTATTATGGCAGCATCGAAACGACGCCGATGGCGTTATTGATAAAAACGAAAATGAAATCTACAGAAAACCAAAAGGACATGATAGAAGAGTTGAAGTGAAATTTTGACGAAGAATTAAGAAGATTTGCTAAGATACAGATAAGTAAAGTACACAAAAAGAATAAAAATACCTACAATCTCGGTAGAAGAAAAGCGATAAAATACAAGGTGAATGACTGAATTCTTTGGACGTTGCTAAAGCAGGCTTTTACAATAACTCAATGCGCACCACCACGTGCGCAGAATATATAAAGCTTTGGTCTAAACCAAAATTCAGTCAGCCTTTATTCTCCGGGTCAAAGAATGAACAGGACGTCCGCCTTGTCGGAAATAAGATTTTAAGTTTAAAAACTTTTGCGCTAAGTTAGATGAGAGACATCCGAGAGAACACGGCGCTACTAAATATAAAGGAACAAAGTAAAGGTTAGGACGATTAAGACGTATGACATGTTTACGACGTTTTTTTATTGAATAATTATGGTTCGTACGTAAAATTAAACTTTTTTTTCCGCTATTTAATGTTTTTTAAATAAAAATCTTAACAAATCTACTTACTCATTCTATTTAAAAATATCAGATAAATAACAACTATAAGAGTAATAATGAAGAATATTTTTACAAATGTTTAAAAACTACCCACACAACAGAAACACCTTCAATGTTTCTACAACAGCAACAACTCGTAAGTGTAAATAAGAAAGTTCATTATTTAATGATAAAAATGCGTTACAACACTTACGAAATACGAATTTGCTCAAATGTAAGACTTTACTATCCGTTTTTTGTTTCACACGTTCCCACGACTTTAAAAATAAGCCATTTTACATTCAAAATTTCGCACATATTTTTCGTTGACTCCTTTGTTGATTTGTCTCCAATTTAAGATAATTTCTTTTTCTAATATTAACTATTAAAATTACTTCAAAGTATTATCATATTAAATGTATCTTACTATAACAATCATATCATTATTACAAACTATGTAGTATCGTTGACTCTTCAGTCAACGGTAGTATGTCTTCTACGGCATTTAAATTAGTTTACGTGTTTTTTTTTGACTGCTCAAACGATAAACATACCCTCTATGTTAAAGTTACTAATTAGATTAGAAAAAGTATAGTGTATAATTTGTAAGAAATGCACATTGTAAACTTGTACGAATTGCAGTTTCGCCTTCGGTTTAACTGATTTTGAAATTTTTTTAGAGCTCAACTCAATTAATAAGTACTAAGAATAAAAATACTGCATTCTTTAAATTTGGATTTCTATATTTCAATGACATATACGTATCAAACATAAAAAAATTAAAATACAGGAAAGTCGCGCAACAAAACGCATTTATTAGCGTAACCTCTGTAGTATCCTTTAAGACAAACACATTCCCAGATTGGGTCGTGCGAGCAGATTATATTCTTAGGCCTGACAGGTTCTTTACAAGTAAGTTCACATTCTATATTTAGTTTAAATATTTGATGTTCACCACAAGCTAAAAAAAATGAACTAATTATTTTGTTTTATTTTTAATTAATTACCATTGCAATAAATTACTCCCAACGTGAAACAGAAGCTAACGAGTAAAAAAACCAATAAACGAGCCATGATATACTTTGTTTTGATATGTTTCACAAAACGTTTCTACAACGCTTATATACTGAAAATTGAGTAATATTTATAGATTTGTAAATGTATACAACTTTAAGTTAATGTATTTTTTCATTATTTATCGCTAATTTTTGATTGGTAGCAAAAAAAAAATTAAGTTTTATTGCTTGTAGCATAAAATGATAACGTTCAAACAAATTAAAATTAATTCGAGGTTACTAATGAGAATCGATTTATAAATGTTTTATGGATGGTACTTACACTTGCTTTTTAAATAAGAAACAATATACTAATAACAAAACAGTTAGGTAAGGTGGGGTAAGTGAATACTTGGGGCCAGTGTTGTGACGTATCTAGATACAAGAATATAGATACAATATATAGGTAATTTTTGAATATCTAGTTACATATCTAGATACATTGGACAAAATGTAACTGTATCTGTATCTAAATACATTTTTTGTTGTATCTGAATGGTTTAGATACTTAGATACTTTTTCCTGCTCAAATTTTAAATTATACAAGGTTTATACAACATCGCAATAGTTTTTTTGTCAGTTATGACTTATGGTATACCCTGTGCATTAAAATTGGAAACTTTTTATTGGTTAGGTGTTTTATGGTTTGATAGCAGTGTTGCCACATCTGAAAAATATTGACATTTTGCACGAGATTTGACGATTTTAGAACTAAACTGTTGCTTTGATGATTTTCTTCTAGTTTTGAAGAAATCGTTTCTTATATAAGTCTGGTGTTTTTTTAAAGCGTCAGCTTTGTGATTTACAAGTTTTATGCCTGGCAGCGCTGGTTGGTGGTTTACTATTAACTGTACATCGAAATAGAATTTTTGAGACATATAAAATGCTATTGATGTTAAAAAAAACAAACTTTATTTGTAAAATTGTATTTTTGTTATGTAATTAAGCTTATTAATGTAATGTTTTGCTTAATAGAGATATTTTTTTTAGCTAAACAAAACGGATATTTTGTTTTTAATTTGATTGACAGCAGATTTTGTAAAAAATGTATCTGACATATATTTAGGTACGTTTTTAAAGTATCTATCTAGATACTAGAAAAAATCTAACTGTTACAACACTGCTTGGGACAAGAGCAACAATGCCACGCAATTTTGTAATTAATGTATTCCCATACAAACTACTGAATGGCGGTAGTCTAACCACATCCTAAAATCATATTGGCAACACTGCAACAAAATTTAGTTCGTATGGCTTATTATAAGCAAACAAATATAACGTGGGTTTTTGTACGGTACATGAGTATAGTTATATAAACGTTGCTAATAATATTACATGGGTTGATATCACAGGCCAAATATAAATTACGCCCTTGACTGGGGACATAGAAAATGCAATACTTAAAGTTGTGTATTATGCAGTAGGGGATTAGCTAATTCCGTACAAGTATGACCTAAAACGTAATATAAAATCTGACACAAAAACGTACAGACGGCGTTATGACAAGTAAATCGTGTCTTTAATTCATACGAAAATTGAAGTACACGAATGCGCCTAGTTTTCCTCTCATTAACTACGCACTTGCATAAATATTTTTTCCAATGAGATTGTATTCAACCCCTTTGAACTTTAGCGGCATGACGTCATGGAAATTTTCCAATTTTAACAGGTGTTTTATTAGCTCCACAGATAAGAAACATAGGTGGAGGGGTGAAATCCGCTAAAAAATCAATTTAATCCTCCAATACAAAAAAAGTTATATAATCACATACCTCAAATAAGCTTTCACTTAGACACAAAATACATTGACCTATTTACGTGGAATCGCGTGAAACAACGTAATGATGAAAGACTGGTTGGGCACAAACACCACCAAAACGGAGATCCGTGTTTTGTACAAAACGTTACCGGAAGAAGAATGGATTGATGCTTTTGAACAAACATTTGACAGTCGTCCACGAAAAGTGGGTGTGTCGAGGACAAATTTTATACACGAAAAATTTTAATCTACTAACTTTTTAACATAACAGTTCTTTGTACTAGAGTGGTAAAATCTAAAAATAAGGGGGTTATAAAGTATCTTAAGGTTGGTTCAAATATAAAAATAAAACAAATATCACTTTATTAAAGCATATTAAAGTAGAAATATATAGCTTATAGAAATTTGACTTACCGGTAAACTGAACTGCGTAATGTACTGATGTTTGTCAATATATTTCGTATAACACGACAAAATAATTAAAACCGATTTCTTATACCACCGTTTGACAAAATAAGTGAAAAGAAGCATTAAACTGTAAAAGTTTTTAAATTCAAGTAAACAGTTATAAATAAACAACATGTAAACAAGGTGTAGGTAATACCGGTAAGGGTCCATTAACTCCAAACGTTGATTTATTTTTTCAATTTTTTTCTTACCAACTCTAGTAACGGGTATTTACTGGCAATTTGATGTACTGCCAACGCCATCATTTTTCAATATTTTCGGCAATCGACCGTTAATTTACCGTCAGTTTGTGTTTGCTGGGAAATTCATAAACAGTAATAATAAACACTGTATTTGTACATCTACGTTTTTATTTGACACATACGAGTCAAATATATAAACAAGATTAAATATTTAACAATCGCCTAAACGAACGCATTCATTTTTTTTATTTTTGTAGAATCCATTAATACAAACACACTTTTCAACTGGCGTGAGGTCACATGACCCTGGTATAGGCGGCATTGGTTCACAAGTTGCTTCACAGCCCACAAATTCTTTCCACACTGCATGTTCACCACAGTCTAAAAACAAAATTTAGTGTTCAATAGCTTTATGTTTAATCAATTACGATGGCAATCAATTGCTCCGAAGATGAAATAGAAGCTAACAAATAAAAGAACTAATAAACGAGCCATAATATACTTGGTCTTGATATGTTTCACAAAACGTTTTTGCTACGCTTATATGCAATGCTTTACGTTTATATAGTGAACATTCAGAAATGTTTACAAATTTTTGTAAAAGTATACAACTTCGAGTTAATGTGTTTTTTAACTTCTTTTAAACATTAAACATTGTTAAAAAAATTATAGAAAAACGCTTCATAGAGTTTAAATCAAATAATAACATTTACTAACAAAGAAAAATTTGACTTATTAGAAACTTATTAATTGAGTAAAAGAAATGTAGATTGTGCACTACAAAGATACATCAAATACAACAACATGGGTTGTTTAAATAACAAATAAAAGACAAAGTGCGGTTTCAAAAAACAAAGAAAGTGTTAGGCAAACTGTACAAAAATAGATGGGTTTGTACGGGAAACTAAAGCAAATACAAGTACTAAAGAACCCGATAAAAAAATTCTGAAAAATTGATGCTACCGTCTACAAAAATTTTATTCGGTTATTAATTTTTGACTAAATAATGATCAACTTGTCGCTGGCTAGTTACACAATACAGAAATGATAATGCCTTTAGTTTGAAAATTTTGTGCACAGATGAGAGTAAATTTATAAGCAACGATATGTTCAATAGAAATGTAGGTACATCTTTACTGAAATGATGTTGCTTTAGTAAGAATTCGTGAAATAAATTTCCAATAGAAGTTTGGCACTAATGTTTGGTTTCGAGTGTGATAGGGTCTTCTATTAGGACTACACTTTTATCAAGAGAATCTTACGACAGATCAATATCTTCTGTTTTTGCAGACTACTTTACAAGACTATTTGGATAATGCTACCTTAAACATTTTTAAAAATTTTACATATTTCCAACATTCCGCTTATAGATCTCGACTATGTGTTCAGTTGTTGAATGCATGTGAACAGAGCCAATGGATTGGAACTAATGAACCTGTAATATCGTCACCTAGGTTACCGGATCTTACACTTGTCAACTTTTGTATTTCAATTTGTACATTAAAGATACATTTTTTACAAATCCATTAGATGATCTAATACAAAAGATTCGCAGGCGTCTTTGCATAATACGCAATATTATAAACGAAAACGGTAGGGATTTGATAAACGTGCGAGACTAATCATCTAAAACAGTGGTATCTAAAACAGTCCCTTCGGACCCCCAGGGATCATTCAAAAGGTCTGTTAAAAATTAAAATTAATATGGGGGTTCCTAAACAACGTCAAGGGGTTCACACAAGGTTTAATATAAAATTAAAAAATTGACACATTTTTATTAATATGGAAGTTAAAATAAATAACAATAAATTTTACGTTCTAAGTAAAATATAAATATAGACAGATGCATAAAATACAAATAATAACAGGCATCGCTGTGAGTCAGGCCTATCTATACAGGCTTATATAGGAACGCGATAGAGCCGATACCTGCACCAACTAGCCTATAATATGAACTATAAAAGAGTCTGCATCTGATCAACAATATAGTTCTGTGTTATGCGTGATGTGAAGTCCATACAACAAATTTTCTTAGTCTTGGACAAAAAAGAAGTATAATTCTTTGTATTGGTTACGTAAATAAATTTGAATAAAATTGATATCAATTTTTAATTTAAATTTATTTAAGTAAAGTTATACTTTTGTTTAAATTGATTAAAAAATATATATTACAGTTATCAGTATAGTAATTTCTTAACATTCATTAAAGGTTTCTTTTTTATTAAAGACTTAAGAAGAGACTATAAGTTTTTCTAACACAGACGTGTTTCTAAAAAATATATTATTAATGATTCTGCAAAAGAAGTTAGACATATTAGGTTTTATAATTTAATATAATGCACCCTAAAAGTTATAGCTTACTATTTTATATTTTTGTTTACTTTCGCAAACAACCAACTCCACGAATGTTTGGAATTGCTGTATATTAATGTATTATTATATTCTGTTCTTAATTAATTTTTAAATTATTTATTTTTATTAAAGAATTCATTGGTATACAATGAGTACCTACACAATATGCGACATTTTCATGAAATTTTATCCTTACATCTGAAATAACTAATTGAAGCAAGCGTTACATTGTAGCATTCCACTTAAAAACATTATTATAATTAACTCAAAAGTGTTTGATGGCAGAGCCATCTCATAGTATAAATTTACTATGTGATTAAAATTAACTGTAGATAGCTCACGTCCAATGTCCTTTTACGTTGTGGTTTTATCCCGACGAATTTTTCAAAGCTTATTTTGAATTTCGCGGGTGTTAAACTAACTCAACGTATTTACCATCGTTTATAGCTATCTACAGTTAATTATAATTAACAGTGGTTTGTTGCAAATAAAAATTTTAATGTATCTGAAATACGATTACAAACTCAAGTAGTATTTTCCTTGTGCCGTTAAATGAAAATTTTTTCTTTAAAGATTTGGTTTAAAGTGATTTTGACATATTTGCAATTAAAGTTTTCAGGGTTGTCCTGACTATCTAAACAAATGAAAATTGTTTGTTGATTGTAACTATGTGGTAAATGATGAAATCCGTGAAACCTATTGATGTATTGTGTTAATTATTATTTTCTTTAATTTTACATCATCTACAAAATCAACTGACCTAGCATAACAAAATGTACTTTGTGCACACGATTACGTTTATCTTTGCTTCTAATCAAAACAGATGCAAAATTCAGCTTTCTTAGCACTGAGTTTGACAACCTGATTTATTTATGTCTTGATTTTTTAACTTATTTTTTAGTTGATGTTAAGTGATTCGTATAAACGTATTCGTACCTCATAATATTTAATTTAAATTTTTTTTATTATATACATCAGTGATACTGTTTTATTGTACGGTAAGTGTAATTATAACTTCTACACCACACGTAGATTGTGGGTTGAGCAATATCCTAATAGGCAATTATCTTCAATAATCTTTATTTTGGCGTGTGTGCAGAGACTTAGAAAAACTGGAGCCGTTCTTCCTACCTACGAAGACCGTGGTCGAGAAATACCACTACATGTATTAGCAACGGAAAAAGAATAATTTTTTTCAATAAAATCAAAACGTTAATATTTGTTTTTCTTTAATGTATGTGCAGATATTGTAAATTGTATAAAATCGAACACAAAGTAGCTCTAGAGAAATAGGCCGCGCAGCTAACGTGTCTCATAGTACGCTACCTCGTGTTTAAAGAATTATTCTTGGTACCTTTACCATGTTCAGCGAGTCCAACAGTTAACTGACGTTGATTTTGAACAGCGACTCGAGTTTTGTGAGTGGTAAAAACCAGAAGCGTTCAATTCTTACTTTAGTGTAAAAATATTACTTTTCATATGAGTGTTGTTTTAGTGCTGAATTTTCACAACACGCATGTTTGAAATGAGGAAAACTCTTATAAAATTCAACAAAGTAACTATCAATGACGGTTTTCTATTAATGTTTGAGCGGGATAAGAAAGGCTTACAGGCAACTTGTACTTTTACAAGAAACTTTTACGCAAGAATTTGATGACTTACTCTTTGAAGTACGCAGAGCAATGTATAATAGAGCTCCTTCGCAAGTAAGTCGCGCAGTTTGCGATTTCTTAAATATAATTTTTACGGGTCGTTGGATTGGAGGAAACGGCACTAGACGCTGGTCAAACCATAGGCTAGATATTAACCTTTTAAACTTTTTTTGGAGCTACATGAAAGGTGAAATATAGAAAATTCCCCTAAATAATAGATAAGTAACGAGCAATTTTTGGCGACGTTTAGACGTTTGTGTTTTATCCAATGGAAGAGATATTATCTAATGTATTTGAAAAGAATGCGCTTAACTACACGTTATCGGATAACATTATTTTGTATTTATTTTTATTGTTTGTGTCAGCAAAACGTCATGAAAAAATTTGCACTTTTTTTCATTCGTGGTGTCAACAACCTAAGGAGACTACAAGTCTGTAATTTACGATTTATTTTGTTAAACATTTTGAGTTTCTTTAATTTTCTAATGGAACTTTTGTTTTAAAATTTTTTGCTTGTATTTATGCTCTAATTTGATCTGATAAACTAATAACCCGTTAACCAGATACAGCTTGTATATATTCCTATATATTTTTGGGAGTATTTCTTTCAGATAAGAGTATGGGTGAAACGAAAAAAAATGCAGACAATACAGTGTTGAATATATGAAATAGGGCTTTATTCCGTCACCAGGAAATAGTACTTTACCTACGTGTCTTCAATGAAACCTTTTAAGCTTAAGGAAAATTTAATAAAAACCCACAGAAACAAACGTAAGTTTTATGCGATCATCTCAAAAACTAGGGAAGAAAGTAATTTTAAATATACATTATTAAAGTACCTAACATACTGTAAAACAATTACTAAAACTATCTTGTGATAAATTTAAAAATAAAGTTACAGCAAATTTCCGAAAATAACATTTTCAGTTTTTACATTGCACAAGGTGAATATTGTTCTATTGGTTAGAAAATTTGTTTTGGCAAAGCTTCAGTTGTTACTACATCGTAATTATTTTCTTACTTTGTAAATTCCAAGGTTACATTCTCAATAATCCTTATACTAAAACGTTCACTAAAGCATTTACCATAGTTTGCCATTGTTTAAGTTTGCTATGTACATACGTGCAGTTAATTTGAAAATTAAAGAAACGTATGAACAACAAATTACTTAATAAATTTGAAAACTATCAATGCTTTTATAGTTAACAGCTAAGCAATAAAATAGTTTTGAAATTTTATTTTGTATATTTATTTTCGTTGAGCAAAAACAAGTTATTACTTTAAATTACTTAACAAACAGTACTAAAATGTGAACATACCCATCTTTGTAAAATGAATTGTAAATTATTTTGTAATTAATTTTAGTATTGTGTTTATTTAAACTATGTATTTCAACTGGCATCTTTTTTTAACTTTACATTTTATTGAAGCCGAAGAAAACGTTATAGTAAAAGATACGTCATTTCAATATTGAAACTTTAAAAACACATTCTCTTCTGCATGTCCTTCGGGACAAGTTTGTTAGTTTTTGAATGTATTTCACTTGCATTAAGAATTAAAGCTTAGTGGGTCAATGACCAAATGACCGCCACTATTTAAAATAATTAATTTATTTTATGTTTTATTTATATTTTGCTATTGTTTAACTTTACTACATACATTCAGTTAACTGAAAAACTTATAAAAGATTTTACCGTCAAACATTTTCAGAAATTTAATCAACTGTCAGAGTCAGAGGAACTTCATATATTATATATGTATAGGTATATTAAATTAATAACTTTAAAATTTTCTATTAACACTTCATGACTATGTCTTCTTAACTTTTTTTTAAAGTAGGTAAATCATTGCCATATCAGTATACTTATTGTATTTTTTACTTCTACGTCACGGCGTTTCAAAGCTTATAAATTGCTTCTCAAACTAAATACTTTAGTTTATTTTGCACTGGTATAAATAATTAAAAGTAAAATCAACTGGAAATAAAGATAATTTTTTTAAAACTGAACCAAAGCAGTAAATACCAGTAATAAAAAGACTGCATCGTTTAAATTTGCGAATTTATGTTTTTATTTGACACTAGGAGTGAAATATATAAAGACAATTAAAAATTTAATGAAGACAATCTTCGAACAGAACGCATTGATTATTGTCTTTCTTGTAGTAGCCGGGATTACAGACACACTCCGCTATTGCCCTATGCTTACATCTTATTGGTTTAGGCGTGAAAGGTAGATCACAAGTAGGTTCACAGCCAGAAGATAGTTTCCATACTGCATGTTCACCACAATCTAAAAAGTAAAAAAGTAAGCGTTTGCTTTAGTTTATTTTGAATCACTTACCATGACAATAAATTGCCCCTAAAATGAAATACAAGCTAACGCATAAAATAACCAATAAACGAGCCATGATACACTTTGTCTTAAGTGTTTCACAAAACGTGTATGCCACGCTTATATAGTGAAAATTGGGTAATGTTTATAGATTTTTGTAAATGTATACAACTTTAAGTTAATGTGTTTTTTATTATTTATCACAATTTTTTTATTTGCAATAAAAATTTGTACGATGTTCAAAAGAATTCAAATAAAAAATTACTATTTAAAATGTTTTTAGAAGCTTGACGTTTTGATTGCGTTTAGTGTTCACCGTGAAGTATTTTGTACTGTGAGAAACGTTTTTTTAACCGTATAATAATGGTCGGTTCGTATTGTGCTGTTTCTGGTTGCTGGGATTCAAAAAGAATTTTATACAAGCGGAAGTAAGGTTAGAGTTATTCTAACAAAAATTTTATCGTTTAGTTAAATAATATGCGAGTATTTCTATTACTAAGCTAAAGCTTCCTGTAAGCTCTCAAGAACAACTTGATGCTTTGAGAAAGTATCTTCAAACAGAAGAAATTATGAACAATTCCGTAAGTATTGTACTGGTTTTCTAACTATTCAGTTTACATTTAATGGATGTGTAATTTTAGATAAGAGAAATTGTAAAAATATGGAGGACAACGCGGAGGAGTTAGTTCATAAGAAACTAGTTCTTCCAAAATTGATTAATAATGCTGTTTTACACGGTTACAAATTACTTGGCCAAAAAGTAAGAAAGCCTTTACATACTTATTAACAAAAACACTTATACAATTTGCCACAATGTCAACATAAGTACATAATAATTCGTCACGTTCAATATTAAATTGAGCAAGTAATCTGTTTTCAACGCAGTAATGCTATTAATTAGTTTAGGTAATTGTAATATTATAGATTGTTAAAAGCAGTTGGGAGTGTATTAAATAATATAGTTGGTGTAAATGTTTTTATTAAGTTCGTTATACACTTAGTTACCTATTAGTTAGTAATAATTAATTATTATTGTTTACAATTAAGTATCTACTAATAAGATATCTTATAAGGTTCTGAACCGTCAAAATTTACTCCTGCTAGGTTGCGTACTAGCAGCTTAAATACTTAAAAAAACAACCTTCATTTCATCATTAAAATTGGTTAAAGTGGAGGTTGAGAGTTTCCTTTATTTAAGTACTTATATATCTTAAACTTATTGTAATTTGTAATTTAAAAAATTAGAACTTTTTGAACTGTCGTGTATATACTGTTGTTTTTAAACTTTAATTTTAATTAATTTTAAAAATGTACTCTAATATTACAGAATTTAAATTTTGCGCGCTTTTAAAAAAGCTTTTCCCTTGGTTGTTTGGTGGCGCTTTTGCTATCAACTTCTAAAGTCATTGAGTTGGACATCTATTTTATTCTCTTTTATCTATGGCTTCCACAACTATACTGACAGACAACCGTACTCTTTTATGTCGTGTAGACATTACCAACATATTTAAAATGTTTTTAGAATGCCATCTTGTGGTAAAAATACCACATAGGATAATATAGAAAACTATAAATTAGTACGGAGGGTAGAAAAGTTGTCATTGGATTTAATGACAGCAAAAGTCAATGATCTATTGACAAGTGACGCTGTCAAAATCCCATCTATAAAATAGGTTAGGAACAATGTCAGTACAATTATGAAAAACAACATCAGAACTAGCGGACAGCTGTTTCGTTCTTTAGGAACTCGTCAGCGCTAGGATACACCGATGTGTTTCCACAACTATTTTATAGTTGGGATTTTGACAGCGTCACTTGTCAATAGATCATTGACTTTCGTTGTCATTAAATCCAATGACAACTTGTCTACCCTCCGTACTAATTTATAGTTTTCTAAAAAATTACTAAATTATAAGATACTTATACTTTCTTTTTAAATTAAAAAAAAAATAAAACAATTAATTATTATTATTAAAAAAAAACGGCAACGCTATTTTGCTACAAAATATAAAATGTAACTTTAAACCGTCATCCCTTTAATTCGCCAAAACTGGATTATCAGAATGTCTTTGTCATACAATTGGATTTGTAAACTCTATGACATAGCGAAAAGAAAATGACATCTGTAGGAAATTTTTACAGTATTCTGGACATGACTATTTGTGTGTGAGGTTATGTGCAAATTTTTGATTTGTATAGGTATTTTACAACGACGCCGAAATATATAGACTACAGTTGACCTAAATAAATAAAATGCCTGGAGAAGCGTGACTGTTGTCCATTATCTAAAAATAAACTCAAATTAAAATGTATTTTTGTAGGTAATTCAAATTATTCATAGGTTACCAGTGTAGATAATCATTAGATGGTACGGTTTCTTTTTCCTCCTTATTTAAACTTTAAGTAACACTATTAAAATCTTCTTTCAAGGAGGGGCATAAAAAAACTGCTCATTTTTTCTTTGAGGCGACGTTTCGTGCACTAAATGTGCACTTCATCAGGCCACTGCAATTTATTAGCGTAAGTACAAACAACTATCTAATTTAATAAGTTAGTAGTAACTAAATTACAGATATAACCAGAAAAACAATAAACGTAAGAACTTACGTAGAACATTAGAGCAAGTTACTCCGAAGTTTTTCGACAAACATGAAACACGTCCTAAACTTAATTGACAAAAATGTGATAAGTAAAAGTCAATGATTAAAAACAATAAATAAGTATAAATAATAAATGACAATACAATTCAACATGGGGAACAAACACTATGATATGTATAATCAAACATTATTTCAAGGTAACCTGTAATCAAATAATACTAAAAATTGAAAATAACCGCGAAACACACTTAATAATTTTTCGTAATTTTAGAAATTAAATTATTATAAATACTACTTAAATTGTTAGTGTCCGTATTAAAATTAATATTATTTTTGTATACGTTGATGAAGATCATTTGAGAGACTAATCTTTTCTTGTAATTGTTTTCCACATCTAAAATAGTAGGGTTGTTAAAATCGAAGTTATGTAATGTGTCGATGTGATGTACAGATAACGCTGTTTCTCCTTTTTTAGTTTTACAGTCATATTTATGGTTGTTAATACGATTTTTAACTTTTTGTTTCGTTTGTCCAATGTAGCAACCTTGACAACCCATACATTCTAATTTATATACTACTACTACTACTTAAAAAAAGTAGCCCACAATTCTATGCAAAAAATTTTAGCATTTTAAAGCAGATACTAAAAAATAATAACTATCTTAAGAATATAGTAAATAAATTATTAACATACACTAACACAGCTACTAATACTTCACCATCTGTAAATCTAACTACGACTAATCTTAAAGCTAACTCTAACATTAATAATATTATGTACACAAAAATCATAAATGTCCCAAACCTAACAAAAAGATTAATTCCGATCTTAAAAACAGATAACATCAAAATAATAATGTATAACACGAATACTATTTACAACATGTTTTACAGCAGAACGAAAGATAAAATTTACATAACTGACATAAATGTAGTATATAAATTAGAATGTATGGGTTGTCAAGGTTGCTACATTGGACAAACGAAAAAAAAGTTAAAAATCGTATTAACAACCATAAATATGACTGTAAAACTAAAAAAGGAGAAACAGCGTTATCTGTACATCACATCGACACAGGACATAACTTCGATTTTAACAACCCTACTATTTTAGATGTGGAAAATTATTACAAGAAAAGATTAGTCTCTGAAATGATCTTCATCAACGTATACAAAAATAATATTAATTTTTTGTTGAACGATCAAACCAATTTCAACTATGATTTTAAACTTAATTTTTCTTAGATTTGTTTCTAAATTGCACCATCTTTCTTTAATTTACATTTAACATTTTGTAAAACTTACATTTTTTGTTTTTTAAATATCTAGTTACAAATTCTCAAATTTGACATTTTTCAAAAAATGTAAGTTTAAAATTTGTTGTAATCTTAACTTTTTATGACTTGTTAATATATATATTTTTTGTAGTTTTCTGAAGATGAGCTTTATATTTGTAAGCTTGAAACATATGTAAAAAATATATTTGAAAATTAGTATTTATTATTGGTGGACTTATAATTTAAATAATAATAATTTTTTGAAAGCTTATCGCTCCGATAAAGGTTTTAATGATTTATTGATTGATGCTATTGAAATGGCATCCAGTTTAGACATAGAGCCTAATTTCAAAAAACAAAAAGATCTAAGACCCCGAAAAATAAAAAAAAACATTTTGATTATGAATGTGACGATGAACTGATCCACGACAAAACTTTAAAGTTCAAAGTTGATTGTTTTTTTAATGCTCTAGATGTAATCATAACATCAGTGGATGAGAGATTCCAATTTTTTTCTTCTTACTCTAATAATTTCGCGTTTATATGGAATATTGATAAATTTAAAAATTATTCTGAAAACGAACAATTAGAATTATGTCAAAAAGTTGAAAATTTATTAAACTACAAAACTCGCAATGAACAAGACATAACTGCCGTGGAACTTGTTAAAAAATTGCATTATTTACAAAATTTTGATGAAAAAGTTATTACGTCTCCAGAAGAAACTTTAAATTATATAACAACTTTTAGTGGATTCTTTTCCTAATACGAGCATAATACTTCGTATTTTATTAACAATGCCGGTTTTTGTTGCTACCGCAGAACGATCTTTTTCAAAACTCAAAATAATAAAAAATTATTTAAGATCGACCATAGGTCAAAACCGACTAAGTAATCTTGCTATCATTTCAATAGAAACGGACCAGCTAAAAGAATTAGACACCGAAGATTTAATTAAACAATTTGCAAAAATTAAAGCACGGAAAGCTCAAGTCACTTATCTAAAATATTAATAACAATACTTAATACCTGGATATTAATATTTAAAAGGTGACATGTTGCATTATTAAAATTATATATTGTTTTGTTTTTATTTGTCGATCAGTTTCGTCCTGTGATATAAACGAGTATTTTTAATGTTTTAAATATTTTTTCTGTCTTGTGCTTTTGTATAATATATTACATTTGAAACTAAAATACAAAAATTTTGAGATTTAATACTGTTAGAATATATTTCTGTTTTCTATAAGTTTATAATTCAATGAAAAAATACTTGTATGGCTTATGGCTTGTACTTGTAAAATATAAAAATGAAAATAAATTTATGAAAATACTTTTTAAAATTATTTTTCAATAGTGGATAACAATCCCTAACTTAACCCGTATCTGTACTCACATATGAACGTAATACAAATTTGGGGCGTTGTTTTAAATTTGCACAAGAGCGCCAAAAGTGCTAGGCGCGGGCCTGGATGTTATCACCCGTACTTGAGCCCTATTGAACTTGTGTGGGCAACTAAATTTGAGTTTTGGTCTTGTTAAGAAATTGTGTTGTGAATTTTTTACGGTAGAACAGTAGAAAAACTGTGAGCCAGCAAAAAAATCAAACAAAGATTTTACTCATCAGAAAAAATGGTGGACATGCTTGTCGGACTAATGACTAATTTAAATAAATGAGGCATCAGTTTATGAATTATAAAGTAAATATTTGTTTTATATTTCTTTTTAAATATCAAGTTTGAGATCTGGGATAATTAAGAGTATTGATTTATTTTACACTTTCCTGTTAACCGTTATTGTCTTGTAGATGATTAATTGTAATCGCAATCAGCTTTTTGAACACGATCATATTGAAAACGATCGTTCTGACTAATGGGTTATGTCAGTTTGTGCACATCTTTGGTGCACATCGATGGCTCACACTTTTGTTAACTAAGAAATCGCATTTAACAGTGGCAAAAGAAATTGGTTTAATGTGTAAAGGTAAATTAAATTTTGAGTCAGTTACCAAAAGTGTCAAACTAAAGCTAAGTAAGAAAGTGATAGTTAGAGGCGTTTCATTATATCGTGAACCTTGAGTTGAAAATCGGAAATAATAAACTAAAAATTGAAAATTTGACAAGTCTAAGTGAATCTTAAAAATGTTAGTCCATTTAAAAGATAAACACGTCAACAAAAATATTTAATAATTTAAAAATAATCAGATGTTAATATATTAAATAAAAATATGTAGTAATACAACGACAAAAGCAATGATAGCTTAGGAAAAAATACCGCCAAATGTTTGTAGGACGGATGATAGTAACATTTTGACATAAACCGATTACAGCGCCACAGTTCACGAGATCCTGAAAGACATCTACTAATTCATTTGGATGAAGTTTATGATATTCTCTATAATACAGTCTTAGAATTGGGGGAAGAGATTAAAATAATACTGTTGTTTTATTAATTTATTTTATTAATAAAAAATAGTTATGTGTGACTATAAGTTTGTTTAAACTTCAGAAATTACTTTGAGTTATGTATTAGTAATTGAATGTTAATTGGCGATTTACGTTTTTACACGATATTTGGTGTACTAGAATCATTAGGTTAGTCTTCTTACGATTTTTTTTATAATAATTGTATTTCCAAATGTAAAAATTTTAATTTTATTACTTATACTTTTAAATACGTTTATTGCATTTATATAAAATTTTAATACTTTTAAAAGTGAGAATGTAACGTTGAAAACAATTTAATAAAACATTAAACAGTTGTTTGTTATTGTATTTTTAAAAATGATTCAGAGAAATTTGACAATTAAAAATGTATACATCACAATAACAAGGACTACTGGTTAACACCATACTTGAATAATTCATCAAACTCTACGTAATTAATATATAACTTGTATTAGTTTAAAAACATAATGAGAAAAAAAATGTTTTTATTAAAACAGTGTTAAATACCTAAGTCATAAATCTCTGTTATAATAGTTTTCAATATTTTTGTGTTTAGGCTTCACTATTGTTACTGTCGTTACTGATATTAAGTTTCTCTTCTTTTTAGTCAGAGCTTTGCTAAAACGCTTGTAATTAGTTATATCATTTTTAAGTACTTAATGGCTAGCGTAGGTATACAAGGTATGTATATGTATGTAAGATTTAATCAAAATGCATATCATCAACACGTATCTGATTAAATTACATTACAAATTATGTTAAAATTTTACGCGGCTTCATTACCAAACGTAGAAAAATGCACGCTTGTGTATAATTAACGCTAGAAATTTGTTTCAGTTCAATGTTGCAACTGTTGGTTTTTAATTTGACGTGGAAAAGCAAACATCAAAGAATGTAAACTAAACATTAAAAATTGCGTAAGTTGCAGTTTTTTAAATAAACTTTATAACAATGGTTTTACAAGAATCAGATAAAAAACAGTGTCCTAATTTGTATTTAAAAACTTTTACTGTCGGAGTCTATACTAAAAAAACATATTTTTAACACATTTTATACGTATGTACGTATATGCATAGATTAAACTATTTTAGTGAAACAGATTAAAACCGGCGATTTATCGTCCGGTTTTTAATTAAACCGGCCAAGTTTTCGATAAACTAGTAAAAACCAGGAACCAAAGAAGTTTGAAACTGTGGTCACGATTGAAGTTACTGAGGTGTTTGATAAATTTTATGCTCTCTGGAATTTTTCTATTGAAGTAGGTAAAACGTTGGAGAATTTCAGTTACAACATTAACACGGTCTAAAACCGAAAGAAAGTTCTTATTTTAATATAGACTGTGGCAACTGTCCTCATTATATGCTAGTTTAAGTTTACAAATTTTACTATGTCAGTTATGTTTTAAAGATCTAAGTGTTGCGGATAAAAATTACTCTACTACACCATTGTTTAAAAAACATTTTTGTTGGATTGAAGACACATATTACAACTTTTTTTTAAGTTTATCAATATAAACTTTAAGTTTTTGAAATTTTAGTATTATTTATGTTCTTATAAACAATTAATTTTTATGTTGATTATTTTTAGTTTTTAAGTTTTCTAGACCAATTTATTTTATATAAGTACATTATGTTTAATTTTCAAAAAAAAAAGATTTTATCAATGTTTATTGTTGTTTATGTGAAAACAGAAACTAGTTTCGGTATTAATGTTTTAGTCATTGACTTAACTAGAATTATTATAATTTAGCAAGGTTGTTTTTTTGTGTTCGGTTTTGTTTCTATCACATATTTAAATTTAGATTTTTTTACTCAGAATTAGTTATTATAAATTATGTGATGTTTTTTTTTTAATTTATATGTACACTATTAATATGTATTCTAATTTTAACACTAACTAATCTTATTCCATTTAGGAAATCAATAAACAACACACTTTTAACTCATCTTTTATTAATTTTTTGTATATAAATTGTTTTTTAGATTTATTTTTCTTTTGTTATTTTTTTATATCACAAACTGTGATGTATAATTTTTGTGGTTGCTCCTTTTTTGTAAAGAAATTATACATTGTAAACAAATGTGCAGGTAATTACATAATTAACACTTCTTTAATTTTTATTTATAGATTGTCACAGCAAACCAAAATATGGATTAAAATAGGATTGTTACAAATTTTTAATAAATAGTTCAATTGAAAAATAAAAATTAAGAAAAATAAAAACACATAAAGCATAAACCGTAGCTACAGATTGTGAAAATTGATAAAACTACGAAATATACATTACAACTTTATAGGGTGTACGTAAAAATAAACTAGCATAATTAAAAACAAAAACTGAATTATTTTATTTAAAAGTTTTAAGATTAACAAATAATTATTTTTAGTAGAAACAAAAAATTAGGTAACTATCAAAGAAACAATGATCATTTAATATTGGTAATTAAAACTGGAGTTACTTAAATGATTTTTAAATTATTTTATTTTTTAACTTTTCGCAACCTTCCCATAAATTTTAATCTTATAATATGTATAAAATTGAATCTTATTTATAAAAAAATTAACTTACTACATTAAAAATTGCTAATCAAATTATATATTTGAAGTTTGACAGTTATAAATAATGGCAAGAAACAAAAACTAATTTAGAAAAAGTAAATTATCATTAAGGTTAACAACTTCGTTTAGACATAAATCGTGATTTAAATTGTAATTTTTTATTATTTCTTTCATTTAAAAAAAATAGTTTTAAGTCTGTATTGAAAACTTATAAATTCAAAAATCATTTTTAGAATTGAATAAATAATGAGAATTTAGTATATGATTAGCAAATGACGATTTTAACGAAATGTTCAAAAAATATAGTACAAAATTTGCTTGTTTGTCCTATACAGAATGCGTGGCAGTCACCACATTTTAATTTATAAAGACCGGATTTATCTAATATAATAATTTTATCTTTAGTATTAACTAATAAAGATTTATTATTGCTTTTTTTAACAAAAAAAAATTTTTAAATAGATTAATAATAGAGACGAATAATTTTTAATTTTAATAGAAGACAAAATTTTCTTTTGCAAATTTTTGATAAGGATAACCATTAATATTTGCTAGATAATAAATAATATTTACTTCTTTCTTAAAACATCATCATTGAGAAGAAAAGTATATAAATGGTTTAAAAAAATTTAAACGCTGCTAGTTTGTGTGAGAGTGGATGGAATGAATAACGTGATCAGTAGTGATAGGTTTACGATAAATACCAATTTTTCGATTGTTAAAATCAATAAAATTTAGAATATGGTTTAATGTATTTCTCTTATTTTCTATTTTATGGCAAGGCAAAGTAACACAGCCGTTTTGGCGAACTTAAAAAATCATCAATAATTTTGTCATTTTCGACTTTAAGATAAAAAGGTCATAGAACAATTTTTGTTTAAAATTAATTTTCTATCGATTGCAAATATTGTATACTGGCTGTCTCGTTTGAAAAAATCGAACTTTTTGACATGTTCACTATCGTAATCAGCGAAAAAAGTACTACTGGCATTCCTAACTAAGTGTACAATAGTACTGATTTAAATTTCAAAAGCCTGTATAATAGTTAATTGAAGAACTAAAAAATTATTTAAGAAATTCAAATGTTTATTTTAAGAAATGATAACTCATTAAGTAGTTCTGTTTCTGTTATAGAAATGACTTGTTGACAAATGGTATTCTAACGTTAATACTAAATTGACTTGTATTTTTACTAAAATTGTAAATTTTAAATAAATTAATTTTAATGTAATATCATATTTTAATTTTCCTCATTCTTAAGTGCTTTGACTAACCGGATTTTTCTCTAACTAATCTACAAACTTTCGTCCTTGTCAACTAATATATGTATAATCGTTTTATTTGTCTATGTAGATTATTTTTCTACTTGTAACATGACAGTTAAGACGATTTGGTAAATCTACTTCCTACAATTTACAATAGCAGCAAAACTTTATTAGAATTTGATTTAATTACTGTATACGTGAAATCAATTATATTGTATATACAGGTTTACTTAACTGTTAGACACATCACGACAAACTTTGGTACGGTAATACATAATGCATTGATCTACATTTCGAAAGTATTTTAATATCTACATACAAAAACATGATAACCTAAACTTCTGTTTTTTAAATAGAACACCTTGTATATTTTTAAAATTTCCGATTCTCTGTTCCATATAGAAGCAAAAATGTATAACAATGTATTGCTCTATTATAAACCGTTCTAAAGATATTATCACCTTAATGCTGAAATGTAAAACTACATGGAATTATTAGTTTACGCGATATGTAGTTTTTCTCAGTTTTTTCAAATGTAACATTCTGTATATCTTTTTATATTTGGATTTTGCCTAAAACTTAGATACCAAATGATAATAGTTTTCATATCTATAATACAAACTTTTCTTGTGAAATTGACGCTTTTAAGTGAAAATAATGAATGCAGATCAATAGAGAAACAACCAAAGCAACAAAAATAAAATGTTGATAACAATACATTAATAATCTGATAAACAATAAAATATAAATAATAATTATTTAACAAACAAGGTTGTTAACTATAGCGATTAATAATCAAGACATTTTAACGCCGTGAGCGAGTGTAGCAAGCGAACGCGTTAATATTGTCGAGATTATTTGTCGCCCATTAACAAACGAGTTAGTTTTAAAGTTTTTCCGTTAATCGTACCTTAGTAAAACGCGTGAAATTATAAGGAAGCTAAAGTAAACGTAACCCGTTGTTATATCTAGTAGTCGCGTAATATCGTTAAATCAGTGGTTGCTAACGATTTCATTGGTTGCTATACAAAATCGTACATTAATAGAAATTCATTCATTGGTTCAAAATCGTTTATTAATAGGGGTCATTAACGATCTATTTCTAATACATTATTATACGTTAATATTACTATACAGATGATTGGCGGAAAATAAAATAAAAGTTCAAAATGCTAACCGTGCCTTGCTAAACAGTTTTCAATCTGCTCCAAAAACTAAAGTTTAACCCGTAACAACTTTTGAACAGAAATGGATTGAATCGCAGTTCTGATTGTATTTTTCATGTTTTCGCTGATAGTGGGTGAGTGTTGGTAAACTTTCTTTAACATAGACCTAAAAAATGAAATCAAGGGATGTAAGATCAGGTGGTCGAGCTGGTAGTTTTGTACACCTCTTTGTTCTATCTACCTCATAACCTCTGATAATTTCTATTGAGATATTGTCTAATACACGTAGTGTGGAGGGACGCCATCGTGTTAAAACCGCATTGTTCAAATTTGGTTTAACTCGATATCTTCCAAAAGTTTTCGGAAGTTATTTTCCAAAAACCGTAAATGTCTTTCTTCAGTAAAACTTCCATAAAAAAAGACGAATCTCTTAAAACGTGTGGATTATTAAGTGAATAATGGAGGATCATAATTATGTTTATTTCCATTACTGTGAAACGTTGCTTCATCCAAAAATAGAGTTTTATGAATAAAATTAGGTTCGTCATTAATTTTATTAGTTACCCATTAGCAGAAAGATTCGCGAGTTTGCAAATTTATTTCACTCAAAGTTTGGTGTTGTTCGATGTGATAAGAAAAATTCATTTTACAGAAAAGTTGTAAACTATTACACAAAAACACAAAACTTACTCACAATCGATTAATAAAATGAATAACACTCGACTATTATCAATAATCGATGGTACAAAACAAATTTCAAAATTTTCAAGTGAGCCTTGGCATCGTGGCTCCAAAGTTGACTTTATTTCAGCATTAAAGTTATAATATCTTTAGAACGGTGTATAATAGAGAAACACATTGTTATACATTTATGATTTCAAATAGAACAGAGAATTCAAAACTTTAAAAATATACTGGTCCCGTCACGACTGAAGGCGAGCAGCCGGCGCATCGCGAAGGTGTTACGACAGAACACGATGTAGTTGAAAAGCTACTTCAGTGGCGTCGTTAAACTTAAAGTGACAATAGCTTTTAAGTGATATGACTACAGACAATTGTAACTACGACTTTAATGTCCGTGTGAATAAATAATTGCAAGTAAAACAAAAAAAACTTTTTTGTTTAATTGGCGAGTAGTTCACCCACAGCCTAGAAACAAGTACGAATTTACGAAACGCCACTGTAAGCGCGGTAACCGCGTAAGAAAGGCTAGTGCGCATCGAACAGAAATTGGCGCGCTCGCCTTCTGTCGTGACGGGACCTGTACAAGGTGTTGTGTCACACTTTTGTGAAACACCCGGTGCGTGTAAATATTTTTAAAATGTGGATCAATTGATTATCTATTACCGTATCAAAGTTGGTCGTGATGCGTCTAATAGTTAAGGAGTAATATAAACCCACTCTGTATATCAAGAAACCATAAAACATTAATTAATAATTTTAAAAATTCTTTTTTACTATAACTTTTTTTTGTCTCCAATAAAATTTAAGGTTAGAAAAAGATAACAGCTAAAATAAATAATTTAAATAGACACAATTCCAAAATGAATTACAAAATAATTTACAACTATATAATTTTACAAAGATGGAGTTATGTTTAGATTTTTCTTCTGTTTTTTTAGTAATTAATAGTAATAATTTGTTTCTGCTCAACAAAAATAAGTTATGAAGTGTGATTTTTGTACCGTATAAGTTTCGTCCCGGAACGCCCATTTGTTGCTACATCCAAAGTATCGAATGTCAGTTGTGTTTTGACATATGCATGTTAATAAAACGGATGTTTCCGGTTTTGTTGTAAACATGTAACCTAACATTGGCACCTAGTAGACTGTCATTCTTTAATTATTTGCCTTCATTCACATTATTAATGAGTGCATGGATTTTACTGCATTTGTGATATTTGTGATGGTCTTTTTGGGATCAAAATTAGCTTATATTTTTACGACGTTATTTAACTTTATCGTATTACATTAGCGATTAGGGTCATCGCCACTTTTTGGAAAGTGTGCGTGCCGAGTATGTTAATAACACCGAATCGATAAATTGAAACCACATGTGATTGGGTACATTCGTTACTTACACAAATTGTCAGACGTAATTTGCGGTCAAATCATAGTATTTAAGTGTTAGACAATTAACTTGAGGACACATCTTCAATGTTATGAGTGACAGTCATTGGGAAGCAATATGATATAATTTGAAGTTACGTTGTTGCTGAACAAACCTGAAAAATAAAGTCCTTATTAACAGTAATTGTAATTTATCATCTGATGATTATGAACACACAAATTGTCCATTGGTTTTTATCGATGACATTTAGTTGCTTTTGCCGAACATGTCTAATATCAAAGCTGTGACCTTTATATTACATATATAAGAATAATTATAAACAGATTTTAGTGTATTACAATAAATAACGTAAATCTTGTACAAAGCAATACCTATATAACTGAATTGTCATGATACTCGTATACTTCTTTTGCATACATATCGAAAACATTACGTATTTAAAAATAAGACTAACTAAAAGCATTTATCCATCGTTACTTTCATCAAGATTACCTTCTTCATCTGAAAATCCAATTCTCTTACATCTTCAACATTTTGTAGAAAATTGCTCTCTACGCTCACGTATTAACTTTTATCAGATTAAAATGTAACGACAAGTTACAGCATTATTTAGTAAATCATAAACAAAATAAGATTTACTGTACAATTGTTTTACGAAAATTTAGCTCTTTGCATGTTGTTCATTTGAAAACTACAATGTTAATATCATCACAAGTCTATAATGCCAGCAAACCATTATGAATCTCTCGTTAGCTTTGTGGTACGTACCAAATGTGATGTACAAAGATAACACATCAATATTACGGATAGTTACATGTAACCTTTATCTATAAGTAGATGAACTAGTTTTTTGTTTCTCTCTAGAGCATCATTCAGTAGCGACAACACTAAACTACAATATTGTGGCATTTTTCTACTCAACCCCAATTTGTCGTAAAGGAATTTTGACGACATTTGGTTTACTGTTGTAATTAACTTTCTGGATATTATTATCCTCCATTTCATATTGCTTGTTCATCTTCTTCGTTTGTATTGCTGGTTCCTTTTCCTCTTTATCGTATTTATCTTTATCATGTTCCCTCCAAGTTTCTATTATTTCTTATAAGTTTGTCTTTATACTGTTATCTGTGTTTTCCCTTTATCTCTTTTCTTTTCCTGCCTCTTAGGCTTGTTTATCTTTTAATATTTACTTTGTAACTTTGCTCCATTTTTAATTTCCAAAGACTTTCCAGCTTTTCTTTTTCTTTCTTCATCAATTTTTTCACATTTTTGTATCTATGGTATTCTCTTCTGTTTTGTTCCAACTTTGGGTTGTTGTACTGTTTCCATGCTTATTTCTTTTTTTAAACTTCTTCCTGTATTTTTGCATTCCACCAACCTGTTCTTTTGCTACTTGTAGTATTATATTTTTAAATTTATTTCATCGGCTTTCTAGATTCTATTTACATTTTTTTCTCTCTCTATTCGTTCAAATTTACTATCTGTTTTTTCTTGGTATCTGTTGTAAATCGTGTTAGTAGTGAAATAATAAACTGTTTACTTAATAAAGAATAGTATTTTATTTGGTTTTCAACTTCACCATTTCTACATGACGCTTTCTTATTTTATTTATATAATGTTTTTTTTTCGGTAACCAAGGATACTACAGTTTAACATAACTACGATTTAAGTGAGCTACTTTTACATTGTTAATTCAACACCCTACCTCAATGAAAAAGTTTTATATACATGTTGATATGTTATTCGAATGTTAAACCTAATGCACTATTTAGTTTATGAAATAATGTTTTACTTAACCCTTTTGTACATAGGTCTGCTACCTGATCATTCGATGGTATGGAAGAAATAGCTACAGTATTTGAGATTACCTTATCTCTCACAAAATGATATTTCAAATCTATATGTTTTAAACGTTTATGATGCTCTGGGTTTTTAGCTATTTGAATAGCGGACTGATTATCTTCAAAGATTAATACTTGCTTGCATTCAAGGCCCACCTCCTCTAATAAGTTTTTAATCCAACAACCTTCTGCTACTCCTTTTCCCAAGGCTACGTACTCTGCTTCAGTGGATGACATAGATACACACTGCTGCTTATTTGAGCACCACGACACAGTGCATCCGTATACTTGCATGATATAACCTGATGTTGATTTTCTGTCTATATTGTCTCCGCCCCAATCTGCATCTGTAAATCCTATCAAAGGCCTATTTTCTTTCGAATTATAGATTAATTTGGTATTTAGGGTTCCCTTTATATAACGCAGAACTCTTTTTAATGCCTTTCATAAATCATCATTTGCAGAAGCTTGGAAACGACTTAAGAAACTTAACGCAAAGTAAATGTCAGGACGCGTTCCTAGCATTGCATACATAAGGCTTCCGATCAATTGTCTACATCTTGTTATTAATTCTTTATTATCTGACGATTCTCTTGATATCTGCAATCCAGGTTCTATTGGCGTCCCTATGGGTTTACAGTTTTGCATGTTATATTTTTCTAATATATCTTTTAAGTAACTTGTCTGGTCTAATTCTATTTTATCCTTAGTTTGTTTTATGTCCTACCTAAAAACTTTGATATTTTCCCCATATCTTTCATTTCAAAATTTCCACTTAAAGATCTCTTTAAATTGTTTACTTTAAATTCGTCTTCTCCTACTATTATTAAATCATCAACGTATAGTAAGACAAACAATTTACAATTTCCTTTCATATAATAAAGACAATAATCAGCCTTACTTCTTGAAAAGCCTTCTTTCACCATAAAATCGTTAAACTTTTCATTCCACTTCTTTGGAGATTTCTTAAGTCCGTATAACGATTTATTTAGTTTTAACACCTTACCGTCTTCATTTTGATTATTTAGTTTCTTTAAGTACACTTCTTCATCTATTTCACCGTTTAAAAAAGCACTTTTTACATCAATCTGTGTCAAGGGTAATTTATATTTATTTGCAATAGCTAACAAGATTCTTAGTGTAGATAATTTTGCTACAGGAGCATAAATTTCTGAGTGGTCAAAATAATGTTCCTGTTGAAATCCCCTAACAACTAATCTGTGGTTTGTCGTTATTTCCTCTTTTAATACGAAATACCCACTTTTTGTCAATTGCCTTTTTCCCTTCTGGTAAATTTACCTCTGTCCGAGTGTTGTTTTTCCTAAGAGCTTCTAATTCAATTCCTATAGCCTTTTTTCCACTTCTCCGAATGTTCACTTTCCATTGCCTCCTCAAACGTCAATAGATCTTCATTTACTGCTACTAAACTGGTTTCATAATCGACAAGTTATTTTGGTTTCTTTATTTCTCGACAACTTTTTCTTACTTTTCCTTCATCTTCATTTGCATTTTTTCTATATTCTTCATCTGAAATTTGTGGTTGTTCTCCGTTTAAGTCTTCATCTTCGTTTCTTCTTCGTACAGTTTCTTGTTCTTTATCTGCCTTGGCCATCTTTCTATTTTCGTTTAACTCTTGACTGTTTTCCTCATTATTTTCTCGTCCGTTTAGTAAACTCTGTTCCTCTTCAAGCATTTTATATTTATTTTCTATCTTTTTATCTATTCTTTCTTCTTGACTGTGACTATTTGCTTTGGCAATAAACACTACATCTCTATAAGTATTAACATTTCGTGTACCTGCAAACCATACTCTATGTCCTTTACAATTTACACCATATCCTACAAATATTCCTTGCTGACTTTTAGAGTCCCATTTTATTCTTCTTTCTTTAGGAACATGTACGTATACTTCACTACCAAAAACATTCAACTTGTTTACATCAAAACTATTTCTGTATAATAATTCAAATGGAGTTTTATCTTTCTCTTTGCTTGAACCTGTTCTATTTATTGTAAATACAGCTGTTTAAACTGCTTCTGCCCATAATTCCTTTTCCAATTTCAAAGCTTGTAACATTGTCCTTGCTGCTTCAACTATCGTTCTCATTTCCCTCTCTGCTTTGCCATTTTGCTCAGGTGTATAACAAACCGTTGTTTGATGAATGATTCCATTTTTGTTTAGTAAATCTTCCATTACATTATTTATAAATTCCGTACCGTTGTCTGACCTAATTATTTTTATGTTATAACCCGTTTCGTTCTTAAAATAGGATAAAAAAATTTGCGATTGTGTCTTTTGTTTCAGACTTACATTTAAGAAAATATACAAATCTAAAGCTACTGTAATCATCTTTAAATAATAAAAAGTACCTTGAGCCTCCAAACGATTTTTGTTCCATAGGACCACATGAGTCAACGTGGATTAATTGTCCTGGGTGATTAGTCTTACTTTTGCTTTGGGTAAATGGTTGTCTGTGTTGTTTTCCTTTTAAACATGGTATGCACTGCTTTGTATCCCCTTCATATTGAATGTTGTTTTGACTTAAGATTTCCTTGACATGTTGATAGTTTTGATGTGCAAGTCTTTCATGCCATACACACAAACTCATTAATGCTACATCATCAACAAATTTAAAGTCCATACGATACCATTTGTCACATCTAATAGCTAACCCCGTTACAACGTTGTCTTTGACAAATTTACACCCAATTTTTGTCGATACCATTACAGGACCTTTGTCAACAGCACTTATTATATATACAACAGTATTTTTTTTCAGATTTGCAAACTTTTTATTGCTATTATAGTATAATTCTTTTCTTCTATCTGCTTTATCTTTCTTCATTTTAGTTTTGCTGTTACTAGCCTATGATGTAACTGTATTTCCGCCCTATTTTACCTCTTAATTTTTTTAATTTCTTGTATCATCTCTCTTGTGTATACTATAGTCTATTATGCTTTTTCTTTCTCTTACTTCCGCTATAAATGTGTATTTTTTTATTATCTTATCTCTATATCTGTTTTTGTTCTTTCTTTTAATATACCATTGGATCTCATTCCTATGTCTTTGTCATTTCTTATCCTTGCATTTCAGTTTCCCATCAGTGTGACTTTCTTGTTTTTTCTTTAGTCTGATCTAGTGTGCTTGTAGCTCTATATTCTTCATTTCTATTGACGCGTACAGTTGTATTATGTAGCAAGTTTCTTCTAGTTTTAGTTTTATGTGGATTTTCTTGACGATATCGGTTTAAAATCAGTTATTCTTGTCTCCGTTACCATTATTTCTATCTTTTGCTTTTTGTCCCATCTCCACTCCAGGGTAAAATATACTGTATTTTCCATTTTTTCTTTCTTTGTCTGGCTTATTTCTATCAGCTGCATTTTGAATTATTCAATTTCTTTATAATTCATGTTCTTTATTTCTTAATGATGTTAAATTCCATGTTCCTATTTTCACATTTATATTTCCACCATCTTTCTTATTTTGTTTATCTTTCTGTTCTTTTTTATCTTTAGTTTCATTATAGCGGTCGTTTATTTTTTTTACTGTCTTTGTTAGTTTTTGGATGTCGTTCAGTGTATAGTATTGTTCTCATTTGTTTTCTTAATTCCTTGTTTTTCTAATCTTTTTTGGGAGATCGCTTACTAGTAGTTCTTGTTTGAAAATTTTTGTTTCCATCTTCATTTTTTCTATGATTACTTTTCCTTTTTATCAGTTACTTTGTCCCTTTTCAATGCATTTCCTTTATTGATTTCATTCTCTCTAATTGCTATGTGTAGATTTAGTTTTGAACTTGTAATTTGTTATATCGTATTTTTATACTGTATCCCACGCTTCTAGCCTCTTTCATATGTTCCATTATTTTTTTCTTTTTTCTAGCATTTGTTTTAGGTAGTCTTCGTTTAAGCAAATTTTTTTAGGAATTGATTTTGCGGTTTTTATTGTTTTCTGCTTATTGTTTCATGTTAATAATTCCATTATTATTGGTCTGTTTATCATGTTTCTCTTTTCCTTCCTTCTTAATCTTTTTACTTTTGGTATTATAATTTTCTTCTTTCTTATCTCCTATTCAGGTATTCCAATATGAAAGTTTATTTTTCCCATTTATTCTTTAGTAACTCAAAATGGGTTAATGATATTATATTATTTTATTTTAATTTTTTATAGATTCTTAAAACCTTTTAAGAATCTATAAAATATTAAAATAAAATAATATTCCAATATGCTTGTTTTGTAGGTTTCTTATTTTCCATCTGTGTTTCTCAATTTTTATCTTTAATTGCTTCATCGTTTATTTTATCTAATTTTTCGTTCATTTCCGTTCATTTTGTTTAGATTGTTAAATTTAGTTTTCGTTGATCACTTTTTGACCGCGCAAAGAGGTTTATTCCGGTCGACTAAATTGTTCTCTCTTATCGGCGCTGCGTTGTGATTAAATTTTTATTTCCTGTTATTTCTATCTGTGGTTGTATCATATAATATTCTTTTACGCAATTTCTTTAAATTCATTTACTTATTTAAATTTATTTAAACTTTTTTTATCGTTTATAAATAATTAAAACAGTTGTTAAATAGGTACAATTATAAAAAAATGCAAAAATTAATAATATAAGATCGACGGAAAAACTTAAAAGCAAACTCGTTTGATAATATTCGATTCATAATCTCGACAATATTAACGCTGTCGCTCGCTGCACTCGCTCGCGCTTGAAGACGTTTTGATGATTAATCACTTGCATTACCAACCTTGTTGGTTAAATTACTGTTAAATCTATTTTTCAAAATGTGCGTCTAATATATTTTATTAAAACATCTAAATGACGTCACTTATGTGCTTCAATAAAAATTTTGACGCGCTTTAATAAAATTCGAGTAATTTTTTTTACAAAAGTCAAAATAAGTAGCACTTAGTACCAATCTTTACGAAATTTTCTAGCTTTTTGTGATTTCAAATTTTCGTTTAAAATTGGCTCAGAATGGCGAAAATTCTATCAAATAATATAAAACACTCGTTCATAGAACTTTTATAGAACTTTTCAAAACCGACTTTATGAAACTCAACTTTCTTTAATATGCTATTATTGCTTATTAATCATAAAAGCACTGATAGTTTTAAAAGTTATTAAATAATTTTTTGCTTGCATTGTTTCTTTAATTTTAAGTCTAATAAATGTTTTAGTAGACATTTTAGTGTAGAGATTGTTGACAATGTAACCTCGTTAGAATTTACAAACAAAGTAATAATATAATGACTATGTAGTATAACAACTAAAGTTTTGCCAAAACAGATTTCGTAACTAAGAAAACAATTTTCAGTTTAAAAAAACTAAAAAACATTCTGTTTTAGTGTATAACAATTATATATGCTAAAATAAATTTAAAAACTGGTGTGGTCACCACACGACTTTCCTATAAGAAATGATGAATGAATGTCTACATTTTTTTAAGGTTATGTTGTTATAAAAGCACTTTGAAGTGACATGTACACGTTTGTATTAACTTTCTAGGAAGCTATAACTTTTTTTTAATTTTTTTCTCTCGATTTCATAAAGATACGTATAACCAAAATATGACTGACCGCTATATTTGTACGCCTCGATCTTACTTTCCTCTTTAGTAAATTAGTAAAAATTATTATTTTTAACGTATCTTGCTTTCCCTTCTAAATATGGAATTTTTTCTTAAAAAAAATCGTTGCAGGCAGGATCGGACCTATATTATGTTTGTGAATTAATTTCAAATTATAAATGAAATATCTAATAAACTGCTGATGCTAAAAAAATTTTTTATTTGAATAAATTGTAAAAATAATTCGAATAATTTACATACATACAAAATTATATAAGAAAAACTGTTAAAAATAGCGGATGCACCCACTTCCGGTTTCTTTATCAGACCCATTTTTGATAGAACCGAGAGAATATAAAAAGTCAACTCCATACCAAATTTCATGTTACTAAGACTTTTGCGAGTTATCCTGGGTACATCTTTACACACAGATACACGCAGACACCCAAATCTTTTTTGCCAAATATACATTTTTCTGCTCCAAGAGACCTTGAAACATAAAATTATGTAAAAAAAATTTTTGAAAAAAAATTGCGTTCGCTATACTTTCCTTATGGGGAAGTAAAAAACATATAAGCTAACCTAAAAACGTCAAGTTCTAATAAGTTGTCATTATTATCATTGAGTATCTTACAAATAATTTTTGCAACTATTATAACATAACAATGTTTAATGTTCAAAAAAAGTTATGTAATGACTCTATATAGCTAAAATATAATTTAATTATTGTTATTTAATTATTATTATTTTTTATTTTAAATTTCAAGTCTATTTTACAAAATACTTATAAATGATTTTGTATTGTTATTTTTTATTTTCATTTGTTTACGATATTAGTTTATACTGCAAACAATAAAGCTTCACATTTTTTTACTACAAATTAAAAATGAGCAATAAATAATAAAAAAAACACATTAATTTATAAAAATCCATAAACGTTACTCAATTTTCACTATATAAGCGTAGTAAGAACGTTTTGTGAAACATATCAAGACAAAGTATATCATGGTTCGTTTATTGGTTCTATTATTCGTTAGCTTTTGTTTCATCTTTGGAGCAATTAATTCGCATGGTAATTTATTAAACATAAAGCAAAATAAACACATATTTCTTTTTAGGTTGTGGTAAACATGCAGTATGGAAACTATCTATAGGATGCGAACTTAGTTGTGAGCTACCTGTTCTACCTCTACCATTTTTATGTGTGCACGTGCCAGTTGAAAAGTGTGTATGTTTTGCAGGATACTACAAAAACAACAACAATGAATGTGTTCAGTTAGACGAATGTTAAAGATTTAACTTTGTATATATGTTTGATTCGTATGTGTCAAATAAAAACGTAGATGTACATTTGTAAACCATACCATACTTTTATTATTAGTATTATTAAACTTGTTTTGATGGAAGCTGTATATTTTTTATTTTTATATTTGACTTTCACTGTATGTTAAGGTTATGATTAATCAATGAAGATAGTTTTCATGTTATAAATTTTTGTCTTTTAAAAATACAGTGTTTTTGATAAACCAGTAGAAACTTAAGGAAACCTTTCCTTGTACTAAATAAAAAAATTTCCCATTTTTGAGATATTTGCAAAGTTTTCAAGTCGGTTCTGTTTATAGTAGTGGAGATTGACTGTTCGACAAGTGTGACAAGTGTTTTTCCTACCAACGAAAGCCGTGGGCGAGAAAAATCACGTCATGTACTAGCAGCGAAAGAAACCTTAAAATAATGTTACGTATCTATTTACTATTAAAAACTAATTTATTTAAAACGACTAAAAATACGTTTACTTATTTTAGAAATATATACACTTTTAAATTAACCGAACTAATAAAATCTAATAATAAAAACTCTTACACTATAATTTATATCACTTACAAGAAGATAAGATAACGTCCTCGGATATCACACTTGTTTACACTAATTATCACGTTCACCATTATTCTCGATTTATTTATGTAGACACACGCGTGCTAACGATTTATTTCCACTTGATAATCTTCTTAACACATTCGCATTCCAGCAATAACTGACCTACGATCTGTCTCGTCGCTATATAAAGATATACGAAAATCCTTCTCGATCGTTCCTCACTTTTCGCTATAACTTCTAGAAAATAGATAACAGCCTTCTAGAAGGCTCTTGCGTTTTTCTTGAACGTTTCACTGCCCCCTTCTTAGGACTGTTCTGTCCCAGAACAGGAGACTGGATGCGACACCGGTAAAAGGGATCGTGGCGATAGCGGCAGCTTCCTCCATTTCGGCAACTTCCTTGACCATAAAAGTAACAGTCAATGGACTTTTCCTGACCCAATACTCTCCTCGGTTGGTAACTACAGACCAACACTTGAATGCCTGTTCCTCGGAAGACGACCTCCAACATGTTTCGAACTGTCCTCCAATTCAGTTGGTCTAAGCCACAACCAAGCTTGGGTACTGCCAATTTCTTAACATGATGGAACTCCATTTGTCGCTTGAGACTCCATAATGTTCGCCACAGATCTTTGTATAACGGCTTGACACGGGAGTATTTCTTGGTGACCAGATAGAAAACGAAGCGTCCGTCACCACGTAGTCCTAAAACCTTTCCGACTGCCGGTTGCTGTCTTCGTAATTCATCTAGCTGCCCAAACTTCTTTTTAAACACGACTGCAACCCCTTTGGACATGTCAAGGTCCTCGCTCACGCAATGTGCGATGGCGTAATCTTTTTGTGTCTGGAACAGGTCTTGTTGTTCCTCGGTGGTAACTCCGAACCTAGCTTTTCCAGAACCTCCGTATAAGTTCATAAACTTTTCGAACTCCATTTCTTCGATTGGATTCCTGGTTCTGCTACTTATTACTCTGGTTCGGACCTGAACTTGCGGATTGTGGTTATCGCCAGCAAACGGGGCTAGACGATCGACGTGGACCACTTTTGGCTTGCCTCTGGGCGGTTTTCGGATGCGGTATATAACGTCGTTAATACGCTGCACGACTTCATAGGGGCCCTCCCATTGCCTTTGCAGCTTCGGCGACAAACCACGTCTCCTTTGAGGGTTATACAACCAGACCATATCGCCAGGTTGAAACCCACCATTTTGCGCCTTGAGGTCATATCTTGTTTTCATCCTGTCGCTGGCAATTTGTGTGTTTTTACGAACCTCTTCATGTACTTCGTCTAGCCTCTTTGCCAGCTTGCTGACGTAATCTTCTCCAGCGACTTCCTCTTCCGGTCTTCGGCCAAATTGAAGGTCGCATGGCAATCGTATTTCACGACAGAGCATTACACAGGATGGTGTTTGGCCTGTGCTTTCGTGAACGGATGATCGGTATGCCATTAGGAAAAGGTGCAAGTACTGGTCCCAGTCTCTTTGGTGTTCGGACACTACCTTGGCTAAGTACTTGCCCATTGTTCGATTCATCCGTTCAACCATGCCATCAGATTGAGGATGGAGAGGCGTTGTCCTAGTCTTCTTAATTCCTTACAGTCGGCAAACTTCTTGAAACAGCCCAGACTCAAAATTGCGGCCTTGATCGGAGTGTAATTCCAACGGAACTCTAAACCGGCAGAAAAACTCTTTTACTAATACGTCTGCGACTGTAGCTGCTTCCTGATTGGGTATGGCGTAAGCCTCCGTCCATTTCGTGAAATAATCCATCGCCACCAGTATGTATTTATTTCCCGAATCGGATTCTGGGAACGGCCCTGCGATGTCAATCGCTACTCTTTCCAAAGGGCTTCCTACGTTGTATTGTTTCATGGGTGCTTTGCGCTTTCTCGCTGGACCATTTCCTGAAGCGCAGACTATGCATTTACGGCACCATTTCATGACGTCCTCTTTGCAGTTCATCCAGTAGAATCGTTCTCGCACTTTACCCAACGTCTTCTTAATGCCAAAGTGTCCTCCTGATGTCCCATCGTGGAGATGCTTCAACACTTCGGTCACCCTGCTCTTCGGCACTACCAGCTGTAGTCTGTTTCTCGTGCCCTCGGCACTTTCTAGGGATCGCTTAAGAAGACCGTCTTCTACTATCAAGGAGTCCCACTGCGCCCAGTACGCTTTGATATTTTTGCCCAAAGCACTCACTTCTTCCCAGGTTGGTCGTCGGCCGCTTTCTTTCCAGTCCAGGAGTAGTCTTATTTCAGGATCGTCTTCTTGTTCGCGACGTAACTGCTCAGGTTCCCACTCATCATCAACCATAGCAGTTCTCCGGAGGCATTCGACTTTTCTTCCAGTCGCGAACAATGGCTGCAGTCCGCCGGACATGGTCTTCTGGACAAGGCATCAGCGTTCCGATGACTGTTTCCGGCACGGTGTTCTGTGTCGTAGTCATACTCTTGCAGTCTCTCGATCCATCTTGCTACTTGTCCTTCTGGGTTACGGAACTGCAGTAGCCATTTTAAAGCGGCGTGGTCTGTTCTCAGTAAGAATTTTCGTCCATACAAATACTTGTAGAAATGTTCGATGGACTTAACGACTGCTAACAGCTCCCTCCTAGTCACGCAATAATTCCTTTCTGGCCTAGGCAAAACCTTGCTAAAGTACGCGATAACCTTTTCTTGTCCATCTTGAACCTGCGAAAGGACCGCGCCTATGGCCATATTGCTTACGTCGCTATCCAAAACAAACTTTCGATCTTCTCGTGGATAACTCAAAATCGGCGAAGTGACTAGGACCTGTTTTAGTTGATTAAAAGAATTTTCGCAGTCTTCATTCCATCTAAATTCTGCTTTTTCTTCGGTTAGTTTTGTCAATGGTTTGGCAATATTGGCAAATCCGGAGACAAATCTTCTATAATAAGTGCACAACCCAAGGAAACTTCGGACCTGATGTTTGTCGATCGGTCTTGGCCATGCTTGCACTGCTCGGATTTTGTCTGGGTCAGCCCTTACTCCATCTCTAGATACGACGTGGCCAAGGTATTGGACTTCCTTCTTAAATACGTGGCACTTCTTTGGGCTCAGTTTGAGGTTAGCCCCACGTAATCTCTGGAACACTTCCTTCAAGTTGTTCAAGTGTTCTTCAAACGACCTTCCAACCACGATCACGTCGTCCAGGTAAACCAAACACGTCTTCCAAGACAATCCGCGCAAGATGGTCTCCATCAAACGCTCGAACGTTGCAGGAGCGTTACACAGGCCGAAGGGCATTACAGTGAACTGCCACAAACCAGTTCCGATCGTAAAAGCTGTTTTTTCACGATCCTTGGGTTCTAATTCTACCTGCCAGTATCCATTCTTTAAATCTAACGTAGAAAACCACTGGGATCCTGACAGGGTGTTTAGCGTATCGTCAACTCTGGGTAAAGGGTAGCTGTCCTTTTTGGTCACGTCGTTTAGTTGCCTGTAGTCTACGCAAAACCTCGTTGATCCATCCTTCTTCTTTACGAGTACCACTGGGGATGCCCATGGACTACTTGAAGGTTCAATCACGCCTTCTCTCTCCATATCCGTAATTATTTGTTCGGCTTCTTCTCTTTTTGCCAAAGGAAGTCTGCGTGGATGTTGTCGTATCGGCCGAGCGTCTCCGGTATTAATTCTATGTTTCACCACGTTAGTTCTTCCTTTGGAGCCACTCTCCAGCGCGAACACATCTTGGTACTCTTGGATCAACACTTTAACTTTAGCCAGTTGGTCTTGGCTGAGGTTTTCACATTTGGTGGTAAGAATGTCCAATAGATGTTGTGGACACTTCTTCGGCGACGTATCTTCGTTCGACTTTACGCATCTCACAATTTGTGATACTGGCGTGCATTGGCCTACCACGGTAGTCTTTTTCAACGTTACAGGATCTGAGTTGATGTTTAAGATCCTTACTGGCATCGTGTTCTTTACTCGTACTAAAGTTCTGCCAACGAGTAGTCCCTTTTCAACTAAGCCGCCCTCCATTGGTTCAATCGCGCGTATGTAGCCTTCCCGGAGACTTCCATCCAGGCGTGCCATCACCACACTTTCAGTCCTTGCAGGCAGAGTCACGTCTTCACTTAATAAGATACGCACGGCTGCCTTCTCTGACGAATGAAAAGGAATTTCTTCATTGTCGATCTTCAGGACATCGTTCTTCATATCCAAATGGAACCCATACTTCTTTATCATGTCCATTCCCAGGATAACTTCTTCCGTGATGTCGGCTACCAATACTTGATGCTCGAGTACTCCATTTCCCAAACCAATGGTTACTTTGACTTGTCCGTGAGTAAGTATTTCGTCTCCCGTCGCTGTTCGAAGTCGTACTGTTACTGGTGATGTCTTCTCGTTTTCCAATAAGATGTCAGGACGAATGATGGTCTTCGTCGCTCCCGTGTCAACCAGTAACTGGACGCTTCTCCCATTGATCTTGCCATCGAGATAAATGCTATGCAACTGCTCTTTAGGCGATGCCATTTGGATTGTAATCTCCGGAGTCTGACTAGATGAGATTACTTTTTGTTTCTTTTGCTCGCCTTGTTCCAAATTATCGAGCGCTCTTCTTGTCCTCTTCTTAGGTTTAGTACGATGCCGTCGTACATGGCCTATTTCATCGCAGTTCAAAGCTGTCACTCCTCTTTCCCGAAGTATTCGTCGCGCTATCTCCTCGATGCTTTCCAGTGTCTGCGCGGGTACTTCTGTAGCACAGCAGAGTCTATGACCATCTCGTTGCGATGCTTGTTTTGCTGCTTCAAACTCCAAAGCATGCACCAAAACGTCATCCAATGTCTTCGGTCGAGCTAACCGGAGAGTCTGCTGCGTTTCGTTGTCTCGGAGGCCATCTACAAAAGTTTGAATAGCTAACTGCTCCAGGAAGGTATCTGGTGCTGTAGGATACGCAATCCGTGTTAATCTAGCGATGTCAGCCTCAAACTCTTGAAGACTTTCGGCAGCTTTCTGAACCCGACTTTTAATTTGAGCTTGATAGACTTGTTGAAGATGAGCATCTCCATATCTCATTTCTAAACGTGAAATTAAAAGTTCGTAATTTTCTTGTAGGTGGTCAGGAACAGTTTGTAAAATTCCAAGCGCTTCTCCACGTAAGGACACTATTAAAGACGTCGCTTTCTGCTTGTTGCTCCAACCATTAGCAGTAGCTGCGGCTTCAAACTGCTTGTAGTAGGTTGACCATGGGATTTTACCATCAAAATTCGGTGGTACAACTTTGAACTTGTGAGTGTTTTCTTCTCGATGGTCCATTATTAAATCTTCACTCGTGACGCTTCCTTCACCGTGACAATTCATTTGGGTCATTCTTTCTTCAAGCAGTTGTATTCTTTCTCTCAATTTTTTCTCTAGCTTGTCTTCTATGGTTCTTGAATTTCTTCTCTTCTAATTTGTCTTGTACTTCTTCTATTATGTCATTCACAGAATCGCAAATTTCTTCTTTTAAGTTTAACATGTCTGCTTGGGTTTCCTCTTGAACAATTTTAATTTGATTTTCTATGCTCGTTCGTATTTCTTCTTTTAAACTTCTAGAATTTTCCAACAACTTTTCTTCCATTTTTCTAGAATTTTCTTCCAATTTCTGAGAATTTTCTTGAAACTTTTCTTCCATTTTTCTAGAATTTTCGGACAGCTTTGCTTCGATTTTCTGAGAATTTTCGCCCATTTTCCTATTATTTTCTTCCATATTCTTATTCATCGATTCAAGAATTTCAAATATTTTTGAATCCATTTTTTCTTTTTGCAAACGCGTCACCGGCATAAATTTAAACATAACACGAATATAAAGTTTAAATACACTACTTTTTAAAATGCAGTTTTTGTATAACACAAAATTTTAATAACGATTCACTTGTTAATATTAAACCACGGAAACGACTTTAATTAATATCGCGAACACGCACTTGTTAAAAGAAAAAGTTTAATAAACACTATTTTATACTTTATAAATAAACACGCATATCGCGCAATCAATTACGGAGCGATATTAAATTACTTAATGGTATTTACACTAATAATTCGCGAACGATATCCCACACTGACACCACTGTTACGTATCTATTTACTATTAAAAACTAATTTATTTAAAACGACTAAAAATACGTTTACTTATTCTAGAAATATATACACTTTTAAATTAACCGAACTAATAAAATCTAATAATAAAAACTCTTACACTATAATTTATATCACTTACAAGAAGATAAGATAACGTCCTCGGATATCACACTTGTTTACACTAATTATCACGTTCACGATTATTCTCGATTTATTTATGTAGACACACGCGTGCTAACGATTTATTTCCACTTGATAATCTTCTTAACACATTCGCATTCCAGCAATAACTGACCTACGATCTGTCTCGTCGCTATATAAAGACATACGGAAATCCTTCTCGATCGTTCCTCACTTTTCGCTATAACTTCTAGAAAATAGATAACAGCCTTCTAGAAGGCTCTTGCGTTTGCAAGTAATTTCTTGAACGTTTCAAGAATATTTTGTTAAATAAAAGTACAACTTATTTCAATGCTTATTTTTCTCAAATTTATGTGCAAGTATTGTAAATTGTAGAAGATTGGTCACATGCTGCACTGAAGGAATAGCTCGCGAAGTTAACATGATCTATACTACGGTACACCGTATCTTGAAGAATTATTCTCTATACCATTACCATACCCAGTATGAGAATCGAAACAATTTTTACCGGTCGTTGAATAGGAAAAAAACGGCTCTAGATTCTGGCTAGCCCGTAGTTCAATTATTAATTCCGTACGCTTTTTTCTAAGACTACATAAAAAGTGGAGTAATACTCATGTAAATAATAAATAAAAACTGCAATCAATTTTTTGAGACAGAAAATGCCATTAGACACAGTGCGCAATTATTTACGCAAGTAACGAAAAATTTTCAGCGGCGTCTAGAGGTTTATTTAAGGATTTTGACTGACTTACGTAATATTATCTCATTTAAAGATCCATAAATACGTTACAAAGCTTACGAATTTAATTTGAAGGAAACTCTGCTCAGTCGTTTATTTTCAGTCATCGTATGAATAAAAGAGGTTTACCAGCTAGCTTAAGGCGCCCTGTATATTCAAATTGGTAACAATTCTTAAACAAACATTGTTTATTGATGTAGTTTCTATATTAAAATAAATCCTCCACATTGAAGGATCTATTTTAGTAAAAACACTAACAAAATGCGTGAATCGTAGGTTCATGTAACGAAACGATGAAACGCTCAGATGAAACAAAGCTGAACCTTGCGGTAGTGCAAAATTTCTTTTCATTTTTTGTCTTTTTTTGGATGTAGTGTTTATTATTATTCAACAAGATATTCTTTATAATTAGTTTTATGTTGTAAAAATATACTATGTTTTAATTTTACTTAGCAGTGTTAAAAAGTAATTATAGTAATTGTAGAATTAAATCCGTGGGAACTTCCGCTTTGTACGCTGCAAAAACGGTATAATATGGATGAAAATTGCACATAAACAATTTATTGGCCACAAAATTTACTACAAAATAGCCCGCGGGAGTGTATAATTATATCTAATAGTTTAAGAGTTACAAAATTTTATGTAATGTGAGACATTTTCGTGCAACTTTGCACACTGGTATCTTCTAAACTATTGAAGATAATTGTACCCTTCCGTAGACTTTTTTATAGTAAATTTCGTTCTCTATAAAAATGTTTATGTGCAAGTTTTTTCTATCTTGCAATGTTTTAGGGTAATTATTTATTAGTTACTTTAAGTTATTAAGCAAATCATTTCAATACAAAAATTGTGGCAGCTTCGATGCAGGCATGAATTACAAACAACTCCAGATAGCTGGTGTAATGTTACACTGACAAAGTTACCCTTAGCCGGAAAAAAGTCGCGGTGGTTACCTAAAGCAACTCGACCGAAACGCACATGTCCTACTAAACCGATAATTTATGTTCAAATTTTAAAATGAATAAACGAAGTAATAATTTAATAAATTTGTTTTAAGTTTTTTTATAATAAAATACTATCAGTAATTACTAGTTTAAAGTTGGGATTTTGCCTTTGTATTTTATATAGCACTCGCGCGTGCCCGGGGCACAGGAAATCTCAAAAAATATTTGTTGTAAGAACACCAAAATGTGTTCCTACAAAAGACGAATGTTGTCAGCATCATGTAAGGTATTTCAAAATCTTAAAAAAAATATTTTTTTGCAATAAAAAAGGTCACAAAGTAAGCAATATTTTTCAATGAAAATTTTCAACTTTTTTTGTAAACTTTGCTTATACTATTGAAAAAAGGAAATTATGAAATAAGGAAAGATGTAAATTTTTTACTTTCATTTGAGGATTTACTTTTTTAGTTACGTTAGGTAATTTTCGAGTGGTCCTGTTCCCAGTGAAATATATTAACGATTATACTGCAATGCCATTAAAGTCGAAAATTTAACATATAAAACGCCAAATTGTGTTAAAAAGTAGTTACGGATACACAAAATTTTAATTTAGCAGTAATAATAAGTTCATCCATTATAACGTAGATGGCGCTCTGAACAGTCGATGACGCACCTTGAATATTATATTTCAGTACTTATTTTTATTAGTACAGTATGTTATTCTACAAGATCTCAATTTAGTTTAAGTTTACATTTTGAACAATTTACAATACGCGCATTTAGTAAATACGTCACAACTGAGTTAGGTCAAGATCTTGGTTGCAAACAAAGCTCAATTTTAACGTGATTTTAAAGAAATTAGTTACATTTTATTTCGAGTTAGCATTTTTAACAATTTTAATTTACGAATTGGTATTTGTGTATAATAGTATAAAAGTATAACAAACCTACTTTTATTTTGGTTAGAAATAAAAGAAAATACATTGCACGCCGCTTATTAGAAACATGGACAGTCCCGCGCCATACATAAGGACAAAGTCGTGTGGTGCACGACGGCGCCGAAAAGCCTCAAAAAAAGGTAAAGTAACAAACAACATTGTCAAAACAAAATTTATAATGATCAAAAACTTCTCGAAAATAATATATTTTTCAAATAAGAGTACGCAATAATCGCATTTATTTGATGGAATATGTAATACGTAACATGATAACATGAATTGTGTGAACTCAAACAAATCTGATTTTATTCATGTTTGAGCTTGAAATTTGGCTTGCAACGAGCCAACAAGCGAACAAGCGTTTTTATTCTGTCTGAGCTTGCAATGTACGAAACTTTATATGTTTAAGCGCTGCATCGGTCGCGATTTCATTAGTTGCCTGATGCCTGATCGATAATTAACTTATCAAAGTGAAAAGGTGCAAGGGGTAAAAAATATCTGCTTGTGAAACTTTTGTTTTTTGTTGTTTTACAGACTTTACAATGATGTGTTTTGTGTTGTGAATTAAGGGTGAGTTCATCTAAAGTTTATTGTTTATTTTAGATTTATTAAAACATTAAAAGCCAAAAACTTGCATCTCCAAAGTCCTTTTATATTTAATTATATAAACATCATTGTTAATTAAAGTAAATTCAAACAGAATAATTGATAAGCACTAATATTACTATTTATAAAAATTTATACATTTTGATATAACTTAAAATAAGTAATGTTAAGTATCAAAATTTGCTGATAAAAGAAAAAGAGAAGAAAAACTGGAAAACTATGACAAAATTTTAGAACTAACTAAAAGGGCAAAACATTATTCCATATTATTAGATTGCACTCCTGATTCTAGTCACCAAGAACAAATTTCAGTTTGTATAAGATTTGTTAATTTAAAGAACACGGGAATAAGTATAGAAGAACATTTTTAATTATTTTGTCCTATAGATGATGTGTCGGGTGAAAGCTTGACAAAATTTCTTTTGCGGCGTTAGAGAAAAAAGGCTTAAATATCAACGATTTGCGGGGTCAGGGTTACGACAATAGGGCAAATATTCGTGGTAGACATAATGGTCTACAAAATTTCAATTTCAATCCGCGAGCTTTTTTGTTCGTTGTTGCAAACATACCCTAAATTTAGTTGTCAATAATGCCGCAAAATCGAATACGTTGAGCATTTACTTTTTTTCTTTAGTTTAACAACTTTTTGTATTTTTTTTAACTTCTATTAAACGCTGGTTAATTCTGAAATCTAATTTACCTAATATAAAAACTTAACTTTAAACGCTTTATCGGATACTCAATAGTTTACTAAAATAGATGCAATAACTCCTTTAATGTATCAACTTGGGGAAGTTTATGATGCTCTGTTTGAAATAAGCGAAGGAAACCTTGAATATAACGTAAAAAATTTAGCTGCATCGTTGGCCAAAAAATTGCAAAATTTTGAGTTTATTTGCATTCTTATATTGTGGTATAATACTTTAAGTAAAATTAACATTGTTAGTAAAATTATTCAAAAATCGAACTTTGATGTTGCTCAGTGTTGCAATCATTTAAATAATTTGAATAATTTTGTGAAAGCTTATCGCTCCGATGTTTTAATGATCTATTAATTGATACTAAACAAATAGCATCCGGCTTAGACATTGAACCTAAATTCAAAAAACAAAGAGGTCTAAGACCGCGAAAAATAAAAAAAAAGGTTTTAATTATGAATGTAACGATGAACCGATCCACGACGAAACTTTAAATTTCAAAGTTGAATGTTTCTTTAATGCTCTAGATTTAATCATAACATCAGTGGATGAGAGATTCCATTACTTTCTTCTTGCTCTAATAATTTCGCGTTTTTATGAAATATTGATATATAAAAAAATTATTCTGAAAACGACAATTAGAATTGTGTCAAAAAGTTGAAAATTTATTAAACGACAGAACTCGCAATGAATGAGAGATAACTACCGTGGAACTTGTTAAAATATTGCAATATTTACAAAATTTTGATGAAAAAGTTATTACGTCAATTAACAACTAACTGGATTCTTTTCTAATACGAGCATAATACTTCGTATTTTATTAACAATGCCGGAACGATCTTTTTCAAAATTCACTAGAAACGGACCAACTAAAAGAATTAGACACCAAAGATTTGATTAAAAAATTTGCAAAAATTAAAGCACAGAAAGCTCAAAAGTGCTAGGCGCGGGCCTGAACATGGTTAATGTTATCAAGCGGGTAATGTAATAATGTTATCACTTTATTAACGAACAGACCAGACGTATATATATTTTTATTTATATATATATTTATCTTTATTTTGACTGATCTACGTAACGGTACATCATTTAAGCATCTGTAAACACGTAATCTCCGAGAATTAACTTGGACAGCGTTGTCTTCAGTCAACGTTGGACAGTATGTTCGTTCTTAGAATAACTTAAATTAACTGCGTATAATGTGATAACGTTATTTTGTATTTATTTTTAGTGGCTATAACTTGATTGATTTGATTAGAACGCCATATTTTTGAATTTACCAAATAATATAGTTTTTAATTACGTAAATTTTGCTTACATGACTTAGACTCTTTTTAAATGTTTCAGACATGAACATTTAGATTAGAATTTGGTTTTAAGGTTATTCTTATAAATCACAAAATAGATATAATAGATAATTAATGAATATTTACTAAACTTGTTTACTAAACATGAAACCTAAATTTCATCTTTTAATTTACTTGTAAGTTTGTGAATGTTGGAACCTATTTAATTACAATTGATCTGTTTTTTCCAAAACATGGTAATCGAGAATTAACTTCATTGCGAAGCAGAGCTGAATACAGTACCGGATACTATATTTTTTTATGGTTTATGCTTATTAATTTTCTACGTGGGTTTGGTTGAATTATCACAGAAAACATGCAGTGTTACGATTGCAAAGAAAAGCGCGAGTGACCAATTATTCTTTGGTCGGGACAAAATCACGTTTTAAAATGTAGACGATAACAAAAGATACACAACATGTTTATTGGTAATAAAAACTATTACCTACATGCATTCTTATCAGTCGTATAACAGTACCATCTGTTGTTGTATAGCGGCGAGTTTCTGTAAAAAAAAGTTTCATCATTTTACTGTAGCAATGGAGCCACTTTACTGTATTTGATTTTTTTCTTTGTTTTAAAGTACTTCTCACTTTACTAAATCCCAACCTTAAGTCATAAACGATTTCACTGTAAAGTTATCAACATAGGTCGAAAGAATGTAAAATAAAATTTGAGTAAATTTTGAATGTTGAAATTGTACCAACAGTCAAGTAATTGTAAAGATTATTAGCATTATAAATCTGTTAAAACTAAAGAAACAATTCATGTTAAAGGAAAGTTCATCTCTTTAATGCTGCTTTATACTTAGTAGCGCATTTGTTTAATATTAATAGCAGAAAAAAAGTAGAATCGGTAAATTTTATTCCATTTGAAACACACAATGCCGCCCAGTAACAAAACGTCGTAACATCTTATGGGTACAAAGAAGCAATTCCGCTTTCAACCAATTGAGTAAAAAAAAGAAAAACCAATTGGCAGATTTGGTACTGAGAGGGTTCGCGTACTTAACCAATCAGAAAAAAGCGTTTTAGGACATAAAATCAAAAATGCGCACAAAAAGGAGGAAAGTTTTGAACAATGGTTTTAAAACCCTGACGCTGTCCAAAAACGAAGAAAGTTGCATACGGGAGTTCTTCTTTTGACTCGCGAAAAAGAAGTTACTGTCGGGCTGTTTTTTAACGTACTCGCGCAAAGGAGTTAATTTACGCGCTGGTTTTTTTTTACCTACTCGAAAAAAATATTTACGCGTTGGGTTTTTTTTTCACTTATCCAAAGAAAAGTTACTGACGGGTGGGGTTTTTTTTTCGTACTTGCGAAAGGAGAGTTACTGACGGGCTGGTTTCTTTCACGTAAATTTATTATTATTATTTTTCTTTGAGTGTACGTTTTGTATATATTATAGTTATTAGTTAGTGACAAATTGTTACCTGGTTCCCAACAACCCAACCAGTAAAGACCTAACAAACCGCAATACGTGATCTTCAATTTGAGGATTAGGCGCCATATAAAAAGGTCAGAAATTAGTTAAATTTATTTGGATATGCGTTTGTAAGTTTTTTATTTGATTATTGTACGAGAGATGTGATGAACCGAGAATGATTATTTAAATTTAATTCTATGACTTAAACGTTTTTTGTTTGTTTTTTGTTATAAACAGAGAGAGCAAATTAAATATATTTTTTGTCTTTAGCAATTAACAAGTCGCTTATAAAATTAGTTTTATTCCGTTTGCGCCTAAGGATCACGCTAAAAACACCTAGAGAATTTAATAAATAGGCATGTCGATTATTTCGCGTCGCAAAATGTTTTTATTGAGAGTCCAATCTGGTGTAAGTCTTCTTTAGATATGACAGGGAATCGCAAACGCGACAAATTGTTGAAAATAATTTAGTTTTTAAATTCTGGATGCACATTTCCAAAAGTGAAATATCCACTTTGCAACTTTTACATCTGAAAGGATGTGGCAACGTAGCTTGAATTGTGTCGTAATCTTAGAAGTTGTTAAAGTGTGAACCACTGTAAAACTCGGTTCTATTGTTTTGTTTCAACTGCGTGTCAATTAATTAGAGTGTGGTGAAACAATTGTCAAGGATCACGCAATATAAATTGTTTACTTAATCATTGAATCCAAGCGTATTTAATCAAAGTTTGGCTAAAATTCTGAAAGTTCCACTTTGGCTCTAAAATAATTGTGTTTAGAGAAAATTTTACATTTATCCGAATGCTCTCAACCGTATATAAGCCAGCAGAAAATGACGTGAATCTCAACTTTTCGACCTTTCCTCGCATAACATGTTCTTGAGGGCAATATTATTATTTGAGCTTTGCGAAGGTGACTTTTTGCCTTGAAAATATTTTGTGTTAAACAAAGTTTGATGTTTTAAGATTTTGTTGCTTGCTTTGTATTTCTTACCGTACATCGCTTAGAAAAGAGATCTTAGGCGTTACCAACACAACCCAAATATTTCGTAATACTTGTTGCCTAACCAAAACTTAGATTCAAGAAAGCAAATAAGTACAGTCATTCACGACATAAAAAGCTTTATAACCAAAACATCGCGTCTCAATGTTGGTACCAACAGTGGACTACTGATGGAATAAAAAGAGTCGAGAAAAGATGTACCCTCCAGTTTGCAATCATTTCTCACTAAACTATTACATACTACCAAAGCTATAAATGGGAAACAACAGCTGGGAGTGTTTGGATTTAGAGTTTTTAATACTAATTCAATGCCGAGCACAATTTCCGTTCCTCTTGGAAAGATAAAGGGCACACAAATTGAACTATAAAAATGAAAAAGAAAAAAAATTGTGACGCCGGCTTATTTACATGCCATTATGTTTGTTCAAGTGCATGGATTTAAGATAACGTGATCGGGTTTCTCTTTAGATATATCACTGGAAGCTATGTTTTATCGGCACGCAGCAATTTTTGATAATGAACAGTCTCGCTCATTGGTGTTACTGATTCATCATCTTCCAGGAATGAAGAGGTTATGAGAAACAATTCTCAGACATTTCATAGACAAATGTTAAATACAAACAATTGGTGGATTATGATACAACTCTATTCTCGTTTAATATGTACCTAGAATACTAGTTATTTGTGTTTTTTTTTTATTATTTATGTATGCATTCTTATTTTTAAAAATTAAACGTTCGTATAGGTGTATCAACAGCTTTATTGAAACATTTTGAATTAAAATATTGTTTGTATACCAGAAAATAAAAACCGTTATTTAAGTATCCAAGGATGGAAATGATGACTATTTTTAAAACAGTCCTTTAAGTGCACGCATTCATGTACATTTTTTCGATAGAAACCTGGGTTACACAGACATTTGTATGTAGGTGTGATTGTACAAAATCCGAATGGTGTAGGGTGCTCGCATGATAGTTCACATCTATATGTATATACATACGTTTGATGTTTTCCACATTCTAATAAAAAATAAAAAGTCAACAATTGAATTTAATTATTTTTTGATTACACTTACGGCAATGGACCAATCCTTGCATAAAAGACAAGGTAATGCAGAGTATAAAGAATACAGCAGACCTGATTACGACACGTCTTACTGTTCTAACTATGCAAGATTGAACATTGAAAACTAAAACAACGATTTTTATAACTCTATTGTTAATTTATGAAACGCTCAACTACCATAAAGCTTTTTGTTTTCAATTTCACTGCAATTTTTTGATTTGGTTAATATAATTTTTACCACTAATTCAAAATTGCACAAATTGTTTATATATCAGTGTGTAAAATTAAACAAGTTAATAAAACTACTGTGAAATACATTACACTCGTAGTGACGAGCGAATATAATTTGAGTGGTTATTGATATTCACATACGATAAATTTTCATTCACAGAAGCGATTCATAGATTAATATAAATAGATACAAACAAACTTAAATTGATTGCGTTATCTAATTAATTCCGATACAGTTCTCAAAATAAGTATCGATGCAAAAATTTACGGTTTGGTCTTATAGTACTTGATAGATCCAGTAATAATTTTTTATATTACAAGTAGGATATGGATATTATTATCGCAGGCATGTGAAAATTTGCAAGTAATTACATAAGTGCCGTAATAATACAGGGTGTTTCACGATGATGGCCTATTAGAGGTATCTCTAACACTAAATGAAATAGGGTTTTCAAAGATGGCATATGTGGATGTGAGAATATGATCTTTTTAACTAAAGTATTTTCAATAATGACCAACTTCCGTTTGTACCGGAAGTAGCTATCAACTTTGTTATTTTAAATGGAACACCTTGCGTATTTTACATTTTTGGATTGTTTGCTAAATTCTAGTTTAAGTTTTGTAATCAAAATTTTAATTTATTGTACTGGATGTCCATAATATTCTCACCATTCCAAACTTTTCAAAATTTCTAAAACTTCATTATTTATAATGGAACACCATGTATTTTAGTTTATTTTTTATTTCTACGTAACTTTTAAAGATAAATTCATTAAAAATGTCTTATATCTAAATCTTATAATTTTTGAAATATAAGGCTTTAAAAGTATAAAACTATGAAACTAAGTAAAACTATAAAAAAATCTAGTAAGGCTTTGGAAGAAAACGTTAAAACAAAAAAATCACTTAACGTCAAATTAATTTGCATAAAATACCTCGTATAGAGTTTGTCAATGAAGATTATTTTTAAATTTAATTATAATTTATGGCAAGTGCAACAAAATTTTATTACGCACGTGCCGAACATTTGCGGAACGTTTTCTGAATAGGCCAAGGCCCGGCCCTAAAGTTATTCGTTATTAAAACACTGTGTAGAATGTGAATCTTTTCGTGCCAAAGTAAGCAAAAATAAACCAGTGTTGGACGATGTGGACTTACCACATGATGTTATCCTTGCAAAACTCAGTAACTTTGGTTTCAACAGCAATTTACTATTATTTTTTCAATCCTACCTTGCAAATCGGATGCAATTTGTTACATATAATAATTATTTATCTCGTCCTATTTTATCTTTATCAGGTGTACCCCAAGGATCAAATTTGGGCCCGCTTTTATTTTCGTTATATATTGATGACTTGACATATAAACTTAAATTGAAAAAATTATTTTTTGCTGATGATTTAAAAATATTTTCCAGCATTTCTTCTATTGCAGACTGTGAACTAGTTCAAGAACAATTAGTTATTTCGCAAGATTGGTGTTACGATAATGGCTTATCTTTAAATATACCCAAATGTCAAATAGTTTCATATACGCGAAAAAATCAGTGGATTCAATATAATTATAGTATTTACTCTGTTCGATTGAACAGAACTGATTCTATCAAAGACTTGGGAATCCATTTTGACAGGAAGCTTACGTTTTATAAACATGTTTACAATATATCTCGTTCTTCAATGGGGATGCTTGGGTTTATCTTTAGAAACTGTAAATCATTCTCAAACATGACAGCTTTAAAATCCTTGTTTTTTTCTTTGGTACGTAGCAAACTTGAATACTGCAGTTTGATCTGGGATCCTCAACATAAATATAAAATAAATATGTTGGAATCGATTCAAAGAAAATTTTTAAAATTTTTAGTTTTTAAAACTGATGGTGCTAGAGGTTTTTCTAATGATCAACTATTAGAACGATTTGACTTTCAATCTTTAAAAAGAAGAAGATGTAAAATCGCTCTTACTTTTCTTTTTAACTTACTAAATAATAAAATAGATTCCTTTTATTTATTATTTTTAGTAAATTTTTTAGTGCCTAGTTATTTTTCTAGAAAATCAAATACGTTTTATATTCCCACACCACGTACTAATGTTTTATATAGATGCCCGATTGTCAACTGTAGCCGGATATATAACAACTTGTCGAATTGCGTGGATGCTAATAATTGTAGCTTAGGGTTATTGTTAAAAGCATTAGATGATGCGTAATTTGGTTTTTAATTTTTTCCTACTTTTTTCATTTTCATTTTTGTTTTATTTTTCGATTATTGATAATACTAATATTAGTTTCGTAATTACATATGTACTTTATAGCAAATATAGGAATGTTCAAATTATATAATTTTGTGTAAAATTTTTGTGTGTACACTTCCATTTTTTTTCACGTGTCTATATTGTCCTATAAATGGATGTAAATCTGTTGGATAATAAACTTTTATTATTATTTGTTGCACATCCTAATTCCAGTTTACGTGAACTATCCAGATTTATTACTGTGTCATTTAAGACCATACACAGAATTTTAATAAAACATAAATGGCAACCTTTTAAGTATTGGCAAGTCCAAAATTTGAAACCCACCGATTTGCTATTACGCGCGGAGTTTTGTGAGTGACTGCTGGTTAAGACACAAGACAACAATTAATTAAAAAAAAATTCAATGACGAGGTCAAATTCACTAAAAATGGGATATACAACTGATATAAAAGCCATTTTTGGTTAAGTGATAATCAACACGTGATCAGAGAAACACAGTATCAAGATTCTCGGCAATTTAATGTGTATTCTGCAGTTAAGAATAACAAAATTTTATGTTTGTACATTTATGACGAAAATCTAAATTCCGAACGTTATTGCAACATTTTAAGATACGTTGTTCAAGTTTCTTAAATAATTTGCCAGTTCAAGAAGCTGCAGAAGCCGGATACCAGCAGGATGGCGCGCCGGCACACAACGCCCATATTGTTGGAAACATGCTACATAGAATGTTTGAAAATCGGTGGATTGTCAATAATAGGCTTTTTCATTGGCCCCCTCGTTCATTGGATTTGACCGCTATGGATTTTTTTATTTGGTGCTACATAAAGAGTCTTGTTTATGCCAATTCTTCTTCAACAAAAGAAAATATGATAGAAAGAGTGCTGCGTGCATATAACCGTTTAGAACAGGACAAAATTTAACGTGCAATAAATAAAAACTTGTTTACAAGAATAGACAAATGTCTAGACCAAAATGGCAGTGTTTTTGAACACTTATTATAACTTTTTTAAGTTTAGTTGTTCGAGTTGAACGTTATAAATTGTTTTGTATTTTATTCAAATAAATATTAAACTTGTTAAGTGATTTGTTGTAACGTTTTCTTTCAAAACCTTAATAAAAACTCTTATAATTTTACTTAGTTTTGTAGTTTTTATTTTCAAAGCCTTATATTACAAAAAGTATAAGATTTAGATATAGGACATCCCTTGTGAATTTATCTTTAAAAGTTATGTAGAATTCAAAAATAAAATAAAATACAGCCCAAACAACACATTAGTACAAAAAACGTCTAAATGTCCGTCTAATAAACGTTAATAACGCGTTTAAAAACGTTTTAATGTCTAATAAACGTCTATTAGCCGGACATTTAGACGTTTTTTATACCAATGTCTTGCTTGGGAGGGTGTTCTATTAGAAATAATGAAGTTTTAGGGATTTTGAAAAGTTTGTAATGGTACGAATATTACGGACATCCGGTACAATAAATTGAAATTTTAAATTTACGTGGACAAAGACGACCACTTAATTACGCTAATACCAAAATTTCAAAATAAACTTTTTTTTAGGACAAGCTTATAAACGCTCTCATAAGAGGCAACAAATGTAATTTTTTTCATTCTTTTTAAAATATCTTATAAAAGGTAAACATACGGTATAGGGTGCGCTTATAAAACTTAAACTAGAATTCAGCAAACATTCCAAAAATTTAAAAATATACAGGGTGTTTTATTTAAAATAACAAAGTTGATAGCTACTTCCGGTACAAACGGAAGTTGGTTATTATTAAAAATATGTTAGTTAAAAAAATCATTTTTTAATACCCACATATGCCATCTTTGAAAATTCAATCTCATTTAGTTTTAGAGATACCTCTAATAGGCCGTCATCGTGACACACCCTGTATAGTATTCTACTTGTTACATACGATATTTTATCTACAACTATAACTAAAAAACAATAATAAAATTTTAAATACCGTTGATTAGGACAATAAGTAAATTACAAAAGTTCAAAAATAAAATTTTATTTTAAATTTTTCACTACCTAACTAAAATTAGTCACTGACCACTCAAAAGCTGTAATTTGTTCAGCAAAAATGTGTAGTCGAGTGGTTGCTAATAAATATTGTGTTATCGTATACAGTACATATTTTAACAGGTAATCTTGTTCCTCTTTTAATGTTGAATTTAATTAAGTTTCATTGTGATTATCTTCGTTAAGAGAGGCAAATAAACCACTCATTTTTTTTATATATGGTGACACATCTTTGTATGAAACGTTGCTATATAAAAAACCTTGAATGGCATTATATGTTTATATCATTTTATACTATTATATATTTTTAACAAATTAAATGAATAACGAAAAATCAAAAAAGCCTATTTACTTAGAGAATGAGATTTTTGATGTCAAACAATGCTGACCGCAAATGCTCGATATAAACTTCATTTTGTTGTAAAATAACCAACCGTTTCTCCAAATTGCTTATTTATGGTCATCAAGATCTACTGATCTTAACTTAACGAAACACTATCTATGCCGTTATTTAAAAAAAAATGATGTATAGAACACGTTCAACAACGCTGAAGTAATTAAAGGGCAGTATAAGACAGCAAATTTATGAAATCCAACTAGAAATTCTGAATAGTGCTGTATTCAATTTGGATGGACAGAAATAAAGATCGGGCATTTGTGTTAACGAGTGTTAAACATCAGATATCCTGTTATCTAAGCAACCAGGTTTCATTTACTTACTCATGTACCAAAAATAAAACTTATTTACGAGATTGAAAAGTTTGTATGCGGCCTCCGTCCTCATTTCCAAATTTGATACAAAACGTTTTTAAAAACCAAGTACACCAAAAAATATCTACTTTATAATACAAATTCTACAAAATTTAAGTAATTTTTACTTAACATCATTTCAAACAAACTCAAAAATTCTTTTTTTAATTGTCTGTAATGCAATCGTTTTTGTGCTGCGCTCATCGGAAACATCAATATTCGTTCAGATGCCAAACAGACACGAAAAAGAATACGCCTTAATAGTTTATTCCAGTTTGTACAGTATGATGACAGTTGGAATTCAAAAGCAGTTGAAAGTACTGACTACCGCTGTTCTGTATCTATGTTTTTTAAGATTCTTTGGTCTCTACTATTCACATGTTTACAATTATGTAGGTTACGGTCTAAGCCTAGTAGTTCTAGTGGTGATTCCAACACTGATTCATACTTTATTCATTCATGTATTTACTGGGTTTTTGAGGTTTTAATAAATTTAGTTTATAACACAGACAGTAGCTCTTTCGCATTTAACACGATAGTTTAAACTACAATACTCTACCTAATTTAGTTTGAAGATACTATTAACTTGACAAGAAAACTTTAAAATACTATATAGAGTTAGTATGGATTTTCAGTAAAATAAAACGTTATTTTTTTTAAATAGTTTTACGATGTCTTATTTGCAAATCGAAACAAATTTTACAAAAACATTTTTTTGCATTTAAAACAATTATTAAAGGGTTATTAAGAACATACATAAATTGTTTATATATTATTGAATAATTAAACGTTGCTATAGATGTATCTACAGCTTTATTGAAACATTTAGAATTAAAATATTGTTTGCATACCAGCAAATAAGAGCCGTTATTTAGGTATCTACTGATGGGAATGTTTATTACGACATTCATCCATATGTACGCATTCATGTACATTTTTTCGATAGAAACCTGGGATACACATACATTTGTATGTAGGTTTAATTGTACAAAATCCGAATGGTATAGGGTTCTCGCATGATGGTTCACATCTATATGTATACAGATACGTTTGATGTTTTCCACATTCTAATAAAAAATCAACAATTAACTATTATTATTATTTGATTACACTTACCACAATTGACCAATCCTTGCATAAAAGACAAGGTAATGCAGAGTATAAAGAATACAGCAGACATGATTACGACACGTCTTACTGTTCTAACTATGCAAGATTGAACATTAAAGACTAAAATAACGGTTCTTATGACTCTATTGTTAATTTATGAAACGCTCAACTACCATAAAGCTTTTTGTTTTCAATTTAATTGCAATTTTTTGATTTGGTTAATATAATTTTTACCACTAATTCAAAATTGCACAAATTGTTTATATATCAGTGTGTAAAATTAAACAAGTTAATAAAACTACTGTGAAACACATTACAATCATAGTGACGAGCGAATATAATTTGAGTTGTTATTGATGTTCACATACGATAAATTTTCATTCACAGAAGCGATTCATAGATTGATATAAATAGATACAAACAAACTTAAATTGATTGCGTTATCTAATTAATTCCGATCCAGTTCGCAAAATAAGTATCCATGCAAAAATTTACGGTTTTGTCTTATAGTGCTTGATAGATCCAGTAATAATTATTTACGTTACAAGTAGGATATGGATATTATTATCGCAAGCATGTGAAAATTTGCAAGTAATTACATAAGTGCCGTAATAATACAGGGTGTATCACAATGATGGCCTATTAGAGGTATCTCTAAAACTAAATGAAATAGAGTTTTCAAAGATGGCATATGTGGGTGTAAGAATATGATCTTTTTAACTAAAGTATTTTCAATAATGACCAACTTCCGTTCGTACTAGAAGTAGCTATCAACTTTGCTATTTTAAATGGTACACCTTGTGTATTTTTACATTTTTAGATTGTTTGCTAAATTCTAGTTTAAGTTTCGTAAGCGCACCTTATACCGTAGGTTTACCGTTTATGAGATATTTTAAAAAGAATGAAAGAAATTACATTTGTTGTTTCATATGAGAGTGTTTATTAAGTTTATACTAACAAGATAAATTATTTTGAAATTTTGGTATTAGCCTAATCAAGTGGTCGTCTTTGTCCACGTAAAAACTTTTCAAAATCTCTAAAACTTCATTATTTATAATGGAACACCATGTATTTTAGTTTATTTTTGATTTCTACGTAACTTTTAAAGATAAATTCATTAGGAATGTCCTATATTTAAATCTTATAATTTTTTAAATATAAGGCTTTAAAAGTAAAAGCTATGAAACTAAATAAAACTATATAAATCTAGTAAGGCTTTAGAAGAAAACGTTAAAACAAAAGAATAACTTAACGTTAAATTAATTTGCATAAAATGCCTCGTATAGAGTTCTCCAGTGAAGATTATTTAAAAGTTAATTATAATTTACGGCAAGTGCCAAGACCCGGCCTTAAAGTTATTCGCACGTTATTAAAAAACTGTGTGGAATGTGAATCTTTTCGTGCCAAAGTAAGCAAAAATAAACCAGTGTTGGACGATGTGGACTTACAACGTACCGTGTTAACTTTTTTTGTTGCACATTCTAATTCCAGTTTACGTGAACTATTCAGATTTATTACTGTGTTATTTAAGACCATACACAGAATTTTAATAAAACACAAATGGCAACCTTTTAAGTATTGGCAAGTTCAAAATTTGAAACCCACCGATTTGCCATTACGCGCGGAGTTTTGTGAGTGGTTGCTGGTTAGGATACAAGACGACTATCAATTAAAAAAAAATTCAGTGACGAGATCAAATTTACTAAAAATGGGATATATAACCGATGTAAGAGCCATTTTTGGTCAAATGATAATTAACACGTGATCAGAGAAAAACAGTATCAAGATTCTTGGCAATTTAATGAGTATTGTGCAGTTAAGAATAACAATATTTTATGTTTGTACATTTATGACGAAAATCTAAATTCCGAACGTTATTGCAATATTTTAAGAAACGTTGTTTAAGTTTCCCTGAATAATTTACCAGCTCAAGAAGCTGCAGAAGCCTAATACCAGCGGGATGGAGCGCCGGCAGACAACGCCCATATTGTTTGGAACATGCTACATAGAATGTTTGAAGATCGGTGGATTGTCAATACGAGGCTTTTTCATTGGCCCTCTCGTTCACCGGATTTGACCCCTATGGATTTTTTTATTTGGGGCTACATAAAGAGTATTGTTTATGTTAATTCTTATACGACAAAAAAAAATATGATAGAAAGAGTGCTGCGTATGTTTAACAGTTTAGAACAGGACAAAATTCAACGTGCAATAAATAAAAACACGTTTACAAGAATAGACAAATGTCTAGAACAAAATGGCAGTGTTTTTGAACACTCATAACTTTTTTATGTTTAGTTGTTCGAGTTGAACGTTATAAATTGTTTTGTTTTTTATTCAAAAAAATATTAAACTTGTTAAGTGATTTGTTGTAACGTTTTCTTCCAAAACCTTATTAAAAATTCTTATAATTTTACTTAGTTTCGTAGTTTTTATTTTCAAAGCCTTATATTACAAAAAGTATAAGATTTAGATATAGGACATCCCTTGTGAATTTATCTTTAAAAGTTACTAGCGGCCCGCTCCGGCTTCGCACGGGTATAAAATATATAGCCTATGTCACTCACTGAAAAAATGATTAAAATCGATCCAGTAGTTTTGATTTATTCATTACTGCCCGTGGCCCGCACGCGTTAAATTTGGAGTAAAACAATTCATCTTTTCCTATACCATGAAGATTTCCTGCTATCTTTGGAATATCTAAATTCATACACTACATTTTTACTTATTTACTTTTTACATTTTTACCTATTTATTTTATTTTTACAACAATTAATATTTTACAGAATGTCTTTATATACAACGTTCACAGCTTTCTTGTCATTAGACAATACAAACATGTTTTCTCTAGAGGTTACTCTTGAAAGAGCAACATACAGTTCAAATCTAAGCCTGCAACGTTGAAGGTTTGACCCTGCGATTTATTAATGATCATTGCAAAAGATGTCTTTACCGGAAACTGTAAATGTTTAAATTGGAAGGGTAAATCCGATGGTATCAGAGAGATTCGGGGAATCAATACATCTTCTCCGGTACCACATCCTGTGAGTATTGTGCACTCTATTATGAAATTTTTCAATGATTTTACCAGCAAACGCGTGCCATTGCAAAGTATAGGTGGATTCAGGTTTCTTAATAAAATAACAAGACAACCTACTTTCAACACCATTTTGCGAGGAGGGAGTCCAGACGGGTTCAAAGAGTTTAGAAATTCTGTAGGAAAATGAACAGCTTCTTCCAAATCGAGAGCAGTATCGACCGAGTAGTATATTTTCGTCAGCGCATCAATCTTTGAAAGAATCAAGTTATTCACCTTATCTACTTGTTCGTTAGTTGGTGACAGAATCCCTCTTTCTTTAAACCAAGATATTGTCTTATAACTTATGTTATCAATGTCAGGATAGACATTGTTGACTAACTCTTGGAAGTTGTCTATCAAAACACAAAGGTTTTCTAAGTTAATCCTTCCCTCACTTTGTGTTAACTCTCCATTGCCAATTTTTAGCAGCATCTCTAGAAGTAGCCTGTTCTCACGTGAAGATGACGAAACCCTCATATTAGTTTTAAGCTCTAATTTATTGACATGTGGCCAAAGGTTGGATCTTTTTAGGGAAGCATTTATTTCGTCAGCACGTCTTCCTCGAGTCACAACTGGTAGGATTTGACGGAAATCTCCTGAGAACAGAATTTTACATCCACCCATAGGTGAGTTTTTGTTGCGCAAATCGCGCATTGTCCTATCCAGTGCTTCCACAGACGTCTTGTTTGACATCGTAGCTTCGTCCCAGACTATCAATGAGCAGTCACGCATCAATTTTCCTGTATTGCTCTCTTTAGAAACATTACAGACGCTGTTATTATCATCGGTGGCGATTTTCAGCGGGAGCTTGAATGTAGAGTGTGCGGTTCGGCCTCCTTCTAAAAGCGTAGCGCCAATGTCGGATGACGTAACAGCTAACGCAATTTTTCCGGTAGACCTCACTTTTTTTAAAAGCAGATTGATTAAAAATGTTTTTCCTGTACCTCCTGGGGCATCAAGGAAAAACAATTTCCCTTCATTATTATCAATTGTTGATTGTAATGCAGTGAATACTTTTTTCTGATCGATGTTTAATCGTGGCTCATCTTGAGCTATATTTTGTAAAAGTCTCGTTTGATCGTATGATGTTTCTCTTTTGTATTCGCCACTGTTAGTTAAATCTGAGTTAGTAGTATTAGCTGGCATCGGCAGCCCAAAATCCTTGATCGATTTACTCGAAAGTAATTGCACTACTTTGTTCAATTCAAATAATGCTTCGTCAAATATGTTTTGATCATATTGTACATCATCTGAGTTTAACTCTCGCCGTCGCCGAATCAGAATATCACTGGCCATATTTTTTTGAAATTTATTCCATAGATTAACAAAATCAGTTACTTGACAAAACGCTACTATGACGGCAAATAAATATCTTAATGATGTAGCTGAACTACTACAGCTGCTTCTGATAATCTGTTTTTCCAGTGAGGATCATACAATATGCAGTAACATTCTCAGATAAAAGCATTTGCTGTTGTTGGGATGAATCACGTAGACTCTGCCAAGAGCATCCGTTTTTTTTACTCCGGGGAAACCATCAACCGCAGTACCTTGTTTTTGCCGTTGAAAAGTTTTAGAACTCTGGTTCCATGTATAGTAATTTGGAACTCTGTCATATGTCAGTGTTTTCGCGAAATGATCTTGAGCACATAACTTGAAGAATGCTGTCAATGTTGTATCCCGCGGGTTATTAACAACTTCTTGTATATTGTTCTCAGTGAAATATACTCTTTGTCTATTTTCTAAATGAACTGCAAGGTGGACAATTGTGGGAGCCCGGTCGTGCACTTCAAATGATAAAATCCTCCATACAGCTTCAGAGCTGCAGATGTAACGTCCAGACTGATATTTTTCCTCTTCATTTGGTGATTGTATGCTAAAAGTAGCTTGATAACTGCCTTTATTAATGTACTTAGTAACATATTGGATTGACTTTATTAAATTGCACAACTCTATGTTGATGTAGGCATCAAAAATTTTCGAAAGGAGCGGATTATAGGGAACGATCGGTTATCAATATCATGGTTTCGGACGGTAGCATTTTGCCCACCCTGTTCTGGCGATCGTCGACGATATTTGGGATATCCGTCATCGCTAGTACTTGTTTGAGTTTGGAACGACTTCGGAAATTTTTTGCTGCATTTAGAATCTCGCATACATAGAGAATTCGGGTTTAAAGTCCCGCAAGGGCCGTGTACCATATGTTTCTTTACAATTTTGTACAGGATAGGATCTTCATCTTTATCCGGTAATTTAGCTGAAATAACCCTGTCAATTTGGTTTGGTTCACTAACCACACCAGCAGGTGTACATGTGGCAAGTCACGTTTCTGCCATTCTATTGTGTACATATGACAGCGCCGCGGACCGAATATATGAGACTTGTTAATGAGGTGCAGGAGTTTCTGTACTTTTAAATGGAAGACTCTGTTAACTATATCGTATCTGTCTTGTAGAGTTAAATTGGTGTTAATATTTTCTTTGATTTCGGGCCAATTTGGGTTACATGTTGCAGTTATAAATAAATCAGGTTTGCCGTAATTTCTGGCGTCTTGCGATTTTTCGTGTAAATATCGAGGTCCACCTGTGAATGATGAAGGTAGTATAACCAACTGCCCAATGCCGTTGCGGTGTTCATTCGGCTCTCAATTTAGTTTGATTATTACGAATGTAGGCCAATCTCTCAGATTCAATTTTCGCATATTGATCTACTAAGTATTGGTTTGTTAACATTCCATATCTAAGCAAAGTGTTGAAGTTGTTACGTCTTGTCATCATACAGTAGCAATAGTAGTTCTTACATGACACTGTTTTACGCAGAGGTGTACCACCGATTGGGTCAACTAGAGAAATATTAATGGCATAACCATTTTCTCCACGACATAGCATCAAAGGATATTGTAAGCTGTCATAAGATCTGTGTAACTCTGAAGTTTTTTGCAAATTATTATCACTGCTGCTGGAACACTCTCAATCGCAGTTTTGAAAGACTGTATGTAGTAATTATGAGAATGTAACATATCTTGGAGAGATTTAAGCAAATCTCTATCAATTGGCTGTGCAACACTTGAACACCGCGTAGATGTTTGTGTATCTGGATCTGCAATAAAATATATTTGCAGAAATTTGTGATCATCGGGTCGAAGTGGTAGCAAGCTCCCAGCTAAGTGGTACACTTGCCCTTGAATTTTAAATTTAGGCATGAACCCACGCTCAACGACTTGCTTACTCTTAAAAGAGGTCATTTGAAATGCGTTATTATAACGGGGTATATTGCGCATGAATTGTTTGGATTTCTGATGATCACCCGTAAGAAGAGAGTGAAGTGGTTCAGGTGGAGGGAGAATTTCTTCTAATTTGACTTTTCCTTGTAAGCAACACATGCCTTCCAATTCGTCCTTGAATTTCAATGCCAATCAATGTTCACACACTACTGACATAGTACCTATTGATACTATACGATCGTCCTTGTAAGAAATCGAAGGATCGTAATTCATGGCAGAATTTTCTTTATTTACCCATGAATTAGTAACTTGTGCTGATGATTCTCTGGCTCTTTGTATTCGATGTCTATCCCTATCTCGGCTGCGGCGAACCTCACGCTCTACTGAAGATTCTCTCTCTCTCTTTCAGCTCTATATCTATCCCGAGCCTGACTGAGGCGAGCCTCACGTTCCGTTGACGATTCTTCATCTCTTGCTGAACGCACTCTTTTGGCATTCACTGTACTAAGACCTATGCTCGAACGACGACGTCTTCCAGACATGACTTTATAATTTCTGTACAAAATTTACTGAGTTTTATATGTATGATTATCTATGCACAAATTGCCATATTATAAGTATGTGCCGCAGTAAAAAATATCTAAACACTTACCATTTAGAAACAAATGATAATCAACAATGATAAAAAACAAAAGATACCTATTATATTCAGTTCTTTTTTTTTTAACTGAAATACCTCAACTTAAGCTACGATTTTAATTAAATTAAAAATACTTAAAAAATAAGATAATTAACAATCATCAACAACAAAAGATACCTATTCTATTAAGTTTTTTTTTCTGAACTTAATACCTCACATTAAATTACGATTTTTGAAAATAATTTCCCTAATATTAAATTGATCTAACTCTAAATTTTAACCAAGATCTTAATAGAAAATTCCAATCCATAAATTATGGTTTTATTTAATCTAATCTTATCTAACCTTATGTACTTATAATTACTATAAGTGCGATTTAAAAATTAACCTTAGAATAGAATATTATTTATATTTTAAAACTACTATCATACAATTATTTATCGTAACTTACTTATAATTACTGATACGTTGTCGCGCTGAAAAGCACGTTTTTATTAAGTATTGTTATTTTCCTCGCTAGAGAGCTCTGATAATAAACGCGTCCGATCGCTGCTAAATTCAAAGTGCTATAGGGAGAACCGCGGCCTCCGACGCGCTATTTATAGGCACGCTCCCGCCGCCCCGGCCGGCCGGTACCGCCGCAAACGCTACGTCCCGCAATTTTTAAATCTGTAATATCTTCGAAAATATTCATTTAAATCATATGCTGTAAAGGGCCATATAGATGTATATTAAATCAACAATGTATTTAAGGTATTTAATTGGATAAGGATTAATGCTGTATTGGTTAAAATCGCTTCGAAAATTAGCCATTATTTGTCGTAAAAAGTAAATGACAAAAAAATGTTATTGTGGGATATCCATAAGAGATAGACATATACCATCGCGGAGTTTTCTGTAGACCTTTTCAATGTGTACAATACTTAGTACATTATTTTGATAAATCTCTCTAAATTGCGTTGTAAGCAATGTAAGCGGAAAAAATGTAATTATTTACGACATCACATTAGAAACCTCAAAAATAACAGTATTTCTCCACTATTTAATAGATGTTATTACACTGTTAGAAATATATAGTAAAATTAACTGCAAATTTTAGTTCCCACAGGTCCACTCCATTTTTTTATTAAATTAACAACATGCTATATAGTAAGTAACAACATTTTATAAGTTGTTATAATTAACTAAATACAAATGCAATATGAAATAAAAACAGATTACTTTATACTTTTATTCTTAGTTGATAATAGCACATAAGAATTGTAATTTTTACTTCTACTAGTGTTAACGTAACGAACTGTATCATAATTTCTACACTTCTTTTTTTAGTTTTAACAAACATAATTTGCAGTTGAAACGCAATTTAAACAATAATTTTACTTAAATCTTATGTTGCTTACGGATTGTTCAAAATGATATGTCATTAAAGTATAGTTAAATTAATAAAACAACAATGTAATATTAACACATAAGGAAATTAAATTTACAATTTATTATTGTAAGTTTTATTAGATTTCGTAGTGAATTTTTTCGAATCGAAATAAATATTTTCATTGGTAGGTAAACAAAATTAAAAACATCGTGCGATTCTAGTATATTTATTAATAATTCATAAAAAGCATAAAGTAAGTACATACAAAAAAAATATATAATAACAAATTTACAGTATAATCGTTGTATAATATAGTTGTAATATATGTGTTTAATCGTGTCGAAATAATCAGAAATTTTAATAACATAAAGGCATACAAATACACAAAAAAAGAATTAAAAAATTCATTCATGCAACTGTTTGCCAATCTTGACAAATTAAATAGGGATTTTTATTTATAATATAAATCTCATGTATTTTAGAAAACACATGATATCCTATCCCATTATTTTTAGAAGTTATAAACATTTGTTTTTGAAACAAGTAACCTAATAAATGCACAGAGTTTGTCACCATTACATCTAATTTTGTTTCACTCGATTTAATTAAAAATTATTTTAATAATCGATAGTGTTTAGTTTGACTGATGTCAATGATACCACATTTACCATATATCGGATTCGCACATGTCTACATGAATCTAAAGTAGTCCATTCTAATCTTCATTGAATTGAATTCGAACGTAAAATTTTTTTTGTGTAGCCGATGTGGAAGGTTGCGACTGATCGAATATGCTATCAACATTAAATTCTGTCTACAACAAAAAAACCATATTTCTGTCCGCTTAATTAAGTTCGATAGTTTTGCTCTTACTTACCATCACTAATTTACAAACACAAACCACTGAAAGAATAGCCACACAAAGATATAACTTAGAACTAACTCAAGCAAGTCGCCTATACGCGTATGTATAACGTATATCTTCCTCAACGATAAGTAAGGATAATATTTCTTGTAAATTTTCATGGGAACCGATGCTTAATTGCAAAAAAGGTCACATACTGCTTCACTCACAATCTGTGAAGATTTTAACGGAATCGACAGAATTTAACTACACTTGGAAGTAAAATAATACAATCCAAATGTTAATTTACATCAAATCAGATACATTTTACACTTTTATGTAGTCAAAATTATTTTTATTTGCATATGACGTAATACTAAATTTAGTTGATTTTAAATTTAAGCTACGATCACTTTAACTTTTTGTAAACGTTATTTTTAAACTTATCAAATTAAAAAAGTGTTGATTGTATAATTTTTAATGTAAAATTGATTACTTTTGTTTTAACAACTTAGAATAATTATGAAAATGCAAATTTAATAAAAAATTGTAGTTAATATTAACTAAAAATTAATGACACTTCAATTTTTGTTAAGAAAGAGTAGTTTTTACAAAATATTTCTAACAGTGTATACATGTAAACCTTCCTCTTCAATCACTCTATCTATTAAAAAAACCGCATCAAAATCCGTTGCGTAGTTTTAAAGATTTAAGCATACATAGGGATATAAGGACAGAGAAAGCGACTTTGTTTTATACTATGTAGTGATGAAGTGATGTAGAATTCAAAAATAAAATAAAATACAAGGTGTTCCATTAGAAATAATGAAGTTTTAGGGATTTTGAAAAGTTCGGAATGGTACGAATATTACGGACATCCGGTACAATAAATTGAAATTTTGAATTTACGTGGACAAAGACGACCATTTACCACTTACCACGCTAATACCAAAATTTTAAAATAAACTTTTTTTTTAGGACAAGCTTATAAACGCTCTCATAAGAGGCAACAAATGTAATTTTTTTCATTCTTTTTAAAGTATCTCATAAATAGTAAACATACGGTATAGGCTGCGCTTATAAAACTTAAACTAGAATTCAGTAAACAATCCAAAAATTTAAAAATATACAGGGTGTTTTATTTAAAATAACAAAGTTGATAGCTACTTCCGGTACAAACAGAAGTTGGTTATTATTAAAAATATATTAGTTAAAGAGATCATATTTTAAGACCCACATATGTCATCTTTGAAAATTCAATCTCATTTAGTTTTAGAGATACCTCTCATAGGCCATCATCGTGACACACCCTGTATAGTATTCTACTTGTTACGTACGACATTTTATCTACAATTATAACTAAAAAACAATAGTAAAATTTTAATCACCGTTGATTAGGACAATAAGTAAATTACAAAAGTTTAAAAATTAAATAGTATTTAAAATTTTTCAGTAACAAAAATTAGTTACTAACCACTCAAAAGTTATAATTTGTTCAGCAAAAATGTGTAGTCGAGTGTTCGCTAATAAATATTGTGTTATCGTATAAAGTACATATTTTAACAGGTCATCTTGTTCCCCTTTTAATGTTGACTTTAATTAAGTTTCATTGTGATTAGGATCTTCGTTAAGAGAGGCAAATAATAATAAACCACTCATTTTTTTTTATATATGGTGACACATCGTTGCATGAAACGTTGCTATATAAAAAAGCTTGAATGGTATTATATGTTTATATCATTTTATACTATTATATATTTTTAACAAATTAAAATTATAACGACAGCCTATTTACTTAGATAATGAGATTTTTGTTGTCAAACAATGCTTACCGCAAATGCTCGATATAAACTTCATTTTGTTGTTGTAAAATAACCAACCGTTTCTCCAAATTGCTTATTTATGGTCATCAAGATCTACTGATCTTAACTCAACGAAACACTATCTATGCCGTTATTTAAAAAAATTGGTGTATAGAACACGTTCAACAACGCTGGAGTAATTAAAAGACAGTATTAGACAGCAAATTTATGAAATCCAACTAGAAATGCTGAATAGTGCTGTATTCAATTTGGAGGGACAGAAATAAAGATCAAGCATTTGTGTTAACGAGTGTTAAACATCAGATATCCTGTTATCTAAGCAACCAGATTTCATTTACTTATTCATGTACCAAAAATAAAATTTACTTACGAGATTGAAAAGTTTGTATGCGGCCTCCGTTCTCATTTCCAAATTTGATACAAAACGTTTTTAAAAACAAAGTACACAAAAAAATATCTACTTCATAATACAAATTCCAGAAGATTTAAGTAATTTTTACTTAACATCATTTCAAACAAACTCAAAAATTCTTTTTTTAATTGTTTGCAATGCAATCGTTTTTGTGCTGCGCTCATCGGAAACATCAATATTCGTTCAGATGTCAAACAGGCACGAAAAAGAATACGCCTTAATAGTTTATTCCAGTTTGTACAGTATGATGACAGTTGGATTTCAAAAGCAGTTGAAAGTACTGACTACCGCTGCTCTGTATCTATGTTTTTTTAAGATTCTTTGGTCTCTACTATTCAGATGTTTACAATTACGTAGGTTACGGTCTAAGCCTAGTAGTTCTAGTGGTGAATCCAACACTGATTCATACTGTATTCATTCATGTATTTACTGGGTTTTTGAGGTTTTAATAAATTTAGTTTATAACACAGACAGTAGCTCTGTCGCATTTAACACGATAGTTTAAACTACAATATTCTACCTTATTTAGTTTGAAGATACTATTAACTTGACAAGAAAACTTAAAAATACTATATAAAGTTAGTATGGATTTTCAGTAAAATAAAACGACATTTTTTCAAATAGTTTTGCGATGTCTTATTTGCAAATCAAAACCTATTTTACAAAAACATTTTTTTTGCATTTAAAACAATTATTAAGAGGTTATTGAAAACATAAGTACATTGTTTATATATTATTGAATAATTAAACGTTGCTATAGATGTATCCACAGCTTTATTGAAACATTTTGAATTAAAATATTGTTTGCATACCAGCAAATAAGAGCCGTTATTTAGGTATCTACTGATGGGAATGTTCAACAGGACATTCATTTAAATGCACGCATTCATGTACATTTTTTCGATAGAAACCTGGGTTACACAGACATTTGTATGTAGGTGAGATTGTACAAATTTCGAATGGTTTAGGGTTCTCGCATGATGGTTCACATTTAATAGTATACACATACGTTTGATGTTTTCCACATTCTAATAAAAAATCAACAATTAACTTTTATTATTATTTGATTACACTTACCAGAATTGACCAATCCTTGCATAAAAGACAAGGTAATGCAGAGTATAAAGAATACAGAAGACATGATTATGACACGTCTTACTTTTCTAACTATGTAAGATTGAACATTAAAGACTAAAACAACGGTTTTTATAACTCCATTGTTAATTTATGAAACGCTCAACTACTATGAAGCTTTTTGTTTTCAATTTTACTGCCATTTTTTGATTTGGTTAATATAATTTTTATCACTAATTCAGAATTGCACAAACTGTTTATATATCAGTATGTAAAAGTAAATAAGTTAATAAAACTACTGTAATAGTTATTTACGTAAGATGTAGGATATGGATATTATTATCGCACGCATGTGAAAATTTGGAAGTAATCACATAAATGCCGTAATAAATATAGTATTCTACGTGCTACATACAACATTTTACGGTAAGTTGTTCTTTTTTCTTCCTCCTTAGATGAATTTGTTCTCTTCAATTACTTTTACAGTCTTCAATGAGAAGAAGCATCAAAACACTTTAAGTGTTACGTTTTGTTTTGAATTGTTTTTATACACTAAATGATCGTTTACATGAACATAAACTAGTTGGCATAATAATAGAAATTTATAAAATCTGAACTAGTTTGGGAAACATTGTTTCATCTAGAACAGATAACATTACAGTAGCATTATCTGGTTTCATTTGAAATATAATTTTTTGTAACAATAAATTCTGCTTTTATATCGTTTTCATCTATTCGATAATGTTTTAGAAACTCGTCTTCAGTACTTTCAACTGCAAATTAAGTTTATAATTAAATTAATTTTACAAAAGGAGAGACATTGTTTAATAATTATACATTTAAGTTAAATTTCGTGTTTGATGCGATACAAGCAAAAAATTAAAATAAAAGTTCTAATAACACATTTTAAACTATCAAAATTTTGAGCGAAATAAATCGAAAACTACGGACTTTTTGCATTAAATAGTCTTTTAAGGTTATTAACACAGTAAAAATAAATTTAAAAAAACTATGTTATAGTGTTTAATTCTGTTTTAAGAACTATACATCTCTTTTCAGTAATTTGATGACACAAAAAATAAAAGTAAATACAAATAATGGTATTGCATAAGACGTAGTTAAATTATGTTGTCATTGTAAGTATTGCATATTTTTTCACTAACAATACGAAGATAACGTATTTATAAACATTTAAATAAGATAATGTTACGTAAGTCAAAATACTTAAATAGAAATAGCACAGCAAAAATGAAGCTAAACATAGTACAACACAGACCTTTAGACGTCGCCGAAAATTGTTCGTTACTCGCGTAAATAATTGCCCACTGTGTCTTTGATTTTGCAGCTCTTGTCTATTATTTACATAAGTTTTGTATTACTCCACTTTTCATGTAATTCTAGAAAAAAAACCTACGAGGTTAACACTTGGACTACGAGCTAGCCGTTTTTTCCAATTCAACGACCAGTAAACATTATGTTTCGTAAATCGTAAACGGGGCGACTCTTATACTGGGTATGTTGGGCATGATAAGGGTATAGAGAATAATTCTTCGAGCTACGGTGTACCGTAGTATAGAACATGTTAACTCTGCGAGCTATTTCTTTAGTGCAACATGTGGCCAATCTTCTACAATTTACAATACTTGCACACACATTTGAGAAAAGCAAGTATTAAACTTTTAATTTTATTGAAAAACTTTTTTTTGAAGTTTTGTTTTGCTGCTAGTACATGACGTGTTTTTTCTTGCCCACGGCAGGTAGCAAGTTAGTTATTTTACAACAAAACGAAGATCGAACATTTGCGGTAACGAGTGTTAAACATAAAAAATCCCATTATTAGTAATGTTAGTTTTTTCAAAGTTGGTATCACTGCATCGGAAGTTGACGTTACATAAAAAAGAAATCAAAAGCATTGGAATTTAACAATTGAAATTCAAATGTTGATGCCAAGATAAAATCAGCTGTTTTAAAATTACGCTATAAGTAATGCGCGTATAAACTAGGCTAACTAATATGTGCAAAAAAATGTTCCTTCAAAAAGTCTCGCCATTTAGTTTTGCGGAACAGTTTTCGGAACAAAAGTTTGCGTAAGATGTTTTGTCTTTCCTTTATTAATATTGGTGAAGTAGTTCATTGCTCAAAGTGGAGCCTTGTTTAAAATAATATCTTATTATTCTTAAAGTCTTCTTCGCAGTATTCTTTATTAACAAAATAAGAACAATTCTTAACAAAATCCACAAGTTTTAAGGAGATGCAAAAATATAAAATGTACTAAACATATAGAAAAATACACATAACTTTTCTTTAATGTATTCTAACATATCGTTAGCTGAGGTGCAAAACCGTGCAAGTCCAAAAAATTCGATTTTCCGAGTTTTATTGCAATGCATAGCATTTTGATAGCTTTACACATTGCAATAAAAATTTTAAAACCCATTTTTTTAACTTGCACGAATTTGCATCTCAGTCGACGATATGGTAATATAAATTATTCGTAGTCTGTGTTGAAAAATTTTCGTAATACGATGATGATTGAGGTAACGAGATATTTGAGGGCGGACAAAAAGAATTTGAAGCATACGAATGAGTTGATTGCGAAGGCTGATTTTGACAATGTTAAAATAGACTGGAATTGACTTGGTGAATATTGGATATTGTTGGCGTTGGGTATTGCATATTGGATATATTAATGTAAAGATATGCGAAAAGTTGTTGAAGAAACTGTTGCCCGATGTGTTTACCCTCAATATTCAATTTGTCTTTTTCGTCACTTTCTTTCTTCTCCTTCTCTAAATAATAATACATTAGTGTGCTACTAGCAGTTGGTTGTGTGGAAATGGAAATTTTGTTGGTGTGTTTTCTGTTATGTCAACAGTGGACCTTTTAGACTCGACGTTGGAAAAATTGTCATTATTCTCAGCAATATTATCAGCATCATTATTGGCATCAATATTGGCATCAGTAGTATAGTAGGGCCGGTTCTGGATCACTCGGGTAAGATCGGTAAGAGATCGTGGAGTTTCGTTGCTATCGTTTCGTTTCGGATATGCTCGAGTTGCATTCGTATTTGGTAAGTCGAGATAGATCGTATTGGTGGTGGGGGAATGGCAATACGTCGTAAGAGTCGTTTTGTTTCGGGTATGCTCGGTTCTAGGTCTGTCGGAGAAGTTCGTAGTGATGGTGGGGATGCTGTTGTGTGTATATAAAGATAATGTTTGTAAAGATTTAATATTAGTGTTTTAATAACTCTTATTCGTTTTAATAAACTTAAGAAATAAAATTAAGATGGAATCATTTTTTGCAAACTTGAACGAAACTTCTCATTTGGTTCCTTATGTGAGTGCAAGAAGTCTATCAATAAATGAGCAGTATAAAATTAAGTGTTTTAGTAAAATCGATGGCAAACTTGGGGAGCAAGTGATTGTTAAATGCCAAGATTTTAAAGTACATCTACCACAAAGATTTATCAACAAGTTTTCAATTGAAGACATAAACGAAATTAATAGCTTGATTGGTTCGCGAAAAAACATCTATCTGGTAAGCCGAGGAGCCGTGGGTGAAACAACTAACATTGAATTTGTTCTAGAGTGAAATATGAATCAGAAAAGTGTGCGCATGAAAAAAATTTATAAACTAAGGTTAAAATTGTATTTGGAAAGTTTAGAAAAGTTATCAACTAAAATTAAAATGTATGAAATCATTAAGAACTTAAAAAATGTAAAATTAAAATGAACAATAAATAATTGAAATAATTATGCTTTTTTTTGTCTATTATGAATACAAGTGTAATTATATTTTGATAAATATATGTCTATTATATAAATAAAAATTATAGTTGTGAGTTTTGCATCTAAAGTGAATTTATATACCAGGATTAAAATACTATTTAAAATCAAAATAAAACTTGTAAATGCAGTGGAAACAAGTAAAAAGTAAGTAATTAACATGAGTAATAAACTTTTGTAATAAATGTTTTGATAAATATATAAATATAATCATTTCTTTGTACAGTTTAAAAGTCTCGAATTGTTCTAAAGTCAACATGCCTATAGTTGTGAGATTTGTCTGTCCAAAATGTAAGGGTGAGACGGACATAGAAGGTAGAAGGTGTTTGATGTGTTCCGTTCATGAAATAATTAAAGGTGAAGGAGGTAAACATTTTTCACCAAATTAGTATATAAAAGAAGTTATAAGACAAAACAAAACGATTTGTAAATATAAATTATTTTAAGGATGCTTGCATAAACATCAATAATAAACAAAACTATCTTTCCAAACGAGGATGATGGGGAATAACATTGAGTAATGTTTTGTAATGCATCAAGTTTTTTTTTTGAATTTATAGTAAGCTTAACCGAGATAGATTATGCATCAAATTTTAATTGAAAAGAATTCTTTATTTCAAATGAAAACCGTTACAATATAAACTCAGATAATAAATAATATAAAATAATTACTTTAAACTAAAACACTATAATTAAACTTTGTTAATTGATTGAATTATTGATTGATGTTTTAAATTCATAATGCTTATTGAATAAACTCATTTCAAAATTTTGTAATTTTATTATTTTTAAAAGAAGTTAAGCAGCAGATTTATGTTGTTAAGAAATCACTAAAAATTTCATTCATAATAAAAAGATAATCAAGTTAATTATTTTTTATTAAATACAAATACAGACTAAACTAATCTAAATCAACATTTACACCTATACTAAACTTATACCATACTTCTTCATACAGTCTTTGCACTCTTTCAACTCACTACATAATTGTTTTTGTTTTTTTAATTCTAATTGATATTGTTTTTCAGTTTTTAATAGTTCATTTTTAAGTTTTTTAACAAGATTTTTACTATAGCTACAACGTTTATCACTAACACTAACTTTGCACTTTAAATCCTTATAAGTTTTACGTATTTCATTTATAAATTGTTTTTCAATTTTAATTATTCTTGAAGGTTGTTCTTCTACACTTATTTGGCTGTGGCCGTCCAATATGTTTGTTTCCTCCTCCTCTTCATCCTCCGATTTCTCTTGATATAGATTTTTTAATCTTCCCCAATCCTTCCCCCTCGATGGTTGATTAGTGTTAAGCCCCTCTGGAAGATGCTGTTGGGACTCAACGAACATGCACTCACTGTCGCTTGAAGTTAATTCCAGCGACTGAAACAAAATAAAGGGTGCAATTTAATAGTTGAAAATAATAAAGAAATAATTAATTTACCTTATTCGTATTATCTCCGCACATAGGGGCAGGAAGAGATGGGGGAACTGGAGGACTCGGAAACACCTAAAATAACAGTACAACGTTTAATATTACTGAATTCCGAAGTGCAAATGAATTAGCTTACTTGCCCGTTCAAAAGATCCTCTTCTAAGATCATGTCAAGCTACAAAATATTGTTAAAAATACTTATAAAATGATAAAACATTATTATAAATTAAGCAAACTTTAAAATGTGAACAAGCAAAAAGAATTAAAATTATATTACCTGATCTTTGATTGGTAACAGAGGTGGCGGCGTGCTACAAACACCACTCTATATATAAAAAAAATACATTAGACTTGACTACAAAAATTATTAGTGGATTATATACAATCTGAACAATTTATTTAAAAAAATATATACTTACTTTCAACATAACGTCCGATAATACGTTGATACGATTGTTATTTTTTTTTAAACTTAAGGAAGAAGCCATGGTTCTGTTGTTCGAAGATTAAACGAGAACTGAATTAAACTAATTAAGTATTAGTTTATATAATAAAAAAATTTCATGAATCTGCAAGAAGTATTATTTTTTTATAAAACCGAGGTATATGAACTTTCTAGTTAATTCAGCATTACTATAGATGATTGAACTCTTAAGCGGAAATAAAGTAGACACCATAAGTTCATTGTAAAAAATTTGCTGATTCATCAGAAAAATCAAAGGTTCACCATAGGTCATTAACTCGAAAAAATTTGCTGACAATGCAATGGAAATTTGACACCGAACGTAGAAATTGGACACCGGAAGTTGAAACCCGACACCGGAAGTTGTAATCTGACACCGGAAGTTGTAATCTGACACCGGAATTTGAAATTTGACACTGAAAGTTGAAATTTGACACCGGAAGTAGAAATTTGAAACCGGAAGTAGAAATTTGACACCGGAAGTCGTAATCTGACACCGGAAATAGAAACCTGACACCGGAAGTCGAAATTCGACACCGGAAGTAGAAATTTGACACCGAACGTTGAAATTTGATACCAGGCTGATATGATAGTCCAGAACAAAATTTTGCACCAAGGTTGACATCCGGAATTTATTGTTAGGTTAGAACATACATAATAATGTAAGGTTAAACATATACATGTATGTAATTTTTTTTTTTTTTTTTTTTTTTTTTTTAAGTCCAAGGTATTTGATCGAACATCGAGACAGTAATCGTTGAACTTACTATGACATAAAAATCCACCCTTAGTTTTTGGTGGGGCGGAAATGATTTTTTTTTTACTCTTTATTGGTTGTTAAATACTATGTGATTAGATATTTATATTTATTTTTAAATACTACTAATATTTTTCAACTAACATTCACATTGCTTTTTAGTTTTGCGTCATTGTTTAATAATATTTTTTTAAATACTATCACTTGCAGTGATAGAAATTTTTTTTAACTCTGCCAAAATGATATACTATATTTGTTATATACTTACAAAAAAAAAAAAATTTTTTTCTCAAAAAAAAAATTAGGGGTAGTTTTTTCAAACTTGTCAGAATCCTATCGAGTTTTATATCAAATTTCATGGTTTTAAGCGAGGAATTCAAATATGTAAAATAAGTTAGGTAAAATATTTTGTTTTGTCAAATTTACGAAATTCACCCCTTTATTTGCAAGTTTTAATGTACGTTTCAAATTCAGTCGCATATGATGCATATTTTTTCTCATAAGTAAAATTTTGATTTGCTCTTTAGTTTTAAAGATATTGGCACTACTTTATAAATATTTTTTTATTTGTATATCATCGATACTAACAAACGAAGTAGTATTAATTAAAACAAAGTATAATTTTTGATTATTTATTAATACATGTACTACATTATATATACATATATATTTCATTGTTGACCTGCGACATAGGTCTAACTTTGAAGTTCATCATCATCCCATGTTTCGTAGGACCCCGGTGGAAACAGTACCGGTGGAGCAGTCACTGGCATGGGCCGTCGGGTTTTCTGATCATGCTCCCATTGCAACAACTTCTTCCGGTATTCCATATCGCTTTGTTGTTTTGTTTCCACCGGGTGACACTTCCATAGATGTTTTGCCAACCTATGTCGCAGCATCACGTGAAATTGATTGTATGGGCAAATAACCATATCTATCACAAAAATGAACATATTTAGATTTGAGTTTGTAGATTAAAATTTTTATTTTACCTGCTCCCAATATATTTTCTGAATTCATATTATTCTTGATTATTCTTCAATAAAAATATTATTGAAAATGATAAATCACTATGAACGTTTCTCAATTATATACAATTTTCTCCTTCTATTTTTATCCCCACTGCACTTTTTCTACAATTTGATATTGGTGGGGAATCGTCAACGATCGTTAATGTTCGTGAATCTTCTACATTTCGTTAAACATCGACCACATTCGTAATGCTTCGCTAATTCGTATACTATCGTGTAGACTCGTAAATCTTTAAAAGTTTATACTTCGAATCTCTTGCATTATTCATTCGTGTAAAATGGATACCGTATCTAAGTTGTGTAAACGATACTTGACCGTGACGCGTGTTTACTTCGAAAACATAAAAACGCTAAACGAAATCAATAATCTTAAAGCTTATATTAATAGTGCAATACAAATTGTTCGTAAAGCAATTAAAAATAAAATACACAAAGAAAATATATTAGAATCCGCTTTCTCAATTGAAACGAGTTTAGCGTATTTTAAATTTTATCGTTTAAAACTTAGACAACTTAAAAAAGTTTTAGTGATAAAATCAGGTGAAGGGTTATCGACAAATTTAAAACGAAATAAATGTAAAGTTATTTGGGAAGATGTGGAATCGTGTTTCAACAACAGAATTTGCACCGGTTTTATATCAAATCTTACCATAAAAGATCCTTTAACTTTTTTAAAAAAATCTTTTAAATGTTTTAATATAAAAATTAAAAAATGTCTTAAAGAATCTCTTCTTAAAGTAAATGTAATTCTAAGCGCCAATTTTATTAAGCCTCAAACAGGCAAAGTAGATTTAAAAACGTTTTGTACTAAAAATAACGTTATCGATCGTACTACTAATTTAAAACGGTGGTATCAAGTACATGTGTTTGATAAACTTGCAACAAAATTAGAAGAATTTGCGGAAAAAGACAGCGGCTGGGCTTTACACGAACTTTTGGGACTTAAAGTGAATGTTAACAAATATGATCCTCTTAAAGTAGGTTATTCCACTTTTGTATCGGTTCCGAACTATATAAAAACGAAACACGCTGTTGTAAATGTTAAGAACGACGATCCATACTGTTTTCTTTGGTCTGTAGTATCTGCTTTATACCCCGCCAAGATAAATTCTAATAGACTATTGTCGTATCCGCATTTTCATAATGTTTTAAATTGCGATGGTATTAAATTTCCTATAACTATAAAAGATATAAGAACATTTGAAAAACTTAACAAACTATCAATTAATTTGTTTTGCATAGAGAACAAAAAAATTTTACCTTGTTCTCTTAGTTCTATTTCCGAAACAAATGTTAAAGTCATAAATCTACTTATGCTTCCTTTGAGCTCCAAACCACAGGTGGACATAAACGATGTATCTGAAGAACAGCTACTATTTCATTTTACTTGGATCAAAAATTTGTCCGCTCTTTTATCAAAACAACTATCGACTCGTAATCATAAGATTTTTATTTGTGAACGATGTTTAAATTACTTTAGAACTCGGGACATACTCGAAAAACATAAAACTTACTGTATGAATTCTAATAAATGTTGTGTGCGATTGCCGAAACAATCTGAGAAATACTTATCATTTAAAAATTATCGTTATCAGGAAAAAGTTCCTTTTGCTATTTATGCTGATTTGGATTGCATTTTAGAAAAGTGCAACGATGCAAACTAAAATTTACTTAACACTAAATCGAAATCATACCAAAAACATATACCGTTTAGTATAGCATATTACTTAAAATGTTCATACGATAATACATTATCAAAATTTTGCACATATCGAGGAATCGATTGCATCGATTGGTTCGTACGTGAATTAAAAAATATTGTTGATATCTGTTATGAACAACTTAACATGATTGTTCCGATGGGAAAACTGAATTATCAACAACATCAAAGTTTCTTAATTTCTAAAGTATGTCACATATGTAAACAACCTTTTAATGATGATCAAGTTAGAGTTCGAGATCATAACCATCAAACAGGGATGTTTAGGGGAGCCGCTCACCAGAGTTGCAATTTAAACTATAAAGATGAACACTGTATACCTGTAGTATTTCATAACATGAGTGGATCATGCACACTTTATCATTAAAAAACTAACCACATTATTTGAAGGAAACGTTAAACTGTTGCCAATAAATAAAGAAAAATATATTTCTTTTACGAAATCGATACCAAATACAAATATTTCTCTTAGGTTTATAGATTCTTTCCGTTTTATGTCGCAAAGCTTAGATCGTCTTCTTCTTAATGATTAATGCGATTTACGGCAAATGCATGGAAAATGTTAGAAAGCATAGAGATATCCGCTTAGTAACAAAATGGGACGGACGATGGGGAGTGCGATCTCTTATCTCGAAACCAAATTTTCACAGCTCAGTTGTATTTGATGAAGATATGGTTATAGTAGAAATGAACAAATTAGAAATATGTATGAATAAACCTATTTACGTGGGATTTAGCATATTAGATATTTCAAAAATTTTTTTATACGAATTTCATTATGACTACGTTATAAAGACGTTTGGAGAAAACGTCAAATTGTTATATACAGACACCGATAGTTTAATTTATAGCTTTAAAAATATAAACATCTATGAGTATATTAAACGAGACAGTCATCGTTTTGACACTTCTGATTATGACATTAAAAACATTTATCAAATACAACTGAAAAACAAAAAACAACCGGGATTAATGAAAGATGAAAATAATGGAAAGATAATGCTTGAATTTGTAGGGCTTAGATCAAAGATGTACTCTTACATTGTTGATGACGAGTTTACTAAAAAATTAATAAAAAAATCTAAGGGATCTAAAAAATCTTCTATCAAATCAATTACCTTTGAAGATTATAAAAAATGTTTATTTGATAAAAAAATTTTTGAAGCAGATCAACGACTTATTAGATCTAAACAACACAATGTCTTTTCAGTTAAACAAAGTAAAATTGTTCTTAGTCCTTATGATGACAAACGCATGCTCAGTTTTGATAGTACCGATACAAGACCGTGGGGGTATCTATATCAACCGTTTGGAGGGGATTAAATTATAAAACCGTTGCTTGTAAAATCTTAATTTCATACGTTCAGTTGTGATTCGAAGGGTTACAACATTACTATGATGGATGTCGGCTTACAAATTGCTTTAGAAGCACAACAAGCTAAAGAAAAAGTTTACGAAAATATCTTAAAAATGCAATTCGTTTTAATGTAACAGATTCTGCAAAAGAAACTCTAGCATTTTTGTTGAAGAAAGAAAACTTTGTTGTTCCAAGCGATATTATTTCTTTTGCCGCATTGTATGGAAATAAATTAAGAGTGGATGACTTGTGTCAACTTTTGGACAAGAGACGAAGCCTAGACAATTATGTCAACAACATTGTGTCTGTTTGCAAAACAGAAAAATGTGAATCGATAAATTTAAATAAACTAGATGATATATTAGTTCTACATAGTTTAGAGCGCAATATTTCATTCAAATTGTATATTTTGAAGTTACTATCTAACTTTAACATTATCAATGCTTGTCATTTAAACTATCCTGTACAAAATATTTTAAAAAATCATAAAGATATTAAATCATGTATAGACGAATGCATTTGCAATGCATCATACCTTGCTGATGTTCAAATTCTAAAAAAATTTATTACCGCTCTTATCTGTCGAAACATATGTTTTAAATTTAATCCTTCAGAAAACGAAAAACATGCGGAAATATTGTTGTGGATACAGAAGAATATAAGTAAAGGAACACATAATCCAGATGCTGTATTAGGTTGGACATCTGGTCCAGATTCGGCAAAATGGCCTTCCACTAATTTAGAAGATTACAAAGAAACGTTATCTTATCTAATGTTAATTACACATTAATAACAATAAAAAAACTATTATTTATATTTTGTTTTATTTTAAACCTTTTGATATACATCCTATTTCTACTACCTATCGCAATATCCTTAAATAATAATACATAAAATTTACATACATGATTCACTATACTAATGATATAATATTTTTTATTGGCACATATTTTACAATCCTATCGTGAAGTATTAAACAATATGCGGTTGTTTTATCAGGAATATTTACATTTGTTTCAAATTCAATTTTGATATCTATAGGACCTCTTTTTAATTCCTCCTTTTGCTTAGAACAGTCTATAACTGCGATTGGGGCATATCTTTTGAATTCTTCTGGCGTGAATATCGGCTCGCTATCTTTGTAAAGGAATGAACTTTGAAATTCGGTAAATAGTTCATACAACAAAGCATACTGGTTTTTTGTAAAATTTAAATTTAAATTGTCGTAAGGATATACTGCATCATTAAGAAAAACTTTAATATTAGTCAAATTGCAATGATCAAAGCGACTGCAGTCTTTATTTATTTGATTTTTCTATCGGTCTGAAAACCAAAGATTATACATTGAGGCTTTTCTATTGAAGACTTAATAGCCCACGTATGTTTTTGTGTTTGTGGTAATGATGGATATTCGTGTAATTCTCTACTTCTGAATGGAATGTATAATTCTCTTGCACTTTTAATAATATCGAGCAGTTTTAATTGTTCTTTAATTGAAACAGATATGTGTGGAACTCGCCAACTAACCTTATGTAGCTGAACTTTGATAGTTTTTATATTGTCATCAACTATTAAAGCGTTATTATCGGTATTACTGCGAAGCAACACCAATTCTTGTCTACAATTGATCACTACCTTTTTAAAATCTTCGCACGATCCTAAAATCATTCGAAGAGGTATAACCGCATCAAAATTTCCTGAAGATATATCCAATAATCTTGAATTGCCTATTGGAAACCAACCACCGTTTTCAAGAGCTTTGCTTTCTTCTGTATTGTATGACACATAACCTTTTAAAACAGACATAATTCCCGGATTTCTAACGCGATCGATAACTTCTCCAGAAATTTCCAAACGAATCTCGTCAAACAAAAATAAGATACCCATATTAACAAAGTGAATATTGGGCGTTTGAATCTTTGCGTTTTTATCATCATATGCTTCTACTTTTCCTTGTACATGAAGAGAGCTATACCAAGGTAACGTATATATTTCTTGTTGTTGTATAGGAATTCTGATTTCATCGTTGTTGTTAAAGGAACTTGATGCATAAGGTGGATGACTTCGTTTTTCTGCATATGCTATTGTGGTATCAAAAATTGGTGGTTCGTTTACTTTTAAAATTTCATAATTCATTTTTACGTTCGTAATATTAGTCCTAAAGATTCGAGAAATTTTTATTCTTTTGTGTTAAGCGATTGATTTTACCAGACCGACTGAACAGTTTAGCTTTCTTTTTCGGATTTATATACTTTTTGTTGTCTTGGTAATATTAATATGTTTACTCCAATTTTTATTTTTATTAAACACGATTCCCATTATAATGGTTTATTGTATTTTTTAAGATGTAGCCTAACCGTTATTACCTCTCCTCTAAAATCGACTAAATTTTGATCTTGATCCGTTATTTTTATAGTAATTTCGTCTATTTGCTTCGTGTTAATCGGTAAATAAATTACGTTAGTCGGAGTTTCTATAATTTTATATCCTGGTGGGACTGTAGGAAAAAACTCATGAATCACATGTACTGGCTCGCCGTTTCTGAATGAACTGGTGACGATATTGCATTCTACGCATAACGCGTTTAATTTAAAAATTTTACAAGGAAAATCTGATGTGTTTCTTCTATTTGCTTTCAGGATTTTAGGTTTGAAACCCAATAAACTACTGATGGAACCTTTCTTAGAGAAATCAATATCTAAAGTGCATATAAGTTCAGATCGTAAAGTATTATTATTTCCTTTTATGGTTATTGTAGGAGCAGACTGAGATTCATGTGTATCTTTGTTTTCGTACACGGGGTATTTTAAAAGTTGTTCACTTAAATAATTATTCAAATCATCAATTTCATAAGAACCTTCAGGAATTGCAATACAGAGTTCTGTGCCATTTTGAAGTATAAAATGACATTTATTATTAGAGCTGTCTATATTCATGATTGAATTAAACGTTTCTAAATTTATCAAACCCAAAACATAATCTTCATCTTCTAATATGATAGGAGGATAATACTTACTAGAAAGAATGGATTCCGATTATATAGTAATCTTAAATGTTAAGCATAAACTCTACTACTCAATGGTGTTTGAATCTTATTACCTGAAACCTTAAAACTCGGATTTGAACCCGGGGCTTCTCGGTTACAAAGCAAACATCTCCCTAGATGCGCCACCGAGAAACCTATCGTGATTATAATTATATAAAAATTTTAAACACAAATGTCCACAGTTGACAGTATTAAAAGATTGAAAATGATTGTGATTGTAGATTATATTACAAGGACCGTTACTCTTTAAGTATTTAGTTAATTCCAACGGAGGTTGTAAGTTTCCAAAACTATCAAAATATACTGCGCGTGTACCAATCATTTTATAAGCTGTCCAATGTGTTCCAGCTCCATTTTTATTATCCAAATTTATTATACCACATTCAATGGCACTTACTCCGGATTTAGGTAGTTCATCTTTCATAAATACTCCTCGAAAGTTTCTTATTTTTAATTTTTTTGCATACTTATATAAATCTATGTTAGTGAGCGCTCGTTTTGGAAGTTTTATCGTAAGTTTTTTTGTGTTTTTCGCCGTCCTAAAAAAAGACCAAATCCTTTTTTATATGGTTGTAAATATAATCCGTTTCCAGATTTATTTAGTGCTATTGCTTCCATAGTTTGATTATGTCTTTGGTTTTCTTTAAGTTTTTCTTTGGCATCTTTTGCCGCAATTACTGTTTTTGCAATAGCAGCGGCGCCGCCACCTAGCGATCCTAATGCACCAAGAGCAGCAAAAATAGGGATTAGCGGCAAAAACCCACCAACCTTTGGCACTGGTATTACACGAACAGGTTTTACTTTTTTTCGTCCTTTTAATGACTTTACAGCAGTAATTGCCGTACTGAGAGCATCTTTAGCGTTTAGAAATTTTTGTTTTTTTAATGCAGATTTAGCACTTTTTATTAAATCATGGAATTTTAATCCATTACCATGCTTTCTTTTTGCACTCCTTGTTTTTATACGAAGTCGTTTAGTGCCAGATTGATAACTCATACCAAGTTTTATTTTAGCTTTCATAGCAGCTGTTACACCCAACGCAGCTAATTTTTCTCCTAATGACGAATCGGTAGAATACAATCTCTTTTTAGCTTTTTCTAATAATAAACCGTCAGCTTTATGTCTACTTTCTATATTTTTATAATTGTTATAAGCTATGTCATGCTCCTTGCAAGCTTCATCTAATTTATTAATACCTCGATGTCCTCTTGCAAGTCGTTTTGTAAGTTTAGTTCCCGGTCCACAAAAATTATATCCTGGAATGTGTAATTCAACTGGTAGTTTATCAATAACTGAATTTATAAGACCTTTACCCTGATATTTATTCTTTTTTTGAGGTCGTTGGTTAATAATTGCCTTTTGTATTAACATGTCTAGGATTTATTTATGAGCTGAGATACACGCACTAACTAACTGAATTGAAATTTAGTTATATTTATATGTTTGACAAACACGTTTTTCTTTTAGTTTTTATCAAAATGCGAATAGTGCAACAACCAATGACACTAAAAGTTGTAAATAACGATATAAAAAATATGGAAACCTATAAGAGACACGGTCAGTTATTACCATCAACTATTCGTTGTCTTATTGTTGGACCATCAAATTGTGGAAAAACCAATGTAATGGTTAGCTTAATTGAACACATTAATGGATTGCGTTTTAACAACGTTTATGTTTATTCTAAATCTCTTTTTCAACCAAAATATCAATATTTAGAAAAATTGCTAACGCCTATTGAGGGTATAAATTATTTTTCTTTTAGTAATTTAGAAAGTAACATACCTCCACCATCTAAAGCAAAATCCAATTCCGTATTTATTTTTGATGATGTAGCGTGTGATAAACAAAATCTAATGAGAGAATATTTTAGCATGGGTCGTCACAATAACATAGATTGTTTTTACTTATGTCAAACCTATAGCCGCATTCCAAAACAATTAATTCGTGATAATGCCAACTTTATAATAGCGTTCAAACAAGATGTATTAAATCTACATCATATTTATGAGGATAACGTCACTACCGATTTAACATTTGACGATTTTAAGAAGATGTGTTCATTTTGTTGGAACGAAAATTATGGTTTTTTAGTTATCGATAAAGAAAGAGATACTAATTCTGGCAGATACAGAAAAGGATTTGATTCATTCATTCAACCCATTCCGCAATAAAAAATTATAAACTATATAAACCATTATATTAATTAAGTTATTAATGCATCCGCATATTTATTCTCATTATATATTTATAACAAATCGCCGCATGGTTTAAATCTAATTTGCTTGATTAACAATAATAAAACCGCTATAGTTTGTGCGCAAACCGCTTTACAAACCGCCTACTTTAAATGTGGTTTGCTTAAAAACCCCTTAACAAACCGCTTATTTTATCTATGGTTTGTGCGCAAACCGCTTTACAAACCACTTAAATTGAATGTGGTTAGTTTGCAAGCTGATCAATAAATTATTTGTAGTTTAGTGTTGGTTAAATTTCTGCTATGTTTGTAAGCTATTCAGTTTGCAGATAATTGTTTTTGTTAAAGGTTTATAAGGAACTGTAGAAGCATATTTGAGTAGTAAGCAAAAAAATAAACGTACGTTAAGGTTCGTCCAGAATGCAATCGTACCATAATTTATCAAATTTATCGAGTGAAGAAGAATTAACTAAAAGGTTAATCAAAAAAAGAGAAGAAGTAAAAAAAAAGTTTGAATTACTAAAGCAGGGCGAAATTACAAAGGACAAAGCATTTTTTCCTATAACTAAACGTTTGGAAACTATCTCAGATCAATTAAATGCTAAAAATACAAAGTTGTCTTTTGTTGACAATAAAGATGAACAAAATCTAAGCTCAAAAAAACTAAAACACGAAAATACTGTTGTGGAATCTACTCCCATTCCAGCATGGAGTACAAAACTTTCAAATCTTCAAAAAAAAATTCAATCATTAAAAGATGAAAAATTGTATGAACCAAAAGATCAAAATATTTTTGATCATAATGCTGCTACAATTTCGAATTTAAAAGAAGACGTTATAATTTCAGAACCTTCAATTGAGGTAGACGATTACGAATTAGATGATTTAATTGAACATTCGGTAGAAGAAAGTAACCGAAATATAGAAAACATTCTTGATAGCAATATCTATAATGAATACTTAGCAGAGATTGATGAATTGCCTAGAAGATATATAGATGCTATGGTTCATGATAAAAAAAGGCAGTTTGATCACAGAACTGGAATAAGGCATGATAGTTTTCAAGAAAAGTTTTTTATAGGAACATCAGCAGTAGAGTTTATTGGATCAGATATAAAAGTAGATGGAAAAATATACAATGGAACCCCTGGACTGTATGAATTATTATTATTTAAAAACACTCCTGTAACATATACTGAAGGAGATTTGCATATATACAAAGAAATTTTAGATATTAGTAATGCTTGCAGAAGTAACTTTGATCCTAATGGTCACATACAAGGAACACGATCTGACAAATATAAATCTATTATTGCTCCGTTATATTTTGTACAGCCAGGGTATTCAGAAACACCAAAAAGATTCAACAAAACAATAGGAAAAGGAATGTTCAAAGAAGTAAACAATCGACGTATTGATTATATTTATTGGAATGATGTAAACGAGTTAGTTGATAGGTTGAGGTTGTTAGTAGCATCTGAAACAGCAGGCCATACAGGTCATCGAAACGAAATTGTTTCTATCATAGAAGAACTACGTGAAGCGCAAATAATTGAATAAAACAATGACTTTAGATAAATTTGGTCGCCATATAATTAAACATACTCAAATATCTGTTGAAAAAGTACAAAATGATACACATAAAACAATGCCTAATATGTTTTACAACCATATTTTATTATTTCAGACAAACAGACTTTTAGATAATAAATATATGATATGGTCAGACAAAAGTTCTTATTCATTCCCATTGGAAAATGGTATAATTGATAATTTATCTATAAATCTTGAAAACGTTATACTAAAGATAAATGGAAAACCTTGTACAAGCGAGCAGGTTACTAATCGTCGACTTAAATTAGGAGACAAGATATCGTTTGAAGTACGCAATCACGAAAATCAAACTGCTATAAGATATTTGAAAACGTTATATGTTGAAATAGTAGTTAAATGTCCTGTCAAAATAGAAAGTGGTTCAGGGTAAAATGCCTAGACGAAAAGCAACAAAAAATCTGTTCCATCTTCTATAAAAAGAGATATAGTTTTAGAATTGCATAAGCCTGCACGAAGAAATTTCAAAAGACGTCGGGTTATAATAAAAGGTATTAATGAAACATTACAAGCTGATCTTGTCGATATGATTTCGTTTTCAAAACAAAACAACCAATTTAAATACATACTTGTTGTAATTGATTGTTTTTCGAAATATGTATGGACACTTCCTTTAAAATTAAAAAATGCAAAACATGTTACTGACGCAATGGAAAAAATATTATCACGTTTAAAGCATTTACCAAAAAACATACAAACCGACGAAGGATTAGAGTTTTACAACAGTACATTCAAAAACTTGATGAAAAAGTATAATATTAATCACTATAGTACGTTTAGTACAAAAAAAGCATCAATTGTAGAACGTGTTAATCGAACTTTGAAAAACATAATGTGGAAACGATTTAGTTTACATGGTAATTACAAATGGATAAACATATTAGATGATATTACAAATCTATACAATAACACTTTTCATCGTACAATTAAAATGAAACCATCGATGGTTAACAAAAACAACGAAAAGTCTATTTTACAATCTGCATATTCACACATAAAAATAGCAAACAAAAATAACAAAGTGTCGTTGGGGATCATGTAAGAATTAGCAAACACAGGAATGCATTTGAAAAGGGGTATACTCCTAATTGGTCTAATGAAATTTTTATAATTAGAAAAGTTAAACTAACTAACCCAACTACCTATTTGCTAAAAAGACATAAAAGGGGACAATATTTTAGGAGGGTTTTATGAAATGGAATTACAAAAAGTTAAACATCCGGATACGTACTTAATTGAAAGAATTTTACGAAAGACAGGTACTAAAATGTATGTAAAATGGTTAGGCTTTGATGAATCTCACAACAGCTGGATAAACAAAAACAGTATTGCATAAATAACAATAAATCAAACTAAAATATATTATTTTATTGGAATCAAAATGTTATAAACTTTCTCTCTCTTCCCTACTATCACCTACTGCCTAATATATCTACTAAGGTATGATAAAAGCTGTAATAGTAAAATAAAAAACGTATCATTAATTCAGACATTTATTGTTTATTTCAACTTTACATTTTTAAAGATTTACATGTCATACATTATAACTCTGTTATTTTATTTTTGAATAAATTCAATGTTTGTTGTTTCACCAACAGCTCCTCGGCTCACGAGATAGATGTTTTTTCCCGAACCAATCAAGCTATTAATTTGGTTTATGTCTTCAATCGAAAACTTGTTAATAAATCGTTGTGGTAGAGGTACTTTAAAATCTTGGCATTCGACAATCACTTGCTCTCCAAATTTACCATCGAGTTTACTAAAACACTTAATTTTATACTGCTCATTTATTGATAGACTTCTAGCACTTAGATAAGGAACCAAGTGAGGAGGTTCGGTCAAGTTTACATAAAAGGATTCCATCTTAACTTCTTTCAATTTATTAAAACAAATGAAGGTTATTAAAATACTAATATTAAATCTTCACAAATATCACCTTTATATACACACAACAGCATCCCCACCATCACTACGAACTTCTCCGACAGACCTAGAACCGAGCATACCCGAAACAAAACGACTCTTACGACGTATTGCCATTCCCCCACCACCAATACGATCTATCTCGACTTACCAAATACGAATGCAACTCGAGCATATCCGAAACGAAACGATAGCAACGAAACTCCACGATCTCTTACCGATCTTACCCGAGTGATCCAGAACCGGCCCTACTATACTACTGGCATCATTCTTTTCATCTGCCACGAAACTTAAAGACTGATTTGTAATTCACGTTAATCTTTTTTTGCCCTTGATGTGAGGCAACAAAAAGGTCTTCATACTACTATTTTGATCTCATATCGGCTGTTTGTCTAATGCTCGTTTTTTTGGACTTTATCATCAATCTTTCTATATTAAGCGCAAATACATTCCCAGCAATGCTTACACTAATGTGGATCTAAAATAATTTGAACTTAATATTTTTATAGATTAAAAAGAAATAGGTACATTTTAATACAAGTTAATATTGTTCGTATTTATTTACAAATTTCTAGTCAGTGGTTTTTTTTTCAAACAATTGCATTCAGTTATTGCTTAGGATAATCTACTGTGCACGCTATAGTTCATGAAGTATGTGATACAATAATACTTAAGTTGTTATCCAATTACATTCCCACACTCCAAAAAAGTGACTGGGAAAATACTTCTACAAAATTTTTGAATACTTGAAACTTTCCTAATTGCTTAAAAGTTTTAGACTGCAAACACATTGAAATTGTAGCACCCGATACTAGTGGTTCCAATTATTTTAATTATGAGGAAACGTTTTCGATAGTTCTACTTGCATTGGTCGATGCAAATTATAAAATTTTAGCTGTGGATGTAGAATCCTATGGTAAAAATGATAATGGAGACATTTTTGCAAAGTCGTTATTTTTTCTTTTTAAATCTGTAAATTCCAATTCACTATTTTTTTTCAATGCGTTTATTTATTTATTTATTTAAACACTAAATTTGTTTAATAAAAAAAATTATACACTAACAAAACAGATAGGTTTAATAAACTATAGGTCGAATTTCATCTACCGGTGTCACTAATTTGAGTTAACTTCAATTTAATTTATTTAAATCAATAAAGTTTTTATTTTATTACTAAAATTATAATAATAGATACACAATACAACGAATTAAAACTAAATTAGTTAATAACACATAGTAACTTACTAAATTAACGTGATAGTGAATCTTAATCTTAAATACATCCTTCACTATTGAAGATAAAAATACGCCATCACGTTGATAAGCTTTTGTAGGAGTTCGTATCCTTATTACATCATAATCACTAAATTAGGTTTTTTGCTCACCCGAAAATACGAACAAGATTTTTTGTATGGTAGAGGAAGTTTAAGATTAAAACATTTTCGTAAAAGAACGCATTCTGTTTCGAAAACGAAAACGTTGGATACCAGTACAATTGGTTGAAACATTGGTTGAAGGTATCATTTACAAAATTTTTGTGATGAAATACATACTTTTTCATGTTGGTACATTTAAAAACGTATATACGTGATTTTTGCCACATTTTAATGTAAAACTGAAAAACAATTAATATGAATTATTATTTAGTTATACTGATTTTAAGTGACTAATCCTTGTATAATGATATAAAAGGTAGTGCCATGTATAATAAATACAAAAGACATAATTCTCATGCGTCTTACTTTTGGTAACTTATGTGTCTAAAAGAAAACATTTATTTTTACACCAAAATCTATCGCTTATTTACGAAACGCTTAACTACCATAAAGCATCTTGTTTTGAATTTATCCACAAGTTTTTTATTTGGTTAATATAATTTTTATTACTAGTATTTGTTAATAGTGCTCGTAAATTTGTTTGTCCTATAATTTTTTACTGTTACTGTCATTTTTAATTTCAAAGAAATTAATTTTTTTTTTATTTTGACATAAGAATTAACGATTCTTACACTTCAATCTGTGTATGAATTAGTAAATTCTTACACAAATTTTAGTAATGTTAGTTTTTTTAAAGTTGATATCTCTGCATCGTAAGTTGACGTTACATAAAAAAGAAATCAATATTATTGTAAGTTAACAATTGAAATTCAAATGTTGATGCGAATATAAAACAAAGACGTCTTATTAATCCACGGTTATTTACTTATAAAGAGATCATTTTATATGAGGTTTTAGGTTAACACATACATACATGTAAAATATGTCAAAGTGTAAGCGTTGCCGATTCAATAAGTTACTATAGTTTTGCTTTTTATTACTAAATTTAGTTCTGTTGCATTCAAACCAACTTCAATTTTTATTAAGTTTATTTTTATGTTTGTCTATTTATTTTAGTATATTTAAAGGTTTGTTGAACAAACTTAACACATGTAAATTGTTAAGTAAAAACGTATTTACTGATGCAATACATTTTGTTCAAAATTTCTAACAATCATATTAAAAACTTTAATTTAAATTGAGAAAAACAGTATATGAACAAACATTTTAATTCATGTAACACTTTTTATATAACAAAAAATAAGAATTATTTAAATTGTAGAATTAAAATGCATTGTCGAATTAAAATGTTACATGAATTAAAATGTTTGTTGATAATTTCAACTCTTCAATTTTAAATCAAGAACAAAATTACCAACAAACATATTAATTCTGATCTAAAATGTTTTTTTGATAATTTTAATTCTTCAATTTTAATGGGCGCTGTAGGTTGCGGAGGTTGTAAGTACTCTAACCAGTGGTAAACTTGAGCTATAGTTTGGTTAGAGTACTCACAACTTCCGCAACCTACAGCGCCAATTGAAATTGAAGAATTAAAATTATCAACAAACATTTTAATTCAGAATTAATATGTTTGTTTGTAATTTTATTCCTGATTTAAAATTAAAGAATTAAAATTATCAACAAACATTTTAATTCATGTAACATTTTAATTCGACACGCATTTTAATTCTCCAATTTAAATGATTGTTATTTTTTTGTTTGTTAAATAAAAAGTGTTACATGAATTTAAATGTTTATTTATATACTTTATTTCTCAGTTTAAATTAAAGTGTTTAATATGGCTGTTAAAAAATTTTGAGCACAATATATTGCATTAGTAAATACGTTTTCAGCTAACAATTTAAATGTGTTAAGTTTGTTTAACAAACAGTTTTAATGTATTAAAATAAATAGACAAGCATGAAAATAAACTTAATAAAAATTTAAGTTTGTTTAAATTTGTAGCAAAACAAATTTTGTATGTAATAGTAAAACAATAAAGTAACTGAAAGATTTAATTAAAATGTATAATATCGAGTTTTACCACATTTAAAATGTTAGTTTTACAAACTTGATGTTTTTAACTGTTGGTTGATTTATAATGTTACTTAAATGAAAATATGCGTTGAAACTAAATGAAGTAACAATAGAAATCAATTCATTGTTATGAATGAATATAATTACTAGACTAACTTTTAACAACTTACATTATAAATGATAGAATTAAAATGTTAGTTGATAATTTCAATTCGTCACTGTGATCGGTGGTAGCTTTTGAAACTATTTCAGTATAAGGAAATAAATGTTGGTACATGGTAGTTCTAAATGACGCTACCGATTGAAGCGACCAATTAAAATTATCAACTAACATTTTAATTCTATCATTTAAAATGTTAGTTGCTAAAAGTTATTCTAGCATTTTAATTTATTCGTGAAAATTAAAGATTTATAATGTTACTTACTTCAATTTTAACATTTATTTTTATTCAAGTAACATTTTAAATCAACTTACAATATACTACCCTCAAGTTTTTCAAAGCAAAATTTAAATTGTAACAAACATTTTTAAGATGCACAAGAAGTTATTTTATAAGTTACGTATAAAAACTGACAATAAAAAATAAAACGGCGTTCGACACTTATGTGTTAATATAATAGATAGAAAAAGTTACATGGCAATTATTTTGGATGGTATGAAAGCATTAAAACAACTGAAGGGTGGTGTTCATAAGCAGAATGAAAAGATTGATAGTTTTAATTAACAAATCATAGTGAATCAAGATAAATTAAAAATTGAAATAATTGAAGAACGATCACAACCAACATATGCGGATAAATTCAGAATAAAAAAACATGAACTAGCTTTATTAATAAAACTTTAAAACGTAGAACAGAAAAGTGTGGATACCAAATATGACATTAAGAAATGTATTGACCCTACTGATATGAACCGGAATATGACCGGTAAGCGGAAACTAAAATGGGAGAATCCACAAAATACAATTACCAAAGAAAAAGTTGCCAAGAATAAAAATAGTTGCATTGTCTGAAAATCTGTCACCGGAAAGAATTGAGGAAAAAATCATAACGCAGAACAGTCATCTAAATTCAGAGAAATCGTTTTTAAAGGTTGTACACACAAAAGAAGATAGAAATCGGAATAGTTGCATAGCTTATGCGGAAATAAATGCATACACGTATCGAGCTATAATGAAAGAAGAAAAGATAAACGTAGGTTGGGATAGATGCATACTCTATGATGTTATTGAAATCAGAAGATGCTATCTATGCAATGGATTTAACCATAAAATCTCGTAGTGTAAAGCACAAAAAACCTGTACAAAATGTGCTGGCTCACATGGATTATAAGAATGTACTGTTAATAGAAAAGAAAATCACAAATGTTTGAATTGTATTCATATGGCAAAAAAAATGAAATTGGACGTTAACCATCTTGTCTGGAGTCAAGAATGTGCTGTATTTAAACGACAAATGGAAATGGAAAAAAAGAAGATTGATTTTTTACTATAAGTACACAAGGTGCAAACATCTTCGTCTTTCTCTTACATTTAGAAAGCACATTCATGCCGTAGAATTACGTGAATCAGTTATTGTCTTTATAGGCGTTACGAAATTCTCATTTAAATAATGAAACGAAAAAAGAAAAAGAACGTTTGTCTATTTCTATAAACGTTTAAACTTTTTATACGAAAAACGCCACTTTAAAAAATCCGACTATAGCAGGATAACTACTGATTTTATTTTTATTGATGAAATATTTTTTATAAAAGTAAATTTTCTAGTCTAAATCCTAAAAATTATTTGTAAAACGTTAATTTTTTTTAAATGCTAGAAACTTCCAATAATAGTCAAACTTTTCTTTTGATAAATTACCACACTTTAATAAACGTTTTGCGATATATGCTGCGTCTTCTGCATCTAAAATAATTGGAATATTAAAAATCATTTTTTCAACTAAAAATATATTTTTTCTACTACTAACAGGTAATGTATGATGTATGTCTATTAGTAATTAAGCAATGTGTACTTTGTACTGTTTTTTTTTTGTTTTACTAAATCTCTGGAGGGCTCGCGCTCCAAAGCCCTTATAGACCAGCCGCCGCTGTTTACTAAACAATTTATGTTTATAAGTGCTTTATTGACTTATGGCTGGACTGTACTTACTTTATAAACGATTTTATTTAACAACTGCTATTTACTAAATTATTTCTACTGTAGTAATATAATATAAACGCAAACAAATTGACACAAAATTATTACAAAGTTTTTACATATAATTTGAAATGTTGAAATCCAACACTGATTCATATGTATTCATTCATGTATTTACTGAGTTTTTGAGGTTTTAATAAATTTAGTTTATAACACAGACAGTAGCTCTGTCGCATTTAACACGATAGTTTAAACTACAATATTCTACCTTATTTAGTTTGAAGATACTATTAATGTTAGATATAATACACAATTCGCGGGACCTCTGCGTTGAACTTGACCCTCAAATCGAAGGCGCATTCTTCGATATAAAATATAGTGTAAAACACGCTAACGTCGGAAAAGCAAGTGAATCGCGTAGAACTGTGTATAACATTAATAATATAATAATTAAGTTGTTTTTGTATCATAATAAATCGCTAAGTTTCAAATTGTTTATCGTCTCGATCCACCGACCTTTCTAACAATTAACTTGACAAGAAAACTTAAAAATACTATATAAAGTTAGTATGGATTTTCAGTAAAATAAAACGACATTTTTTCAAATAGTTTTGCGATGTCTTATTTGCAAATCAAAACCTATTTTACAAAAACATTTTTTTTGCATTTAAAACAATTATTAAGAGGTTATTGAAAACATAAATACATTGTTTATATATTATTGAATAATTAAACGTTGCTATAGATGTATCCACAGCTTTATTAAAACATTTTGAATTAAAATATTGTTTGCATACCAGCAAATAAGAGCCGTTATTTAGGTATCTACTGATGGGAATGTGTACTAGGACATTCATTTATATGCACGCATTCATGTACATTTTTTCGATAGAAACCTGGGTTACACATACATTTGTATCTAGGTGTGATTGTACAAAATCCGAATGGTTTAGGGTGCTCGCATGATGGTTCACATCTATATGTATACACATACGTTTGATGTTTTCCACATTCTAATAAAAAAATCAACAATTAACTTTTATTATTATTTGATTACACTTACCAGAATTGGCCAATCCTTGCATAAAAGACAAGGTAATGCAGAGTATAAAGAATACAGAAGACATGATTATGACACGTCTTACTTTTCTAACTATGTAAGATTGAACATTAAAGACTAAAACAACGGTTTTTATAACTCCATTGTTAATTTATGAAACGCTCAACTACTATGAAGCTTTTTGTTTTCAATTTTACTGCCATTTTTTGATTTGGTTAATATAATTTTTATCACTAATTCAGAATTGCACAAACTGTTTATATATCAGTATGTAAAAGTAAATAAGTTAATAAAACTACTGTAAAATACATTACACTCATAGTGACGAGCAAAAATAATTTGAGTTGTTATTGATATTCATAATACGATAAATTTTCATTTCCAGAAGCGATTCATAGATTGATATAAATAGATTCAAACAAACTGATTGCGTTATCTAATTAATTCGCAAAATAAGTATCGATGCAGAAATTTACGGTTTATTCTTATAGTACTTGATAGATCCAGTAATAGTTATTTACGTAAGATGTAGGATATGGATATTATTATCGCACGCATGTGAAAATTTGCAAATAATCACATAAATGCCGTAATAATATAGTATTCTACGTGCTACATACAACATTTTACCGTAAGTTGTTCTTTTTTCTTCCTCCTTAGATGAATTTGTTTTCTTCAATTACTTTTACAGTCTTCAATGAGAAGAAGCATCAAAACGCTTTAAGTGTAACAACAGGTTACGTTTTGTTTTTAATTGTTTTTATACACTAAATGATCGTTCACATAAAGATAAACTAGTTGTTAATGGTAAAGTAGTTTTTCCTCCTGTTTGTTAGGTTGTAATTAGTACCAGGTCTTGTCTTCCTTAGGAGGGGCAATAAAAACCACTCTATAGCCATAAAAATAGTTTAGAGTGGTTTTTATTGCCCTTCCTAAGGAAGACAAGACCTGGTACTAATTATCAACTAGTTGGCATAATAATGGAAATTTATAAAGTCTGAACTAGTTTGGAAAACATTGTTTCATCTAGAACAGATAACAGTACAGTGGTACTATTAGGTTTTATTTGAAATATAATTTTTTGTAACAATAAATTCTGCTTTTATATCATTTTCATCTATTTGATAGTGTACTTCAGTACTTTCAACTGCTTCTGAATTGCAATTGTTATTGTACTGTACAAACTGGGATAAATTATTAGGGCGTTTCTTTTTTCGTGTCTGTTTGACATCTGAACAAATATTGATGTTTCCGATGAGGGCAACACAAAAATGATTGCATTGCAAACAATTAAGAACTGATTTACTCATTTACTAAAAGAGTAAGCAATATCGAGACGCGCAAATATAAGGGTTAGTCGATATGACAACATAACCTCAATTTACCATATTTTAGTTATATCTTAATGAGATCGAGGAAAAAAATTTCAATAAAATTATAGCATGCTAGGAAGTCAATACAAACGCGTACATATCACTTTAAAGTGGGCAGGATAAAAAAATGTTTAAATGAAAATTGTCTGTGTAATACTTAGTACTTTTACTATAATTTCTTTTAAGCAAATAAAATTATAATTATAAACCTAAATTTTAGAATTTTCTATTTTTTTTGTGAAATAAATATATTAAATAAATAATACTTTAAAACGAATAAAAAAACTAAAAACAAGCAAATTGAGTTTATAATTAAATTAATTTTACAAAAGGAGAGACATTGTTTGAGAACTATACATTTAACTTCTTGTTACATTTCCACTATCATACATGTGCTAGCTAGTGATTCACAGGCTTGCCTTGATTTTTAAGAGCGTTACTTGAATTATACCAAACCAAACCAAGTAAATCAAAATTAGCCAAGTAAAGTTTTTTCAGATCAAGTTTTCAATCTCTTAAAAATAATATTACCTTGATGTAAAACCTATATTTTGAGCGAAATAAATCGAAAACTACGGACATGTTAACTCTGCGAGCTATTTCTTCAGTGCAGCATGTGGCCAATCTTGTACAATTTAGAATACTTGCACACACATTTGAGAAAAGCAAGTATTAAAGTTTTAATTTTATTGAAAAACTTTTTTTTGAAGTTTTGTTTCGCTGCTAGTACATGACGTGTTTTTTCTTGCCCACGGCTTTCGTAGGTAGCAAGTTAGTTATTTTACAACAAAATGAAGATCGAACATTTGCTGTAACGAGTGTTAAACATAAAAAATCCCATGATTAGTAATGTTAGTTTTTTCAAAGTTGGTATCTCTGCATCGTAAGTTGACGTTACGTGAAAAAGAAATCAACATTATTGTAACTTAACAATTGAAATTCAAATGTTGATACCTAGATAAAATAAAGACTTTCTATTAATTTAAAGTTATTTATTTATAAAGGTATAAAAAGACATTTCGTATGAGATTCTAGGTTAACACAGAACTCCAAGATGAACAAACTAAATTTTATAAAATTATCGAATGTTTGACAATTTATTGAAACAAATTGGAAATCTTCAAAAAGAAAATAAACTTTTCGTGATTCTATTTCATCTTCTTAAGTAAGTCTCTCTCTTAACTAACTCTGCTTAAGGTACGTATGTTATTAGCCTAAAGTTTTTAGAGAAAATCTTGTTGAAATTTTATTTCAATTACAATTTAACCTCATTTTTTTGTACAAACAAATCAGCTGTTTTAAAATTACGCTATAAGTAATGCGCGTATAAACTAGGCTTACTAATATGCGCAAAAAAATTTTCCTCCAAAAAGTCTCGCCATTTAGTTTTGCGGAACAGTTTTCGGAACAAAAGTTTGCGTAAGATGTTTTGTCTTTCCTTTATTAATATTGGTGAAGTAGTTCATTGCTCAAAGTGGAGCCTTGTTTAAAATATTATTTTATTATTCTTAAAGTCTTCTTCACAGTATTCTTTATTAACAAAATAAGAACAATTCTCAACAAAATCCACAAGTTGCAAGATGCAAAAATATAAAATGTACTAAACATATAGAAAAATACACATAACTTTTCTTTAATGTATTCTAACATATCGTTAGCTGAGGTGCAAAACCGTGCAAGTCAAAAAAATTCGATTTTCCGAGTTTTATTGCAATGCATAGCATTTTGATAGCTTTACACATTGCAACAAAAATTTTAAAACCCATTTTTTTAACTTGCACGAATTTGCATCTCAGTCGACGATATGGTAATATAAATTATTCGTAGTCTGTGTTTGTTGAAAAGTTTTCGTAATACGATGATGATTGAGGTAACGAGACATTTGAGGGCGGACAAAAAGAATTTGAAGCATACGAATGAGTTGATTGCGAAGGCTGATTTTAACAATGTTAAAATAGACTGGAATTGACTTGGTGAATATTGGATATTGTTGGGGTTGGGTATTGCATATTGGATATATTAATGTAAAGATATACGAAAAGTTGTTGAAGAAACTGTTGCCGGATGTGTTTACCTTCAATATTCAATTTGTCTTTTTTGTCACTTTCTTTCTTCTCCTTCTCTAAATAATAATACATTAGTGTGCTACCAGCAGTTGGTTGTGTTGAAATGGAAATTTTGTTGGTGTGTTTTCTGTTATGTCAACAGTGGACCTTTTAGACTCGACGATGGAAAAATTGTCATTATTCTCAGCAATATTATCAGCATCATTATCGGCATCAATATTAGCAGCATTCTTTTCATCTGTCAGGAAACTTAAAGACTGATTTGTAATTGACGTCAATCTTTTTTTGCCCTTGATGTGAGGCATCAAAAAGGTCTTCATACTTCTATTTTGATCTCATATCGGCTGTTTGTTTAGTGCTCGTTTTTATCATCAATCTTTCTATATTAAGCGCAAATACATTCCCAGCAATGCTTACACTAATGTGGATCTAAAATAATTTTAACTTAATATTTTTATAAATTAAAAAGAAGTAGGTACATTTTAATACAAGTTAATATTGTTTGTATTTATTTACAAATTTCTAGTCAGTGGTTTTCTTTTCAAACAATTACATTCAGTTATTGCTTAGAATAATCCACTGTGCACGCTATAGTTCATGAAGTATGTGATACAATAATACTTAAGTTGTTATCCATTTACATTCCCACACTCCAAAAAAGTGACTGGGAAAATACTTCTACAAAATTTTTGAATACTTGAAACTTTCCTAATTGCTTAAAAGTTTTAGACTGCAAACACATTGAAATTGTAGCACCCGATACTAGTGGTTCCAATTATTTTAATTATAAGGAAACGTTTTTGATAGTTCTACTTGCATTGGTCGATGCAAATTATAAAATTTTAGCTGTGGATGTAGAATCCTATGGTAAAAATGATAATGGAGACATTTTTGCAAAGTCGGTAATTTTTTCTTTTTAAATCTGTAAATTCCAATTCACTAATTTTTTTTCAATACGTTTATTTATTTATTTATTTAAACACTAAATTTGTTTAATAAAAAAAATTATACACTAACAAAACAGATAGGTTTAATAAACTATAGGTCGAATTTCATCTACCGGTGTCACTAATTTGAGTTAACTTCAATTTAATTTATTTAAATCAATAAAGTTTTTATTTTATTACTAAAATTATAATAATAGATACACAATACAACGAATTAAAACTAAATTAGTTAATAACACATAGTAACTTACTAAATTAACATGATAGTGAATATTTATCTTAAATACATCCTTCACTATTGAAGATAAAAATACGCCATTACGTTGATAAGTTTTTGTAGGAGTTCATATCCTTATTACATCATAATCACTAAATGAGGTTTTTTGCTCACCTGAAAATACGAACAAGATTTTTTGTATGGTATGGAAAGTTTAAGATTAAAACATTTTCGTAAAAGAACGCATTCATACATTTCTATTCGAAAACGAAAACGTTGGATACCAGTACAATTGGTTGAAACATTGGTTGAAGGTATCATTTACAAAATTTTTGTGGTAAAATACATACTTTTTCATGTTGGTACATTTAAAAACGTATATACGTGATTTTTGGCACATTTTAATGTAAAACTGAAAAACAATTAAATTGAATTATTATTTAGTTATATTGATTTCAAGTGACCAATCCTTGTATAATGATATAAAAGGTAGTGCCATGTATAATAAATACAAAAGACATAATTCTCATGCGTCTTTACTTTTGGTAACTTATGTGTCTAAAAGAAAACATTTATTTTTACACTAAAATCTATCGCTTATTTACGAAACGCCTAACTACCATAAAGCATCTTGTTTTGAATTTATCCACAAGTTTTTTATTTGGTTAATATAATTTTTATTACCAGTATTTGTTAATAGTGCTCGTAAATTTGTTTTTCCTATAATTTTTTACTGTTACTGTCATTTTTAATTTTTTTTTATTTTGACAAGCATTAACGATTCTGGCACTTCAATCTGTGCATGAATTAGTAAACTCTTACACAAATTTTAGTAATATTAGTTTTTTCAAAGTTGATATCTCTGCATCGTAAGTTGACGTTACATAAAAAAGAAATCAAAATTATTGTAAGTTAACAATTGTAATTTAAATGTTGATGCGAATATAAAACAAAGACGTCTTATTAATCCACAGTTATTTACTTATAAAGAGATCATTTCATATGAGATTTTAGGTTAACACATACATACATACATTTAAAATATGTCAAAGTGTAAGCGCTGCTAATATAATAACTTACTAAAGTTTACCAACACGTCACACACACGTCATAGAATACGTTTCAATCGCTCTACCGTTTCGTAAACTTGCCGCTGCGGAGCTCGTGTATGAAACCCGGTTCCGTGATTGAATCGCGTTCATTCTGTAACTTATGTTTAATATAATATTCTAATACACTCTAATATACCTACAAAATCGTTGTGTTTTTATAATCTCATAGTATTCAAAACTCAGCCTTGACTTTTAGTTTTGTTTTAAAGTTTATTTGAAGTTCTATCATTTACAATTTTTATGTATTATTTTAAATTCGATTATCTATTCTATTTAATTCTATTTATAATAGTTAACAAAACTATGTTTCGAAAATAATGATATTTGCTCAGTTTCACAATTCGATTGTGTTTAATATCCTAAACGCTTGTAAACGATTAATTTAGACGTTTACGTTTTCTTTTTTAAGGCCCTGCTAGACAGCTCATAAAATTTTTCACTGCGCCTACCTTTAGTTAAAAATGCAACCAGTTATGCAAAACCTATCTGTTTCCTGCAGGGCGATGTATGACCTTCGCCAACAAGTATTCACATTGTATTGGAATTTGAGCTTTATCGACAAGTAAAAATAAATTGTTTTCATAAAAATATTGATATTTAATCATAATTCTAGAAATTTTTGATGACTTCAAGTGTTTATAATTCGTTAAAGCTATGTCATGATAGAAGATTTTTTTTTAATTGTTATTATTTATTCTACATTTGAGGAAATTGTATAGTAACACAAACTGAAAAATATCAAGTTTCACATAATTATTTAAAAAAAAAAGGTTCTATCTTGACATGTGATAACATGTCCTTATCACTATGACGTATCCATAATTTCTTCAAATCGCAAGATAACATTATAATTTACTAAAAACTAGAGGTATTTTTAACATTGTTCTTATGGCAGAACGGTGTGTTGCCTAACTTTCTGTCCGGATACCCCTTAATGTTGGAAGTAATGCGATGCCTTGTAGTTTTTAGGGGATACGCATACCAGCACACTTATAGTTTATAACTTTTCACTGCGATTTGGCCTTATTCTAATTTACCGTCGATAAATTGGTTATAGGGTCAAACTTAAACGTGAACTTCTCAAAACCCATTCTAAATGTTAAGTGCTACGACATATTTGTGGGATAGAATATTTAAACAATGTATTATAATAAATTTCTAATAGTGTAGCCAGGAAAAATCGTTTTCTTAAATTCAGCGAAAAAGGAAACTAATTTTTAATAATTGGTGTAATCGATCTTGGCCAGATATTTTATTTAACCTATTTCAGTAATGTAAATTGTAATATACCTTGTAAACGTTGATATTATTATAGTCCGCTTATATGTAATTTTAACAATTTATATATAAAAATGTGACTACTACGGTAAGTACTTTAATGACGTATCTATTAAGTTTTAGTATGATATTAAGGATTTAAAATATGAATTATATTTATTCTTCTTAATACTTTTAATTACTTAATATTATTTTTAATACTTCTACTCAAATTTTCAAAAGATCATTACTATACTACGTGCAGTGTTAAAATAAATTAAAACCTAAAGTATGGTAGCAGGATAACTACTGATTTTATTTTTATTGATGAAATATTTCATAAACTTATAAAGGTGAATTTACTAGTTTAAACCCTAAAATTATTTGTAAGATGGTTATTTTTTTTAAATGTCAGAAGCTTTCAATAATAGTCACACTTTAATAAACGTATTGCGATATCTGCAGCGTATTAGTGATTAAGCAATGTTGTACATTCCTTATGACCAATTTAATTTTGTAGACAAATGTAAAATTATTTAAAAAGAAATAGAGAAGTTACTTTAAACACGTTTATGACAGTAACTTTTACTTTCTTTTTATCAGATTCAATTGCTACAAACTATAACACATTGGATCCGATTGGTAAAGTCAAACAATAATGGTCAATACTTGGAATCTTTATCAGTTAGTATCTAATAATTCCATCGAGTTTGAGAAAATGATAGTTTGTAATTACTTAGCTTGTAATAACAAGTCGACAAAACACTGTATCACAAAAAAAGTAGATAGAATTGCAAACAAAATGTTTATAGGATAAGACTGCTTTAGAGACTATCACTCTTAAGTTAGTATGTTACAATTAGTTAAGTGTAGTTTTTACTATTTTTTATTTTTTAATCTTATTTTAACAATTTGTTTGATTTTTCTGAAATTATAATTAATGACTCACGTATAGTTAACTAATATCTTTTTTTTAACACTTTGGACACTCATATGTATATTATTTACAATTTTAGTTTTAGACTATACGTTACATTAGTCTTTTGTTTGTAATAGTCTTTTTAATAAGAATAAGTCAATAAAATAATAATTAATACAATTTTCCATTCTGGATAATTCCCGTGTTGTCATTATCACAGAAGCTAAGTTTTCGTCACACGTCGCAGTAGACATCTTGAGAGTCCGCGACAAACCGATTGATTCCGCCGTAAATTCTCGCTGTTTTTAGACCGGCCTGCGATCGATATAACTTGTTTTCAAATCTCAGGTAACGGAAAACTAAAATCTCAGTTAATATTAGGATTTTTAATTATTTCAATAGATTTCCTAATTTTTTGCTGATAGTAATTAGAAACATTCCCTAAAATTTTAGTGTTTATAAACATAATTTGATGACCCGTTTCTAACACGTTTTCAGCTACCACTGACTTCGAAGATTGTTTAAGACGACTGCATCTTTAATGCTTTTTAATACGAATTCCCACGCTTTTATCCGTTTCTCTTATTTATGCACGACCACAATAACAAGGTATGCTATAAACGCCGTCAGATTAAAAAGGAATAACGTCCTTTGCCGAATTTAAGAGTTGACCCAATTTAGAAAGAGTAGAAAACTGAGTAACAATAATGTGTTTAGATAACATTTTTCTTATACGGTCCGTAGTACTCTTGACATAGGGTAGATAAGCGATAGACACTGGTTGAGACATAGATTCCGCTGTCACTCTTGGTTTTACAGATGTAAACTATGTAATAGATTGTTTAATACTTTTTCTATTGTAATTGTTTGCGGTTAACACCTTGGTTCGATGATTTAACTATTTTTTAAGATTTTGGGGTTAACTTAAGGAAACAGCTGTGAAGACTAAAAAATACTGATAATTTTTGAGAAGGGTAATCATGAGATTATCCATTTAAATATCTATCTGTATGGGTAGATTATCGATAAACTGAATGTCATAATGAACCATCTCCATTTCAATTAACTAAAACGTCTAAAAATGGTAAAGAGGAGTTCTTTTCTAATTCTATAGTAAAACAAATATTTTTAATAATTGAGTTTAAATGACATAAAAACTCGTTGAGCGTTGACCATGTTGCCAAGTTTTCCTTTACCGGAAATTTGGAAACTAGTTTTTTCGATTGGAGGCCGGTCTATAAAAGCATGACTTTACGGCGCAATTAATCAGTTTGTTTCGAGCTCTGAAGATGTCCATTGCGACGTGTCACAAAAGCTCAGCTTGTGTGATAACGACAACACGGGAATTATCCAGAATGGAAAATTGTATTACGAATATAACCCGTGGAAAGATAAATTCTACTAAAACAATAAGTTTTTCAAAATATTTTGTTGCATTTTAATGTGTTAAATTCATCAGTTTAATTTACTTTAGCTTTTATTTTCTAAACGCAAGTGTTTATTATCAATAGATTAAAACGGTTCAAAAAAATAGTAATTAAACTAACTTCTTCACGTGTGATTTTGATATTATCTTCTTAGTTTGTAAAACTCTGTTTAACAATAACACCTATTAATTGCAAATTTTCTTTCAACATTTACAAATTTAATGGTATTCGCTTTATAGATCACAACCACGTATTATTCTGTTGCAATTTCTAAGAAAAACGTTGACATACCTACATTGCATTTGTCAAAAACGCTTAACGATATTTTAATGAATCGAAATTTGGCATGAATAAATTTTAATTTAATGAATGCGAAGGCAAAATACTGTAAATAATTGATGTTTTATAAACTGATCTGGTTAATTTATAATAAGTTTCACTTGTAAATGATTTGAGGTAAACTAATCTTGCATATATTTAAAACACGTAAATTATACTCACTTTATTTTAAATAGAGATGAATAGTTAAAACTCAAGAATTGAATTGTACAGTGTAATCCTTTAGTAAGTAACTCAATTGGCTATTGACATATCTATTCCTAAAAGTTACTTAGTAAACATATAATAACTAAAAAGCTTTTTGTTTAAAAAATATTTTTATAATATATGCATATACATATGTAAAACTGTTACAAGACTGTGATTTTTAGTTGTTTTTATAGAAAATACAAATATGTTGCGAGTGTATTGTAGAGTGAATTAATTGTATAAATAAACTTAAGAAGATCAAGCAAATACAAGTGTTACTTATTATATCTGTTATTTTGGGGCATCTTTAATCTTAAATATTTAAAAATAGAAACTCGTACTCGAATGTCTACCTACAAAGTGTATACAATTTTTTTTAAAATTTTATTAGAAAGCAGTTTTGAGTGTTTTTTAGCTTAAAATTATTTAATAACCAAACTTAACTTACTTACTATGTTAGTAACTACTACATTCTAACGTCGTCCGTTTTATCGGCTCTATCGGAATAAAACAATAAACATGGGAAACAAAACAGGCCATTTCTCGTATCACATCTACATGCCCACTTATTATAAATTGCACTTGAAAAATGTCGTGTAAAAATTACGTTTTGCAGTTTTATCTGCTTGATTTAGTTCCAGGTTTGAACTTGGCTTTACGAGCGATTTTATTTCAACTTTTTCTTTGCTTAGTCTTTAGTGATTTATCGAGAAAATAGTAATGCTAATTATTGTGTTTGATACAAGGACTTATGCAACTGTACGTTGCCTTGAATGACGACCATATTAAATTAATGTTTTAGAGTAATAAAAAGTATATGATACTTATATTTTATAAACTTGTTTAAATATTTTAATTCATAATAATTTGTACCGTTTTTTTTGTTTTTCTGAATATCTGGAGGTCTCGCGCCCTAAAGCCCTTACATACCAGCCGCCGCTGTTTACTAAACAATTTATGTTTATAAGTGCTTTATTGACTTATGAATTGTGATTGGAGGAATCAGTAGTATGATTTAGGTATTACCAGCACAAATTTTTAAACTTAAATTATTTATTATCCGCGTCGCTTGTTTTTTTTATAGAAGATATAATTAAATATAGAATCGTGGAAAAAACATGAATTTTTTTAATACACATCTTCGAGAACTATGTTCAGTTCTGTTTAAAAAGGTCGCAATTTTATATAAATTTAAAATGTTATTATGCTTTTAGCATAATCTTTGTTTATATTAAAGTAAATGATGGATCAAGTATGTATATCATAAAAATAAACTGAAAATTCAAATTAAATTATATGCAATAAACGGTTGTTTACGTTTAACAGTTTTTTAACTCTTAAAATATAGGAATTTTTGATTTTCGAACAATCAAATTTTTTATTTAACAATAAAAATAATTAAAGATTGGTGCTTTACGTGCTTTTAATCTACGCAAGGTGTGTTGTCTATACTATAACATGATTTTTGTGTTTCACATTATTTAGTTAAATTAATCAATTGCTTTTTTTGTAGTTTGAAAAGTAATCCGGCTAAAAAACTATTGACTTAGCGTAATAATAAATTGTAAAAATGTTTTTTTTGTTTCTGTGTTTTTGTAAATGTACCGTTTTCATTGTTTAAAATATAAATATAAATGTTTAAGTTAAGTAACCTACTATCGAGCTTAAGATTAGAGAAACTTTAAAACTGATAAGAAATACTTTGTACTTTATTTTATGTTATTAAATATAAACTAATTATAATACTTTATACATAATGAAATTTTGTTATAAATGAGACTAATGGCGTACCTAAATAGTTTTAATTACAAAAACATAATTTTGCATACCAAAACGTGCAATTATTTAAGTAGATTTTGACTTAAAAAGTTTATTTTTAGAAAGCATAAAATATTTTAATATAAGAACGCATTTGTATATATTTTTTTCGATACAAGCCTTGGAGACAAGCACACTTGATTGTACATAGATTAAATTATACAGTATAATGATGATGAAGGCTGTTGGCAGGTTAGTTCACATTACCTTTAGTGACTTGTAATTTACAATTACTTAACATCAAAAACTAAAACCTATAAATTTATGAAACTTTTAACACACTTAGGGAAGAAACGTAAAGATACATCATACGTTAATTCAAACACATATAAGTGACCTACAACGTAAAAATATGTTCCACGATGTACACAAATAATTATATTGTTCATTTTTTTCGACTTGAGTATTTTTGTCTATACTTTTGTAATATTAGCAAAAACATAAATATACAGTTTTTAATTTTTTGTCATACCTATTTTTGTGTAGCGGAACTAAATCTTTTATTAACGTCAATTTTAGTTCTTCTGTATTTAACGCAAAATTTTCAAAAATTATTTTTCGAACAAAACTACTGTTTTACCTAATAAAGTGAGAAACAAAGATGCTGTATAGATTCTGGAATACTTTAAAGCAGTGATTCCCAAAGTGGTTTATATCGACTCCCAGGGGGTCTATGACAACCTGCAAGGGGTCTACGTCAGCGAAAAAAAAAATTTTGGGTTCCAGGAAATGAAAATGGGGGTCCACGATAGTAGATCTCTACATACACTGATAGTACCTATATACTTACATTATATTATCTTATAATATAAAGAAATATACATTATTTATAAAAGTACCTATGAAGTAAAAAAATTATTATATATGTTTATAAAATTGTGTCGGATGTAGGCATTCGCTTTGTGGTCGCAATACATTTTAAACTTGTAAAAACCTGCACACAATGATATACCAGTATCATCTTGTTACAAGCATACGCGCAGTCTCAGAGCTTCGCAAACTTGCACTGACTTGTTTAATTTGTTACTCTATAAATACGTTTATTCGTTTCCTGAATCTTGAAAAGGAACAAATAAAGTAAAAAAAACTGTACTTTTGTCCATTGGTCGTTACACAGTGGGTCAGTTCGGATTACTCGAATGTTCGGATTACGGAAGCTCGGATTATGGATATTGCACTGTACATACTTCTTTATATTAAAATTTAAATTTTGTATTATTGCTAAAGTGGAACCAGTGAATTCTTACACATGACAGTACGTAGAGATAAATCGCATAACAATTTGTTATTATTATTCGTTGTATAATATTTTATTTTAACAATTTTTGTCATGTTACTTTCAAATTTTCTTAAAGTTCCATCATATCAAAACCTTAAGTAACATTCATAACATCTCCCTTCTCACATTCATTTATAATGGCTTTACGCCTATGCCTGCCATAAAATCTAAGACCATACGATTTAAATTTGACTTTATTTTTTAATATACAGCTGCTGGACTTTATGTCTTATTTAAAAATATTAATTTTGCCCACAGATGACTGATGCCATGTCCAAATCTAAAAAGAAATGTAGACAGTACAGTGTTGATTATTTGAAACTTGGCTTCATTCCATCATTGTTGGACAAACAATTGCCTATGTGCCTTTTATGCAACAAAGTTTTGAGCAATGACGCTATGAAACCATCTAAGCTGCAGAATCATCTGAGAAGATGTCACCCTGATAAAACAGATAAAGATTTGAAATACTTTTAAACACTCACAGATATATTTCAGAAGAGACCCACGCTGGACAGAATGTTTGCTTCAACGTCACAAAGAAAGGATGATGGTTTTCGGGCGTCTTACAATATCTTGCTAGTTATAGCAAAATCCGGAAAACCGCATACTATCGGAGAGAAGTTAATTTTGCCATCCGTTAAAGAGGTTGTAGTATCCAGTTATTCCGGTTCAAATCTCACAAGTATTGTTGGTTGCCTGCACAGCTATTTGTCTAAGAAAACGTATCTTAATCTTAGCGAGGAAACGGGGGTTGGGTTACCGCTTGCGGGAAAAAATAGGGGAACCTTTAAGCCCGAGGGAATGAGGGTAGCTTTTAGATTGCTGGTGGTCGTAGAAACAAAGAAATAGAGAACAAAAGAAAGTTACGGGTGAAAAAATAATAAGTAAATAGTGATATTGCAATTGCAGGTATGAATTCATTCTATACATTCAAATTCAAAATAATTAAATGTTATTTGTCATGGCAGTTTAAAAATTAATTTTAAAAGCATTGATACGTTTCCTTTGTTCACTTAAGACAAAGGAATTAGATTGCGCTGTCTTAGTTTTGGTGTTTAATTGTTGTATTTTTCTTTACCTTTTATAGGACATTTTTGTAATTTATTTAAAAGTAACGTAATTGGTTCTTAAATTTTGATTTAATATGTATTAGAAAAATTGAATGGAGTTTGCTATCGAATTTAGGTATCAATCTTGAGTTTACGCAACGATTTCTTTGTTCTCGCGGCTGAAAGAAAACTTAATCCTAAACGATTACGTCATCTACGTAGTTACAGACGCATGTTGTTTTTTTTGTTATTGTAAACGGACCTTGCTGCGATTTTTTGTGTGTATTTTTTTTCCACCTTAATTCTACGTTATGCTATGTATGAAATGCCTTGTTGATTTTACTAACGTTTTTCTCCCGTGAATTCGAATTGCTAAAGTATTACCATCCCTCCTTGATTGTATTGTAAAGTAACTCAATGTGATTCATGTATGTAATGAATCTAAGATTGATAAAAAAAAAACCAATCTAAACGTTCTATGCTGAACGTTTTCTTTAGAACGGTCTATGATCGGCCTCGAAACGATGAGCCATGATTAGATTACTTTGGTAGCCGGTTTTACTAATGTTGCAATTTCGGAGCATCTTCAACTTTAGCCATACGTACTCGCAATCCAGAGACATTGGTACCTTGGACATGGCATGTCCACTCTTTAACAATTCTTGTGTTTTAGTTGATGATATGTGAAGGTGTAACGTAGCGATTAAGGTCCTCTTAATATGTTTTGATCAAAGCAAGCTTCCGTATTCAATTTGTAGATTAGATTCATTATATATGAGCTTCTGTAATCTATTGCATTTTTCTACATTATTTGCATGTGTGATTTTATTTTATTGTTTGTTAAATATTTTGGATATGAAAAGATAACGACTGGTGGAGGTTTCTTGCATGCTCTTCCTCCATCGAGTAATCGAGCATAGCGGAAGTCATACAATAAATCGACATTTTATTACAAGTATTAGTTTTTTTATCTCTCTTTTTTTTATCTCTCTCTCTCACCTTTCTTATTATGGACAGACCTATTTCACGCATGTTAATGTCCGAGAGTAAAACAGAGTAATGAACTATAGTTTTTTTGGTGTTGGTTTAAGCTAAAATTTTGTTTTGACAACGTAGTTGGTAGACGATTTTACGCGGGATATTCTTTCTTTTTAAATACTCGCACGTTACACTACAAGGTTTTAAAAATTGTTTTACACAAACCTGCATCTGATACCATTAAAAGAATTCCCTTAAACAACAATACTGTTGAAAGACGTATGGATGAAATAAGTTCTGATATTGAAAGCTTCTTGTGTAATTATTTGCAAACGACCCATTTCTCTATACAACTGGACGAGTCAACTTTACCTGGTAATGCAGCATTATTATTGGCATATCTTCGTTTTATTATGATTTAAGAAATCTACGAAGAACTGCTCTTCGCAAGAACTTTGACAACCGACACTAAAGGTGAATCAATATTTCATGTTTTGAAGGATTACTTTGTTGAAAAAGCAATCTCTTTATCAAATATAATATCAGTAGCTACAGATAGAGTGCATTTATAAGCTATTTAAAACAAAATGTGTCAGGGGCGTTAGTAATACATTGCGTCATCCATTGACATCATTTAGTTCCTAAAAATTTGAGTATTAGATTGCACGAATCTCTTTAATTAGTCATTGATGCAGTGAACCGAATCTGAAGCAACGCGTTGAATGCGCGGTTATTTGCGCAGTTGTGTGAAGAAAATGTCGAACACTTTCATCAATTACTCCTTCACACTGAAGTACGCTGGCTGCCGAAAGGCTTATATTTGACAAGATTTTTTGCACTTTTTGAGACTATTTTAGAATTTCTGGATACTAAAGATAAAATTTTAAAAGACAATTTAATGAAGTGGAAAACAGACATCGCCTATTTAACAGATTTATTTACAAAATTTAATATGGGTAATTTGCAGTTACAAGGCGACAGTCTAAATTTGATTAAAACAAAGTCCATCTTATCAGCGTTTCTTGACAGAGTTAAACTAATGAAGCAAAATATTGGACTGGGTGAATCTTCCCAGTTCCCCAATTTGTCACAGACAAACTGCCAGGAAAACGACGTTTCAACCTACGTTCAACATTTAAATGTCCTCTATTCAGATTTTGAAACTAGGTTTGAGGATGTTTTAACTATGGTAATACCACCGTGGATAATTAACCCATATAGTTCTTGAATGGCATTTGTTGTGTTTCTTAAAAAATACCGTTGAACACTAATGACTATTAGTTTTTAATTAAAGCGGCGGTGGTAGTTTTACAAATTTTTAGAAGTGGCAACAACGGGATTTGAACCACGGATCCTCGGCGTAATGGGAGACCGTTGGACACTGTATAACATGGCGGATTGCTTAGTTAAAGTATCAGATTCTTACGTTTTTAATGTTTGAAATTTCAATAAACAAAAAATATTTTTTTATACTAAACAAATATTACATTTTTTAACTTGTAGAAATAGAAAACTTGTAAAGTTGTCTAAAAATTTTACGATAAAGATTTTAAACGTAATGACAATGCACAAATAATTTTTCTCAGCTGTTTACGACAGATTTGTAGGTTAGAATCTTTAAACAGTGTTTAAAATAAAGTTTTCTGCTGGAGTCTAAAATATTATTTATCTTGTCGTAGTTTTTCGATAAACAAAATCTGCTATGTATGCATACATAAAATCAACTTTTTTTTAAGCAAATGAGGTAAATTTATACGTATGTAATAATTATTCGTACATCATTGGTATTGTTATTAGTAAAAGAAATTATTCAGGAAATATGTAAGTCTTCAAATGTCAAATAGAGTAGTTTGACAAATTTGATTTACGTATCTTAAAAACGACCATTTATTTCATTAAATGTGAATCGTACTCAAGAAGATTTTAACTTGCATTTCATTTATTTGTCCCTGTTTTCATTTTTTTATCTACGACGATTCTGAGCTTTCCTAGTTAATGTTTAATAACAACGCATGATAGTTTAATAGTTCTGGTTAAAACGATTTCAAATTTCCTTGTACGAAAAACTACGTTTACGTAAGCCAACAATTCGACCACTGTCGAATTCGATTAATTTACTGCAATTTTCACGCTGCCGCACTCTAGGTCACACTCTCAAAACACGTTGAACAGAAAAACCATAAGAGATAACAATATTAAAATTAACTAAGACTCGTACAAAATACACGATATTGAAGTAGTAGAGACAAAAGGTCAGATATGCTATTATCACTTGTCCATTTGAAAAAAATTTAATTACTTACTATCTCTGAGTAGCTGAACCTTCTTGTCAAGTTTGGTCACAATATTCTCACCCCTTCTTGGTGTTGCAAACTAAAATTTCAGCTGCTAATAGAACTTTCATAATGTTGTCTTTTGAATAGACATGCTACCTTATTAGTTTGTTGATAAACTTCAGTTCTATGTAATTTTACTTAATATATAAGTTTTCATGTGCTGCCGATGTATACTTTAATTGCAAAATTCATACGCATTTGAAGAATTGTAGTGCAAAATTTATTCTATTTCGTTTTTAACAAAATTCTTAAATGTCTTTTGAAAACTATAAAAAAATTTCTTGCAACAGATGTTCTAATGATAAATAATGCTGTTTCTTTTTATTGACTAAATAATAGTGCCAACGCTATCAAAAATGTTTTTAATCAGTAATTAAGTTTTTAATGGTTTTGTTTCAGATCATATTTAATAAGTAATTGCACGTGAAAAAAGAACTAAAGCTAAAATAATAAATATAAAACATTATTCTATTAATTTATATTGTAACTTGGTGCGCTTTGATACACATAGTCGCTCATATAGGTTTATACCTTAGTTTTAATTTAGTGTACTAATGTAACGCCGATGATGGTAGCATAGCTATTGAAACAGGTACAATGTTTTTTTGAAGTTAATATAGTGTTTTTTTTGTGTTTTCATATTATTTTAAGTAATTGCACAACAAATTTAAATTGATAATTGGTGATTAAAATAGTAAAATCGTGAACTTTAATATGTAGTTATTCATAGTTTTCTATACACCGCACGCCGCTTATTGGAATCACTGTTAATATTATCAATTGGGTAATGTTATCAATTTAATAAAGAACAGACCGAACGTATGCTACTACATAGAAAAAAACATCGTTTATAGTTATCATAATTTTGGTTTATGTTATCAGTTTTCTTCTAAGGTTTGTTTGTTTCTATACATGACCAATAACTTATTTTGCCTGAGTTTTTCAGCTGAATTTTTACAATACGCTTTTTTAGAGTAAAAGATTTTATCATTGAACCGTTGACTGAAGAAATGTATAAAGACTCGCAAGGCTCATGTTAAAAATCGTACCGTATTACTATCTCACTTTTGTGGCTCTCTGCACCCCGCTGCCTACAAACTTCACTCTTGGATAGTCGCGACACTGTTGTTTTCAACGCAAACTAAAAAGATAACACTGGAATGCTTGGAAAGTAATATAATAACTCTTCAAAATAATCGTTTGTTGTATTTGTAACGGTATGTAATTTGACAAGTTGAATTTTTTTCTTCAATCTATACGTTTGCCAGAGTTTGGTTTTGTTTTTTCTCTGCTGTTTTAATTTACTTTACAATATTTTATACTTTTTTTTCGACAAAGTTTTGGTAGGAGATTCCATTTATAAAATTCGATAACTTAGTTCTATATTATAAATAGTGGTGGGCGATACGATACATCGAATCGAATATCGATACGTATCGATATATCGAAGTATCGATACGTATCGGAATATCGATATGGATCGGAGTATCGCTACGATCGAGATATCAGTACGTATCGAAATATCGATACGTATCGAAATATCGATACGTATCGATATATCGATAGACGACCCAGGCCTAATATAAAGTAGGAATGGTGATTTAAATCATTAAAAATCGATTTTTGTACTCTAATAAAGCGATTTTTACAATCGATTTTTCTAACCAATTTTTGTTAATTAATTGATTCAAAAATGGAATCGATCGAACATAGCTTTATGGAACTATAATTATTCTGCAATCAACAAAAATGTAAAAACAAAAAACTCATAAGTAAATAATCAAATCGCCAAGTGAACAATAATTTAAAATAGCAGATTACAAATTCAAAACCGCCGGCGCCGATAATTTGATAGTTGCACAAGAAGCAAAACAGAGTTTTTGTTATGTTTATAAATGTATATAACTGTTTTATCGTGTTTTGCAGTTGATAATATTCTTTAAAAGGTGACTACAAAAGCGATTACCAAATCGGTTTTAATAAAACTTTTTAACTTGACTTGCTAATAAAGATTACACCAATTTTCAATAAAATTGTGAATTTGAAACGGCGTTTTAGTTTTTTTTATTAGGTGTAGCACACCGATACATCGCAAGTTGGTCCCCTAATTCATAAAATATAAACTAGAAATCCCATCATTAATGGTATCTCTTGGTAGATGTTTGGGTAAACCCGATTTTTTTAAATCGTTTGTTAAATAATCGTCCTTTGAACTGCAAAGAGAGCGGTATGACTAAGTGTAGCCACTGCTCGATGCGTATACATACGATGCAAACAATACAACTTCTAGCAATGAACTGAAATCTCGGATCCTAAACAGCGCTGCCAGATTTATTTTGGATCAAGACGCCAACATCACAACAAAAAGTAGCCAAAAGTAGCCAACTTTGCTTACACCGTGAGTGGGGGTATAAACTTTTAGTTTGTAAAAAAGTCCTTAGATAGCAACTGTGTATTAACGTCTATTTGAGGCCAAATCTTAGAGATTTTCTTAAAACAAAATTTAAAAACAGTAAATATAGGTTTTCATCCTACTTAAATTTCAATCTAATCTATTCAGAGAATATTCAGCGTTAGATCAACTCAGTGACGTATGCAGACATTAACCGGGGTGTCAAAACAACAAATTACCAGAGAAAATTCCTAAATTATTATATTCCAATCTATTGTTTTAGCTTTAGCACTTATGAAAAGTCATAAGAATGACGCCGCAAAAAGTTAGAAATAGCCAAAGTTTTTTGCAGTGCGCCAATTCAAAATTTTGAACGCTAAGCTGGTCTCAATAGTAGCCAATTTGGCGAAAAGTAGCCAAATCTGGCAGCGCTGATCCTAAATATATGGTGGCGCCCCCTATATCTCGGATCCTGCGGTGACTACGATTTTTACCATAAGGCTGCGAGTCTTTATACATTTCTTCAGTCAACCATTGAACCCTAAAAATTGTTGTTTTCCATATTTAGCTTTATTTTTGCAGTGCTATTTATTTATTCGAGTATTTTGACTGATCTACGTAAAATTACATCATTTAAACATCTGTAAACACGTTATCTTCAAGAATTAACTTAAAAAGCATGTTCTTAGAATAACAACGAAAATTAACTACGTATTATGTGATAACATTATTTTGTAGTTATTTTTAGTGTCAGCAAATTTCTGATAAGAATTGTGTAGTTCTTATAACAGTGAATTAAACAGTTTTGATTTTTTTTTAACGTTTTATAAAAATTTGTATTTTGAAATTTTCTGCTTGTATTAATGCTATGACATAATTTACTATTATTTATTACGTACTTAAATTTAAGCATCTGTAAATACGTTATTTTTTTGGTATTGTTTAGTATACTTGAAAAATGTGCAATTCTTAGCATAACAGTAATTTAATTACATCGTATCCGATAACATTTATTGGTATTTATTTTTATTTTTGATTTCAGCACATTGCCGAGAAAAATTTGTATGATGTCAACAACTTTAGGAGACTATTCAATGCAACGGGTTTGTGATTTACGATTTATTTAGTAATTTTTTGCTTGTATTTATGCTTTAATTTCACCTTTTAAAATTACAACTTGTTAATTAGATACACGTTGTATATTAAATCTGTGAACAAACTTTGATTTTTAAATTTTTTTGATGGAGCTACAATTCTAGTCACACTTTCTTGAAACTTTAGATAAAAAACTATTTCGAATTAAAAAGAATTTGGAACTAAAACAATCAGTTGACAAGTACTTCTTTAATTGTTAAGTACTTCACTTATAGATAAAAAAATAATCAAATGGCCGGTTATAGCGTAGATAGCATTATAAAAAATTGGTTATTAATATAAAAAACTATTTCAAATTAGTCTCAAAAAATCGAAATAAATGTTGATATAAAACTGAGTCAGTACGGTCAAAAAATATTTTGTTTATCTTAGTTAAGATTGATCTTCTGTACTAAATAGACTTTGGAGAAACCATGATGTTAGTTAAATGTTATTATTTCTTTATTGGTTATAATTTTTATTACGATTAACATAAGAAATTTGTTTTATATGCGTTTATGAATATAATTGCTTCAACGCATCTTGCGATTAATTGTTACTAACATGCATGCATGCTCTTTGACTACTAAAGAAAAGATACTTAAATACCTTTGTGTATTTTTTTACCAATTACACATGAAATACTTGTCTTACAATTAAATAAAATTACTGACTACTGTTATTATTAACATAAAAAATTAACTATTTGTATGAGCAAACATGTAATAAAAAAAATTAATTATTGTTCGTTTTAAACAAGACCAATGATTACTGTTAAACTGAACTATAATACTATGTATATAACCATAGACTGAGATTTTTTGATAAATGTATCTTGATCACAATCGCGACCTTGATTTGAGCAAAAATCAACAGTCACGATTGCGTAAAAACCGAAACCTGCACGATGATTGTGAAATTTACTACAATGAAATAAGAATCTGGCACAGTTTTGATACGAGTTCAGTATGGCATAACTGTAAAGAAAGTAAACAAAACAAACAAGAATTAAACGGACGATAACATACGTGTTTAACCACAGTTGTTATTTTTAATAATCGATTTAAAAATAAACGTTATTCAAGTACCATATGGCTGTTTTTGAACTAATGGTACTTATTTTAACATACACAAGAGTGATTTGATAATGGTCTAAAGTTGTTTCTTTAAATTTAAGTTAAAAGTAATTAGGAATTGAATAGGGCGGATCTTTGGTTGCTGGTAATAATAGGTAATTTCGAAACAATGAGTTACCCGCTAAATATATAACTTTCAAGGCTTTCTTATATGTAAATCTATAAATACGAATTGCATAGAACAATGTAAATTATGGTATATGTACTCTCATTATTTATTGGAACGATAAACTGTTTTAATTATTTATTTTAGTGTTTTCAATTATTGTTGTTTTTTTAATCCTAGTTTCGTTTCTTTGTGTTTACCTATTAATTATCGTATATTAATTTCGGTTTAATTAATATTGTATTTGCAGTTGCTTTTTATAGTGTTTTTGTGTCAGTTGATTTAAAATTTATAATCATGATTCAATGCTTAACTTTTTTTGTTTTTTAAAAGATTTGTACGCAAGCATGCATAATCGTACTTATTCGTAAATTTTAACGTTAGTTTTGTTTTGGCTTTTAACATATGTTTTCAGAAAAAAATTAAAAGTAGGTAGAGGCATAATGATATTATGACCTTGGATAAATTCAATTAATCATTTTGTAGACCAAATCAGTGCTGTTTTATTATTTTTATTTTTATTCGAACTTACAAATCAAATAGAGAAAACTATTTCCTAATTTGATATTAGAGACATAGTACAAAGAGTAATTAATTTTTTTACAAATATCATTCATTACATTAAATTTATGATGTGATGGAAACTGCAATTCTAATATTAAAAAAAAAACCTGCACAATTTCATCAATTGTATCTGAACTCTGCAAACACCTTGTTGTTTAGATAAATATATATATAGCTTCAAAAATAAAACAAAGTATTAACGCTTAGCCGTTACTAGGTGTAAAAGTTTGAGTAACAAATGGCAAAATTGCTTGTTTACAGTGTCAATACGTGTTTACTAAAACTGTTAGAGGCAGATACGCTCAATTTGCAAATTTAATGTTTTTAAACAATATAGTTACGTAACACAGTTTTTTGTACTAGAAGAAAAGCCAGGAAATCTTTCCTGCGGTTAAAGTTTATTGTCCAGAGCAATTTAAAAATATTTACCTAGTACACCTAAATAAAATCGTAATTTCAGATACCAATGTAATACTAAAAATTAATTATTTTTTAATATATGTTTATTGTTGCTACCTAACTGCTGTTAGTATCTTAAGTCATAGCAATATTGAACCATCGTGTTATTAAGAAATAAGTAGAAGAAGAAAACTATTTATTTTAGTTGATGCCAACAACAAGATATATTTTGTAAATTTAATAATATAGTGGTTGTAGGTATGTATGTATGTACATAAATCATATTAGTCCAATTATGCACAAAGTAAAGAAAAACATTATGTAATAATAAAACGTAATTATTTAATTTTCTTAATAATTTTCTGCAAAAATGCAAGCATTAATCGTTATACAAGAATAATCGTTTGACACTTTAGATATAATTAAATAAATATTCTATGCAAATTGCGTTTGTTAGATATAGTAAGCTAAATCAATAATTAATTTACACAATTAAATAATGTAATCATATAATTGACAGTGTAAACATAGATGCGATTAATGTAAAAACTTGGTCTTTACCTTGTATTCGTTATATAACAAATGTAATATGCTGTAATTATAAAGGTTATGGGTATTTTTCTATGTCAACGTAAGAGATGAATTAAGATTATTACGTGTTACTTTTGATAGATGCCGTTACATCGTCTACATGGCTATGTACATTCGGAAAATACTAAATTAAGTTACCAAGTACAAGCATACAGATGCAAATGTAAAAAATATATATAGTAAATTATTAATATAAAATTTACAAAATAAAATTTTAACTTTATTTAGAAACATAAACATTATAGTACATGTATCTGTATAAGTTATAATAAGTTTTAACATTGTAAACATATTTATAATAATTATTATATCGTAAACTCATTTCTAAATAAATACAGATTTTATCAATAGTATTATTATACAAACATTACTGAGGTAGCAACAAAATATTGGGCTATTATTATTTAAAACTTGTTTAACATTGGTTCCATTAGGCGGATGCATAATGTTGCTATATTATGTTTATTCGATGCAATATTGGCTCAATATTGATGAAAATGTAGGTACTACCAAAATAAAAGGTAAATTCGCTAATATTGCTTATAATAATAAATTTGTATATATATCGTGTTCAAAATTAAACATTTACTATTGTTTTCTCCGTTATTATTGGAGTTACAAAGTACGTTACATAGACAAACTAATGTCATTTTTTTCCGCTGATTACAATGAACAGAATAAAAATTGAACATACCGTTTTCGAGATATTCACAAAAACAAATATAACACCTTGTATATTTTCACGCATTTCAAAAGAAAATTTAAACACCAAATGTACAATATTGTTTGAGATTAAACAAGCAATTCAGAAACAATGAAGCTACACTATTAAGAAAACAAGAAGGATGATAAACAAACTAAAATGTGATAGCGTACTTTAAAGTATTTTACAAAACAACGCTATACGAAATAATCATTAGGTCTTACATCCCTATGGCAATAAATGTTCAAAAGCATTGCATTCTTGCTCAACACATTTTTGAGCTCGCCTGATACACTTCTTGTCACTTTGAGAAGAGTTCTTCTATTAATGTTATGCAAACTGTGTGTGATTGCGTCCTCTAACTTGTCCACATTTCAATACCGTTGTTTGTAAATCTCAAAAAACTCTAAAATCAAAATGTAGATGCGTTAAATCCGGCGACCATGCAAGCCAACGTATTGACCCGTTTGTACCTATCCATTGACGGCCAATTATTCTTGTTAATAAGTTAGCACTCTTAAAATAATTATGAACAGGTGTTCTATTCTGTTGGAAATGAACATGTGGGTAAGCAATTCATGGAATGTTCTCCAGAAATTATTAATAATCGGTTCTAATAATACAGCATATTTCTCTTTTCAATCAAATTTCCGCGATAAAAAACGAGACCAACAATTTGCAAATCTATTAAACCGCACCAAACATTTAAGGTAAAGCGGTGTTTACGTGGATCCGTTATAAGAGAATTTTGCTCTGCTTCAGTTCAGGTGATTCTGTTTGTTGCACATACCTAAAGTGGAAAAGTTAGATTGGTCAGATTGTATTTGTTGCACGTAATTACCTGATTTCGAATTATTAGATTCGTCAGACCAAAAAATACATTTAAAGTTATCATGACCTTGCGTTCATTACAAAAATTTAGTAAGCAGTTACAAAAACATACTTTTTTTCGCCGCATCTCCAGTTGTTAAATTGTGCATCCTTTTCAGTTTATAGGGATGGAGTTTAGGTTTTTGCAGAATCGTTTGAATTGTGCTCGTTTTGACATCCAATTCGACAGCAGCGTTTTTGATTGATTTTTCAGGAAATGCTTCAATTATAAAAAACTTGCTTTTTCTTGTTTTCTTAAATGTAGCTTTATTGTTTCTGAATTGTCTATATAATCTTCAAAAATACTGTACATTTGGTGATTGACAATTTGGAAATCTAAGCTAGTGTAGTGCAGAATTGCAGAATTTTGTTTGCACACCATATATAACGCTGCATTTTTGTAAAGGCATTTTAAAGCTGTAAAAAACAAAAATGTTGAGAAACAGCTATTGACAAATTTAATTTATCTAACGTCTCATCCATAACCTTCTTAAATTGATTAAGCTTATTATCTGTTTATTTTTAAATTTAGGGTGATTATGTATTAGCAATGTTTTGGGCAAAATTAAATTTTATTTCGAAATGTGTAAGGATATATAGGATGTTCCGTTCAAAAAATGTTGTATTTGTAAATATTTCGAAAACGGTACGTTCAATTGTTGTTCTGTTCTCACCTTTTTAATTAGCGGAAAAAATGACGTTGGTTTGCCTATTTAACCAACCTTGTAGCTTTCATGATACGGAGATCGTAATAGTAAACGTTTAATTTTGTGTGTAGATATAGAATCACTAGTATTTACTTTATTGTATCTGTAACTTATTTTAATTGCGGCATAATATCAAAGTGCTATATTGGTCTTCTGTTCATTAGTAATAGACACATACAAGCTAGTAAATTATAATCGGACCTATGTTGAACCAATGTTGGTTTGAATAATATTGGATACAGATAGGAAATTTACATAGGCCCCATAATGGCTCAATGCAATATAGTTCTGCCAAAATTTTAACATTTGCTCAATGTCTAGCCAACCAATAGCCAATGTTCATTGCTACTTGGAATATTTACACTTATTGATTATTAAAAAGTATTAATTTGGTATATCCGTTACGAATATTATTATCTTTTTTAAACAGCTGTCTTGCAATGTGAAAATATCTAATCTTAATAAATGTGTCAATAATCACTTTAGTCAATTTGATTCTGTGATTATTTTGTATGTCTTAAGACATAACACGTTCGTTCATTATACTGCGGTTAAATAGTGTACCTATTGATAATAAAACCGTTTGATTTAAATACTTGATATAAATCACTCAATAAACTTTTACATATATCACAAGAAATCTCTTTTATGCTTTTTTTAATAATATAACCCGCTATAATATGTATTTACCAATATTTTCTATGTGTACATTTAAAGACCACATAATATTAATGTAATCGTGATCGAGTTTTGTTACATTAAGTGTAAAAAAATTAAGTTGCTGTACTCTAAAAATACTAAAAAATTTATACAAGTTATGTAAAAATGGTTGTTTGATTACTTTGCCTCTATTATTTATTCATGATAGAATTAAGAAATATTTCTTTCCCGTTTGCGTTGGTATAACCATCACCTGCACAAGCATGAGGCAGTACCGATTTATAACTAAAACTCACTGTCTAAATATCTACGCACTAAATAATTACACACGCCTACATATAATAAATCAAAAATTTTATACTACTGCATAGGGGATATATAAATTTTTATACTCGTAATCACAAAAAAGAGCACTACGTTATAACAATCATGTGTATGGTTTAATATGAAAAACAGCCAAATCAAGTGTTGCAATAATAACAATGCAATTCATACAGTGCAATAACATTACAATAAACAGTCACAGTCTACAGTTTCCAAAACGGGTCCGGACATTAGGGCGCCTCCGATAGGGCGCGATCAAAAAGGCGCGACCGTTAGGGCGCGAGGACAATTGGGCGCGACGACAGCTGGGCGCAAGGACATGAGGGCGCGAGGACAATAGGGCGCGAAGACAGTAGGGCGCGGGACAAATAGGCGCAGGACAAAGTATACAACCCAAACAAAACTTGTAGATTTTTTATTTAATAATAAAAAAAGTAGGCACCTGCTTCATAACATCATTATCAATAAAGTAAAAATAGTTTTATTCAAAAATATAATGAAATGTATTACAGCTATTTAAAAAAAAATATAAAAAATCATGCATTCGTTTTACAGTTATGAGAAATGCCACGTATAAACTTGATAATGTGCCTATTGTGATAGTCATCTACAAGTGGAATACATTTTTTTTATATTTCCTAATATATTGCACATTATCGCAAAAACCCTGAATACATTGTTAGAATTTTTGCGTTTAAGCAAATTCCGTCATATTTTATATTCTTAAAATATCTGTATATTCTGTATATTCCGAGTTTCTAGAAAATCCACCAAAAAAATAGGATTTTTGTGTTATCTCTGATGGCATGCGTAATGTTTGTTAATACGAAATATATATTAAAAAAATTATTCTTCTATTAAAAAACGCGCCTTAATAGTTTCCAGCGTCATTCTGTCTACGCGCATTAGGTTTTATTAAGTAAGTTCCTACTTTTTTTAATCATATATTACACCACTGCAGTTTGAGCCTGAAGAATAAAAAAATTAGAAGTTATGTTTGTGTTGTATATTTTGTCCCGCGCCTATTTGTCCCGCGCCGTACTGTCCCAGCGCCATAACGGTCGCGTCTTTACGGTCGCGTCCTATCGGCGGCGCCCTAATGTCCTAGACCCTTTCCAAAACTTATTTAACAAAAATTAATCACTTTCACTGTCAGTATCTGTATCGGAATCACAATTAACTTATATAATCAGTTCAATCACTGTAATATCCAAAGCTTTTTTACGTTCACACCAATTTGTAACAACGGTTTGTGTATGGCAAATACAGTTTGCCCAAAGTTTCTTAAAGCTTCTGCCCAAATTGCCAACACATTTTGATCTTTATACCCATCTCTTCCTATGTGCTTATTGTAGTAAAATTTAGCAATAACCAAAATTCTTTTTTAAACACTGACTTGCTTTGAGAATACATGTGTTTCTTATAATCATTTTTTAAGTATCAGGTATACTTTTAGTTCTTGCCTTGATTCGTTTAACAGTAGAAACAGAAATCCCCAAAATATTAGCTACACGCTGTAGGAAATAAATGGTTAATTACAATCACTATTTAAGGCCTAAGCCTTACCTCTTGCATAGAAGACAATGGTATTAAAGGTCCATTGTTTACCTTCTCCCTATCAAAGTAGTTCAATAAACTAATTGAGACTAAGAGCGTAAGGTTTTACCACTAACAGAAATTTAGTACTTATTAAAACGCACAAAAATTCTGAAAAGAATTAACAAATACAGAAATAAAAAATAATGTCTTTGTCTGGATCATATACATAAATTACAGTAAAAATAGTTTAATCGTCTAAAATCTTAAGCTTTCGCGGTTGTTATGTTTATGATTATAAGCGACTTTCGGCTTAGACCGCGTCGTAGTTAAACACCCAGACTTAGGCTTGGTCCTAGTCACTTCTTGAGAGCGACATTTACCACTCTAAAGATGAAGGCTGCAAGTTCTACTTCTTGTTATGGCTTTCAAGAAGAGATTAAGACCAAGCCTAAGTCTGAATGTTTAACTACGACGTGGTCTAAGACAAAAGTCGCTTATAATCATAAAGTTTAATCGTCGTTAATAAATTCTTACATCGATGACGTAAGGCTCTTATCCTGATTCCGATAATACAATGTTTTACTTCAAATCAGCTATATTATACTTCCACCACTTTTTTTTGTGACGTCACGTGGAAATGGCCCATTAGTCCAGTTTTCTTTACAGTTTTAAGAAGCGGTACGTTCTTAAATCTTTTAATTCAACTATATATTTCATAAAATTGTTTGTTTTTTTTCTCAAAATGATGTTTCCTACAAAAAAAAATGTTATATATTTTTTGAGAATATTTAATTTTACAAATTAAAATGTATTATTAAATAATACAGAAATTCGGCTGTTGCCTCACAATCATAGAAATTTTATTGTACGCAAAAACTTTTACTTAATGTCCGCGCTGCTAATATAACTTTCATGCGATTGTCTTTAAAATTCACATGTTTCTTAAACATTTTTGTTGGAATAGGCAAACCTTCTGCAGATTGCATCTTATATAAATCAATTAGTATATGCTACCAGTTTATTAACAGATCTTTTCCGTTTTTCATTACCTAATAAATTTCCTACTAATTTGATCAAATGAGATGAATCTAAAAATACGTAAATATTATTTTGTGATTCCGTCCGCTTTGATGTATTCTATACGTATCATGATCGGCCAGAAATTTTAATTTTCCGGTCTAGGCCGTAGAAGTTAGCATTAAATTAATTAACGATTTATGATTTTTACGTTACAGCGTAAACAAAATTTAAATAATTGTAAACGTTAAAAATACGGTGACTTTTGTTTTAAAAATTTGCTATCGATTGACATCTGATAAAAGTTTTAGATAATTTCGTTTCTCACGGTAGAAATTAAAATTTCTTTTAATTGACAATTTTTAGAAATAAGCAAATCAATCGAGCAAAGAAGTTGCAATACATTTTTTGTGTTTCCGTCCGTTTTGATGTATTTTACAAGCATCATAATCTGACAGAAACTTTATTTTTCCGGTCTAGGCCCGTAAAGTGTAGTGGAATTTTATAATTAGAAAATTGCATTAATATATATTAACTAATTAAACGTAATCTACCATTCTGTCAGATTTATAAACATACACCATATTCTGTGTTATTGTTTAGAATAACACTAACAAAAAAAATATAATAAATTTGCTAATATCTTACAATTGTTTAAAAAAATAATAGTTTTATTTTCATAACATAAGTTAAATTGTAATAAAACTATGTAATTGTCAAATTAATTTTAAAAACAATTGCATTTTGTCATTACAGGATTTATATAGTTTTATCAACATATGTTATAAAATTTTATTAAAAATCAATACTTAAAAAACTGTTTTTAATAAATTTATACTATAAAGGTTAGCACAAAAGTGTATCACACGTTCCAAAAGTATTTTGCCTTACCTCGGTCTACAAATATGCTCATAATCGCAAAATAGCACTTTTAGGACTAGTGATCATAATAAGTGTAAGCCGTATTTTATAATTATTGATGCATCAAATGTAACTTGATTTTTACGCACATTGTTATGTGACGGTATTGTAGTGGTATATTAAAACACAAGTTACAGAATGAACGCGCTTCAATCACATGACCGTGTTCCATACACGAGCTGCGCAGCGGCGTGTTCATGAAACGGTAGAGTGATTGAAACGTATTCTACAACGTGTGTTTTATACTATTTTCTCTATTTTGATTCAATTTTTAAATTTTTCGTATAATTTTAATTTAAAACAAAACATAGGGAAACGTTGTATTTTATTGAATTGGCAACACTTTGGCAACAAAGTTTGAATTTCAATTGTTCAGTTACAATAATTTTGATTTTTTTTTCATGTAACGTCAACTTACTATGCAAAAATACTAACTTTGAGAAAAATAACATTACTAAAATTCGTGTAAGAATTTACACCGATTTTAGTAAAGAATTGCTAATTCTTATGTCAAAAGAGAGAAAATTCTTTACAGTGCGGTAAAGTGAGCGCTAAATTCCAGGCCTTAAAAAACATCTCAAAAGTATATTCATTAGATAATACTAAACTTTATATAAATAAATGTTACTTTACATTATATTTAATGATATAAATGTAAAAAACGCAATTTTTTTAAAATGCTCCATTTTGTGACAACTATGTCAATTATATTGTAGCGAAACTATTTATTAAAAACTAATTTAGTTAAACGACAAAAAATATATACACGTTTAAACTAACCGAACTAATTAAATTTAAATATCTAAGGATAAAAACTTACAGTAATTTATATAAAACAATAATATGCTATCACTTACGCGACGATAAGATAAAGCCACTAACTTGTTTGTTTACACTATAAGTCACGTTCACTCGATTCGGTGTACACTGTTATTTATATAAAACTTTGCAGGTGCTAATCACTTATTTATCTTCACTTGAATAATCTTCTTAATACTGCTGCATTCGCGTTACGGCAATAACTGACCTACGAATTGTTCCGTCGGTATATATATACACATAAGGAAATCCTTCTGGAGTGTTCCCTATTTTTCGGTATATCTTCTAGAAGATGGATAACAGCTTCTAGAAGGCTCTTGCCTTTGCGAATAACTTCTCGAACGTTTCAATATTATATAAGTTTTATGTCTAAAATATGTCAATTATAATTACAGTTCGCTATTGACAGCTGTCAAGTTACCGACGATTTTAGATTGTACATTTAAAAGTGTGACATTTGAGCAATTGATTTGTGTTTAATAGTTTTTTATGTAAGCAAAGTTGTTATTTAAGAAAATTATAATAGGTAAATTGTTAGAAAATTATATTTTAAGCTTATCAAATTACAGTGGTTGTTATTATGTAATTATAATGCCAACATAAAAAATACACGTAACTGTTTTTGGCTCAAAAAGTTAATACACACTTCGTGCGTTTAGGTTTTCAAATTTACTGATTCCCCATCAAAAGTTAATTAAAACACATTTACATTAGTTTCGTGGAGTGATATTAAACGGTTTGTAAATCAATTTGCTCGTTCTCTGCTTTTTAATGAATTAATTAATAATAACCTAACGGAACTTTCCGGAAAGCGTTTTATGACACAGTCATAAAAACCAAGGCACTTGTTGCTTCTACAATATTATCATTGTCATAGTTATTTAGTTTGCAAAAACCCCAATAGAAATTTTTATCTGTTATTATTATACTGTTTACTTTGACAATGAATCTTGTTAGAATAGTTTAATTTAGTGTTTGTATTAATACATTGTGTGTCCTTTACTTTTTAATTTTAATTACACGATATATTTAATGTTAAATTTAATTGTTGTTTGTTTGGGTGTATTATTGGAATGTCAATTTCTTTAGTAATCTCGAGTAAGCATATGCAAAGAATAAAGTTTCAGAATTTAGTAATTTTTTGATATCATTTTGTTACCATTTCTTGTACAAAAGTTGCCCTAAAAATTACCAGAAGTAATTTTATTGCTTCTCCTGAAAGAAGAACCTACAAGAAACATTGTTATTTGTTCCAAGAATTACAGTTCCATAGAACTGAGTTTCATGAAAAACAATTTCAGATTTTATCGACATTTTGTGAATAATAATATTTACAATTGCTGGTTTAATGGAGTTATTATAGTTTCTTTGTAATATATCAAATGTTTCTTGAGTAGAGCCTAGACTGCCGTTTACAGATTTGAATCAATTCCTTATCGTGCTTGGACGCAGTAATCTCTTATTCCAAATTTTCGGAACAAGTCTTTACTTGAATAAATTCATAACGTAAGTGTGAGTGCAAAACTTATAAATTCGGGATCGTACTATTTGTTTTTTTCGTAAGAATACTTATGTTCTTAGAAACGTTTTTCTATAAAAATAAAATAAATGTTTAGTATAACGATAAGGTAATGGTAATTTAAATTAAAATAAACGGGTCAGATGCTTCTTCAGATAATAACCCAGTGTTACGTAAAATTTGTAACATATTTGTTAAAGTACCTAGTTAAATTCTTATACACGTATCTACGTTTTTCTCTTAAATTTTTAGGTTTTTGTTGTATTATTATAAGCTGTGCTAATTGTAGAGTTCTGCGTGCACGTTTTAGCGTAGCAATATTTAAATCTGTTATTTTTTCTATATATCTAGGGTTCGCAAATTTTCTTTTTTTTTTTTTTTGAAGTGGTATAAATCAAACTTCTTCAAACGAGTTTGGTTTCATAGTACACCATTTTAATAAACACAACTTACAAAAAAATCATTAACAACGTCAGCTTATTTTTGGTTTTAAAATTTACCATTGTCTTATTAAATTATTGTAACTTACTGATTTGTAGTTCATTTTGATCAGTACCGTCTCATGTCATTGCTATTGTAGTTGAACTATTTCTGTTTATTTTTTTTCTTGTTTCAAACTATTTACTATTTCAATCTAATCGAATTTCAGCTGCATTTAAACAGCAAGCACTAAGTCATCAAAGAGTTCTTTAAAACCTACGTAAAACGGTGATTAATATGTACAACTTACTTATGAAGGAAGTCTTTGTCTTTATTTTTTACACAAAAACCATTTCCGTTTATCAATCAAAAATTACAGACCTGTTGCATTAAATAATCTTCTAAGTATGTTGACACCGTAAAAAAAGAAATCAAAAACATGATAAGATGTTTAATTTAGTTCAAAGAGGTAAACATTACAGATTTCTTCTCAGTAATTTGCTGTCACCAAAAATAAAAATAAATACAAAATGATGTTATTACATTAGACCGTTGACTGAAGATTGGACGTAGTTAAGTTAAGTTGTTTTTCTAAGAACTTTACTTTGTTTCCAAGTACAATAAAAATACAAAGTAATTTGAAGATAACGTATTTACAAATGTTTAGATAAGGTAATGTTGCGTTATTCGAAATAACTTGATAAATAAATACACTGCAAAAATAAACCTAAATATGCAAAATTGTTTCTAATTATTTTAATTATTGGTACATAGTTAATTTTGAATTGCGCAGCAGCATTCCGCTGACTTATTTTTGGCAACTTGTCATTGTTGCAAAATGTAAAGTATGAAAACAAAACTAAAACAATCAACTAAGGTATCAGTTAGTGAGTAGGTTGACGCTCGGTGCATGCTAATTTTAGGAGTACATATGTAGGCGCCGTACCGATGCTTTTGCTTGAAAAAAAATGTTCTTTTTTTTAAATTGAATTGACATGCACAGAATAAACTTTGATTAAAAAATGTAAGCAAAATAATTTTTCATGTGTAGAAACAAACATGAGAAAAAAATGATTACCGTAAAATGGAGTAACTTGATAAAAGTTTTATTGCATCGTATGCTCCAGAGAGAATTCAAGATTTATTTTCGTCAAACTAAAATTACATTGGATTACTTTAGGTTAGAAGGAAGTTAACCTACTAGAGAGATATAAGGAACCATTATCCAATATTGAAAAAAAAAATAAATAAAACAGTGTTAATTTCATCTCGCATAGGCGACTTCAAAGTCAAATGCTGAAAAATATATTAATATAACACAATAAATGCCGATATAATGTACACTAAAACAACATTAAGAAAACGAAGCTTTTATTTTATAAACAATATTTGTATTACAAATAGGTATTCTAAAAAGTAAATACCAAAACACTTATTTTCTAATAGTTTTAAAGTAAAAACCTGCAAATCTTACAAGACTAAATCAAAAAAAAAATATTTAATCTTGTCTCAACAGCTCAAATCTTAATATTGGTGAAGTAATTCATTTCTCTAAGTGGAGTCTCTTTTTAAAATAATATTTTATTACTCTTGAAGTCTTCTCCACAGTATTTTTATTTTTTAATATTTTATTTTAGGAAATACATGTTTCGCTAATTATAATTAGCATCGTCAGTATATATAGGTAACTAAAAACTAAAATTAAAACAGTGAAATATAAATAAAGAATACTAACCGAATAAAATAGTTAACAAATTTTAAACTAATGTCAATTAAAATTAAACGTATTTGACAATTTAATACAGTCGACTATATTAAAAAATTAAATTAAATAAAGAAAATAAAAAATATCAAAAGAATAGAAAAATGAAAAGAATAAAACTATAATTTTGAACTGAGAAGAATTGAGGGATTTAAATTTAACATTTCATTTAGACAATTTATTGAATTATTGTTAGAAATTCTATTAATTTCAAGAGTCTCTAATGAGTTTAGAGGAGATCCTTTATTGCATACATGTAGAATTTTGATATTTAAATCTGAAGAAAATGAATGCCCTGAACATAAAATATGGTTGGCAAAAGCAGAATTAGTGTTATAAATATTTGTATTTAAATAACTATTTATTAAATATAAATGTTCATTTAGTCTCGTTTTGAATTTTCTACCTGTTTGACCAATATATGAAGAATTGCAAAACGAACAAGTAAGTTGATACACTAAAAATTAACTAAAAATAATTTAAGTGTGTTATGTGTCGAAAATGAAATGGTGATATTATGTTTTTTAAAAAGTTTTTGAAGAAATTGAAAACAGTGACCAAAGTATGGAAGAGATCTAAAAACCATTTCATTATTAGTAGAAAAATTGATCAAATTTTTGAATAAATGTTTTATACGAACTTTGTGAAAAATACTATTAATTAATTGAATAGGATAACCATTATTTAAACCAATTTGATTTATAATTTTGTGTTCTTTAGCAAAATTAGAAGGTGACAAAGGTATAGAAAATAGTCTATGAAAGTACGAACTAAAAGTTATGAGAAAATGGATGGCACGAATTAAATGGAATTACGCAATCTGTATGGGAAGAACTCTTTTCTTTCTATATTTAAATCATCATTAAAAAAATATAGTATTACTCTTAGTTCACTTGGTAAACCTAATAAATTTTATTTTCAAATTATGAATCCTTCTTTCTGTGACAGATGATGTAGAAGTTTCTTGGAGATTTTTTTTAAATGCTTTTTCCATGTTTCAACATTTAATTTCTTTTTGCGGCCTCTAGGTTAAACGCGATTTAACAAAGAAGAAGCCTTTGTTAAATCGCGTTCTATTATAAACATTATTCAGAGACTCCATCGCGTTAATGACATCTTCGATTTCTTTATCATGCTTTGGTAACTTCTCTAAAATTTTGTTTCTATTCCTATTTCCTATTGTTCGTTTTGACTTTCTTTAAATTTTGATTTAGTAGTCGTTCAAATATATCCTTTTTGATAACGCTTTTGGAATTTTTCTTTCAATTTCTCAGGATTTCTCTGCATGCTTTTTTAATTGGTTAAAACACAGAGGCATCTATAGGCTGAGTAAGTTAAATGCTGTTGGGTGGTAATAATATAAAACAAATATCCTGCTGTTTACATTAAATGACGTTTAGAGATAAATGACTGGCCAAATTATCCCCAATCAGCACTTTTGATCCAGCTGGCAAGTTCTTAAAATATAGTAATATTATCTGTAGCAACCAATTTTCGAACAATCTAGTACCAAACCGGCTACGATTATATTTGGCACCGGGTGATCCACCCTTGACCCAAATGAAATAAATATGGTCTGCTTTGTAAACGATGTAAATTGGTAGCAACGAACCAGATATTGGACAAGAAAACATCACGGATGTGACAGCTTTGAAAGTATTTATTATTTCTGTAAATTGTGGAATATTTTTACCATTTCATGCAATGTAGCTTTTAACAAATTTTCCAATATCGTCTTTGTCGTAGAGACATCCCCAGTTAGCAGCAGTAGTGTTTGTTTTAACAAATTTATTTTCTTCTTCTTTTGTGAAAGCTGGTTGTCAGCCTGGTTGCTTTTTGTGAAGGTCTATGCAGTAGCATACGATCTTTAATAAAACGATAACATTATCCGACTGATAACAATATCCGTGATTCCAATAAGCGGCGAGCACTGTATTAAATTTTTATAGCAGCATTTGCATCGACGTTTATTACAACGACGAGAGCTGTTAGTTATTCTAATAAAAATTTTGATAATTGATAACGTTTTCTTAGCAAGTGTACATTTGACTAATTTTCATGTTATGATAAAAAAGTTACTTCAAATAAGAATTTGTAGATAAAATCTTAGGTTATATTACGATTCAAAATAACGTTGCTCACGCAGTCTATATTATTATTTCAGTAAAGACTTTTAGCGTTTTATTTAAAACAGTTTTAATTCACTGTTGTAACATTCACAGATTAACCAATACGTTTGTAATTTTCTAAATGTTAGTTAATTTACACGTTTTTCACGATATCTTGAATTAATTTTTTTACTTAAATAATTGATAAAAACGGTAATTTATTGCCAAAAACTTCTTAAAAAACAAAACAATCGTCTACTATTTTATATTTACCCTAACAATACAGCAGACTCCAAATTTTAATTTTTATTCCAGGTAATCGCAAGGAACTGTTAGAATATTGGATGCAGTGAGGTGGCCAACAATCAAACTCAGTCGTCTTTTAAGGTAAAAAATGTTTAGATTTTTTTACCTTTAAGTGTTTTCGTCTTTTTGCTGTAACGCGTTTCTAATGTCAAGTGCAGTAAAAAAGTTGCTGGTTGTTATTGTAACAAATTTTATTATTATTAAAACCAACTAATTTATTTATACTACAAATATATACACGTTTAAACTAACCGAACTAATTAAATCTAAAGAAATTTAATAAAAACACTTATAAGTCCGCGGTTAACTATTTAACACTTATTGTTTGTTTACACTAAAGTCACGCACAAGATTATACACCGTAGGTTTATCTCACACGCGTTAATTACTTATTTATTTAGACCTGAATAATCTTCTTAACACTGCCGTCTATGAATTATGGGAAATAACTGACCTACGATTTATTTGTACCGTATTTATACACATATTCAAAATCCTTCTCGAATGTTCCATATCTTTCGGTATACGTTTTAGAGCACGGATAACAACTTCTAGAAGGCTCTTGAATTTTAGAACGTTTCATTATCATAAGCATTCTCTAAATTCAAGTTAAAATACGCTACAAATTTTTGAAATGATTACTGCTATTGTCATGTACTCGAAAAATTGCAACAAATTTTTTTAATTGAGATATTACAACAAAAAATTGATATAAAAAATAAAATCAAAATAGTATATGGAGGAATGGTGCGCACCTAAGCAAGTTTCAATCTGATTGCCACTGTACAACTGTTGCAGAAACTGTATAAACAGCAATAGAAACCCATGTTATCTCTCTAGCAGACAGTACCATCAAAATTAATGTAGATAATACCTTAATCACAAAAACAAATAAAAAGTTCACAAAAACATTTGCGCACAATTTTCTACTCTATGGAGCAATGGTGTGCATTAGGTGGGGAATCATAAGCGGTAAATTAAAAAAGCTCAAAAATATTTCTATTATTAACAGATTTATTACATTTAATGGCAAAAGTCGCAAATGTATTGTTTAGGCCAATCTTCACCGGTACACGCTGCATGGTTCCATAAACTGCAACTGACACACCTGACAATTTTATTTTGGTCTTTATAAATTCAGCTTCTTTGACCGTTTCATGTAGTAGAACATTGCCTATGTAGATATGATCTAATTCATCATTGTTGTAGATGCCACTATCACTCATATCATTAGAAACTTCAAAAAAATTAAAAAATTCTAGTCTTTTTTTTAGATTTTATAATTTCTGTTGATTGGTTTATTTGCTTTTTCACTTTTTTAACAGCATTAATTTTCTTCAGTTGTTAGAAGTTATCTTTTTTCGTAGAAATTGGAAATTGGAATGCTGAAATAAGCTTTTTGCAGTTCATCATTATTCTCATCAGTTTGTGTTCTAGCTCTGGTGTTTCATTATTTGAAACTTTAGATTTTGGTTTTGAGTTGTTTTTCTTAGTTTTTCTTTTTCGCCCTCTGGATTTAGTATTGTTTTTTTTGTTTATTTGTTTTTACTTCTTCTATTACATCTTTCATAAGGGTATTGGTAAGATTTAATTATTAATTTTATAATTCATTTGTGAGTTTTACTTAGAACGGGAAACTTTTTCTACATTTGTGATTTCTTTTAAGAAACCGATTAAATTCAGAGGAGTAGCTTTAACAAAACTGAAGTACATATTATTAGCATTTTTATATTATCCACTCGTTTAACAACAAATTTTCGAATCTGTAGATACAAAGCAAAAAAATTGAATTTTGTAAATATATAAATAAATACAAACTTATGTGCAATTGGCAAAATTTTGTAGACGTCTCTAATTGAGATTGAACAGATTTCAGTTGTATGTATAACTTTTACATTAAGTGTGAAGTATGATAATGTTAAGTCAATGTATTTTAAATATTTAGGGTAATTACGATATTAACTTCTTGAAAGATATTTTTACAATAACGATAAGTGATGCTAACCAGAATTATTTTTTTAATTATTTATTTGGTACTTACGTTTTATAACTGATAATCCACTTTATTATTAATGCAGTATAGCTTATCGTTTAACTTAAAAACGTAGCGATGAAATATTGTTATGTTCAGTTTTACGTGAAAGGTAATTAACAAACACAGACATACAGGAAGTTAAATATTTGAACAAACGTGTTAAAATCTTTTTGGTTTTTATCAAACAACGCTTAATAAAAACGTGTATCTATTTTACTACATAAATATTTAAAGCACACTGTTTATGTATGTTAACTTATTTTTGGTTTATTTTTTACGCTATTGTAACATTTCAAATTCACTTAATATTTTAGTAATAACGGTTATTAGTTCTACTATACTAAACAATTATACAAGAACGCTGATGTGAATTTTTATACAAACACATCAGAGATGGCTATAAACATAAAAAGTTAGATTTGCATCACAATTTCGCATAATTTTTGATTATTTGACGCACTAGTTCTCTTCACTTAAAGTTAGTCAGAAGTAATAAATAACCTACATTATAAATTATGCACGCTCGTGAGCAGTGGGCTAGGAACTCTAACCTATGACTAGTTTTTCATCATTTAATTAAATCCATCTTAAGAAAAAATGTAGTTTTATACGTCAATTATTATCTCAATTGCATTCAAACTGCATTTTTCATATATGTTGAATATAATTGTGAGTAATTTACTAGCCTAAAGTTAGATTGAAGGTGATATTGTAATTTTCTTAAGCGAAAAGTGCTAATTTATAAATTCCTGTTTGTGAAGCTTTTTAAAACGATATTGTTCGCAGTTTCAATTATACCTTTAAATGTTTAAAAATGGCTATATTTGTATTTTTTGCATTAAAGGTAATAGGTAATAGATTTAAGTTGTTTTTTTGTTTATTTATTATTAAAAGTTTTTATTATAAAATTTGTAGAGAAAAGGTTTAGAGAAGTAAAAATAATACATTTTGGTACACTCGAATAAAGCTGTATGAATTTACAAAGATTCTAAATTATTTTTTCTACCATTTCTTAGTTTGTTTTATTTTTATGTTTTGCCAATATAAGATATACAAAGATGTTGGCACAAGATCGGTAACATATTATGTACTACTTAGAATATAAAACTAAATTACTACGGACGGTAGAAAAGTTGACAATGGAGTTAATGACAGCGAAAATTAATGGTCTATTGACAAGTAACGCCGTCAAAATCCCAACTATAAAATGTGTCGGTATAATTGTGAAAAACAATATCAGAACCAGCGCACAGCTGCATTGTTCTTTTAGAACTCGTCAGAGTTAGGATACACTGATGTGTTTCTCGGTAGCTTCCGTACTAATTGATAGTTTTCTATTTATCATACGTAGTATTTTTACTACAGGATGACGTTCTAAAAATACTTGGAATACGTTTTTTTCACTTGTTACTGCTAGTTTTAAAAATAGCTTTCAATCTGCATTTTCCCAAATCTACTTTATACTGTATACAAAGTAACTTTTTTGTTGTTTTTTGTAAATTTTTTTAATAAACCTATTTATACCAAAGCCTGAATTAAAAACAATGTTGTTACGTTTTTCCAACAAATACGATGTCAGTATGTGAATGCTTTTAAAAGCTGCAAAGGAATAACATGTGGATGCGACTTAAATAGCAAATAAGATAAATTTGTAGATGTTTAAAGAAAATTTGTCATTAATGGGTATTATTCTGACAAATAGAGCTTTACGAACTAACAGGGTAATTCGAATTTTGCAGTTGAAGAATTGGCGGTTTCAATACCATTGTTTTGGACTAAAAACTGTTTTAATCGTTTTACAATGAACATTTACGTTTAGAAAATGCAAGATAAAGCAAATTAACCTAACAAATTCAATATGTCACAACAATGTTTTTGCAAAATTTGTTTACATAGAAGAAACATTGCGATAAAAGAAAATTGTTAACAAAACAAATTTCTTGTAATTTAAAAATTTTATTACCTAAAAAAGTGATAATGTAGAAAGAAACAAGAAGTCCATTATTACAAAGATGAGGATAACGATGCTTTTACTTATAATTACTTGTTGATATGTAATTTTTTCAATGTATATTTGACACCATAACAATTTATCGTTCTTGTCATTTTATGCAAAGCGTTTGTGATTATTTTTTGTATATGCAGTTGTATTAAGTATAAGCTACGGAACCAATCAAGATTTTTAACAAGGTAGCGACACTATGCGAATAGATTGTTTTTATAAGATTATAATGTAATCAAAATAAAAGTATACATAAATATTTAAAAAAACTGCATTAACATAATATCAGACATGTTCGAAAGAAAAATCTTAGTATCTTGCAATTATCGATGAAGGCAAAAATATAATTGGTTACTTCTAAATTTCCATGCAGTTTAAAAAACTTATTGATGTTAATAAATACTGACTTTTTAAATTTATTTATACTCGCTGTTATTGCAATAGTAATTTTGTTGTTAGACTGATTCGATTACTTAATCTGTTAAACATGCAAATTTTAGTAATTACTGTAAAGTTTCTAAACAATTTTTTATAATAATAATAACTGTGCTTTGATTAATTCTAATTACCTTGAACTTAGTTATTCTAAGGTGTATTTATATGTGGTTACGACAATATTCCAATAACTGTGATAAAATATAATATAAAAGATTTAGCGCAATCTATTACTTACCTTTTTAATCAATCCTTCGAACAAGGCATATTTCCATCGAGCTTTAAAACATCTGTAATTACACCATTCTATAAAAAAGGTGATAAAACAATAGTTGATAATTATCAGCCAATTTCTCTTTTACCATCACTATCCAAAGTACTAGAAAAATTAGTATATAAACGATTGATACATTTTCTTACTCAAAACAACGTTCTTACTAATAATCAATATGGTTTTCGTAAAAACAAATCTACCTCCGAAGCAATTTTAAGTATGCTTGATCGTATGATGAATACAGTGGAAGAAAGTAAACAAATAAGCCTTTGATTGCGTTGACCATAATATATTAATACAAAAAAATTAGGGCGTGTACTAGTGTACACATGTAAGAAGTGAAACTTCTTTATGGCCTTATTTTTCGCAAAATGATCTACATGCAACTTTTCAGAAATTGGTTAAATAAAGTTAAATTAGATAAATTTTAAACAAAATGATTTTATTATCATAAACATGAATACAAATTTTTGTAAATCAATTAACTAATTTTTGTAGATTTAATTTCATATTTCAGTTACCATAAGCCATTAATTACAAAAATATATAATAACGATGACAATGATAGTAATAATTCTATTACAATTAATGAAATGCTGTAATAATCTTAGTAGCAAAAAGTTAAAGTTAAATAATTGTATTATTTGTATTCATGTCTATGATAATAAAATCCTTTTGTTTAAAATTTATCTAATTTAACTTTATTTAACCAATTTCTGAAAAGTTGCATGTATATCAATTAATTGATGTTCATTAAATTAGCAGTCTTATTAATTAATAAATACTATTTTAATGAAATCATATACATTGACCGATAGTTACAATAAGAAACTGAGGTTAACCTTAAATATTTTAAATTTAAATTAATAACATATTTCAGAATTTATACTCTATGTCAATTAATTCCACCCAAGTATTAGAAAAATAGATATAATTACTTACTTTTGTTAAAAATCCACTGGAATTAGAATTAAAATAAAGCCTTTGATTTTGTTGATCACTTTAGTATTGATATATTATTTATCACGTCGCTATTGCGTTTCAGAAAAAATGTGACGCGTAACCGAAAAAAAATGTGACGCGTAACGGAATAAATGTGACGGTAAATTTTTTTCCAACGCCGATAAAGAAGTTTCACTTCAAAAATGGAGTACTATGGTATAAGAGGTTTAGCTTCACAGTTTTTTAAATCATACTTGTGTCGTCGAAATCAATATGTTCAATTAAAATTTGTGAGTGATGACGGTATAGTAAGTGTAATTAAGTTTTGGATTTAAAACGCAGTTTTTATGTAAAATAAAATACTTTTTATTTTTTTTATATACTTATACAAACATTGTTCTGTCGTTAATTAAATAATAATAATAACAAAAAAACTCTATCACCAACGTGATTTCAAAATACGCACACTTTTCAAGTTGTATATAAAATACGCGCCTTTTACTAGGCAACACACATTTCTTTTGCACAATTATTAACAGCGGCCACCTTGAAATGACCTAGAGGCGTTTCAACTAAAGCTAATACAATTACATGTCACATAATACAAAAAAAAAATGATGAAAAATACAAATGGCAACAAACAACAAAAAAACTAAAGTATTACATTTAACTACAACACGAATGCTTTCATTGAAAAACATTAAAATTATAAAATTTAAATGGTTAACAACTCTCAATTTGAATCATCTGGTAAAATACACACACGATGTATTGATCGTTTAATTTCTCTTCCGTTACTTAATTTGATTGTTAGAGAACGGATAACATTGTCATCTCCTTGATGAGTTTTCACGATACGACCTAATGGCCATTGCAAAGGAGGTAGATTATCTTCTTGTATGAGTACAACATGTCCAACTAGTGCAAGGTTAGGTAGACGTTGAAACCATTTTACACGACGTTGATATTCAGGCACAACCTCGCGCGACCATCTTGACCAAAAATGTTGTACTATTTGTTGCATTCGGTTAAACAGACGAATACGATTTGGGTGAATTTGATTAAACTCATGTTCTGGCAAAGCATTGAACGTACGTAGGATAAGAAAGTGTCCTGGGGTCAATGGACTTGGATCTTGGCTATCATTAGGTAACGTTGATAAAGGTCTGCTATTTAAAACACTTTCAATTTTTGTTAAAATTGTATAAAGGTTCTCGTAATCAAGATGAGTGTTATTTAAAACTCTATATAAATGAAATTTAGTAGACTTCACTGCTCTTTCCCAGAGACCTCCTTCATGTGGTGCTCTAGGTGTAATAAAATCCCATTTAATTTGTTTTTGACTTAAGTTATCGATTATGGTACTTTGAACATGCTTATCTTTAAAAAATTGAAACAAATCTTTCAAATAGTTCTTTGCGCCCACAAAAGTTCTACCATTATCACTTAAAATACTTGACGGTATGCCTCTCCTTGCGATAAATCTGTATAATACGTTTAGGAAAGACTCTGTAGATAAGTTACTAACTAGTTCTAGATGCAAGGCACGCGTGGAAAGACATATGAAAATACAAATGTAGCTTTTTATTAATTTGGCTCCTCTGGTTTTGCGATCTTTTATTAAGATTGGACCGGCGTAGTCCAAACCTACGTTATAGAACGCTGGTATGTTTGGTAATACTCGGTTTGGAGGTAGATTTCCCATTAGAGGGTGATTAAATTTAGGACTAGCTTTTATACAAGAAATACATTTTCTAACTACTAGCTTTGATGTATTCCTTCCATGTATTGGCCAAAATGCTTCTCTCACTATTGATAAAAGTTGTTGAGGACCACAATGAAGATTAGTTATGTGAAAATAATTGAAGATTAACCTAGTCAAAGCATGATTTTTGGGAAGAAGCAAAGGATACCTCTTGTCAAAATTAAAATTCGAACGTGCAAGCCGACCACCTACTCTAATGGACCCACTGTCGTCCAAAAAGGGATCTAATAGTCGAATAGAAGATGATTTTATTTGAATTCTCTTTTGCAAACATTGTAACTCTTGAGCGAAAGTTTCTTGTTGACAGAGATGCACCAACTTCTCTGTAGATTGTTTTAACTCTTGAACAGTAAGATGACTATTTTTTCGACTGCGTTTAGTAATTTTACAATTATTAATAAATCGAAGGACGTATGCAAATACTCTTTTTAATTTGGTTAAAGAAGAAAATCGCTCAAAAATGTTTAGGCAATTGGTTGTCTGACTGCAAAAACAAAGATTTGATTTCTTTTCCTCAGTAGTTTCGTTTACTTCACGTGGTGTTGATATTTCAAAATTGTTGTCAAACACGCTCAAAAAATGCGGACCATGAAACCAGAACTTATTATCACACAAGTCCTTTGGGTTGACTCCTCTAGAAATTAAATCACTCGGGTTGTGTTGAGAAGATACATGTCGCCAATCGCAAATGTTCGTTAACTCTTGGATAACAGCTATGCGGTTAGCTACAAAGACCTTATATCTGTTAGGTGCAGAATTGATCCAATTAAGAGCAACCATGGAGTCCGTCCAATAAAACACTTTTTCGAAGGGAATATCAAAGTTTTTAGAACATCATTTGATAACTCGGCAAGTAGAACAGCAGCACAAAGTTCCAAACGTGGAATGCTAACGGTGTGCAGTGGTGCTACACGCGATTTAGAAGTTACAAGATTACAATATACTCGACCATTAGAAGTTACACATCTAACATACACACAAGCTCCATAAGCTATGGAACTGGCATCACAAAAGCCGTGGAATTGCAAGCAACTGAAATTAGAAGGGATTAAACAACGTGATACGCTAATATCATTGATGCTTCTTAATTGACCTTTAAACTCATGCCATTCCTTAAGCATATCTTGAGGTAGCTCTTGATCCCACTCTATCTTTCGCTGCCAAAGAGACTGTAAAATTAATTTTCCTTTAACGATTATTGGAGCTAAAATGCCCAGCGGATCGAATAATTTTGCTATACATGACAGAACGGCTCTTTTAGTATAATCCTGCTCATCAAAGTTTAGATGAAAATTGAAGAAAAATTTGTCCTCAACAGAGTTCCAATGAACACCTAAGGTTTTTGCATTTGCTCTTTCACATAGAGGAATAGTAATCAAATTATAATTTGTTACAGAATCGCTTTCTTTGATTACCTCTGAACAATTCGAGAGGAATTTTCTGATTATAAAACATCCGCACTCTAGAATTTTGGTGACTTGCTTTTTGATAGACTCAAGTTGTCGTTTTGATTGACAACTGTATAACAAATCATCCATGTAAAAATTTTTCTTGATGACATGTGCACCATCAGGGTATTGACTGGCAAATTTGTCAGCCAAGAAAACCAAACATCGGGTTGCGAGAAAACTTGCTGAAGCTGTACCGAAAGTGACTCGATTGATTTCAAAGATTTCCAATGGATCACAAGGACTCTCTCTCCAAAAAATCCTTTGAAGTTTTGTTTCGTTTTCACAAACTTTAATCATCCGATACATTTTAGCTATATCGCCAGTAAGTGCAAATTGAAATTGTCTAAATCTGATTAAAATGTCTACAAGCTTTTCTTGGACCGGAGGGCCAACAATCTGTGTATCATTTAGAGAAATATTATTAGATGTCTTTAGGCTTCCATTAAAAACTACTCGGATCTTCGTAGTTAACGAATCTCCTTTGAACACACAATGATGTGATAAAAAATAATTAGGTACAGAAACTCTAGGAATGGGACCATCTAACGTTTCAAAATTACCGATAGACTGGTTCGACCGAACTTTACTCATGTGACCAAAAGTGATATATTCCCTCATTTGCTCAACATATTCTCTTCGAAGATTCGGATTTCTACTAAGACGTCGCTCTAGACAAAAATTTTTTTTACAATCTGCTCAGATTCGCCAAGATTAGCAAGATTACCTTTGAAAGGTAATGAGACAATCAACCTTCCTTCCTCATCTTGTTTGATAGTTTTTAAAAAATGGGTTTCACAAAATTTTTCTTCTCGAGACAATAAAGACAAATTAGTTTTGGGTTTAACATGATCAATCTCCCATAATCTAACAAGCGATTGATTTAACTCTCTTAAAATCTCAGAGTCCTCAACAGTGGTATGATGAACATGAGTTACAAAAGAAGTATTTTTACTTAAAATTCTCTCGGGTAAGTTCCCTGAAATAAGCCAACCTAACATTGAATCCTGTATAACAGGCAAACCTCTGCCTAATGAAATTTGATTGGGCTTTATCAAACTAAAATACAAAGAAGCACCAAGCAGGATATCGATTTTTCCTGGAATATTGAACGAATCATCGGCCAAACTTACATGATACGGTATACTCAATGAACTTCTATCAAAAGATACAAGAGGCAATTGATCAGTAATTTCACTTATAATCAAACAATGAGCAACAAATTGATATTTGCTCGTAAGTGATTGAATGGTGATAGTAGCAATTTTTGTTATTTGTGTAGTAGTACAACCGACTCCCCTTACAGAAATGTTAATTGGTTTGGACTTTATATTTAGTTCCTTGCAGAGTTTTTCGGTTATGAAATTGCTTTGGCTACCGCTATCTAATAAGACACGAACTTCGGAAATATATATACCGTTTTTCACCTTTACTTTTGCTGTAGATAACAATACATTAGAATTAACAGCTAAATTACAAGTTGTAGACGAAGCGCTTTGATTTCCAGACGGACCTTGTATTTCATCTCTGTCGATAGACGACTCGACTATAAGATTATCTGAAGTTTGAGGATTGGTTTCGATAAGTTTGGAATCCGGACCAGACTTGTTTACTTTATGCGAGAAACAAATTGTAGTATGATGTCTTTTTTTGCAGACTCTACAATTGGAAGAAGATTTGCAATTTTCTTTGTAATTATGACTAAGGCAGTTAAAACACAAACGGAACTCTTTTACTTTGTTATACCTATCCTTAACTGGTAACCTAGAAAATGCATCACATTTATAAAGATAGTGATTTCCTTTACACTGTGGACAATTATCATTGCTCGTCGCAAAAAATGTTCCCACTGAGTCTTTTTTGAGAAATGGTTTGTGATTTTGTTTCAATACGTTGGAAGGATAATGAATTAAGTTTTTCTTTAAGCAAACACTTATATCATCGATTAGTCTACACCTGTCACTCAGAAACTCTAAACTCTCACTGATATTAGGTATATCCTCTGGAAATTGTTTAGAAAACTCTACAATTGTTCGAGTATCACCCTTGGATTTTATTAGATAAGCTATTATGGCACTCTTGTAGTCAGAGTCTGAAAGATTCAAACTATCAACGGTTTTTAAGTGTTTTGTGATTAAATCATAAAAATTTCTTAAGCCGTTTTCTCTATTTAATTTAGAACTCTCGAATATGTGCTCAAGCTGCTGGAAAACTAAGAGACGCTTATTCTGATACCTGTTTCGTAAAAGATCTAATGCAATTTTATAATTGCTACCAATTATTGGTAAACCTGTTAATATTTCAGACGCGGGTGCTTTTAGACAAGATTGTAAATAGGTCAATTTGAGATCGTCCGTTAAATTAGGATTTCGATCGACACAGGACATAAATCTCTCGATAAAATTGGAAAACTCTGAAATTTCACCTGTAAAACTTAGTAAACTGATTTCAGGTAACTTCACACAAGGTGCAACATTTGACCCTATAGAAGTACCAGAGATATTATGCTGATTATACTCTTTTTCTTTCTTTTCGTATTGTTTAATAACTAATTTAGCCTTACTGATCGCACTTCCAAGTGAAGCCTCAAACTCGTTATTACTAGGCACGCTTGCATCTTCGAACTCAAATGCTACAAATTCATCATACAAATTTTCGTACTCATTTAATAAAGGTTTGACATACTCAATTCTCGTAATTAATTGTTCCAATATTTCCTCGTTAATCTCAAGAATATTACATTGATTAACAAATTGTTCGAAACTTTTTAATTTATTGACTCGATTGTTTAATTTGGAAAATAACAACTTTCTTTCAGGTGCTGAAGAGGTTTGTGCACTTGAAATACTTTGACTCTTTGTTTTCGACATGATACAATAAAACGTAAACAAAATAATTCGAATATTGTGGTTTGCAAGAACGTTTGAAAGGATTAATGTTAAGTGTACTCACAATCGATACTCAAATGGAACTCAACTCGGTAGGTCTCTCGGATATGGGCAGTTGTCTCAACTGTTACTCAAAAGATTGATCGTTTGTTGACCTTCTACAAAAATAAATCTAATTAAGTTTATTGTATGAAAGTGTTTGTATCAAAATTTGTTTGTTACTCTTTACTCAAATCATAAAGGATATGTGTAAGATTTTTTCTTTTTTTGCCATTCACCATTGTGTTAACTCGTATAATTGTTGAATACTCCAGATTACGCCTCTTTTGATTTGTGATGATGCTGTGATGTCACCATATCGCCACTTGAATTGTTAATTATCACTTTCTCTTTTTCTTGAAATATGGACGAATGAATACTGAATTCAATCCACGATTTTCTCGTTATCAGGCTCGTAGGACCAATATATGTAATTAAGTTTTGGATTTAAAACGCAGTTTTTATGTAAAATAAAATACTTTTTATTTTTTTTTATATACTTATACAAACATTGTTCTGTCGTTAATTAAATAATAATAATAACAAAAAAAACTCTATCACCAACGTGATTTCAAAATACGCACACTTTTCAAGTTGTATATAAAATACGCGCCTTTTACTAGGCAACACACATTTCTTTTGCACAATTATTAACAGTAAGTAATGTACGTACAAAGTTACAGTGCGTTACGTGTGGTGTGCCTCAAGAGTCTATTCTTGGACCGTTACTTTTCCTGATTTATATAAACGACATTCATTATTCTCTGACGATAGAAACTTCACAAGTGTATTTATTTGCAGACGATACTAGTTTAGTGGTAACAGGAGAAACACAAGAGACTGTTGAAAACAACGCAAAGACGGAGATCGATAATATTATTACATGGTGCAATAATAACAACCTAAAAATGAACTGTTCAAAGACAAAGTTAATTCAATTTCATACTTACCAACGAGCATTAATTCCACGCACAATATCCACAATAACTGGAAACATAACACCAATTAGTAGCTTTAAATTTTTAGGTTTATACTTAGACGAAAATCTAAACTGGAAAGCCCACATAAATTATCTCTCAGCTAAACTTAGCTCCGCTATCTATCTTTTAAAACAAGCAACCACACTTTTAGATTTAGCTACTTGTAGAATGATATATTTTTCAAACTTTTATAGCATCTTATCATATCGTATTTTCTTCTGGGTTGCGGTTGTTAGTAAAAAATGTTTTTTATAATTTGTTTGAGTTTTATTTATACAAATTTTGAAAGCATTTATGCTGTTTAGTTTTGTTTTCTTTCTATTTAATGTTATAGTCACACAAACGAATTAGATGTAGTAAAGGTTAAAGAGTGAAAAACGGCGTATAGCCGATCTCTCACCTTTTAAACAGGAATTGAGAATTATTTAATTTTATTATTTATTATTATTATTATTTTTCATTTATTTTATTATGTATTAAATGTACTTAATTTTATCCTGTTTAATAAAGATTATTATTATTATTATTATTAATATTATTTAATTACAAGAAAGTTACTACTGAATACCAAGGTTTTATTCTATACGTACCATCTAAACTAATGCAATAGCATTCACGCAACAATTTTGTTTTTAAATTTTATAAGTGACGCACGGAATATTTAAACAAATTTTTCCAATGTTTGCATCGCTCTTTGGCGCTCTGTAATTCTACAAACGTGTAATTTGTTATTTCTCTCATTTGGTGTTTGGTCAGGTTGTCTAACTATGCTAAGCTATATTTGAGAACATGACAAATTTGCATAAGAAGCAACAAATAACATTGAATTAAATAAAACTCAGAGTTGAACATTACAGCTGTTTAACGGCCTTCAGCAACGACATTTGAGGTTATTTTTACCGAATTAACTAATTTTTGTAGTAATTATTTTTATGGCAAGTGTGACTTACCACTTTGTATAACATTAAAAAATTGGTGCAATAGTCGTAATTGATCAGGTTGTGATTAAATGTTAATCATAAATTGTACTCGAATTGTAGTTTTGCTTAATTTTGTTATTACTGAATCTCTAAATTATTGAATAAACGTATGTAAACTACATTTTTATATAATTCCTACATAAATACTACTTACAATCCGCGTTTTTTAATTGGTTTAAAATAACATTAATTCATCATTTAAAAGCAATTTTAACCATTAACGGCACTTATTACAGCACTTGTTAGATTTTAAACTATAAAGGTAAGGTAAACCATTATTTTAAAGATCATGTTAAAATAACGATTTGTGAAAACGATACGTAATACCAGTTTGCGAAAAACCTTTGTTATATCTAATAACGGCCGTCTTTAAAACAACTAATTTATTTTACAATTTTGTAAATATATAAACTTGGACGTTTAAAGTTATTATTTTGTTGTACCAAAAAGATGTTTGTTTGCATTAATTTTTATTTATTCATTTCGAAAAATATTTAGGTTTTATCTGTATTTTTTAATTTTCTTTAGGTGAATAATATTAATAAATGCATGTGTTTATTGTTTCAAAGAAAATTTTGTTTAATTAAAAGTAAACTAAAAAAGTAAATTAAATTTACGTTAATAAATATTACTGTTTTATTTTTTAGATTAATAACAATAGTTTTCGTGTTAATTATAAATAAACATAACATGAAATAGAAAAAAATACTTAGAGTAAAACATTATTCGCTCATTAGAAAACCGATAGCATCAAATTAATACACAATTTATGTTTTTTACGTTACAGCGTAAACAAAATTTAAATAATTGTAAACGATAAAAAATACGACTTTTGTTTTAAAAATTTGCGATTTACGTATCGATTCACGTATGATAGACTTTTAGATAGTTTTGTTTCGCAGGTTAGAAATTAAAACTTTTTATGTAGTTGTTAAATCGACAATTTTTAGAAATGGGCAAATTAATCGAGCAAATAAATTTTTTGTGCTTCCGTTCGTTTTGATGTATTTTATAAGCATCATAATCTGCCGGAAACTTTACTTTTCCGGCCTAGGCCCATAAAGTGTAGTGGAATTTTATAACTAGAAGTTCGCACTAATAAACATTAATTATTTTAAACTATAAAGGTAAGGTAAACCATTATTTTAAAGATCATGTTAAAATAACGATTTGTGAAAACGATACGTAATACCAGTTTGCGAAAAACCTTTGTTATCTAATAACGGCCGTCTTTAAAAAAACGTTTGTGATATATAATAATAATTCTGAATGTTTAATGATTAATTGTATCGTAAGCTAATGTTATAATAGCTATACTTTTAAACAACTAAATTAAATTTTATTAATTTTTTATATAAGCTTACTAAAATCTATCTAAAATATTTTTACTTATATTGTGACGTTTATTATTAAAACTAATTTATTTAAACTAAAAATATGTACACATTTATACCTAACCGAAGTAATTAAAATCTAAGGATATTTAATACAAACACTTACGCTAATTTTATATAGTACACTCACTGAAAGATAAAGTCCGCGGATAACTTTTATTTATCTAAATACTTACACTTTTTTACATTAAAGCCACGTACAAGGTTATACTCCGTATATTTATCTCTACACGCGTTAACTATTTATTTATTTAAACTTGAATAATTTTCTTAACAGTGCCGACTTCGAATTACTGAAATAACTGCTTATGATTCATTTGTATCGCTTTTATATATTTTGGGCCAAACGTTCGAAAATTTTCTATATCTTTCGGTGAACGTTCTGGAACTTGAGAATAATTTTTCAAACGTTTCAATATTTCTAAATCTAAAAAGCACTTTGACATTATTGACATCTTAAATAGTAAAATAGCGAATTCCAGATGAACTTCTAATTAGTATAATTATTGTTTACTTATGCCTTTGTGTTCGTTTTTGAATACTTATTTCTACTGTTCATTTTTCTATCCTTTATTTTTCTTATTTTACTTGATTTATTTTCTTCAATATACTTTTTTCACTCTTTTTCTTTTATCAGTTTGATTTCGGTATTACGCATTTTTATAACTTTTCTTTTTTTTGTGATCAGTTTTTGTAAGACTGATGGTGTTCTGTTCCTCGTTATATATTAAACTATTGTTTCCGTTTTGCTGTTCTTGCGTATCCGTTACCGTAGTGGTTGGTCGAGAGACGGGTTCGGCAACAAAACTAGGAACGAAAAAAGTCTATCAACTAAGTGTCAGTGTGAAATGTCATACATAAGGCAAACTAACTGAAGAGTTTAACACAGAATTAGAAAACATTAACAAGATACCACAGTAGGGCAAATAAGTAAACCTGCAGTAGTTTTAAATCATATTATCAAGTAAAATAAAGTAAAAGCATTATATAGGAACATGCTACTACCCAAGAATCATCAGAGAATCACTCTAAATCATAAAATCATCAAAAAACTTTAACAGAAAGAACGGGTTAAACTAAATAAAGAATAGTGAGTTTATATAGTAACATATATATTTGACCTAATCTAAATGTAAACAAAAAATAAAACAACTTCTAAACTAATAACGTCTGAGGAAACTTACGCTCTTCTAACCCATAACCCCACTTCGAGGATTGAACGCGAGGTTAGCCAAATCATCAAGTCTTCCAATCTACCTCCTGAAACTAAACGTCGACTTACCCCATCAGATTCTAAACCACCTCGTCTATACGGACTTCCCAAAATTCACAAACAAGGTATCCCTTTTCGACCTATCGTTAGTACTATCCAATCTCCTACTTACAAGCTAGCCAAGTTCTTGTCCAACATTCTTTGCGAGTTTACAGGTAAAACCTCTTCTCACATCCTCAACTCTCAGCATTTTATTCAACGCCTAGAAACTATAAAACTTGATCCCCAAGATCTTCTCGTGAGCTTTGATGTTACTTCACTTTTTACTAAAGTTCCTATTAAGGATTCGCTTATTATCATCAAACAGATTCTGTCTCAACATGGCAAGGACTTGAGTTTGGTTCCTCTTATTGAAAAGTGTCTATCTTCTACTTACTTCCAATTTGATAATAAGTTTTACGAACAAGTTTCTGGTGCTGCTATGGGTTCTCCTCTATCACCTGTTGTAGCTAACATTTTTATGGAATCTTTTGAAACGGTTGCTTTGGAATCATCAATATTAAAACCTAAAGTGTGGTTTAGATATGTTGACGACACGTTTATTGTTTGGTCTCATGGTCATCTTGAATTGTCTAAGTTTCTTGATCATCTTAACAATCAACACTTAGATATCAAATTTACTATGGAAATCGAAAGTAATGGTTCTCTTCCATTTCTTGACGTTCTTGTGACTCGTAAGCCCGACGGACTTCTAGGCCATTCTGTTTATCGCAAACCCACCCATACGGACAGATACCTTCATGCCTCGTCTCATCATCATCCTGCACAGAAACGTTCTGTTATTGAATCTTTGGTACATCGTGCCTTTTCTATTTGTCAACCTGAGAATCTAAACTCAGAACTCCGTCATCTTACTAGAACCTTAGTGAACAATGGTTATGTTAAGCGAGATATTCATAGAGCTATTAATCGTCGTTTACATCCACGTACTCGATTACCTAAGGACATTTCTACTCCCGAATCTAACCCGAAATTGGCCTTTTTACCCTACATTCACAAGGTTACAGATCAAATAGGAAACTCCTTCGTAAGAATGGTATTAAACCCATATTCAACTCAACAGGCAAAATATCTCAGATTCTTCCTTCTCCCAAAGACAAATTTCCTACACTTTCATCTCAAGGTGTATACCAAATTCCCTGTTCTTGCGGTTTAGTCTACATTGGTGAAACCGGTCGTTCCGTCATTACTCGCATTTCAGAACATGATCGTTGTATAAGGAAAAGGTATGCTTCCAAGTCTGCGGTCGCTGAACATCATTTTACTACAGGTCACAAGATAGATTTTGATAATGTTTCGTTGATTGCCAAATCTCCATTCTTTTTCAACAGGAAATTCCGAGAAAGCATAGAAATCATCAAACACCCTAATAACTTCAATCGCGATAATGGTTTCGAAATATCCCCTCTTTGGTTCCCGGTTATTAGTCATTTATCAAAACACGCCCCCTAGCAACCGTAACCCAATCAGGGTCGAGCTTAATCATCCGTGACGATCCTTTTCCTTTAAATACGGAGACTATTTCTTCTTAAGTCACTTCTACGGAGTTTAGAATCTGGCTTGGTTCACAAGTTGATTACCTAACTCAGTAGTGGTTCTTTGTTAGATTTTCGTTTGCTTTTTCAGGTTATCGTTTTTTTTTCTTACCTTTTCATAGTTTAGGTTATGGCTTGTTTTACAAGTGGATAACCTAACTTTTGAGAAGTTCTTAGTTAGATTTCGATTGCTTGTTTGAGTTTTGCGATTGATCTCACGCCCTGATGAAGCCCCTTACGAAAGTGGGCGAAACGTTGGCAGCTTCGGTTGCAACTATGACACGGTCCAAACCCGGAAGACATTCTTATGTTAGTATAGATTCCGGCCGTGGAAGCCTTCGCTATTACATTAATAATCTCTACGGGGAGAATATTTCTTCTAAAACCTCCGTATTTTCCAAACTTCGCCACAAACTCGTCAAAGTTTTGTGCAATTTAACCTTTCTTAGTCGCTGTCGTGACCACAACGTCATTCCTGCATTCCTCAAAATTAAGTTCCACATTCAGACACGTTCTTCTAAAAACATCCTACACCGTGCTAGTTTAGCGTTGATACGCGAACGGATTAAGCAAACTAGGCGAGAGTTAGACACCATTTCGAAACAACTCTTTTATCTTCATCTTGAGTTGGCCAACACTCTATCCCCGGATGATTGGAAATTCTTTGACAACATTACTTACCAGCAGTCTGAAACCACTCTACGACTAACCACTGAAGGTCATCTCAAAAAGTTTCAATTATTGGAATCCAAGAATCGTAAAGTTTCTTCTACTACTAACTCAGTAAAGACGGTTGTCAATTTATCTAGTTTGGTTCTCACTTCAGAACAGGAATCGGTGCTCTCTAAGGGTTTGAATTTTGCGGTTGCTCCCAAACGTATTCCTAAAGAAGATATTCTATGTGCTGTTGAGTCTTCTATAAGACATCTTCCTCGCCACATCTCAGATCCCATTCGTATTAACACTGGCAAAATCCTTGAATCATCTAAAATTCCTAAATCCAACATTTCTAAGTCTGAAGAGTCAGCTCTAAAAAGTCTTTGTAAGAACCCTGATATTATTGTTCTTCCAGCTGACAAAGGCAACGCCACTGTAGTTTTGAACCAAATTGATTATGTTACGAAAATCAATTCTATTTTGTCTGAGGAAACTTACGCTCTTCTAACCCATAACCCCACTTCGAGGATTGAACGCGAGGTTAGCCAAATCATCAAGTCTTCCAATCTACCTCCTGAAACTAAACGTCGACTTACCCCATCAGATTTTAAACCACCTCGTCTATACGGACTTCCCAAAATTCACAAACAAGGTATCCCTTTTCGACCTATCGTTAGTACTATCCAATCTCCTACTTACAAGCTAGCCAAGTTCTTGTCCAACATTCTTTGCGAGTTTACAGGTAAAACCTCTTCTCACATCCTCAACTCTCAGCATTTTATTCAACGCCTAGAAACTATAAAACTTGATCCCCAAGATCTTCTCGTGAGCTTTGATGTTACTTCACTTTTTACTAAAGTTCCTATTAAGGATTCGCTTATTATCATCAAACAGATTCTGTCTCAACATGGCAAGGACTTGAGTTTGGTTCCTCTTATTGAAAAGTGTCTATCTTCTACTTACTTCCAATTTGATAATAAGTTTTACGAACAAGTTTCTGGTGCTGCTATGGGTTCTCCTCTATCACCTGTTGTAGCTAACATTTTTATGGAATCTTTTGAAACGGTTGCTTTGGAATCATCAATATTAAAACCTAAAGTGTGGTTTAGATATGTTGACGACACGTTTATTGTTTGGTCTCATGGTCATCTTGAATTGTCTAAGTTTCTTGATCATCTTAACAATCAACACTTAGATATCAAATTTACTATGGAAATCGAAAGTAATGGTTCTCTTCCATTTCTTGACGTTCTTGTGACTCGTAAGCCCGACGGACTTCTAGGCCATTCTGTTTATCGCAAACCCACCTATACAGACAGATACGTTTATGCTGCGTCTCATCATCCTACACAGAAACGTTTTGTTTTTGAATCTTTAGTCCATCAGCCTTTTTCTATTTGCCAACCTGAGAATCTAAACTCTGAACTCCGTCATCTTACTAGAACCTTAGTGAACAATGGTTATGTTAAGCGAGATATTCATAGAGCTATTAATCGTCGTTTACATCCACGTACTCGATTACCTAAGGACATTTCTACTCCCGAATCTAACCCGAAATTGGCCTTTTTACCCTACATTCACAAGGTTACAGATCAAATAGGGAAACTCCTTCGTAAGAATGGTATTAAACCCATATTCAACTCAACAGGCAAAATATCTCAGATTCTTCCTTCTCCCAAAGACAAATTTCCTACACTTTCATCTCAAGGTGTATACCAAATTCCCTGTTCTTGTGGTTTAGTCTACATTGGTGAAACCGGTCGTTCCGTCATTACTCGCATTTCAGAACATGATCGTTGTATAAGGAAAAGGTATGCTTCCAAGTCTGCGGTCGCTGAACATCATTTTACTACAGGTCACAAGATAGATTTTGATAATGTTTCGTTGATTGCCAAATCTCCATTCTTTTTCAACAGGAAATTCCGAGAAAGCATAGAAATCATCAAACACCCTAATAACTTCAATCGCGATAATGGTTTTGAAATATCCCCTCTTTGGTTCCCGGTTATTAGTCATTTATCAAAAACACGCCCCCTAGCAACCGTAACCCAATCAGGGTCGAGCTTAATCATCCGTGACGATCCTTTTCCTTTAAATACGGAGACTATTTCTTCTTAAGTCACTTCTACGGAGTTTAGAATCTGGCTTGGTTCACAAGTTGATTACCTAACTCAGTAGTGGTTCTTTGTTAGATTTTCGTTTGCTTTTTCAGGTTATCGTTTTCTTTCTTACCTTTTCATAGTTTAGGTTATGGCTTGTTTTACAAGTGGATAACCTAACTTTTGAGAAGTTCTTAGTTAGATTTCGATTGCTTGTTTGAGTTTTGCGATTGATCTCACGCCCTGATGAAGCCCCTTACGAAAGTGGGCAAAACGTTGGCAGCTTCGGTTGCAACTATGACACGGTCCAAACCCGGAAGACATTCTTATGTTAGTATAATAACGAGCACAGTTTTTTACTCAACGGCCATAATAACAATAAGAAACCTAACAGCAACAATAAGAGTAGTACGATAATCCAAAGCGTTATGAATTAATATGACCTTAGATTATATATATTTTTCCAATTTTTTCTCCAGTCTCATCTTTAACTGTACAGTCTTTCTTACCAAGCATTACGCGGCTTATTTCATAATTTTCATAAAAAAAGTATGAACTGCTTGTATAACCTCTTTGAGCAAGCTTTTAGCCGGTTTTCGTTAGAGCTTTCAAAGATCCCTTCTTTTTTTAATAACCTTTTTGACTGTCTAACCATATAGTTAGAAGTCTTAAATTTTCTCATGATTTTTGAACACTCCAAAATTCTGGTAAACATGTTGATAACATTACTTTTTTTTCCTTGACTCATTGGCTAAAAAATCTTGTTTAAGATTTGTTAAAACTGATTCGATTACTTTATTGGGTTCATCCACGTCAGAGGAACTGTCGCTTTTAGCAAAAAGTTGACGTTATATCACCTTCTATTTTCTTTATTTTTATGCAAAATATTGTTTTCATTTAATTTTTTATAGTTATCGAGAGAATGGAACTAGAGATAAATTCAATGTATCTAATATAACTGAAGATGGTGCGGTAAAATTAGGATCATTTGCTTCATCGGAACTGGCAGCACGCTGCTCTTTGCTTTTTATCAAACTAATTTCTTTCCTACACTTGTCATCGTCTTTGAAAGATTGTCTAATTGTGAATATAAAGAACACATCTATTTTGTCACATTTCTTAGTTTTTTTTATCTTTTACAGAATGTTTGTCTTACTTCAAAGGATTGCAACATTGCAGTATTTTGTATCTTTCTATGTCTACTTTATACAAGCAACAAAAAACCTACATATTTGATACACCAAATTTAAAGTAAAAAAAATAAAACTTGATCACTAAAAAACTCACTAGTTCTATTCAGTACAAGATCTTAAAGGGGGCGACTGACTAATGGCATGAACTGTTTGAAAGAAAGCTTGTTGCTACTTACATTAGAATGTCTTCCGGGTTTGGACCGTGTCATAGTTGCAACCGAAGCTACCAACGTTTCGCCCACTTTCGTAAGGGGCTTCATCAGGGCGTGAGATAAATCTCAAAACTCAAACAAGCAATCGAAATCTAACTAAGAACTTCTCAAAAGTTAGGTTATCCACTTGTAAAACAAGCCATAACCTAAACTATGAAAAGGTAAGAAAGAAAACGATAACCTGAAAAAAAGTAAATAATGATATGTCAACAGGGCATAATCAAAGTTAGTTATTGCATTATTTCCTAGATGATTTTCAACCATGAGCAAAACGCACATCTTTAATAATTTTTTTAAGTATGAACTCATTGCTATTTCCTCATAATTTTTATAATTTTAACAACAAACTAATGAACACTAAAATGCGCTTTTTAAAGAATTTAAATTTATAATTTTAATTCAAATTTTGAAAAAAAATTTCTTAACCCGTTTTGAGCTGCATGCCATATGAAAGAAGTTCATCTAGGACTTGCTATTTTACTATTTAAGATATGAAAAACACAAAAGTGCTTTATAGATTTAAAAATATAAATAAAATTATTTTAGATAGATTTTACTAAGCTTATACAGGGTTAATAAAAACTAAGGAGACCGCGATTTATTCTCGTTAATATTCATTTTAGAATAAATTGTTCAATACAAAAGTTGTTTATGTAATTTTTATCTACACTTGGATATACTTGAATTTTTGTTATCTGCAGTTGTTTCTGAGTTACGCCATCCTGCGTAATTTTTTCAAATAGGAACATATTACTTTATACTACAACGGTAGAAGCAAGCTTATAAAGTACGTGCGACGAGTTTAAAAGCATTACGCGAAGCGGAGTACTTTTGACGGCGCTAGTGCTTTAAAGGCACTTCTACACGCGTGTCATGCCCTATTTTTATTACATAGAGAAATAAAACTGATATTCATATTTCAAATCAGCATTTTAATTTTGAATTTGTATCATTTTGGAAAGTAACCTATGTAATGACTCCATGTCGTTGATAAGGAGATTGGTTAGCATTTTTTGTTTACGTTTCTAAAAGTGTAATCACGAGAAGTGTTTTATGACTCATATTTGAGCAAATACAAAATTAAAATAATATAATCTACTTATTTCACTTATTTTTAGTAGTTACATAAAGATAGCTGATCTTTAGAAAGTTGGTGACGCTAATTTCTATGTCGTACGGTATTTATAACGCTAGCCAATAACGTAAACAGTTTAATTCACCTTGAATTCAATTAACTGTTAATCAAACATAAACAGATTTTAAGTCAATGGATCATAATATTATCTGTTATAATTGTTCATAACCATAACAAGCACATGTTAAATATGAAATTATTTATTAATTACATTCCGTAATACAAATAGTAGTATAATTATACACATTTCTAGCTTTAGACCTAAAAAGTACACCGGATAGAACCGCAGTACATTAATTTTAAATCATCCATTTAATAGGTATAGTCTTTCATTGGTTCAAATCACATATTTGTAACCTACAAAGGACATGAAAGTTGCAAAATTTTGAAAAAATTAATTATCTATTTAAAATACATTTTCAATAATACTAAACATAACTCGTATTATGACATTCCCATGCTACAAATTCAAATGAGTTTTTCTTTTCCGATCGTTGGATTTTGTTAAGTTTTAACTTTATATTTGCAATAACCAAAAAGAAAAATACATATCATTATGACTATTAAGTAATTATTTACTACTGTAACAATTATTAAAACTAATTTATTTATACTAAAAATATGTACACGTTTATAACTACACGTAACTAATTAAATCTAACGATATTTAATAAAAACACTTATGCTAATTTATATAGTACACTTACTCGAAAGATAATGTCTGCAGATAACTTCACACACTTGTTTACATTAAAGTCACGTACAAGATTATACTCCGTATATTTATCTCGACATGCGTTAATCACTTATTTATTTCAGTTTGAATTGTCTTCTTAACACTGCCGACTTCGAATTACTGAAATAACTGACCTATGATTCATTTGTATCGCTTTTATATATTTTCGTAAACGTTCTAGACGTGGATAAAAAGAACTTGGACGCAGTCAAAGTTTACAAAAACTTTGCAAATGTTTCGCTATTTTTTTATAAATCATATTGTATTTTATCTTGAAAAAACTTTTTTTCTAGTTCACTGAACTATTCTTGCTACACAACCTGTTTTTAAAATCTTAATATGTTGTTTTATCGGTATTACAGGTATCACTTATTATGCATGTGCTAGCCAATAAAGACATACGTTTTAAAAATCTTAAGCCTTACGTTGCTTACCGATGAATTGTAAAACACCTAATGTGATTACGACTATATGTAGAAACGGTGTTTTCGAAAATTGTTTTGTAAAAATGGATCAGTTTGAAGAAAACGTTCCACGAGAAATTCAAAAACTGACTAAAAAAGCGCAATTATAATTGATTCCGGAGAAATCAAGGAAATATGATAAATTGTTTATGTGGATGTAAAATATGCCTACATGTTGGAAATGGTAACATTGATTACAATTATATTTTTTTATATACTTTATGTTTTATGACAGTTTAATGTTCAAAAATCGCTTACTTTATGGTGTATTATACATTCAAAATTACATGCAATATAGAGACTCAGAAAAGAAGTGCATCTGGCATTTTTTCACAAGCTGCATGCAAACTATACAAAATAAGTGATTTACGCATGCCCGATATTTAAAAAACAGGTTTATCAACATTCTTTCATCAAAAACTGAGAAAGGTCAAAAACTTGCTTTTATTGACGATTCTGATATAAGTTAAGTTAAGTTGTTTAACAAATACCGTTCTCTACGTTAATGGAAAGAACATCAAGCAAGTTGTGGGAATTAAGATCTTTGCTAGATGCCTTTCTCTTGTAGCACATTTTTTTAAACTTTTGGAGATACACTGGGCATCTTTTCAGGCGGACACATGCAACGATACAGCAAAATGGAGGGATGTCTGTAGTTGAGGTTAAGCGTCTGGTAAGTTAGAGATCTACGACGGTTGCTGCTAGTTAGATTGAACAATCTATCGTGAACAAATTAAAATTTTCAAAATGCATTGCTAGAGTTGTTGATGCGACGACTACTACGTCGCTATTGTTAGTTGATACTGACGATTCTGCGATAACCAAAGCAAGTAATAACGAACTGGAAACTGCTGGAATCCATATCTCAAATAATAATAATAAGGGTACATTTAACATTTATTTAAAAGAAAAATGATACTGTTTGTTGTCTCATTAATTTCATGTGTGAAATACAAATACTACTTTCTTGAAAAATGATGATGTTATTTTGTTTCAATAGCAACTTTAAAGCACTCCAGTGTCTTAATGTTGAAATTTCACGCGCTTTTTAATTTTTTAAACAAGTATTATATTGCAAGTGTAATAAAAAAATATATTTAGGTTAGAAACTAATTTATTTTACAATTTTGTAAATATATAAACTTGAACCTTTAAAGTTATTATTTTGTTGTACCAAAAAAGATGTTTGTTTACATTAATTTTTATTTATTCATTTCTAAAAATATTTAGGTTTTATCTGTATTTTTAAATTTTCTTTAGGTGAATAATATTAATAAATGCATGTGTTTATTGTTTCAAAGGAAATATTGTTTAATTAAAAGTAAACTAAAAATGTAAATTAAATTTACGTTAATAAATATTACTGATTTATTTTTTAGGTTAATAACAATAGTTTTTGTGTTAATTATAAATAAACATAATAAGATGAAATAGGAAAAAATACTTAGAATAAAACATTATTCGCTCATTAGAAAACCGATAGCATCAAATTAATACAGAATTTATGTTTTTTACGTTACAGCGTAAACAAAATTTAAATAATTGTAAACGATAAAAAATACGGTGACTTGTCTTAAAAATTCGCGATTTAGGTATCGATTTACGTCTGATAGATTTTTAGATAATTTCGTTTCTCAGGTTAGAAATTCTTTTGTAGTTATTAAATCGACAATTTTAAGAAATAGGCAAATTAATCGAGCAAATAAATTTTTTGTGCTTCCGTCCGTTTTTTGTATTTTAAAAGCATCCTAATCTGCCGGAAACTTTACTTTTCCGACCTAGGCCCGTAAAATGTAGTAGAATTTTATAACTAGAAGTTCGCACTAATAAACATTAATTAATTAAACGTCATCTATCATTCCTGTTAGCTTTATTAATATACACAAATATCTGTGTTATCGTTTGAAATGATACTAACATATTTTTTTTAAACAAATATAATAAATTTGCCTATATCTTACAATTGGTAAAAACGATAGTTATATTTTCATATTAGATAAATTATAATAAAATTATGTAATTAATTTCAAAAACAATTGAGTTTTGTCATTACAGGTTTCAGTTTTATCAACATTCACTTCGGCCTACAATTAAGCTCGTACCCGTAAAATAACACTTTCTGAACTAGTGATACAAATATGATTGTTTAAAAAACAAAACTTTTTATCCTAATGCATTAAAAATTATAAGAAATTGTAACGGTAAAAAATCTATGTAAAAAAATGTTTACAAATAGTAGAAAAACTTCAGTGATGGTAGATAAGCGGTTGAAGATGAATCTCGTTCTGGAGGACCCTCGATGTCAACCAGTGAAGAAAACATTATTCAAATCAAGGAAGTTGTACTTGATTCTAACCCGTGTGCTAATCTTTCTTTATTTTTATTACATGCTTTGTTTTATAGTGTTCTTTATAGAGATTGATTTTTTCTTCAAAACTACTTTTTTATCGTCTTATTTATAATACACCTTTTTTCTATATCTTCTTCTACTTATCGTTTATCGGTGCCACTTTTTTTATTTTCAAGTATTTACAGTTATCTTTAGCTATACTTTTTTCAAAAATGTGCGGTTATATAAATATTTTTGTTGGGATGTTATCTTTTTTTTATATTTGAGTATAAGTGAAATGACATACATTTGGTTATAATGGAAATCAATATTAACTTTATTGTGTTAAATAAAAGATAATATACATAATTGCATTTTACAATTTTTCGTTAAATTTTAATAGCATTTCGTTAATAAGAGATTGAACCTAAGATGTAACATTTGTACTTAACTTGCTTTGACGTACTGCCTATAAACGTACCTAAATATAATTGCTTAGTTTGCTCAGCGTGATGGTCGTATGTAATACGATAGTTGAAATTTGTGAATTTTTGGAGGGCAGAGAAAATGGCGTAAAAGAAAATCAAGTAAAGACTAAATCGGTAGGGCGCCAAATAAGGTCACGGCATTTAATAGCGTCTTAGTTCTTATTCACTAAGAAGCTTGCCCGGTAGCTTTAATTTTCAGGGGACTTACCTTTGAGAATTATTAATATTATTACTTGGTCTTTATTGACATAAATTAAATACATACAAATTGGTATAAAAACAGAAAGAAAAATAAACATATTATGCCACAGGCGGAGTTCTGAAACATTTATTGACATAAATTAAATACATACAAATTGGTATAAAAACAGAAAGAAAAATAAACATATTATGCCATAGGCGGAGTTCTGAAACATTTATTGACATAAATTAAATACATACAAATTGGTATAAAAACAGAAAGAAAAATAAACATATAATGCCACAGACGGAGTTCAGATAACAGGGTACTGCATCTGTTTTTCCACTCAACCCAAGATATCTCGCAAAAAAGAACAGAAAATGCAGAATAATATTAACATTAACTAATGAAATACAACTAAACAAAATATAATAATTACATGTAAAATATAAAGACACACATATAATCATATATACATATATCATCCCGCGTACCGCAATTTAAGCAATATATACAATTGGTTTCTGAAGGAAGCGAATTGTAGATCTTTAATATGATTTGATAACGAGTTGTACACTTTAGCCGCATTATAAGAAAATGATCGTTTAAATACAGCAGTTTTATATTTTGGAACTGTTAAAAGAACTTTATTTCTTATATTGATGTTGTGTACATCTGTACGATAGCTAAGCCTACTACTAAGATACGATGGAGTTTTTGTTAACAAAGTTTTGTGAACTAATAAGCAAACGAAATGTAGTAATTTACGATTTTTCATATTTAGCCATTTTGTATTAGTTAATTTTTGAGAGATGTGATCATGCTTTTGCAAGCCAAAAATTAATCTAACACAAGAGTTTTGGATACGTTAAGCTCTTTTCATATCAGCATCATACATACAGGAACCATAAACCGTATCAGCAAAGTTGAAATGAGATAGAACAAGAGAATTATACTAGTATTTAGCATATATTCCTTCATTTCTTCGGAAATTAAAAACTGTCAGAGTATTTTTTGTAAAGATCGTTGTTTTGAAGCCACCAAAACTTGCCAATACATTTTTTCCATATCAACAGAAGATGCGTACTGATATTTGCGTAAACGCAATACGCCGTAGTGTGGCAAATAAAACGTCACTTGGTCAGGTCTAATATTAGATTTGGACATGTGCCCTAAAGACTCATATTCGTTTATAAAAGAAGTATACATTTGCATAAGATTATTGTTGGTGTGAAATCGTTTCCCTAAAGATAAAATTCGTTTTTTACCTATAATACAATATTCTCCTTAATTTAGAAAGACAAACGTTTGTCAGAATTACAAATTGTGTTGTTGTAAAAATTGTTTTTAGAATAACGCCCTTCAACAGTTTAAAGTTTCTCTGTATGACCATCATGATCAAAACTTAGTAGGTAATTTGGTTTAACAATTGAGCTTCAAGTGAAGAGCTCAATTACATTGGATCGCAGTATTGGTATTAATTGTGAGAGGTCCAAAAATTTTCTATCTAAAATTAGTCTTCTACAATATTGGTAAACTAGGTCTTAGGCAAATTTGCCGAGTTTCGAGTAGCAACCAAACTTGTCTGCCCCTATTAATATATCTATCTTTCTAGGTTTGTAATAATTAGAATTAGTTAATTTTGATTGACTTGGAATTTTCATAAGGATTCGCAGATTCTATAGAATTGTGAGTTTAACTCAGCATCACTCACAATTAGAAGTTCTAATTCAAGTTAAACCTCATTAAATTTGACTAATAAAGTGTGAGCATTGACTGAAATTATTTTTAATTTGCAAATATTTTGTTGGATTAGTCCAGTTTAACATTTTCTAAATATTTTTCAAATAACGTGATTTGGGTTTTTGTAACCGCGCGTTTTCTTTTTTATACTTCTATTGCATAGAATATGGCGTCGTCAATAATAAATGAATTATAAACGAGCAAACGTAATATATAATAATATAACAAAAACGTGTTTTGTACTTAATAAGTATTTGATAAATTGATATTCAATTGTTTAAATTATGATGCATATAGGGAAATAAGTTATAAGAAAGATACTTGCATTGTCAGCGGCCGTCCACATGCTGATCTTGTAAAACACAAAGTGTACAAATTTTCAACCATCGACAATAGGTGTAAAATAAAATTACACAACAATGGGTGTTATTCTTAGGAATAAAGCATGAAATAATAATAAAAATTGCAGTTAAATAATTGATGGTTTTAATATTATTTTGGAGTAAAAACTATTTTAGTCTTTTTATAACAAAGATTTATGCTTAGAAAATAGAAGATAAAATTAATAAGCGCACAGATATCAGGCACGCTCAGAAGAAACAGCTTGATATCTTGCAACTATCGATGAATGCCAAAAGACAATTGGTCTTTTCTAAATTATCATGTTAATAAATACTAACTTTTTTAAGTTAATTTGAGCATGTTGTTATTCTAAATTGAGTAACTTTGTTATTTGATCGGTTTGATTAAGTAGTAGCAAGTACGATAAATCTCTGTTGACGTTTTTTCTCATCAAAAGAAAAACTAGAAGAAAACAAGTAGTGAGGTTTCAAATTAAGAATATTTGTACAAGCCTTAAAAATTATGTTTTCATAATTCATTATCTTGCATGGTAATAATTTTGACCTCTACCAAAACGACTTTGACCTGTACGGAAATTAAATTGGTCAAACACAATACGCAACGTTGCCTAAACGCAAACACATACAATGTACCTATCTAAAAATTTATTTAAATTAAAAACGATTACATTTATTATCAGTTATCAACTTTTCTGTAACTAATAGAGAAAAATGCAAAATCCGTTCTTAAAATTACATTAATTCGTTACACGCTATAAATTTATGCAAATCACAGATGAAATAATATTGATACAATTTATTGTTAAAAACTAAACGCAAACAAAAAATGTTATTTTTGTTTTAATAACTTAGAATTATCTTTTAGAATATGTAATTGTATAGGGAAGTAATAAATTACGTTTTATATATTTTTCATGTTAATTAACTATTTGACGTTTTACTTTTTTCAATATTTTTTTATATCAATTTTGTCAGAATAACACTGACCTTTTTGTTTTTGTTTCAGTATAAATCAACGGATATTTATTACAGGTAAGTAGTTATTTACAACTTAATAAATCCTACTACAAATAATATAATTTAATTAAGTTCTTTTTTTCTAAAATTTATTATCTTAATTATAGAGTGTTTTCCTAATGTTAAAACGCCATTTTATCATAGATATCTTAAATGAAATAATCACGATTTAATATTCTGCATTAAGTAAATTCATAGTGTTTTTCAAAAGGCGATCAAACGAAAATAAAAAACTCTTCGATTATAAATTAAATATTTTTTTTGCTCTTTTACTTAAATTGTTTGTGTAAATGTGATAAACTGTTCTATGATAACATTTTTAATAAAACAGTTACAATTTTTTAATCTGTTGCAATTTGTTTATCTAGATATATATTTATTTTGTATAATTATAACTAATTAATCTTTTAATTAAGACACAATTAATGTAAACACTATAATCACTAGTAACCGGATAAATAAGCACAAAAACATCTTTAAAAAGCACGAAATTTGGCCCTAAAAGAAAACTTCTTTGAAAAAACAAACTTTTAAAAAACGCTAAACTTTTTCGAAAATAAAATTTAGAAAACGAATAAATTATCTACAAAAAATACAAATCAAATATAAAATTAAATCAAATACAAAACTTAGAATCAATACAAAATAAGAAAGTAGAAAATAGGTGGTACAATTCAAATAGTAAGTATAGGTAATTCAAACTAAAATACATAATACAATACAAATCAAATACACTCAACTAAACAAAAAACGGGACAACTTGCCTTCGATTAAAAAATTTGCTGCATTTTATTTTTATATGTGTATGTGTATAAAAAAAACAAGTATAATCTTCGTAAGAATAAATAAATCAAACTTAATGTGTTATTAAATTTCCACACGTTACGTTTTTTGAGGGGCGGGGGAGGCACCATCACAACAAAAAATTGGCATTTCTTCTGTTACCCATATCCTGCTTTACCAGAGGGTGTTTTGAGGGGCGGGGGAGGCACCATCACAACAAAAAATTGGTATTTCTTCTGTTACCTATATCCTGCTTTACCAAAGCGACCTTCACCCAACATGGCTCACCCGATCCCATACATTTACTGAAAAGTGTCCGCTACACTTTTTGTGCTTGTGTAATTATCTCTATAGCAATTTCTTAGAGATTGAAACACTTTTATATTTCAACTTCAGCTAAAGCATTTCAGAAAGTTCTAAAAGAATTTTGAATAACATATGCCACTAACATCGCGTTCTGGGTCATCGTAGATACTTTTCGTATGCCACTCTCGATGCTCCTGGTTATCGTGTGCTCGTAATACCACTTAACTCAGATACGTCTCACAGTGAATTGTGAAATCATAAACATTCGAGCAATTGCTCAATCACTAAGACCGCGCGCTAAGTCCGGGATGATTTGAATCTTCAAATCAACACTCATATGTGCAGGCATTATAAACAATAAATAGCTTTCTATAGAAACTTATTATCTTGATGCTATACTTTTATTAAATAACAAATTAAACTAAAAACTACAATTACTGTTACAATAATTAAGGGTGGTAAGAACGATTATTTATCGCATTATAGTAAAGCAGGGTATGGGTGGCAAAGGAAATACCAATTTTTCACCATACACCAGCCCCTAAAGGAACGAAACGTAAAGAATTTCAATGGCACATTAAGTTTAATTTATTTATTCTTACGAAGATTATACCAGTTTATTTATACGCGAAAACATTTTGTATAAAAATAAAATGCAGCAAATATTTTTTTTGGTACAGTCATTACACTGTTAACAAGTCTTTATAAGTCTGTTAAGAATTATTTATAACATATATTATAATTGCCTTTCTTTGAGATTTGACCAAAAAGAGAAATTAAAAAAACAAATATTTAAAATGCAATTAATACTTAAGTGCAATAGCTTATATTCACAATATTATTAATAGGATGTCAATGTTTATTATTTTTCTAATCTGAATTTCTTGAATAGCATCTCGAATGGCCACTAATGAGTGCGGATCACATTTGTTAACAAGCCTAATTTACACCGCTAACTATTTCATTAGAATTCACAATTAAACATTGCTCGATATGCGGATCAGGACGTTACGGCGCGGTCGTTTCGGCGACAAACCGCTTTGGCGACGAGATGTTACGGCGCTAAATACTAGAGACAGAAACGAACTTTTATTTTTAATGTTTGTATTATAATAATTCAATTGTATTCATTATTAAATTTATTCCATGTGTAAATTGTGAGCAATTCCTCTTAGGTATTCTGTTACTGTTTGGTTCTGTGGATACCCGCAAACAATGTTTAAAATTCAAGCATCTGTGTATTTTTTAGGCAATAAAACTTTTATTCTCAAAATCCACACCGTTCTGAGTTTTTTTGAAGTCATCAATTCAGTATTGTACTAGTAAGCTTTCAATATTTAGAAAATTTCTTAATGATCTTTAAAATGCTTTTCTGGAGTTTTTTTTTCTGTATCTTTTCCGGGACTTTTTGTATTCTTCTACAGTTTTTTTTCTAGATTCGTATGATAATTATTTTATTTTAAAAAAATATTTTGAAGGAACCATAGAACATAAGCAAACTATCAGCGCCGTAACAGTCGCGTTGAAACGTACCTAGCGCAGAAATGACCGCGCCGAAAGGGCCGCGCCGAAATGACCGCGCCGTAACGGTTTTTTAATTTTGTGACTGATTTAATCATATAAGCCGCCGCGTCCGAAAACTTTAACAAAACTTTTACAAAAGGAACCGCTTCAAGTATGGGAAAATTTGTCAGACTTTCGTTAACAAATCTGGCCACAGTAAACACACGTGTCTTTGTTAATTCCTCTGTGCTTACTAAGTAGCCTTTATTTGGCGTTTTTTTATTTAGTACGCCAATAATTAAATTGCGGTGTACCTTTTACTACTATCTTTAGTTTCGTCTACGCAATTCCAAATACAATAGTTTCTTATAATTTGCCTAATTTTAAGCGTATCTTTATATATATTTTAACAGTTCAATGCCGAATCCGAACGGCGAAATTTGAGAAAGATGTTTTGGCATAAGTACACTTTGCAAATTTGCCAGACTTGCAAAGAGAGAACCTACCGAAAACTCCAGACGTTAGCGGAATTTCAACTCCGTCAGAGTAGTCAACGATCTTCAAGCGCTCGACACACTACACAACGGCGGCTTCCGCGTATCTTTATATACTAAACTAATATCATTTTTCTTATACATTGAATGTAATGCAAAAATATTTTAAATTCCGATTTGTGCAAAAACAAGTAAAACTTACTGTTGTGTCCACTCTACAAAAGAAAACTTTTGTTTTTGGCATTGTCATAATTTTGTTACCAACCTTTTCTATAGTAGGTCCCGTTGGTAGCAACTACGTTACCACAGCTAGCTACGATGTCGGTGAGTGGGCGTGGTTGAGAAAACTATGATAGAAGAAAGGCTCTACTTCTTGTACTTGTTACTGATAAGATCTTTGGTTTGAAGACACCAAGGGTACGTCTGAACTCACTAACGGAAAGAATAAGACAAATAAAAAAAAGACAATCAACGAGAAACGTAACAAGCGTAAATAATTCTATTCAACAATAACATGTACTATCTACTATTTGTTTTATCAGAAGAGTAATTTTAATAGTTCAATAATAAGTAAACAAATAAATACCGGTTAACAAACTAACACGGTCACCAACTTTCAATAAGACAGTTCCACATTTAAACCACCATAACTTTAATCGTAATACCGATCATTTATTTTGTTTACATGCATTTGAGAGCAAAATAATTACCAAATATACTTAATCACAATGTTAAAATAAGTACTTAAAAAACTTACCCCACCGAAGTTACTTAGAACAAGTAGCAAACATTTACTAATTACAAGGTAATTTACGGGACTGGCGTATTCTGTAAGTTTACATGTGGTTTGCCAAATGTAGCTTTGACTCAGTTTAAACAATCAAAGAAACTTAAGTGGTGTAACGTCAGCGTACTCAAGATAACGTCATAACATAAAGCTAAAGGTGTTTTATAACTACGACTGAAAGTAAAATGATTTAATTAAACTAAAGTTTAAGTACGGTATTATGAAATTAGAAAGTGTTTAAAGCTGAATAAGTAAATAGGAAATTGAATGCAATTACGAAATTTAAGTACACAATAATTAGGAAAAAAACTGTAGCAAAGCGCGAGTCTCTTATCGCCATCGACGAATACGTAGCGATATCCACAGGTGTAAAACTTTTGACTCGTTTAACAGAGATCGTGGAAGTTATTAGATATGCGACACCATTCCCGGAAAAATTACTCTTTCTGCAGCTTACTAATGCTGAAAAATTGCTTCGACTCCAGCAAACCCGCTATAAAAATATTAAAAGTAACATGGTCGACGCTATTTTTTTACTTGTGAAAGCTAGTTGAACCAAAAGTTGCTAGTATACAGAACAACAATTCTTAATTACAGCGTAATCGCTAAAAGCGTAATAGAAATAATCAACGTTATAAATTAAATAGAAAGTAGAATTACTTACAATTTTGCGTACAGGCTCCTGACACGATTCTATCCCGTAAATAAATCTAAAATTTTTTATCCAGTTGAGTCCGCAACCAGTGGTATAGTGATATTTAGTTACAATTACGACTTTTAGAAAATGAATTATTGTTATTTCACACAATTCCAAATTAGCAGTTTGCAAGAAACAACTAATAATAAAATTCCTCTTACTTTACCAAATAAACACAACGACGTCACAACGACGTCTCAAAGATGTCAGTTAGTGAATTTTGAAACATCCTAAAAACATTCCGTTAAAGCCTACAAATATCCTATTTAAGTCCTGCCAATGTTCATTTGTCAACAACTATTGCGGGATCTTTGTGATTGTCTGGTGTAAGTTCATTCCATTAATTTATTCAAAAGGTCCAAGTTACATTTAATGACATTTTAATTAAAAATATTAATTAGAATACATTTTGAATACAAATAAATAATAATATAAACAACAATATATTATACATACATATACATTTACAGAAAAAACTTACATGTATAAATCTTTTGTTCTGCTCGCTTTTATTTTGTTTATTGAACGTTTTGTTTAGATGTTTATAATTTACAACATGCAAATAGTCATTTTTTTTCTTCAACTGGTGAAAGCATCTTGGTTGCTTAATAATTGCATTGTTTTAATTCAACTTTGTGGCATATGACCTAAAAAACAATTACGCTAAAAAGATTTTCTTTCTTTCTTTAGTTTATTCTTGTACCCTATCTGAATTTCAGTCTCTCCATTCCTTTCGGTTTTTTGTCATTTTTTGAACTTAAAAAACATAAAATTGTAATGCATTTATGAATTTACTATAACTTATACTTGCTGATACAAACATTTAATGCGTGGCGACTACTTCTATTTGGGTTACGTATATTCTGGAACAACTTTTGGTTAGAACTCAAACAAGAAGTGTAAAGCTACTAAAAAATAAACTCGTTTGTTGAATAGATTTAGTACGTGGCATTAGATAATAATATATAAATACTGTGACCGAGTGCACAAACTAAGTTAACCCGATGTGTTCTGCATCTCAAGCTTAAAGATCACGAATATGTGGCCAATATCTAATATATTTTTTTATTACCAGACTTGCACTACAAAACACTACAAAAATTAACAGAATAAAATTACATAAAATAAGAGGTTATGTAGGTAATTGACTTACTTAATGGTAATTTAAGAAAAGATAAATCTAATAACTGTGGCGTGAGTTATAATTTAAGATCGTGTAAATACTTTTAGACAATAAATTTTATATTAAATTACTAATATTACTAAGAATTGACTAATAGTTAGGTATTGTTTAAAACAGTATGATAATAATAAATATTTACTTAACGCTTGCTATGCTAATTAATATCGTAATAAGGTACTGATAGGGACGTTTATAGGACCTAATTCATAAACATACTAAGAATATCCCACAAAGAAATCCATAAAGTATAAAAATTGGAAAAATGAAAACACTTAAAAATAGCAGAATAAGCCTAAGAAAGTTGCTGTCAAACGATTTATTTTTATTTATTTATTTATAGCGATCGCAATTTTTTTCAAAAATTTTTTTTGCATAATTTTACTTTTCAAGGTCTCCTGAATCAGAAAAACGTATTTTTGACAAGAAAATGTGGGTGTCTGTGTGTGTGTCTATGTGTAACGATGTACTCATGATAGCTCTCGAAGCAGAAGTCCTAGTAACTTAAAATTTGGTTTGTAGCTAGCTTTTCATATTATCTCGGTTCTGGTGGTTCCGATAAAAAAGCTGGAAGTGGGTGTATCCGTAATTTTTAACCGTTTTTCTTATATAATTTTGTATGTATGCAAATTATTCGAATTATTTTTACAGTTTCTCATAAATTTCCTAAAAATTTATTCAAATAAAAAAATTTTCTAACGGTTTATTAGATATTTGATATATAATTTAAAGTGAATTTCATATAGAATCTAGGTTCGAATCATGCCTGCGACAATTTTTTTTATATTCCATATCTTGAAAGGAAAGCAAGATAGGTTAAAAGTAACATCTTTTCTATATACTCGTGACTTGTTTATACACGGAGTGCTTTATCTTCCTTACATTATCTATGGATGGCCCACGAGCCAAAATTCCTAGTAAATTAAAATTTGGTATGGAGCTGGTTTTTCATATTCTCTCGGTTCTATTAAAAGATGGGTCTGATAAAAAAACCGGAAGCGAATGTATACACCATTTTAAACAGTTTTTCTTATATAATTTTGTACGTAAGTAATTAGTCGAATTATTTTTACATACATGTAAAATTACCTAAACAAAGAATGAACCATGAAAACCATAAGATAAAACCTTATATATATTTTACAGTTCCCACAAGAAAGATTATTAAAAAATTGTCATTAATATGTAGCGAAAAAAATTGAAATACATCAGTGTATATACATACATATACTTAAGTATTGCTACATTAAGTTTGATTGTTTTTTACCTTGCAAATACAAAAATTCACCGCATTTTGTTATTTTTATAGAGTTTGATTATGTTTATGATAAGAAGCTTTTTTGAATAGTAGTTATTCTTATAATACGTTTCCGAGGATTACATGATCACGTGTTTTTCTCGAAATTAATAATTATCATTTGCAACATGTGGTTATGAATAAAAAACAGTTTAATTAATATTAATTGTAGTTGTAGCATATCCAAAAAAAGTATTGTAATTTGTTTAAGTATTTGTACTCAAATTTTAAAGAAAACAAACATTAAAATGTATTATTTTTTAGTAAATACTGTTTAAAATAAATGTTGCTGTTTAAGTGTAAAGGAATATACTTGTAAATTATGTTGTAAAAGTAAAATCATTTTTAAAAGCTACAACAGCAATGATTGTAACATTTTTATTATCTTTTAATAGCTATTTGTATCACTAGTCCAGAAAGTGCTATTTTGCGAGTATGAGCATATTTGTAGGCCGAGGCTAAGCAGAGGCCTACAAAAGGCGAATACTCGCAAAATACTTTTAGGACGTGTGATACACAACATTTTTTGTGCCGAACTTTAAAAAAAATGTTTAAAAAATGATTTATTTTATTAACTAAATTTAAATATTCTATGTTGATAACAACGAAATCTGTAATTTTGAATTACAATTGTTTATGTAAATATACTTAATTTTGTTACAATTTAATTAACTTGATTAAAAGTATTATTTATTTTGTATCGTCTTAAAATGGATATTCCTCCACACATTAAAGAAGCTGCACAAAATGTGATAACAATTTGTTACCGACAAAATCTTCGGATCGGTAATGGAAACCACGATCTTGTTAACTGGTGTACTAAAAATTCAGCAAGCATCTACAATAAGTATGTTTTATTATATGCAGGACACTGCATTTGCAGAAATAGTGGAACGGCATTAGTAAGTCGGGGAACTAATATCACGTAGTTGAAAAGGACAGTGCTGTTGCCGAAGAATACATAGAAGACTCCTTGACACCTAAAATCGCAATAGACAATCAACGAACAAGACAATGTAATTCCATACCACAGTGTTCCATAAGTTTTGCTAATGTCGATAGCATTTAACCAAATTGTAACGTTCGAAACTTGCAATTCAACTTAAATGATGCGAGTTTACTTTATATAAATTGTTCAAACTGCACAATTAACTTTAATTTAAATAAGTAAGTTTCTTATAATAAATGATAGAGATGTTAATATGCTGTTGATTAAGCTAAAAGTTACAATTTAAAGTTATCGATGTTTCATATACATAGGTATACTTACTTGATCGATATAAGTTTAAGTGATTTTTAATTTTGCGGTTGCCTTTATCGTTCTCTTTGTCAATAAGATTGAAATTAGTTTGCATTCGTTATTACAAAAGTCGTTATAGGTAATTAAGAGTAGTATAATAGTTAACCAAGTTCATAAAATAATAATTTTGACACAAATGACATGACACATATAAACTATTGTAGTTAGGGGAATTACTGCCAACTTCTAGTTATAAAATTTTACTACATCTAACCTTGACTTTACCGGCCTAGTCCGGAAAAGTAATTTTTCCGGCCGATTATATTGCTTGTAAAATACGTCAAAACGGACGGAGGCATAAAAAGTTAATTACACGTTAATTTGCAGCTGGCCTACGGTTTACTCTTTAGAAAATGTCTATCAATACTATATCAATAAAAAATTTAAAAATTGACCCCATAGTCATACAAGAAAATTCTATGCCATATATTTTAGATACTTTTTTTTTATTTAAGCGAAATCAGAGTGCTTTAGTATGTACGTAGACGTTATGACTTTCGTTCCCAAAATTTTGATAAAACTTTACGCCAAAACATAAAACATTTTTTTTAGAATGGAATGGGACGGTCTAAGTCAAGTTTTGATAGAAACCTAGTCCAGCCCAAATTCAAAAACTTTAAAACCAGGCCTAAATCCGATTCAATTTTTTTCCATTGTTTAGTTCAAAATCAAATTAGATTTTTTGTCATGTATTATATTGATAGCTGACGTTTTTAAAGATAGCCGGGGGGTCGTGCTTTGTTCTGTCCAAATAGCAAATTATTATAGCCCGCCTAAAAATTTGTTTAGCTTGTATTATTATTTCGTTCCTTATACAACAGCTACTAAACACATATTTGATTGAACGTTAGTTTTTTCGAGTTGGCTAAAAAAGCAAAATTTTTTTTAATCGACTTGTGACTACGAGTTGGTTCAAAGCGCGTGTTGACTCAATTTACAGCTTTGTTCAAGTTCATCCCAAACCGGCAATGGCAAAATTACCTTTAATCAATTTATGATTATAGTTATAAACCAAAGAGTATAAGTATACGTTCAAGCATATACTATCTTAAGGTCACGTGTATCAATAACTGTCACAAAAATAGTGACTTAGTTGTGTAACATCTCAATGTCAGTTATTCTACATAAAATGATTTTTGGTAATATTGTTGTACGTTCTTAAAAGTGCACGATGTACGTGAACATCATGTTTTTTAATTAAATGTTTTTTTTTATATTAAAAAATTACTTGACTCAGTGTGAGCGAGCCTGATGAAGTGTTCATTATGAGCACGAAACGTCGCAAAATTACTGAAGTAGTTGCTTTCGTCCAACCTCCTAAAAGAAGGGGTCATGAATTTGGTCAAAATTTAAAAATAACATGTTAATAATCCTTTTTAAAATAAAGAATAGCTGTTTGCTAATTTTTGGGGTTTCAAAATTAACGCAACCTCTTAAGTATTTTAAAAACAATAAATTATCAGAGAAAGAAATGGGGATTGCAAAAAAATTACAAAGAAGTTATATACTTTAGTGGAAATCTTTAGCTTGCGTTTTTAGAATATAGAACAACCTTGTTCATTGGTTTAGGCGTCTTATGAAACCAAATTTTTACGTGCTTTTTTGTGCTAATCCAGCAACATAGGTTTATCAAAACCACAACAAAAAATGAAAAAATTCAATCTTAGATAAACAACTAAATGTAAAACAAAAAGTATTGTTATATGTACAAAAAAATTGTTGTCAAAATTTCCTAAGAATGAAGAGACACATATAGAGAGTATTGAATTACACAAAATCTATAATAACGCTTTCACGAACAAACTGCGTAGTGTTTTAAAAGTAATGGAAATTCATCCACATTTACTAAAAGTCATTCAAAAATGCTATGGAAACAACTTAGCATACGTAAAACGAAGATCTGAACTTATCACCAAAAACAGTGGTAAGGTCGGGTAGGGTAGACTACATTTTTTTAAACTATCAAAATGTTTTGAAGTTTTATCGGTTCCGTCGTAATAAAACAATAAACGTGGGAAACAAAACAAGACATTTATTGTATCACATCTACATACCACTTATGAAATTTACGTTGACATAAAATTGTCTTAAACAATGTGCATTTTCAAGGTTTTCAGTGACTATAAACACTATTGTTAACATTACTAAAAAGAGAAAAATTAATTTTTTTAACAAATCAAAACAATCGATTTAAAAAAATGCATCAAATAAAATGCACTAAAAAGTAAAAAAAAATTATTTAATTTATTTACAATTAAACAACAGATTTTTGTTTACATAAAATTCCTTTTTTTACTATTTAGCTCATTTTTTGAAGTCGGTTCTTTTTTTTATTAATTTTTTTAAATTTTATAAACTGCAATAGAAGAATTTCGTGTAAAATTACGTTTCGCAGTTTTATCTGCTTAGTTTAGTTCCAAATTTGGAGTAGGCCTTACGAAAAATTTTATTTCAATCTTTTCTTCTAACAATATTCTTAAGAATATATTTTTAAAAATGGCTTTTACATTATTTTTTGAGTCTTTCAAAGATTACGTATGACAAATATGCCGCTCCACATAGAACACGTCGTACACATTCTACCAATCGGTACTTAAGCGCGGACTATAGCAACGGGAGCCTCATGGCATTAAATCTGCATATGAAAATCTCGTAGTAGGGGTTGCGATGTCACGTTACAATGCTCTGCTACAAATACATGGGCTTCAACAATTGTAGCCCGAACATAAAGGAAATACTGTAAATAATCGCGTTTAGTGTTGTAAGTTGATAACAAAATACCCATTTAATTTACGTTGTTTTGAACGACAACCTAATTAAAATTAATGTTTTATACTAATAAAAAGTAGATGATACTTATATCTCATAAATGTGTTTACATATTTTATTTCATAATCATTTGTACCGTTTTTGTTTGTTTTAATAAACGACTAGGAAAAAAACTGTTAGTGAGTGAGTGGGTACACTTATTAATCAAACCAACTTATTCACACTCAGCAGCGGCGTATTTTAAAATTTGGCGCCCTAGGCCTGTAAGGTTTGCCGCTCCATAAATATACGAAAAAAACGTAAAAATCGGATAATAATGAAAAAAGATCATACAAACGAATAAACACCATTTATTAAATATTTACATTTTTTTGCGATGCACAAATTGGTTGACAAATTCGTCAATGACACCGTCATAATTAATAGATTTTGTTAAGTCAGCTTCTATATTGAGGATGGCTAAACTGTTCAAACGTTCTTTGCTTATACGGGAACGTAGATAATTTTTTATTCTTCTGCAGTGCAATTGGTCACTGCAGTGCACAGAAACATACGTAATGCTATTTCTGTGTATGGAAATGCTTCCTTTAAATCATTTTGCTTCATAACTAGATAAAGTTGCGTTAAACTCATTTTGTTATCATTAGCCGTCAAGAATTGTTTTAAAAGAACACATTCTTCTTGTAAATCATCTGCGAGATCAATAAAGTATAACTTCCGCTTCAGACATTGTATCCAATTTGCATAAAATGCAAAATTGGCGGTTACTGCGTCATACGAAGTTTTGCGTCTCCTTAACTCGCCTATAATTTGTCACATATTGGGAGGAAGGTATTAACCCTGAAATAATCACGTCTTTGTAACAACATTTCTCCCTTGCGATCGCGACACTCATCGTCCCGCTTCTTCCTCTTAATGATTCTCTTGTCACTGGTTCTGTATTCCTCTAAAGATTTTTTGTACCAGCTGCTTCAAAAGCATCAAAAGTTTCCCGTTTGCTTTTTACAAAAGTGATAAGTGACTCGTAGAGCCTGGAAACTACTTCTACGTCTGTGCCGACACCTTGTAAAGTTTTGGTAGCTATATTAAATTGTTTTAATACAGATCCCAAAAATTCTGATAATATGGCCGTTTCTAGAGAGTTTAGTTGAGCCAATAGCCCTGTAGCTTTATTTTTAACAAAAATTTTTTGGTAGGCAGAGTCACTTTTTATGGCTTTAAGAACCGATATTATTTGGTTCCAATCTTTATTAAAGCTGGCACAAGCATCATCCCTGGCAGAACATCGCGTATGTGACAAATTTTTCACAGTTAGATTTTCAGGCTTAGTCAAAAATGATTGCAGCAATTTTGTACGTTCCGTTGATGCTGTAAAGAATACATATAAATTTTGAAACAACCCGAAAGACTTTGTAGCTTCTGACCAACATTCGGCTGCGGATGATCCGATTAAGTTTAACGAATGTGCGGCACAAGGTACGTATGTTGCATACTGACATTTTTCTTTGATTTTAACCTGTAGGCCATTATATTGCCCGGACATATTGCTAGCATTATCATAAGATTGACCTCTGCAATGGTTAATGTCGATATTCTATGTTTTGAAGGTGTCCCTAACGGCTAGCAACATGTCTTCTGCTTTGTGACCAGTGTTTGGTAGAAAGCAAAGGAATCGTTCAACTGGTTCTGCATTATCTTGGACAAATCTCACAATTAGAGAAAGCTGATCTACATTTGTAATATCAGGAGTTGAATCTACACTAAAAGAAAAAATATTTAGCCTTTTCAAGTTGTTTCATTATTGTTGTTGTCACTGTAGCTGCCATAATTTTTATTATTTTTTCATACGTTGCAAAAGACAAATATGACGTGTTGCCTTTCCCGGGATTGCCGAATTTTTGTATGTGTTTTGCAAGAAACGGATTAAATTCTGAAATCGCTTCTAAAAGCATTATAAAATTTCCATTATTTGTAGATCCAAATGTATCTGTCTTGCCACGGAACGAAAGACCACGCATAGCTAGAGATTTTACAGACACAACAACTCTAAGCAACACGTTGCGCCAGTATTTTCTTTCATCTTCTAACTGCTCAAATAATTTGGAGTCAATTATGGCTTCGGTTTGTCCACGCTTTTTCGTTTTTAAAACACAATTTTTGTGCCCCAATCTAGTTTCATGTACATGAAGTCTTTCATATGCATGTTTCCAATCACTGAAGCCCTGTCCCGAAGCAAGTGGACTTTTTCCGCTATCAAAAAGACGACATGGTCCGCAAAATACAGATCCAAGTGACTTTGAGTAAATTAAGTAACACCGAGAAACCTTTTCCCCGTTTATAAGATTTGTTTCAAATAAATCCTTGTGTAAAAAGCGATATCAATCATCCGCTCTTCGTTTAGATTTCGAAAAACTTTGGTCTTTAATATTTTGTTCAAAACCATTTCTTGAGAAATAATCTATTAAAGTCTTCATTTACTAGCCACAGAGCTGGATCATTTTCGACTACAAAATAATTCTTTGTTTGAGGTTTACTGGTGGGTGCAGAATCTTCATGAAAAGCTGCAGACAGCAAAGTAGTTAAATTTAAATCACTTAAAGACGTGGAGGAAGCCACAGTATCAACAGCCGTGATAGAATTGTTAGTACTAATATTAGTAGCTATACCGGATCATGATCTTGCGTAATTAAATTGGGTGATTTTAATTTGTCATTCTGTTTATTTTCACATTCAATCACAGTCTGCAAAGAATGCAAGAATATAATCGTTTATTTCTAGGCTTTATAAAATAAAGAAAGTCATAACATTCTTATTGAAAAAGGCGGAAAAGCTATCAATTTGATGTGCTTTTTTGAGAAGTTTTACCTCCTTATGTTTTTTTCTAAAGCTTTTCTTCTGTATGCGTGTCCGCTTGATTTTTTTTTTAGATTGATCCATCTCAGTAACAGTAACACTTTACACAGTAACAGTATATACCTACCAAATCAAAACAAATTGCAAACTACTTAATATGATAAACTCATTTGTAAACACTACTAACACTGATAGGTAAGTATTGAGAATATTCACCAAATCCTAATAATTTGATGCGCTGATTAGAATCAATTTGAAACAAGTGACGAGCAAATTACGTGCTATTGTTTTCATTCCACCAAGTACCAACCACCCCCGCCCGCGCCCTTCCGAGACGCAATAAACACGCCGGCGCTAGCCCGGGCGTGGCTGCAACACGATCGCCCCGCGCTTTTGTTTTAGTTAGATAAGCTTTTTTTAAATTTCTTTAGGGAAGTCAAATGAAAAAGCAATTAAATAAAATAAATACGCCGCTGACACTCAGTGTTGTTTTATTCTATAAATATATTACGATAAACTATTCAAATGTTAGTTAATTTTATACTTTATTATTATTATATAATTAGTTAGCTATAATTTTGCGCAATCTATTTACAGAAGAAGTTTTCTAAAAATATTTTGTTCGGTATGTTAGTTTAATTGTTAACACACAAGAAGTCGTAAAAGTTGCAGGTTTAAATATTTTGTTAAAGTTAAACATCAAATATTTCAAGGAAATTTTAAAGTGAGCTTAAAAATACTAAGAAATACAGTAACAATTTTTAAATCTAAATTTATTTTACACGTATTCATCTATACGATAATAATAATAATACGATATTTACCTTCTTATAATTAACACAAATAAAATGCAACAGTATTTAAGAAAAACAACTTACATTAATTTATATATTATTATCACTCGGTGTTTACTGTCCGCATTTTTTATTTATCTAAAACTGATCTGAGTTTATGTTTACAACACGTTCGCAACGTTATATCTATCTTAGCACCCACGTTAAACACTTAATTTATTCAAACCAACAAAGTCTTCTTCCGATTCAATTTTAAAAACTGCTGTTAGTTTTCTTCGAATACTTATCTTATTTTTCTGTTATCTGCATCCAGAATGTTCCACGTTTTTAGATCAGTGACCCGAAGTTTCCAAATACCTCAATATCGCTTGGATAGTAACTGCAGACCAACACTTGAACGTCTCTTCTTCGGAAGACTATTGCCAACATATTTTTAACTATCCTCCAATCCAGTTGATCTAAACCACAACCAAGTTTGGGTACTGCCAATTTCTTAATGTTGTGAATAATAATGATTCCATAATGCTCGCCGCATGTTTCGTATGACGGTTTTGCACGTAAGCATTTCTTGGCGAAGTGAGACGGAGCGTCGGTCATCACGTAGTTTTAAAATTTTGCCGACCACCGGTTGCTTTCTTCGTAGCTCATCTAGCCGTCTAAACTTTTTTTTAAATACGACTGCAATCCTTCTGAACATCTCAAGATCTTTGGTCACGCAATCTGCGATGGCGTAATCCTTTTGTATTTGAAACAGATCTTGTTGTTCTTCGGTTGTAACTTCGAACCTAACCTTACCAGAACTCCCGTACATGCTCATAAACTTATCGAAGTTTATTCTTTTGACTTGATTCTCAGTTCTGCTCATTATTACTTTGGCTTGAACTTGATTTTTGGTAATGTTGTTATTGCCAGAGAACGGGGTTAAGCGATCAATGTGTATAATTTTTGGCTTGCCATTGGGTGGTTTTTGGATGCGATATATAGCGTCATTAATACGCTGCACAATTTTATAACGGCCCTCCCATTGCATCTGCAGGTTTGGCGATAAACCACGTCTCCTTTGGGGATTATACAACTACACCACGTCGCTCGGTTAAAACCCACCGTTTTATGCCTTGACGTCATCTCTGGTCTTCATTCTGTCGCTGGCAATTTGTGTGTTTTTACGGATCGCTTCATGTACTTTGTCTAGCCTCTTCATCAACTTGCTGACGTAGTCTTCTGCAACGAATTCGTCTTCTGGTCTATTAAACCTTTCTTTTGTTATTTATTGCTTCTATTTTGTCATTCATAGATTGTTTTCCGTTGCTTAAGTTTCTTTTTGAGCCATTTTAATTTGTTTTCTATGTTTGTTCGTATTTTTTTTTAAACTTTTAGAATTTTTCAACAATGTTTCTTCAATTTTCTGAAAACTTTCAGATAAGTTTTTTTTTCATTTTTTGAGTTTGCGAACAGTTTCTCTTCTGTTTTCCTAGAATTTTCTTCCATTTTTCTAGTATTTTTTTCCATTTTCTTAGAATTTTTAAACGGTTTTTCTTTCACTTTTTCAGAATTATCATAAGTTTTTTTAATGAGACTACCAAAATCCATTACTTCGGGAACTTCCAACAAAAACGAATCAACGTCTATTCTGTTGTTGTAAGACAATTTTAGTACCGTTTGTTTCTAAATCACGTTCTTCAAGTTCTTTTTTTAAATCCGCGACTTTTAAATCACAAAGTTTTTTTGTCGCTATTGTTCACTTATTAAGTTAAATACACAAGTTTAACAAACTGGAACGGTTATAATTACACTATATAACAAAACATACGCGAGCCGCGAACTAAACAGTTGTTTGTTTACACAATATCAACGGGTTTCGATTACCGCACACCTGTCACCAGTGTAACAAATTTTAAATCTAATTTATTTATAAAAGAAATATTGACACAATTAATATAATTACATTTGCCGAACACTAGTAAAATGCAACGGTATTTAAGAAAAACAACTTACGTTAATTTATGTACTACTATCACTCGGTATTTACTGTCCGCACTTTTTATTTATCTAAAACTGGTCTTTGTTTATTTAAGCCGACAAAGTCTTCTTTTGATTCAATTTTAAAAACTGCTTTTCGAATACTTATGGTATTCTTCTATATTATCTGCATCCAGAATGTTCCACGTTTTTCGATCAGCGTCCCGAAGTTTTCAAATACTTCGGGAAAGCTTCAATACGTGAAATAGTCTCTAGGGTGTATCTGATTAACGGGTTGTTATTTCAGCAGGGGAAATTAGACCATAAAAACAAGCAAATAAGTCAAAATAAAAGTTCCATTAAAACATTCAAAAAAACCAAAACTTTTAGCAAAATAAATCGTAAATTATGGACCTGTATTCTCCTAAGGTTGTTGACACCACGAATGAAAATAAACTGTTCTAAGAAGTGTAAATTTCTTCTTGGCGATTAGCTGACACCAAAACTAAATACAATTTTTTTTTATAATACTGTATATATAATACAAAGACTTACTTTTTTAAAGTGTTTAAAATTTTTCGAAACGCGTAAGTTAGCATTAAAACATTTTTTTTAAATGTATTTTGATGAGCTCTTACTCTTACGTTATTTTCTGATTTTTATAAATTTATTTGTAAATTTAATTAAAGTAAATTATGAAGGTGCGCACCTTTTACTATTTTGAAAATTGCTTACTTCTTTATTTTAAATTTATTCTTAAGCTACCAGTTTTTATAACTTAATAGTTTTTCAATAATTTATGCAGTGGTTTTGAATACAAGAATTTCTCATATACTTATAATATTTATAATATCTGAACTTTGCAATATTGACTATAAAAACAAATACAAATTTTATACATAGCTACATATAAAAATTTCAAACAAAGAAAAAGCTTTTTAAATTCAACCCTTTTATACTTACGATATTTTACTAACAACTTCTTCAAAACCATTTTCTTTCTAATTTATTATAATTTTTATCTTTCCGATTTCTGTCATTTTATTACTATAATCTAAACATAAAAAATTCGCTCCAAATTCTCATAATATTAAAGTTTGATTTCACTATTAATTACATCAAACATTATTTTTAAACTTAAAATATCACTTAATAATTAACTACATTAAATTTCTCTAGTCATTGTTCGCAAAAGTTAATTCATTAAACCTACAATTATCTATAATAACAAACGTCAATAAAAGTATGTAAATTAAATTTTTGATGATGGTATCATATACGCGTTTTTATAACAAGAATGTTTTTATTGCGGTTATAATAACAACTTTATTGCCCTTGCGCAACGCCAGATGTGTGAATTTTGTTAAGAATCGACAAAGTTTTTATTTAATTACCTTTTTTTAAAAAAACAAAGCACTACAATAAATTAATAATTTAAAACAGTTGTATGCAAATCGCTTACAATTCTTGATAAAAAATAGTTTGTTGACTTCGGTAACCAAATCCCTCTTATATTTTACTTTCACTTACATATTCTTTAAATAGAAAGTCATTGACTCAGAGCTATGTGAATTTTATCAATACGTTTTATTTTGAATATTTTCTCGTTGATCAAATTAAATCACTTTTACTTATATATTATTGATGTTAGCGTACATGGAAATTTAATTTTTGTTGGTTTTATATAGAAAGAAAGTTGTGACATAATCAATAATCTCCGATATCAAAAGGAAGTTAAAAATATATGTTTAGAAACCGTCTGTCAGGTGTTTTAATTAAAATAAAATTATAATTTTAGTTCAAGGATTTAAATTTGCATTTGATCTAGATATAGTTTAAAAAGAGTAAGTAGGCAATTTTCAAAATATGAATATCAACGTAGATTGCTTTAATCTATTTACAGAAATTATCTTAATTGAATGACATTTTCTATAACTGTCTCGTGATGTAAGATTTTTTTAAATCTGTTTACAATGCTTGTTGCTGTTTATTTCAACTAGCTTTAACCTTCATGGTTTGTTGCACATGTGTTATTAAAAAATTGTTGTATTAATATCTCTGAATGTACAATAAAAAATAATATCAAGTTTCTTTGATTGTTTTTTTTTGTAAACAAATTTGGCGTAAAAAAATTATTAATGATGTCACGTTGATTCTTGCTAAAATCGTAATGCAAATTTAGTAAGTTGGAAATATAGTCATGCAAAATATGTTTGTTTTTTTAACATTATAAATAACTTTGCAATAATTTTTTACATAATTTTATTTAAACAAAGAATACCATTTTTTTAAATTAAAAGTGTAAAATAAGGTTAAATAGCAACAGGAGGACATCTTTTCTTTATAGGTCTATAACTTGGAAAAAATTAAGTAGAAGACTATGTAGTTTAGTTCTAATTTCAATATCGCATTACTATTATGTTTTAATCAGGTTTAATTTTTGGTCAATATTTTTTTTTAACTGAAAAAATTTTTTTTTCAATGTGCGTTATATATACCAGGTAAGTCCTTAAGCACGGCCCTGAAATTTATCTCGAAAACTATTTGGGCTAGCAATACGGAAAAAAATTTCATAGACTAAATCACATATAGGGAGTTCACTGAAAATATTTTTACTTTTGAAAACCCTTTGGAGACGGCGCAGTCAGGGGATAGTTACAAAAAATCGTAGTTTTCTCGATGATTTTAAATGTAAAAATATTGATTAACCTACCCAGCTCAAAAGCTTATCTAATTCAATGTTAAAATCGTCTATTACATAATTTCTAAATCTCCATGCTAAACTCTTTGAACGTTAGTCCCAAAGTGTTTCAGCGGATATACTGATTTTGGGGCATTGTCTAATAATTTAGATTGACGCATATATCCAACATTTGAAAAAGCAATCCTATATACCATCTATGATTCTTCATACCGGTTCTATATAGAGCGATAAACATATCTGGAAAGTCCACTCTGCCCATGTGGCGGTTATAATGCTTTACTATCTGTAGACACACAATCTGGATTTTCCCACCTCCTATCTATCTTTGAAATATTTCAACCGGATTTATTGCTGAATAAGGTAATAGATTTGTTGTCAAATCATTTGATCAGTGCAAGACGATTAGACTTTTTAACCTTTTGATTAATCTATCCTCTACCTTCTCTTCAAAGTTTTAAGTTAGTTTTTAGTGAACAACCTCTTAGATGATTTGATCTGATAGTTTCCAAACTTAGAATACTGGTGAGAAATGTCAACTGACAGAGGTTTTTTTTTGGATTAATTTGCACAACCTTATTACCAAAACCTAAGCTTTCTTCTATTTTTGTAAATTAATGATTGCGAAATGTATCCACTCCAGTAAATAGAACAAAATAATATACCGTTTCAGACACACCGCATCTTACAAACAGTTTAAATCTCCACTTTTTAGGTTTGCTTTTCATATACTGTCTTCTTGAACCGACTTTTACTCTTTTATATAGAACCATCATTTCGCCAACAGAATTTCTCAATTCTGATTTGATGTTGAGACAATTGCGCCTGATTAGTTCCAGTATAGATCGTACTTTGAAGTATCGGTTCGTATTTAAGTTTTCATTATTGACAAAATGAAGATTACGATGAAGTAGCATTATGTCAGCAATAAGAGCGTAACGTGTTTGCTGCGCCTAATAATCCATGTAAGCTGACATATCCACAATCATTAGTTCTATCTCGAAAAAATCATGCATTTCGTAAATATTTGTATCGACACACTTATCACATTTTTGTGTGGAATACAAATTAGTCTGATGCAGTATTAATTCAAGTATATAATTACTCAAAAATTTTTTAAAGTACTCTAATGGTGTTTTTAGCTGGTCGGGCTTAGTCTTCTCCTATCTCTACTTCATAAGAAACATCGTCGTTTTGCCACGAAATATTTGTAATTTTCTTATCAGGCTGTTTTTTCATTTTAGGGACGGGAATCATAACGGCCAATATTGTAACTAACATGCGCTTCCTGGATTTTACAGGGGTTGCCTGTATATTCTGCACAGATACGGGTAAGAATTCTGACAGCAAGACTTTCATTCGCATCGTTGTATAAACGTCCACTGATGCTTCATCTACTAAGTTGACCTCATTCATATTAGGAATTGGTTTCTGGTGTTTGTCTTCGTCTTTAATGGCAGTCTCTGGGTCACGTTCTGCTCCAATTGGAGGCAGACGTGCAAATATTTTATCAATTCTCTCCATTGGATTTTAAAAACAGAAAAATACTTAATGCACACAATTTGGCAATGTATCTTACAAGATACACATTGTTTACAACGATTTTCACACAACATCTGATAGTTTCGTTGCATTAACTTTTTAGAAAATTATAATTAAGATCTTCTTTATTGATATAGTTCATAAAATAAAGAAAATCTTGTAAATACTTAACCAAAATATGAAATGTATCTTTTAATCTTGTGTATCATGCGCGCTTGAAGAGGAAACGTTATAAAATGTAGCAAATTTGTGTATAATGCGCACGCAAATGACTGTCTTACGTTAGATATATATCCTACAATATACTTTGCCAAGATGCGAGAGTTCAATTTATTTGAAAATTATTGACATTGATGTATCTTGAGAGATACATTGCCAAGTTAAGGGTTAAGAAATTGTGTTAGATACAATACGTCAAACGGTTTTGATACACTTCAATGTATTTTTGTAAGCAATGCAACATTTTTAGAAAACTTATAAAAACTAGTTAATATTGTTTTAATTAAAATTTGTATTTCACTGTTTTCAGTAACTTTTAATGAGCAGAATTTATTCAATGGTTTGTTCAATTTCGAATTGACACGAGCTCTAATAACCAAGGTTTCTTAAAATAGGCAACTATTAACTGTTGTTACGCTGATTTTGTTGTAACAAAGAAAAAGAAGCAACGGCTAACACAGTTTTCCCGGAGAGGGAGTCGCAGGCTTTGTGATGCAAAATTATAAATTAAATATAAAAATGCGCCAAAACGATAAAAGATTAAATTAGGGAGATATCGTTTAACTCTAACTGGAAAAGAACAAATAACACAACAGAAGTGATAACACAGAATATATATTTATTTTATCACAGAAGTAGTTGAAGAGGACGAAGACAATACATTACTATAGTTATGTAAGCGTTGCAAACAATATTACATGGGTTGATATCACAGGCCAAGTATAAGTTACGCCCTTGACTGGGCAACATGTTGCACATAAAAGTACATTAATCAGTCTCACTTTTACATTTAACGAAGGAATGACTTTACTTTATTAAGTTAAATTACAAGAACACGAAATTCAAAAGTATACCAGATAAGTATGCGACACACAAAAAAAAAGTTTACCATTAATTGTGATTACAACCTAGTATGTACGTGTGACCATTTCAATAATCGACATGACCCACGAAGTAATACTTGTATAAATAGAAAATGCAATACCTACAGTTGTGTATTATCCAGCAGGGGATTAGCTAATTCCGTACCAGTATGACCTAAAACGTAATATGAAATTTGACACAAAAACGTACATATCGCATTATCACAAGTAACTTCATTTAATTTATACGATATTTGAAGTAAAATAATGCGTCGAGTTACTTGTGTAAGTATTTCTTCCCATACTCTCTAAAAAATTAATTTAAACCTTCAATACAAAAAAATTATATAATCTCATACCCTAAAATAAGCTTTCATTCAAAAATACGTTAAATTCGACACCATATTTTCGTGGAATTGCGGGAAACAATTTAATAATGAAAGCTTTGTTGGGCCTAGAGATACCACTAAAACGGTCCGTACAAGACGTTATCGGAAAAATGAAATCGTTTGACAGCCGTCTACGAAAAGTAGGCGTGCCGAGGACAAATTTTATACTCAAAAAATTTTAATTTTTTAAGATAACACTGTTTTTTATGATTTATTTAATCTGTTCAATTTATACAAACATCAACGATTTTACAGTTTTTGGTTAAATTTAAATTGCGTAAGTGGTCGTCTATCTGTTTTCAGTATACTAAGAAACCTATATTGTAATTGTCAGTTTTATTTTTAGAATGTATTACAAATTACTACTAACAATACTATTTCAACATGACTAATTAAATCAAAATTTTAATTACTTAATTAACAATCTTCTAACCGTATTATAAATTTTCGATTACTGTAACTACCGTTCTATTGAAATACTTTGTCTGTGCTATTATTATCTTATTTTTTGTGTTTGATTATTTTATCGTTTAGTTAGACATGTGGTATATTAGCTTCCTGCCATTCCATAAGGTTTACTTTTTTAAGTAACTGTTTTATAGACGGATTAATGCGGTTAAAGCAAGAGTAATTAGTAAAAATAATGCAAGTCCGTATCATTATCGAAGTAATTTATCAAGTTGTTATAAATTACTCAATTAACAAGTTTCATTTTAAAGGTGCTTGCCAAAATCAAAAACCCACAATTTATTTTAGCTTTTTTAAAGTTTAGATTAAACGATACAGTTAATAAATTATGTTAATTTAAGTATTTCAGTATTTCGTTTTGATTTTTGTTAAAATTGCATTTGTATTTAAATGTGTTTTTTTAAAACTATTTTTATAGACAGTGTTACCGTTGTAAAATTTTTATCGATACGGAAACGAAGTTACTTTTGTCATAACAGCTATTTGCATAACAAGTTTTAATGTTTTGTAAAATGCTAAGGATTGGTTAATAAGCACCTACATTTTATTTATAATTGATCTTTTTTATTATTTGTTTTTATTATTTAGCATGTAGTTTACAATATTAGAAAATTCAAACACTCTTTTTCTTGAATGGATACTAGAAACATAGTGTTGTTTGATGTATTATTAAATCTAGAAGTAGTTGTATAAGTTTAAGTGGTCCATAATTTGGTATGCGACATGACATAAAGCAGTATCGCATAGAATATCAGTAATGGCACAATCTCTATAAGGTATATTCATCTCTCTAGCAACAAATCTGTTCTTAATTATTATTCTTTTAATCAGTTTGCTTAAAAACTAATTATGTCGATTACTTAATTGTTTCGTAATTATTTATCGTCTAAAGTAGATTAGAAAGGTTTAAAAACCGTAAATAAATAAACTATAAATTGCAAACAAAAGAGATCAAAAAAGTAATCAAAAAGCACACTAGAACTATTATGTGTTGTGACTATTCTCTGAAGTGCGGTGGCTCGTTTAATCCGATCCTATACTAAGTTGCTCAAACAATTTATTTTAAGATAAGATCTCATTAAAAAAAATACGTTAAGTCGCCTTTTTCTTAATTAAAAAATAATTTTGATCTAGAACAATTTTATAAATTAATACAAACTTTTGATATAATTCTATGTTCTTGAGTATCTTATTTTAAACATTCTAAACAAAAATTAAAAGACTATAGATAAAATAAAAATTAATATAAATGTTTTACATATTTAAAAACACCACTTTCTTATAAGAAATGATGAAAAAATGTCTACATATTTTTTTAAGGTTGTCTTCATAAAACCACTTTGAAGTGATATGTACACGTTTCTATTGACTTCCTAGCATGCTATAATTTTTTTTGAAAAATTTTTCTAGATTTCACTAAAATATAACCGAAATATTGCAAATTGAGTTTATGCTGCCATATTGCTTTCCCTTTTAGTAAATCAGTACAAAATTATTGTTTTTAACGTATCTTGCTTTTCTTTCAAGATATGGAGTTTTTTTCTAAAAAAATCGTCGCAGACATGATTCGAACCTAGATTATATTTGTGAATTCATTTTAAATTATAAATAAAACATCTAAAAAACTGTTGATGTTATCAATTTTCTTTATTTTAGTAAATTGTTAGGAAGAATTATCTCTATAAGAAACTGTAAAAATAATTCAAATAATTTACATACGTACAAAATTACGTAAGAAAAACTGTTAAAAATTGCGGATACACCCACTTCCGGTTATCAGACCCATCTTTTGATAGAACTGAGAGAATATGAAAAGGCAGTTCTACACCAAATTTCAAGTTACTAGCACTTTTGATTTGAAAGTTATTATTGTAGATACATCCAAAGATAATGTAAGCAAAATATAGAAAAAAAATTGTAATTGTTAACATATCTTGCTTTTCTTTTAAAAAATGCATTTTTTTCTAAAAAAATCATCGCAGGCAGGATTCGAACCTAGATTATATATGGAATACACTTTCAAATATCTAATAAACTGTTAATGTTAGGGAAAAAAATTATTTGAATAAATTGTTAGGAAGAATTATCTGTAGCTATATGAAACTGTAAAAATAATTTGAATAATCTACAGACGTACTCAAATAAATAGAAACTGTTAATAATGGCGGATACACCTAGAGAGAGTGAAGAGAGAATATGAAAACACACACACACACGCACGCACGCACGCACCTTTTTCAAACACATTTGCATTTTGGGTGCGTTCACAATTTCATTCATTTCGGTGACGTAATCTTGCACAATTTTCAAAACACGTAATTTAATTTCTAAATTTCCGTATTTTTAATCTGATTAATCTCTTATTCTTAAAGATTCATAACCAGAATATTGTATAACATAAACGTATCGTATTAAAGTTTTTAAATTCGAAATGTACTAAACCAAATTAACTTTAGAACGTACCGCAACAGAAAACATATCAAATTTGCACATAGACTAACATCTTGTGTACAAATGTGTATATAACGGTAAATCATAGAAATCGTAATCGTAAAGCGCATTGCATAAAGTGAACAAAAAAAATCGTAAGTGTACGTTACACAGACTTTCTCTACAACGACAGTTGCTGATGGTCAGCATAAATCATTCTGAGAGAAGCTTTTCTAACAAACACAGCAAAAAACATTTTTACTAGTCTCAGAAAAATGTGTCACGTATTGTTACCATGTAGAGTACAAGATAAAAATAAAAAAATAGTGTAAGCGATAAATAATTAAGAACAGCAATAAAAATCAAATAATTCTGTTTAGATTGGTATTAATATAACAAATAACTGTATGTGTACAGTAAAAAAATATTATTTATTTAAACAAAATTAAATGTATTTATTGTAGGAACGCAATGTATATATGTCGCCCCTATTTAATGTAATTGTCATTCATTATTGAATGATCATTATAATCAGCAACCCAACAAAAAATCATATTCAAGAACTAAACGGAAACTCGATAATAACTTAACAATACAGCAAATAAATATTTTCGGGTTTTGAACCGCGTTCCATATTTACACTTTTCACAAAATTCATAAAACTTAGGAAGCTAACAAACTTTGAAAAATTTATTATTTGACGTTTCGACAGTCATGTCGCTGTCTTCTTCAGAAAAAAACTGAAACTGAAGGTATAGGATCCTGACAAGCCTTTATATTACGTCGTTTGGGTCAGTGGTTCGTGACGGTTTCGATACATTACTCTTCCGGAACATGTTTTTCCATATTGGCGCTAGATCGATTCCATTATCTCTATTAAAATTGTCGTACTTCTGGATTTTGATGGCTTCCTTGTAAAGCCTAGGCCAAAGGTTTTGAGGGTTAACCAACATTGTTGCCTCTTCAAATTTTATTGTGTGACCGGTGTCTAAGAAATGTTCCGCAACAGCAGATCTTGTGTCAGCCCACACGAACAAGGGATGTGGTAGACCCCTGGTTCCTCGAGTGGTGCTTTTGTTTCCTTTGATTTTGTGAAATTGGCGGCTATTTTATTTGTTGCAGTGAAGGTCACTTTGATGTTTTTTCCTCTAGGTATCCTGGTTATTTTATCCGTGCAGCCTTTTATGTAAGGAAGGAAGGAAGTTGCCACGGGGTCTTCCTTCTTTGGTTTTCCTTACTGTGTTTGTTTTTAAAGGATCAAGGAGATTGCAGTGCAGGGGCGCTAGACGAACCACCTCTTGAATTAAAAACTTCCTTCCTTCCTTATAAATTTTGTGAAAAGTGTAAATATGGAACGCGGTTCAAAACCCGAAAATATTTATTTGTTAAAAAATCATGGTCGCCAAAGCCTCAAAAATAACTTAACAATACCTTTGTAAATTGTGGCAAGGGTCGTAAAACAGGACAAGAATATTATTTGTTAAATACATATGGTGTCTTATCAGTTAGAAATAACATAAAGTTTTTTAATTAAGACAGTCAAAAATGAAATGAATCACATCGAATATATGGTTTCATATGACGATTTGTTTGATAGACTACGCAAATGTTATATTAAAACAACACGGAAACAGTATAAAAATGTGATATAAATTAAAAGGCAACTGCTATGTTCCCCGACTGCTCTTGATGCGTATTTAAAAGTATGTCAAACTTGTAATGAAAAAAAGTCTATATGCAAAAAGATTGTTGTTAAACCAATTTCTTCTAGAGATTTAAATAAACGTGGACAGATTGACGTAGATTATCACTCAATACTAGATAGCGATAACATTGATTACTAGGATCATAGTACAAAATTTCTTCTGTTTTTGACCACTGAAGACTAAAAGGGCTGTGAAGTAGCATATGAACGATAACCGACGGGAATTTGTGAACCACGTTATAACAGAACCAAAAGAAATGTGGCCAGAATGCATAATTGTAAACGGTTGGCCACGACATCCACAGAGCCAAGGTAGCATCGAACGAAGCAACCAGGATATCAAAAATATGTTACGGGCATGGATGACAGACAATCAATGCCAGAACTGGTCTGTAGGACTAAATTTTGTACAATGGCAGAAAAATACATCTTCTCATAAAATAATAAGACGTTGCCCATATAAAGCTTTGTTTGGCGGTAATTCCAGAGTTGGTATGTTATCTTCCCATATTCCTCAATCAATGCGTAGTACCATTATAAATGAAGGCGACATGAAAATGATAGAAAGTGCAAAAGAGGATAAATCTAATCAGGCAAAACACAAGAGATGGAAATTGCAACAACTAAATCAGTACTGGGTTTACCAAATAAAGAAGATATACAAATGGAAAATTTATGTAACTTACAATCGAAAGAGTTACACGAGAATGATGAGTACATGAATACTATTACATTAGAATTCGATGAAGAGCAAATGTTCACAACGAGAACGAGAAGAAACAACTGAAGAATTGCTCTTCTAAACAAAATGTTTGGATACAAGTGAATCTAATAATTAGGTATAAAGAACCACAGCACGCGTAGGCCAAAAAAAGCTGCTGCAAAAATGTTCCTGAAAAAAAATTAATTCTGTCCAAGTTAATGACCATGTTCTTTTGTCGGTACCAAAAGTGGATAGAAGCCCAAGAGATGCACCTAATCTTGTTTGAGCGATAATTGCTTCTAAAAATAACGTATTTTAGGTAGGCACAAAACACGTCACGATTAAAGGTTGATTTGGAAATGAAGCACTTAAAAAAGCTACAGTCACTTTTTTACGTAGCAGTGAAGTAGATCAAACCAAATTTTTAACACTACGAGAAACGGTAAGAATTATATAAGGTGAACAAGGAATATCTAGATGCTCGTGCAAACCATCCAAAACCCTATGCAAAACCAAAAGATGTGATTGTTTTAGAAACAAAAGGTTTTGCACAAGTAGATGTCTAGCGAGCTTTTCTTGCATTAATAGGAACAGATTTTTATTTTATTTAAAGTTTCTTATGTGTGTTTTATTTGTCTTATAATGTTAAGTTATGCTTTCAGAATAAAAACTATTATTTTACACTTACACATTCGTGTTGCTTATAACAGGATTAGGATTATAACAGATTAGTATTACACGCTAAATCGTATACCTTTAAGATGCAACGTGTAAAGCTTCATGAAGTGGATAGTTCTCGCACTTCCAGATCGTGTAATTTTGGAGGATTTTATTATATGAAGAAATACAATGTCCCTTTTATGAAATAGAGAAATAAAATGTTCAGATAGTGTAAAAACCTGTAACTATACAATTCGATTCTATTTCATGAAATGAATATCCATTTCACGTAATAGACAATTACATTAAATGGGTGCGACATATACAATGTCAAGCAACTTTAAACAAAAACATACAACTGGTTTATGCATATTGAATATATAGAACCATCTAATAATTTTATAATGCAAAATTATGTTTATATTCTAAAAGAAACGTAAATAAGTCGATTAAAGATCAAGGTTTTATTTTTAATTAGACATTATTATTTAATAGAAATTACAAATTTGTATTACGTGCATAAATGGCGAAAAACAGCTATTTATATCCATTCTATTTTTGGGTCTTTACATTAAACATTTTTTGTTACCTAAATTTAATAATAGTTATTATCAATCATTAGATATAACTTTAACGATATATCGATAATCTCAAGCAAGATAGTTTAAAATGTTCTTTTGGATATTTACGATAAAAATCCTAATACCGTTTTCACAAATAATTCTGACTTTGTGTGATATGAGTATTTTCGTAAAATATGCACGAATTTATTGGCGGAAGTTAACGATTTCTTAATTTTTAGCTGCATTTTGTCAAACACATTTAAGTAATTAATCGTAATCAAAACGTATACTTTAACGATATTAGACATTGTGGGTAAAGCGATGTTGTCCGTAAAAATTTTATTTGTAACACTTGATTACCGTAATTTAGTTGAGTAAAGTTAAGCTACTTTATGAAAGAATACGGACAATACCGTAATGGAAGTTTACTCAATTTTTATACAAATATTGATTCAGGGAGTCAGTTAAAAGTTACGCAACCAAAAAGAAAAGAAAACTGAAATATGACTAATACTAAACAATTATTGATTATGGATATAAATCAAGATTTTTTAGTATGAAAACTTATTTATAAATTTACTAATCATATATTAAAATAAAACTATTGTAATAACTAAATTAGAAATATTTAAAATTTATTCTATGTTAATGTTTGGATTTCTTCTGTTTATGGGGTATAGAATTTATTAATGCAATAAAAAATGCACCGTTTATCATATTTTGCTATTCTTCATTAAGTAAATATTGCATTTTATATGAAAACGCCATAATAACTTTATATTTTTGTTAAAGTTATCAATTTGATATCAAGTTTTAAATTCGAGAGCTCGCGTAATTTCTATCTTTGTATTCAATTTTTTTATATTTTTCAGTCAACACATATTCAAACAATATTATTTTACGCTTATTGTAATCAGCAATGAGTGTCCAAAAAATTGTCTCTTTAGTAGCTTTATTAATACCAAATCTCAATTCACACAAAACAAAAATTCGTGGTTTTAGATTGAAAGTAGTAAATCAAAGAAAAACGCAATTCATTTTACTGGCAAAATTTTTCAATTATTCGAAAAAATAAAATCAGGAAACCAGGACAAATAAGTTTAAAAACCAAGGATTTTTAAACTGCAAACTCGGACTTTTTTAGTGTTGAAATGTTGAAAACACTTATAGGATACTTGATTCGATGGTTCATGTAACGAAACGATGAAACGCTCAGATGAAACAAAGCTGGAACTTGCGGTGGTGTCCAATTTCACTTCATTTTTGTCTTTTTCCGATGTAGTGTTTATTATTATTAAACAAGATATTTCTTATAATTCGCTTTATGTTTTAAAAATATAATAAATCTTAATTTCACTCAGCAGTGCTAAAAAATAATTATAGTAATTGTAGCATTAGATGATTTATTGAGCACAAAATTTACTACAAAAAGGTCCGCGGGAGTGTATAATTATATTTAATAGTTTAAGAGTTACAGAGTTTTAATGTAATGTGAGACATTTTTGTGCAACTTTGCACACTTGTATCTTCTAAACCATTGAAGGTAATTGTACTCTTCCGCTAACTTTTTTATGGTAAATGTTTATGTGCAATTTTTCTCTATCTTGCACCCTTTTAGGGTAATAGTTCATTGGATATTTTAAGTTATTAAGCAAATCATTTCAATAGCAAAATTGTGGCGGTTTTGATGCAGGCATGATTTACAAGAAAAACAACTCCAGATGTTATATTACGACACCGACAAAGCTACCCTGTGCCGAAAAAAAAGCCGCGGTGGTCATGAAAAGCAACTCGACCGAAACACACATGTTCTACTGTACCGATAATTTATGTTTAAATTTTAAAATACGTGAACGAACTAATAATTTAATAAATCTGATTTATAAAGTTTTATAATAAAAAGTATCAGTAATTACTAGTTTAAGTCATAAACGATTTCACTGTAAACTTATCAACATAAAACGAAAGTATGTAAAATAAAATTTGAGCAAATTTTGAATGTTGAAATTACAGTCAAGCAATTGTAAAGATTATTAGGGAGTTATTGCAAAACGGCTTCTAAGGTTAAGCGTTAATTAATACTACCTTACTTTAATATGGCAAGACTTTATTTTTGACGGTAACAATCAAGTTATTGCACGCCATTAGTTAGCTACATTATTTTTAACCTCAAATTTGTTTCTTAAATTTTAGTTTTTTTGTTTTTTGTACTTGTGATATTTGTTGACAGTTTTAATGAACGAAATTTTAGAAGCTGTTATCAGTGTTGTAATTTATCTATATAAATTTATATAGATAAGTTAATCTAGATTCATATTTTTTATCTATTTATATATGATACTATCAAAAAATATATAAGTTGTATGTATCTGCGCATATATATAATTTTTTATTTAAATTATTTACATAATATATTTAAAAAAAGTGTCCCGTAAAATTTTGGTTACAATATTTATGTTTTTCTTCAGTAATTTTCCGCATTCCATAGTAGTTCTTCAAATGAACTTCATCGTTATTACTGCTTAGATGATTTCATCTATGATTTGTTATCTATATAAAATTTGAATAGTTTATCTATTATCTAATACTAGATAATTTTTGAAAGAAAAAAAAATTAACTGTGTCTCGCTTTTTTTTCAATCGTACTCATTTTCTTTGTTATGTTTTCCTCTAAACTACTAACGTAAACAAACTTTGGAGGTTAAGATTATTATCAGGTGACGCTATAAGGGAAATAACGTCACCTTAAATTCTTACCGTATTTGTTCGTAAATAAGGGAAGGCAGTATTTTATTAAGGTTTCATTATTTAATAAAAACTTCTGCGCATGCGTAAATGTCAAAATAAGGCTTGCGTTAATAAGGAAAAGCGATCTTAACGCGTGTTTACGTGTTGTTTTTTTTTCACTTATCCGAAGAAAAATTACTGACGAGTAGTGTTTTTTTTTGTACTCCCAAAAGGAGAGGTACTGACGGGCTGGTTTCTTTCACGTACATTTATTATTATTATGTTTTTTTGCGTGTACGTTTTGTATAAAGTTACTAGTTAATAACAAATTGTTACGTAGTTGCCAACCTGCGTCCAGTCAAAACCCAACAAACCGCAATACGTGATCTTCAATTTAAGGATTAGGCGCCATATAAAAAGTCAGAATGTAGTTAAATTTATTTGGATATGCGTTTGTAGGTTTTTTTATTTGATTATTGTACGACATATGTGATGGAATAATATACTGACTAACGCGAGAAAATTGAGAAATATTATTTAGATTCAATTCTATCGCTTAAACGAGGTTTTTTGTTGTAAACGGAGAGAGCAAATTTAATCTTTTCTGTTCTTTGTCTTTGGCAATTAACAAGTCGCTTATAAGATTAGTTTTACTTTCTTTGCGCCAAAGGGTCACGCTAAGAACACCTAGAGAATTTAATAAATAGGCATGTCAATTATTCCGCACCGCAAAATGTTTTTATTACGAATGATAGGAAATCGCGAACGCGACAAACTGTTAAAAAAAACCTAGTTTTTAAACTGTAAATGCATATTTCTAATAGCGAAATTTCTACTTTGCAACTTTTATATCTAAAAGTATGTGGTAACGTAGCTCGAATTGTGTCATAATCTTAGAAGCTGTTGAACTGTGAACCGCTATAAAACTCGGGTAAAATCTAGTAATCATTTAGTTCTGTTGTATTTTTAAATGCGCGTCAATTAATTAGAGTGTGGTGAAGTAATTGTCAGGAATCACGCGATATAAATTATTTATTTAATCATTGAATGATTTATTTAATCCAAGCGTATTCAATCAAAGTCTGGCTAAATTTCTAAAAGTTACACTTTGGCTCTAAAATTGAATGTGTCTAGAGAAAATTTTACATTTATCCAAATGCTCTCAACCCTATCTATGCCAGCAGAAAATGACCGTCAGTAGACGAGAATTTCAATTTTTCGACCTTTCCTCGCATAACATGCTTGTGAGTGCAATATTATTATTTGAACTTTGCGAAGGTGACTTTTTGCCTTGAAAATATTTTGTGTCAAATAAAGTTTGATGTTTTGCGATTTAGTTGCTTGCTTTGTGTTTCTTACTCATCACTTGGAAAAGAAAACCTAAGCGTTACAAACACAACCCAAATATTTCCTAACACTTGTTGCCTAACCAAAGCTTAGATTTGAGAAAGTAAATAAGTACGGTCATTCACGACATTAAAGCTTTACAACTAAATAATCACGTCTCAACGTTAGTGCCAACAGTGGACTACTGGTGGAATAAGAAGAGTCGCAAACTTATTACAGAGTTTATTGAGCATTTTGTTAATGATTTGAAAAGAATAACCCAAAATACTCATTTTCGTGCTTCTTTAAACAAATTTTCTATAAAAGATGTACCCTAGAGTTTGCAATCATTTCGCACTAAACTATTACATACTACTAAAGCTATAAACGGGAAACAACAACCGGGAGTGTTTAGATTTAAAGTTTTTAATATTAATTTAATTTCCGTTCCTCTCAAAAAGATAAAATGTAAACAAATTGAACTACAAAAATGGAAAAAATTAGTGGCGCTGGCCTATTTACATGCCATGATGTTTGTTCAAGTGCATGGATTTAAGATAACGCAATCGGACTTCTCTTTAGATATGTTACTGGAAGCTATGTTTTATCAGCGCGCAGCAATTCTTGATGTTTAATGAATCTCTATAAGTCATTGGTGTTGCTGATTCATCATCTTCCAGCAATGAAGAGGTTAAGGGAAACAATTGTCAAGCTTTTTATGAACAAATGTTAAATACGAACAATTGGTGAATTATCATACGACTATTCTCGTTTACTGTGTACCTAGAATACTTATGTATGCATTCTTATTTTTAAAAAAATTGTAATAAATTTTGTTCATTATATTTCGTAGGTAATATTGTGTTTGTTTTCAACACCTTCCAATAATTGCAAGATTTGCAATATCTGTGAATCTGTAAATTATATCATGGCAAATTTAAACTATGTAATGCAATGTACCATTATACGTCAAAATTTTCTTAAACAAACAGTTAAAAAGTGTATGTGCCTATTATTTTTGTATTCATTATTAACAGTACACAAATGTATCAAATGTAGCTCACCTTAAGCTGCTACTGAAGAAACGCAAATAAACACCTTAAAAGTAAAAAGGAAATTTACGGAAATTAGAAAAAAAATGGAAAGAAATACGTCCAAACAATAAATTAATAGCAAAGGCAAAGTCGTTTTAGAGGATCAAATATTTGAAAAGTTTTATGCAATGGAAGAGAAAAATATTCAGGATTGCTATTTAGGTGCACTTATAATAGACGTGAAAGAAGTAACAAAAAGAAGAAAGACTAGTATTGCTGAAATGAAAGTATTCTATTATTACAATATTAAGGTAAAGGCTAAAAGTGTAGACGTTTGTCGCCCAGCATTCTGTGGCTTACATGCAGTTCACAAATCACGTATCTTGAGAAGTTCATAATCCGACCTGGTAGTTTACTTGAAAAAGATACCCGTGGCAACACAATAATCACCCTAACGAAATCTTGAAGGACTTAGTTGCGATAATAAATGGCCATATTAAGTTTCCTAGCACAGAAATCCCATTATACTTGAAACGAAAATTAAAAAAAAAATTTCAGCTGTCATCAGTTGTCAGTTTTACTTTGTGGCCGTGATTTTGGGCAAACGAAAAAAAGAACCTAAAAAAAGCAATTTTGTATTTGCCTGAAGAGTGGTACACCTTGGTTGATAGTTGTGATAAAAAGTTTATCGTTAAACGTGTCATACAAGAGATGATTTTTGATTTTAAATTTTACCTCGAATCTTATTTTAAAAAATCGTCAGAAAAATTGTCATTAAAGAGCAAAAAATATGACAGTATAATGCGCTCGTTAAAAAAGCTAGCAACGATGATTTTGATGATTATTTAACTTTTCATATTGTGTATTTGGCATTATTATTAATTAGTTACCTAGAACATAAAAAAACTTTGTTTATTTTTGTTATACTCAAATAAAGTGACTTAAGCAATATTATCAAATGATTTAACCTTTTCCGTTACAATTTTTCCCAATTTGAGAGTAAAACCGGCTAGGTGAACTTTTATAACTTTAATAAAAAAATACAAAATGCAAACTACCTACTAAAATAATTTTGTAGTCAATACTTATGTGCAAGTTGCAAAAACAAATTTTAATTTTAAGTTAAGTGAATGGTACGTTTTTTCTTTTCATTTTCCTCAAAACAATTTATTTTGCACGTGGACTGTTATTACACCAAGCCCCTCAATTAAAACAATGTTCAATTCTATAAGTGTTTTGTATTTAGAAATAGTTGAAAATAATTTTTGTGATGCCAACATCGTAAACGTCAAGATTTGTTCGTTAGTGTAGTTACGTAATGAGCGAAAAAAGCTTTAGGGTGGCTAAATGAAAACTAGCAGTCAACATAAAGCTAAGTGTTCAACGTTAATTATTATATTAGAACAAGTATGCGACAGATGGAAGTCATTTAAAAAATCTTGAAATTTAGTTAAAAATAAAGAACCAACATTTTAGGTGATTTTTTTTAATTTTTTTGAAAAAGAATGTAGTTTTACAAAAAGCAACACAAGAAATAAGGTACGTTACTCTTGTCGAAAGTATCATAGCAAAATTCACTTACATGCAACGCTCGGCCGTGCGGCTTCGCGTCGCATTACCGTTCGTTATGCTACGTCTTACTTTCGACACTTGTTACATAAATTACTATTGTTTGTAATAGTAGATTACACACCGAAACGGAAAGTATTCCATTCCCGTCAAGAGAACTATAGTTTACCAAAAGACGTGTATACTGTTTTATTCACAATCCGCCATTAAATAAAATAAATAACATTATACGAATTAAAAAAATCGCTCACTTACCAACCTTTAAAAGGTTCGAAAAGCTGTACGTTACTAACTGAGTGTAAATAATAGTTATTTACAGTTGAGTGCGTGTACGTGATGTTTTACAGCGCGACAGCGTTGTTTGGAAACCGAGCCCAGTGGGTGAGGTTTTCATTTGGCTGGACTTTATGTTTTTGTACATTTATATTAATTATAATGTAAAGTAACATTTGTTTATATAAAATTTAGTATTATTTAATTAACATACTTTTTTGACACTCTGACTGCCATGTCAGACGCTTTCGTCTGTCAGAACCTTTAACAGTCAAATCAACTCATGCTACTTTACGGTAATGGGGCGTAAATAACATGCAAAAACATACGTATTTAGTACTTTGCATTTTAAGCTGTTGGAAAGAAATCAATTCTTCACTTGCACCACTTATTTTCTTACTCGTACCTTAAAAGAAACGTAATTTGCGGAGATCACTTGCCTTGCAAGAACTTTCCGTCGAGGTGCAAAGAGGGTCTAATGTATCAGAGAAAGATAAGGAATAATTTCAAGGTTTTTTTTCCAATACCGATCCCACTTTTGTGAAGGTTTGATAGAGACTCCAGTTTTTTATCTGACAATGATTTAGATGCTGAATGTGATGAAGATGGTGCAGCAGGTTCTTCTTGTAATATTTTTATGGAATAGAAATGCAGGTTCCTCCACCTTCAAAGAAAAAAGAACAACCCTGCTTGTAAAAGACAACCACCTTACTCTCAAAAAACGAAGGATTAATCGAAATAAAATGCAAAAATTGAAATCTGAATCTATTGTTCCATACAACAATTAAAAATGCAGGATCGATAAATCCGATCAAATGGCCTCATGCAGTACCTGTAATCGACGAGGTGTAAAATGGTACATTAATACCTTTAGAGAAGACATAGCGAGAAGTTCATTAGTTGGCAAAGTACCAATAAAAAACAAAAATTAATTCATATAATAAAAATGTCAGATGAGAAAAGGCGTAAGCTTTGCTAACAAAATGTCAAGATTAGAAGTAAGGAAAAAAGTAAAAAGATTTTGGACCTCTTGCAATAGATCTAAAGACAATGGCCTAGATTGTCATATTAAGCGTCACTCAGAATTGATTACATTAAATGCATACCTACTTTTAATTCTTCAATTATCTTATAAGTTATTTTCAATTTCTGTTTTGGTTTTTTTCAAGTATTTTTCAGATTTGAATTTTGGAGTTATTTACAATAAGATTTTTTAAACCTGTGTTAATTTTCGTTTCCCCCCTAAAGTTTTTAAAACTTGTAAATTCAAGCGCATTGAATCTAAAACTCCTATGTACCTTATATATCTAGCACATATACGTCTGAGACGGCCCAGAACAAACTTGGTGCTGTCAGTCATAAACGACTGACAAACCGAAACTGTACAAGAAAGTTGTCAGAGACAAAAAACTGACATAGCAAAATAAACCAGCTTGAAATGAACATGCCTTGTTAAAGTCTGAAATTTAGTGTCTATTTTATCGCACTGTAAAGAGTTTTAAAAAACTGTCATATAACAATGTACTTAAAAATCAAGTTACATTTAATGTACAAAGAACTATAAAATACGGTTTACACTTAAGAAGACTAAAAAAGTAGTTTCTCAGTCAATTTATGCTTTCAATAGAAGGTTTTGCGATTTAACAATTCAAACTTTAGCGTGTTAGAGTGTGCTAGCTTCTTTAAATGTTGTAGGACTGATAATAAAATCATTTTTTCACAGATACAACAGATGGATATGTTTGGATAGTAGTTTACAGAACAGCGGTTCGTGTTTGAAAAAACTAAAACTGCAACTGTAACGATATTTGTCAACCATGCATTTCGTATACTTTGGCCGGAGGAAAATAAAGAAAAAAAATTGTAATTATGTATTCAGACGCTTATGTACTAAAAGGAACGCAGGCGTAACCATGCTTTTATCCATGCATGATTTGCGTGTAGAAATTTATAAAAACTCATATTTGCCGCGTCCGTTACAACCTGTCTTAATTAGATAAGGAACATAGCCGAACGCTACTTAATTTTTTGTATACCACTTTTTTTATATCTTTGAATGTAATACATAAGCGCAAAAAACAATAGCTGCAAAAGAAACACATTTTTCTAAAGTACTAACGATGATCAAAAAATTGAAGAGTGGAAGTAATCTAAGGACTAATTCGTATCATGAAAACCTTTTGCCAGGAACTTTATTGGGCAGTTACAATTTGAGCAGCATCATTATTAATTTGAAAATTATCTTTTAATCAAATTTATGGATATTTAATTTGAAATTTGAAAAATACGCCTGCATAAATTAAACCAGAACTAATTTCACATTTTAAGTTTGCGACTGTAATATTGGTTGCTGTAGAACGTAGTTTTTTTTTTTCATTATATATAATTTGACAGATATAGTTGTTGGCACAAAAAAAGGTCCTGTGCGCAATTAGAAAACGCGTTCCATTATTCGAATGAAAAGAGAAAACTGTGACTGAAACAGAGATAACATCATTTTTTGTTTGTGTTATGAATAAATCACTCAATTGACTTTATCGTTCATTTACATTAGTTGACAATTGTAATAAGTCTTGTTGTCAAAGTTTCAATTATATCGAGTATATGAAACTTACGAATAAACCAATAGGACATATTAAAGTATAATTTAAACCACCGTATGTGTAATAATTCTAATTATTTATCTGATTCATTCGTATTCTTGTTTAATTACAACAAAAAACAATTGTTCTTTAACAAATAGTAATTTTATAGGCTAATATTTGGATTTAAAGAAATTAGCATTCCCAACATTCAGTAAATTTTAGTTTCTAACCAGCATTTTAAAGTAACTAATTCTATTAACAAGGTTTTACTTAATTCAGATGTATACGACTATGACGTAGGAATCTTCTTTATTGGCAACGACCATATTAAGGTCTTAATTACGTAATAGTCGGAAATGTTCTATATTTACTGAATTTTGTTATATTTTGGTGTTTCGTTTTGTACAACAAATTATTTTACTTTAATTTAATTTTAGATTTTAGCCTAAAAAGTTGCATATTTTGTCATCTTTGCTAAGTTAATCTTCAAAACGTAACATACGAGTAACTTGTATTTCAAAAATTAATTGTAATTATCAGTTAATCTAACAAAATAGTTTTCGTAGAGTAATAGAGCGGAGAATTATTAGTTAATTATTATTTAAAAAAATACAAATACTCATTACATGGCGAATTTTTTGTTCTAATTTATTGCTATAAGTAATTTCATGGTGTTTGCAAACTTATAAATAAAGTATTTACTTTATAAAATACGTTTACTGTTAGGAATGCGGAGATAATCAATTTAGCTCGTCCTAATTATTTGTTTGCTTTTAAATCGAGTATATTTACTCCCTAATTATATTTCTTAATCCTGATAGCTCTTGGACCGTACGCTATAACAATTTAAAATGCTGACGACAAAAAATCGTTTTGTGGGTGTATAATTTCTTTGAAAGTAAACTTTTGTATACATTTCTGGCAGGTGTATAAAGTGTAATTTATTTGGGAAACCGCAAGATATACATATATAAGGTTGCTACGTGAATATTTGGGAATTGCCGCTGGGTAGATAAAATGTCGTAGTATATAGTTACTAGACGATTGAAATTATATATGCTGTATTATAAATTCAATGACATTTTCATAAAAAGAAATTATACAATAAATAGCAAAAGAGGAACGTATATTAAAAGTTTGAATGTCGTTAATTACAGAATTAAATTTATATAAAAATTTAATGAAAAATAAAAAAACTTGTTGATATATGTAATCATAATACTAATAATCTATATTCTAGATACAACCAGATAAATATTGTATATTCCGTAGAAATATAAAATCCGTTTTCTAAATATTTATGTAAACACGCAAAATTATGTATTTATTGTTTATGCTTATTGTTGTAGCTAAAAATCGTTAAGACTAATATCGTATACGTACTTTTTTTATTTTTCTGTAATTAATTTCTAATATCTGAACAAATTTAAATAAAGTGTTGACGTTTAATGGTAATTATACTTTTTAGTAGTCAATACCTATTTTTTGTCAAATTTTAATTATTAACATTTTTGTTCTATTGTATAATACTGTATAAATATTTTATACAGGAATTTGTGTAGACTCTTCTTTGTTTATAATATCTATTATAATTATTTGTTGTGTCTTTTATTTTTATTTTCTTTGCTAACTGTTATTATCTGTGTATTATCAACATTTATAATACATATAATCAGTTTCTTGTTGACAGTTAAATGAATGATCGTGTATGTTATTTTAAATCTATGTTTTATTTAATAATTTTTAATTTAATTATTTACTATACAATATTGTAACAAATTTTATTATTAAAACTAATTTATTTTTACTTATACTAAAAATATATACACGTTTATAACTAACCGAATTAATTAATCTAAGGATATTTAATAAAAACACTTACACTAATTTATATCACTTACACGAAGATAAGATAAAGTCCGCGGATAACTTCACACACTTGTTTAACTCTTATTGTTTACGTTAAAGTCACGTACTTCGTAGATTTATTTATAACACGCGTTAATCACTTATTTATTTCAACTTGAATAATCTTCTTAACACTGCCGTCTTCGCATTAACTGACCTACGATTTGTTTGTTTCGTATTTATACACGTTTTGGAAATCCTTCTCGAATGTTCCATATCTTTCGGTATACGTTTTAGAAGATGGATAACAACTTTAAGAAGGCTCTTAAATTTGAGAACGTTTTAATATGTTAGTATAGTTGTAACGTTTACATTTTTTCAATTGAATACTTCTGTCTTAATTTAACATTTTTGGAGTCCCTGCGTGCGCAAATCGCTGATGCACATTACTCATGCGTGATTCGTAGCCATATTGTTTTATCTTCATCTTCCGTTGAATTGCGAAAGGACGCGGACGTTCCTGCATAACGTGCAGAAAATTTTCTCATGTTAAATTTGAACTGTGGAAATCTGCTTTTGTAGTATGCATCGAAAATTATCCGCTTTTGTCGCTGTATTTTCGCTTTCGTCCGTTTTATATTCGCCTTTGTTTATTTAAAGAAACCCGTAATCTGAAAGGGGTAAGTGATTTCTTTGTTCTGTACACGTGTTGCGTAACCTGTCGATTTTGCGTTTTAGTTACCCGTTATAAATTTAATATAAAAAATATTGTGGCGTCCAAATTAGATTTCAAATTAGAATTGTAAATATTAGTGTACGAGTAGAATACCCCGTCCCTGATTATAATTAGAAATATTTCTCATCGCTCTAATGTTTGTGTGTTGTTTATATTTAATAAATTCATAGAGCTAGCACGGTGCATTATTTTAATTATGATTATGTTACATAAATGGCACGATATATAAGTAAGATTCATTCGTTACATAGTATCGAAACATCTAATAAAAGATTTTAATGCCTAAATTGCAAAGTATACTGTACATATACAACAAATTATTTTTATTATCTTTTTAAAATTTGAATTATACAAGAAATTAGGTTGCTATCATCAATAATTAGAATTCTTTCCACTATTGTTAACAAGCTTCTATCTATAAGGCTGTGGTTTTAGAAATTCTGCTTGAAAGTGCGATAATTTTGATTTTTCTAGTAGAACAAATCCGTTTTTTAAATGTTACTAAGTTGTTTTTTCAAAAAGAGTGATCGCTTTAAATTTTAGGCCAAAAATGTTTTATAATTGCTCTAGTAACGCGAAATGTTCGCTTACAACAAAACGAATTTTATTCGTTTAATAAATGTCTTGACGATTAGTCGGGAGAGTGTCACGTTGGTGTTGAATAAAAAACAATTTAGGAAATTAAAATAAAGTGTTTTTTTAAATGAATAAATAAAATTGTGGTTCTTGAATGGCATTTGTTGTATTTCTTACAGAATACCGTTGAACATTAATGACTTATTAATTTTTAATTAAAGCGGCGGTGGTTGTTTGACAAGTTTTTAGAAATGGCAGCTACGGGATTTGAACCATGGACGACTATTCAACACTACACCACGGCGGATTGCTTGTAAATTGCTTAGTTAAAGTATTCGTACGTAAATCCTTTTTTATACAAAACAAATATTAAAAAAATATTTTATGTGACATACTCGCTTCATATGTCGCGCGCATCCCGAAATAGTCCCGCGAAGCAATGGAGATCATAGTTTTGGGATTCGGATTTTTTTATTGGAAATTTCCTCCTTTTTAAGAACCGTTTTTCAGATTATCTCTTATAGTTTCTGAATTATTCGTGAAAAACTAAATGCCTTTATTTTCATCTTAACTTGTCGATAACTCTTGCAGTTTATTATTTGCTAAGAAACATTTTTATTCAATGAGCTGTTTCAAGAATTAACACGTTTTTGAACTTGTCGACTAAACTACAACACTAAGTAAGAATTAAGAGTCTCCATGCTCAAAATTTTCCAAACAAACGACTGAACGCCAGAAAAATATTAGAATTACCGTAGAATGTAGAAGTTTGCTTTTTGATATCAGAAAAACGGCAAACTGGTTTATCAGTTGTAAACATCACTTTATTTTCAGATTTTGAAGCTGACGGTTTTTCAAAAAAAGGTAAACGAGATGGCCCTAAGCTTTTTGTAAAACGCATAACTATTGTAGTTGTAATCGGAAGAGGTGTTTGATAACTTATACTTGACCAAATAGTAAATTAAAATAATGTAGTATACCTATTTCATCTATTTTTGGCAGTTAAAGAAAGATAGCTAATTTTTTAGAAAGTCGGCAACGGCGTACGCCAATAATGTAAACAACGTTCTGTCAGCTTAACGTTTCGTCAGTTTAATTCACCTTAAATTAAATTAACCGTTAATCAAACGATAACTGCTTCTAAGTTAAAGTTTTTTAATATGAAGTGTTTAATTGTTTATAACCACATGTACATGTTAAATATTAAATTATATTTTAATTTCAATTTGTAATACAAATATAACAGTAGTATAATTATCTACATTTCAAACTTAGGTTTAGACTTAAAAAGTACACAGGATAGGACTTTAGTGCATTAATTTCAGATAATTGTTTATAACCACATGTACATGTTAAATATTAAGTTATATTTTAATTTCAATTTGTAATACAAATACAACAGTAGTATAATTATCTACATTTCAAACTTAGGTTTAGACTTAAAAAGTACACAGGATAGGACTTTAGTGCATTAATTTCAGATCATCTATTCACAGCCATCAATGAGTGTTCGAAACAATAATTTCTTTAGTAGCCTTGTTATTAACAAATCTCAATTTACACAAAACAAAAATGCGTGGTTTTGAATTAAAAATAGTAAATTAAAAAAAAACGCAATTAGTATTAATTTATTGGCAAAATGCAAAATTTCTCCATTATTAAAAAAAATGCAAAATACATTTTTTTTTGGTGTTTGATCTTTAAACCGCAAACCTGAACAATTTTTTTAAATTATCTCAATTACATTAAATCATGGCAAATTTTTAATTGTTTAATACAATATACTATTATAGGTACTTAACTGAAATTTTTTTTTAACGAACAGTTAAAAAGTGTATGTGTTTATTATTTTTGTATTTATTATTAACAATACACAAATGTATCATGTACATACATATATTGTAAGTAACTTAAAGATATTTAGTTTTAAAGTATGCAATTTAATTCATTAAAAATAAAAATATTGGATTCTATACGAGAAACTAAAAGTAAACACACATAAAAATTATGAGTTTAAATTACAACAAAAGTATTATCATGTTTTCTGTAAAGAAAAAAATCAGGTAATAAAAGACAATTTACAGTCAAAAAACATTAAAAAATATAAATAATCAGAACAAAAGAAAAGATTCAGGATGGGAAGGAATTACAAAAATTATGCAAAACGCAAAGCAACACATCAAAGCGTAGCGGAGTGACTAACTGCTGTGCGAAAAAATAAGTCCATAGAACTCAAATGACAGGTTTCAATTCCAAAAATGGAACGTATAACCAAAATATCTACTATATAGTAATCAATTTGATAGGGTGTTAGCTGATTGTTATTTTAGCAAGTAAAATTAGAGCATAAATACAAGAAAAAAATCTCAAAATAAAAGTTCCATTAAAACATTCAAAAATCAAAATATTTAGTAAAATAAATCATAAATTACGCACTTGTAATTTATATAGGTTGTTGACAACACGAATAAAAATAAACCGTTCTAAGAAATGCAAATTTGCAGATTTGCTGACACCAAAGATAAAAATTATACAAAATAATGTTATTGGATAATGCGTAGTTAAACTACTGTGGTAAATGAAATTGCTATTCTACATGTTCTTTTCAAGTACACTAGATAATTGTTCGTTACTCGTGTAAATAATTGCACATTTTGTCTAATTACATTTGTTGCTGCAAGAAATCGGTTGCAACTGTTGTCTATTATTTACGATGGTTTCGTATATTTTACCTTTCACATAGTTCCAGGAAAAAATGTAAATGTTTGATATCTGCTCTATCGTGCATAAACCATATTGTCCTTGCGCAAAAATTTCTTGTAAAAGTCGCCCGCAAATCTTTATGGTAAAACAAACTGTCGCATTAACCTATTTCTTAAAATTCCCGCTCAAACATTAATAGAAAACCCCCACTGAATATTACTTTGTTGAATTTTATGAAAGTTTTCTTCATTCCAAACATGCGTGCTGTGAAAATTCAGCACTCCAATTTGTGTAAAACATCACTCATCTAAAAATAATAATTTATCATTAAAGTAAAGTTCAAAAATTTCTTGCTGCTACAACCACTCACAAAACTAAAGTCGTAGTTCAAAATCAACGTCGGTTAACTGTTGGATTCGTTGGACATAGTAATGGTACAAAGAATAATTATTCACAACACGATGCTGGTAGCATACTATGGGACACGTTAGCTGTGCGTCCGATTTCTCTAGTGCTACTTTGTGTTCAATGTTTTACATTTTACAATATCTGCACATACTTTGAAGAAAAACAAAAATTAAAATTTTGATTTTATTGAAAAGATTTATTCTTCTTCCGTTGCTAATACATGCGGTGGTCTTTCTTGGTCACAGCTTTCGTAGGTAAGAAGGACACCTCTAGTTTCTTCAAGTCTTTGCACACACGCCAAAGTAAAGTTTATTGAAGGACATTGTTTATTGGGATATTGCTCAACCCACAATGTACGTGTGATGTGGATGCTATAATTGCACTCACCGTTCATTAAAACAGTATCACTGGTGTACATAATAAAGAAAATTTAAATTAAATATTATGAAGTACGAGTACGTTTACACAAATCACTTAGCATCAACTAAAAAAATCAGTTAAAAAATTTACACAGAAATAAATCAGATTGTCAAACTCATTTCTAAGAAAGCTGAATTTTGCATTTAATTATCTAAAGTGTTGTTTTGGTTACAACCAAAGATAAACGTGATCGTGTACACAAAGTGCATTTTGTTAAGCTAGGTCAGTAATAATGCTAAGAAATAAACATTATTATCTGCTTTAATTATTTTATTAACGATTGATTTTGTAGAAGATGAAAGATTAAAGAAAACAATAATTAACACAATACATCAATACGTTTCACAGATTTTATAGCATTTATACCCATCATTTTCATTTGAATACATAGTCAGGACCGGCCTGAAAACTTTAATTGCAAATATCTCACAACTGGAAAACTACTCCTTGAGTTTGTAAGTATGTAGTTGTATTTTAGATACACCCTACAATTGATTTTGTTTTTTCATGCACTATTATTTATGTAAACATTACTAGCGTTATCTTTAGTTATCGCGTGTACGTTTTTATATCACATTTTATTGTCGTTTAGAACATTCCAATTTTTTCTGTACTGCGTCAAACGTTTTAAAATTTTTTTAGTATTTTACATTACTTTAATTAAACTATTCAACGCTATCATAAATATTCAAAATGATATCATTATTTTTAAAATCAGTTGATGATTGATTTCCATCTAAGAAAAAAGATTTTAGAATTTAATTTATACACTTGTTTAATATTCACTTAAACAAGATATTCAAATAGGTATTTTGTTTATTTACTTTTATCTATTTGCAATCTTTTTACATTTTTTTGTTATGACACAAAGTAATTTAGTATTGATTAAATACTTTTATATTTTGATTTTAATCTTCTCCACTCATTTGACAATAATTTAGTGTCGCCTATATACGGTATTAACAAGACCATGAAATTTCCAACAATTTGTAATTACATTTAAATAATTGAAATCTCTTGTTTATTAACAATTACATTTGTAACTGCATAGTACAACGTGTACAATGTCTATCTACTTTTAGATTTGTGGTAGATAATTTAAATTAGATCTTTAACAGTACTGAACAGCCAATATTAGTTAATTATCTAAATTGTAACAGCTGAACTTAGAAACGTAATTCATCGTATACTATAAGAACTAAACCTATTGAAATCAACAAATTGATTTGCAAATATACCAAAAAAAGTGAAAATATAAAATAGTAATAATAAAAAAGATTTTTTTTTTAATAAAAATGTATGGTAATTATTTATGAATAAACTATCAATAATAAGTTTTTTCACTTTTAGTCGACGTTAAATTTTAATTATAAAACGAATAAATTAAGAAAGAAGTATTTAATTATTATTACATTTTTAAATACTTTTTTTTATAAAAATATTACCAAATTCTATTTACATAAAGTTACATAGTAAGTAAATTCTTCAGAAGCAGGTTACTATTTTCCAGACGCACCAAATTAATCAGACACGCTCAAACACCGGTTAATTGTGTGTGTAAGGTGTGTCTTGCAGTCATGTATGCGTTTCCTTAATTGTAAAGAACTTTCTTCCAGACATGAACATAAAATATACATAAAACGTCTGCGTCATATATTTTTTTGTATTATTTATTGTTACAAATATTTTTTTAAACCGATTTTTGTATTTATAAATTCTTTTTGTTGCCATTTACCGCTTATAAATAAATAAAAACAAACAAATTTTGTAACAATTTAAGTTTTTTTTTATTATCTTATTTTATCCAGAAAAGTCTAAAATTTTAAAAAATTTATTTAACAATGATAAATCAACGTGCATTAAATGATTTACTACAATAAGCAATATGAAAATTAACGATTTAAGATAAAAACAAAAACAAGAACTTGTTTAAAAGTTTGTTAATTAAATTCAAGCTACTGTTAAAAAATATATATAAAAAGGAATGCAATTTTGTGTAATTAAAATAATGAGCACACATTGAAACGAAACATTTTTCTTGCACAACTGGTTACAAAGTTCTTGCACCATTTTTACAAATAAATATAAATGTTTCAATTTTTATGAAACAAAAAATGCAAATGGAAGAAATCGGACAGAACGCAATAAGAATAAAAAATTAAGTAATTTCTATATTTAAATATAAACGTGTGAACACTACAAATTACGTTTTATTTTTACATGCAATTTCTCCGAATTAATTCTGTAAGTGCACACATTTTATTATTCCGCGTGTAGAAAGATTAGGTTGCATACATATTTTTCATTCTACTTGTTCTATGTAGAATTTGTTTTCACGCTAGGAATTTCTTTTAAAATATTTCTTTTGCACATAACCTTGGGATAGTTAAATTATTTACACGAAAAGATCCGTTAAGTATTATTTAACGTTTAGAATATTAAGAGTGTCATTGATCTTCAAAATAGAATAAAATTAATTTGTTTAATAAACTTTAGAACACGCGTGCCGAAGATATGCAATGTAAACGTTAATATGGGAAATAAATGTGAAAGGAGGATGTTCCAAAATTATGTGCCACTTAAAACTAAGCAACGTTAGATGTGTTCAGGTAAAATGTCAACATTTCATAGTTGGCAAATTAATTAGTTACATTATATTTTAAATAAATAAATAATAAAATGTAATTAATGCAATCAATTAACATAATTTTTCCAAATGTACAAAATAACAATTAGAACCGATGTTGTTCGCAGGATAATAGTGTTTTTACTTTCATTATTCCTTAGGCAACACATACAACTTTGTACTATTTTTTTTTATTATAATAACATCTTAGTTAACAACCTGCACATAAATTTGATGAATTTAATGGTTTTGACGTTTTATTTCAATTTTTAATCCGGTCTAGTTTGATATATTGTAATTTTATTTAATGTTCTACAAATAATAAAAGATTTATAACTTTTACAAAAAGGCAACAATTAAAAAAACTACTGAATGTTTTTAAAAAACAAAGACAGGTAGTTTTTAAATATATTTCAACTTCAAGGTGCAATGTAAGTTTAAACGAAACACAAAGATTATACGCTTTGAGTAACCAATTAACGGTTTTTATAATTAAAATAAGACCCTTTAAACTATTTTCTACAGTACTGTTTACTATTAAAATAATTGCAACGTTGTAACACATCCGGTTATACCAAAACTAATCTAAAACTTTTTTGTTTTAAATATAACACTCTGTATATTTTTGCATTTTTGTATTCTACTTGAAAAATTAGGTAAAAATTTATTAAACTGTTACGTCTAAGCCTAAGCTTTTGCGAGAAAAGAATGAATATTTGCATTTTTGGGGTTTGCCAAAACCTTAAAATATTGAATAAATTAATGATACTAAGAAAATGAAAATGTATATACTCGTTCAGACAGCATTATTTAAAAATCTTTTTATTCGTCTTACTTTACTATTTACATTAAATTAATTTTCTTTTTTAAGGAAAAACAAATAAGTTTAACTTGCAACATCTAACAATTATAAAAACTTCATTTTTTTAAATAGAACAATATCATTTTTATCAATTTATGCTATTCTACAGATGATTTTGTACAAAATAAGATTCTACAAAGCTTTATATAAAGTTAACGGTTTAAACTTCTATAAATAGATTGTTACTTACAATCAATGGTAATTATTACAATACAATAATAACAAGTAGGCTTTGATGCTATGACATAAAACAAAACAAATGAATTTTATGTATGTCTGTCTAAATAAAAATTCACAGATATCGCAAATCTTGCAATTATCAGAAGGTGTTGAAAACAAACGCAATATTACCTACATAACATAATGAACAAGATTTATTAAAACAATTAAAAATAAGAATGCATACATAAATAATAAAAAAAATTAAAAAACACAAATAACCAGTATTATAGGTACATATTGAACGAGAATAGTGTCGTATGATAATTCACCAATTGTTTGTATTTAACATTTGTGCATGAAATGCCTGAGAATTATTTCCCATAACCTCTTAATTGCTGGAAGATGATGAATCAGTAACACCGATGACTTATAGAGACTTTATTGTGATAACAAATTATGAGGGAGACCGTTCATTATCAAGAACTGATGCGCGCTGATAAAACATAACTTTCAGTGACATATCTAAAGAGAAACCCGATCGCGTTATCTTAAATCCATGCACTTGAACAAACATCATGGCATGTAACTAGGCGTCACTAATTTTTTCCATTCTTGTAGATCAATTTGTTTGTCCTTTACCTCTCCAAGAGGAACGGAAATTGAATTAGTATGAAAAACTCCAAATCCAAACACTTCCGGCTGTTGTTTCTCTTTTACAGTTTTAGTAGTATGTATTAGTTTAGTGCGAAATGATTACAAACTGGTGGGTACATTTGTTATAGGAAAACTTTTTGGAGAAGCACAAAAATGAGTATTTTCGGCTAATCTTTTTAAATCGTTAACAAAATGCTCAATAACAAATGTTGGCACCAACATTGAGACGTGATGTGATGTGATGAAGATTTAATGTCGTGAATGACCGTACTTATTTACTTTCTCAAATCTAAGCTTTAGTTAAGCAACAAGTATTAGGAAATATTTAGGTTGTGTTGGTAACGCTTAGATTCTCTTTTCCAAGTAATGTACGGTAAGAAACACAAAGCAAGCAACAAAATTCCAAAACATCGAACTTTATTTGACACAAAATATCTTCAACGCAAAAAGTCACCTTCGTAAAGCTCAAAAAATAATATTGCGCTCACAAGCATGTTATGCGAAGAAAGGTAAAAAAATTAGATTTACGTCCACTGACTGTCGTTTTCTGATGGCTTATATACGGTTGAGAGCATTCGGATAAATGTAAAATTTTCTCTGGACACAATCAATTTTAGGGCCAAAGTAGAACTTTCAGAAATTTAGTCAGACTTTAATTGAATACGCTTGGATTAAATAAATCATTCAATGATTAAATAAACTATTTATATCGCGTAATCCCTGACAATTGCTTCACCACACTCTAATTAATTGACGCGCATTTTTAAAAAAACAAAAGAACTAAATGATTACTAGATTTTACCCGAGTTTTATAGCGGTTCGCAGTTTAACGGCTTCTAAGATTATGACACAGTTCGAGCTACGTTGCCACATCCTTTCAGATGTAAAAGTTGCAAAGTGGAGATTCGTTTTTGGAAATGTGCATCCACAGTTTAAAAACTAGATTTTTTGCAACAGTTTGTTGCATTTGCAATTCTCTGTCATATCTAAAGAAAACTTACAGCAAATTGGACTCGCAATAGAAACATTTTGCGATGCAAAATAATCGACATGCCTATTTGTTAAATTCTCTAGGTATTCTTAGCGTGATCTTTTGGAACAAAAAAAGTAAAACCAATCTTATAAGCGACTTGTTAATTGCCAGAAACAAAGATAAGAAAATATTAAATTTGCTCTCTCCGTTTACAACACAAAAAACAAACAAAAAACCTCGTTTAAGCGATAGAATTAAATTTAACTAATCGTTCTCAATTTTCTCGCGTTAGAAAGTTCATCGCATCTCTCGTACAATAATCAAATAAAAAACTTATAAACGCATATCCAAATAAATTTAATCGATTTCTGACTTTTTTATATAGCGTGTAATATTCAAATTGAAAATCACGTATTGCGGTTCGTTGGGTCTTGACTGGACGCAGGTTGGCAACCACGTAACAATTTGTCATTAACTAATAAGTTTATACAAAACGTACACTCAAAAAAAAATAATAATGATAAATGTACGTGAAAGAAAGCAGCCCGTCAGTAACTCTCTTTTTGCGAGTACGAAAAAAAAGTCCCATCCGTCAGTAACTTATCTTCAGATAAGTAAAAAAATCAACGCGTAAATAACTTTTTCAAGTAGGTAAAAAAAACAGCGCGTAAATTAACTCCTTTGCTTATGTTAATAAATCTGGCACAAATGACAGATGACGTATAAAATTAATGATTATTATTGCCAACTTTTAGTTATAAAAATTCTACTATACTTTACCGGCTTAGGTCGGAAAACTAACATTTCCGGTCAATTATGTGTAAAATACATCAAAACCGACAGAAACACAAAAACGTTTTTGCATCAATGTGTAATTATTAATATAAAATTAATTTTTAAAATTAAAATATTAACCATAGTAAGACTGACCAACAAATTTTTGGTTTTATCATGACATCAATTTTAATAGAAAATATAGAACCATTAGTTTTTGTAATAACAAAGGTTTCCACGGGCGGAGTCTATACTAAAATGTTTACTTTCGTAAGACGCTTCATCAGGGCATGAGAGAAATCGAAGAACTCAAACAAGCAACTCATCATCATTTATTTTCTTTCCTTTTTTATTGAAGACCAAAACACAAATTATTCTGCAAACATTATACATTTATCTGGTTTCATGCGGCTGTAATGAAACCTACCTAGTACTTCCGGTCTTAAATTGTTTGCGATTAAGATACTCTGTTCTTTAAATATTACATTATCATTTATTAAAAATTCGTTTTTATACTTACAATACTTTTTAACACTATTACCTAATTTTTTACTATCATTGGGCCATCCTTTTTGTATTACCGAAGTTAATTCTTGCAATTCTTTAACGTTCAGCGTTTCTAATTTGATTTGGTTCAGTTTTTTGTCCGTTACTTTAATTTCAGTTACGATTGCACAAACATGAGCTTTCAATTCTTTATCCTAATTGTCAGGTTCATCTTTAATGTAACCTTTTCCGCAATTATAAGATCTTTGCCTATTTTATAAATAACATATATTAAAATCATATTTCTGTAGTTGTATTAAAATGCGTTGCAAACGTGCCGGACACTTATTTAAAGGTTTGCTGAAAATGGTCAGCAAGGATTTGTGGTCGGTCTCCACTGTGAAACGTTTACCGTACACAAAATCGTAAAATTTATTGATTTTTAAGCCAAGAGTTCCTTCTCGATCTGTGCATAATTTATCTAGGATTCCATGAATGCTTCTGACGCAGAACCGCACAAAATATTTGATTGTAGGATTACTGCCCCCAGTCTGAATTGTGAACTATCAGCTGATATTATCGTAGGGTTGTTAATGTCGTAGAACTGTAAAACAGGACTTTTGATTAATTTTTCCTTGATTTCTTTCAACTTCTCTTCATGATTTGTGTCCCATACAAATTATATGTCTTTTTTTACTAAATTCCTTAGAATTTTTGTATTTGTAGAAAAATGTTCATAATTATTGCTTACAAAATTTAACATGCCGAAGAGTCTCTGAAAATCCTTCTTACAAGTTAGTGTATGAAATCCTGTTATTGGTTTAATTTTATCTTTATTGACTGCAACCAACGCTGCAACTCCATTTTCATTTATTATTTCATTCATATATTTTATTTTGTTTTGATTAAACTTACATTTCTTATATGTTTTATGGTGAAACCTTTATGTCTAAAAAAAATAACTTTTGACTGCTCTTAATATATTCTTTAACGCATCATCTTCTTTAGTTTTCTTATACAATAAAATGTCATCAATATAAACCCTCACATTTTTAAAATTAAAAATTGCCTTAAACCTTTCGTTGTGAACACCTCAGGTGCTGATTTTAAACCATACGGAATCTTTAAAAAAACTTGATAAAATCCACTAACAGCATCTAATGCACTATTTAATTTAGCTGTAATTTCATCTAAGGTAATTAAATGCAGATGTTCCCTAAGAATTGCATCATTAAGATTTTTTGGATTTAAACATATTCTTAATTTGCCATCAGGTTCTTACAATTACTAAAAGATTAACTCGTTCTGAAAGACTTTCTACCTTCTAAATTATTTTATTTTCCACCAATTCCAAAAGTGTTTCTTTCAGTGACTCCATTAAAGCTAACGGTACTTTTTTTATAGGACTTATTATCGATTTTGCATTTGGTTTTAATCTTATTTTATAGGGTTTATATATAACCTATGCCTTCAAAAACCTTTCCATACTCAAGTACAATGTCGTCAGACTGTAGTGTGTGATTATTTATTGTGTCAAGCCGTTTAACTAAACTTAATTGCTTACAAGCTGGTAAACCTAACCAAGCTTGTGTATTGGAATTGACAATGTAAAATTGAACATTATAAACAAAATGTCTTTTATTACATCTAAGTACACAAGTGCTTACTAATTTAAGAGTTTCCCCTGTTTATGATTTTAATTGTGCATTGAGACTGTAGTGTCAGTTCCAGCATCTACAGGGGCTACACAAACACAACTCAAAAGCTCTTACCCAACAAGTAGCAGAACTTATAAAATTGAGCAACAAGAAACGCTCATACAGCAGATTTCATTATCGACACCAATCTAATTTCAGATCGAAACAATATCAGCTTACTTCAGGATTATGTTAACATTACTACATTCAAATCAAATGCAAGAAAGTGTGTAGAATTATGCAGCTTCTATTAACAGAAAAACTAGGAAGAAAAATTATACTGGCGGTTACGAGTCTTCTACCAAACGTTATTTTTCGTTATTTTCTGCAAACTATACAAAAATTAAAGCTTATGGATTTATAACAAGAAAACTAAACTAAAAACTAAGAAGATCCTTTTTGTGGCGTTTAATAATAGCTGATATCGACAAACCAATAATCAGGTCAGACTTTTTTAATTATTTTAGTTTATTAGTAGACGTTAGAAATAGGACAATTTCACATTTTGACATCTCCGGGTAAACTAGTGCAATGCAAAACAGTGACTATTAAAACAATTATTAATGACAATGAGTATTATAAAATGTTGAGTGAACACCCTTTTCTCACAACCGTTTGTGCGTTAATACCTAAAAAAGTTAAGCATTCTACAGTGCAGCACATAGGGACTACACCTGGTCTACCAGTGACTAATCAAACACAAAGATTAGCAGCAGCCCGGCTTGATATTGCAAAGCAAGAATTTAAGCTGATGCTGCATCAACAATTGATTTAATCAAGGCATTTAATCAAATACGTATACAATCAGCAATTAAAGAAGACCTACAAGCAACTTCAGCCAAACTAGTGTATGAAAAAAACCTAAAACTACCCAGCGAATTTTTTAAGCCGCTCTAAGATGATAATGCTTCAGAATTCATCATCAAACACCGCAGACATTTCGCGAAGATAAAGTCAATAAGTTTCAAACACCGTAGTAACCAGAACCCATTCATTTTCAAAGAACTTAGCAACTGCTTCCATGTATTTGTTAGCGATGGTGTCTCTTCAGTCACCTTACAAATACCCATTTTGAGTAATATCCCAAACATGTAAAACAATAATGGGTAGCAAAGATAGAATAAAACTAGCTTTTGTTGCCACTGCAGACAGCGCAGATGTCAACAAAAATCTAAGTAAGACCCCACCAGAGTACAACTTGATTATGCCTACGACTTTAACTGGCAAAACAATTCAAAAAGGTAAAACACAGGAAACAGAACAGTTAACAGCTACCACAAGATCAGGTAGAAAAGTAAGATTCTCATTGAGGTATCAAGATTTGGAGTCAAAATCTTGTTCAGGAAATAAAATTGAAAATCGAAAGTGGTAAAAATTGCGGAAATGGGATTTTAGGTTCTAATAGACAATAAAAAATTTGCTCGCGGTTACGTATCTATTTGACGTTATTTTCAGATTCAAGAAAAACTTTAAAAGGTGTTTTTTCAAATAGAATGCCTATTTAACTATCAGTCCGTTTGATTCATAAATAATTTTTTTTTAAATTGATATACCATGTTCCTATATCTAAAATCAATGATTATAGAGTTATTTAGATTTTTCTATTCAAATTTATAAATACATAGGTACTTTACAAAACATGGTTGGCATTGAAAATTTTTAAACAACGGATAACTAAATTATAATTAAAGTTTGTAGCGTGTGTACAGTATAACAACAAATTAATATTAAGTTAAACGTATGCGATATGTTCTACGCTGTCCGGGTATGGAATCACTAGGCCGCTACACGAATTTGTATTTGATGTCGCCTAATTTGACTAATTTAAATCCATTAGTTATATTAAATTTTTAAAATGGGTACCATTTACTTCCATACACTTTATAAGACGTGTTTCAACACTCTGAATCGTTGCTCTACTGATCTCTAAAGGATATAAATTATTAAATGCTGCGATAACGCGACAACGTAGTTCTTCTCTGGTATTAACAGGAGTTCTGTACACTTTTGATTTAATAATAAAAATCCAATGGCGTTAGATTTGGCGATCTTGCTGGCCACAACCAAGGACCCAGACGTCTAATCTATCGGTCTTTGAACATTTGTTGCAATTGATGACCGACTGCAGAGGTACAATGAGCTGGAACGCCATCTAATTGATAGCAGCATGTTTCTAACTCAGCTTGTGGTAAAGTTTGCAAAAAATGTTGTACCTGGTTTTTTAAAATACTTAAATATCTCTCACCATTTAAATTCTTGTCATAAATAAAATGATACACGCGGTGGTTCATTAACATTGCAAACACGTTGAAGCTAAACTTTTGCTGATAATTGTTTGGTCTGATTGCAAATGGATTTTCATGCAACCAAATGTGTAAATTTTGCCGATTGATAATACTCTCTTTAGAAAATTTTTATTCATCTGACCAAATAAATTTCAGAAGAAAATTCGGATCTTCTTGAATCTTCACAAGCATCATTTCGCAATACTGCAACCGTTGAATTTGATCTTGTGGATGTAATTCTTGGCCAGTCGAAAATTTAAAATCGTGCATTTTATGATTATTTAAAATTCTATCTATCGAACTTCTGGAGTATCCAAGATCTCTTTACACCGAACGAAAAGAACTTTCAGGGAAAACATTAAAGTATCCCAAATACATTGATTTCTGCAGCTTTATTTGAGACAATTGGCTTTGGCAAATTTCATGACGAATTTACTTTTCCAAAATTTAGAAAATTCTTTTCAATCTTCTTGAATTTTTGTTCTGACATTTCAAGCAAATGTGGATTTCATTGGTTCAAGTTTCTGCAGGTCCAAAGAGTAGTAATATGAACAGACTCGCCATGAATGTAAAACAAATTTAGAATATCAGCATTTGTGTATTCCATATTGCCCAATTAAAAACAAATATCAAGCGCAAAAATAAAAATTCAAACAGATAACACTAATAACAAACGTAAATGTAACTTTCAAACTAATAGCTAACTGAAAACTGTCAAATAAAAACAGAAACATAAGAAAGCAAAACAATTGAATTACACTTTGTAAAGTATCTATGTAATTATAAATTTGAATAGAAAAATGTAAATAACTCTGTAATCATTGCTTTTAGGTATAGGAATATGGTATATCAATTTAAAGAAAATTTGTTTCTGCATCGAATGGACTGACAATATGCTATTTGAAAAAAGAGACTGTTTAAAGTTTTTCTTAAGTCTGGAAATAACGTTAAATAGATACGTAACCGCAGGCAATTTATTATCTATTACAGACAATTGTGTCTCAATCTTTTGACATTAAAAACCTAAAATCCCATTTCCGTAACTTTTACCACTTTCGATTTTCAATTTTATTTCCTAAACAAGATTTTAAAATTTTTCAGTGAAAAAAATGTTTTTCCTCGACAATCAAAATTGATACGCCGATTATTTTAAGCACACATACTGAACATTTTATGACACATCAGAATCTGAAAACCTGTAACACCCTGTATACAGTAGAAACCGCTTAGTAAGCTGTCGGTTACTAAGTAAAAACGTTTATAAAGTAAGAACTTTGGCAGTCCGGCCATAAGTCCATAAGGCACTTGTAATCATAACTCGTTTAGTAATTAAGTTAGGTTCGGTTATTAAATAATGGTAAAAAAGATCTTCAAAATTCTTTTTTTAAGTACAAAAAAAAATATTGTTAAAGGATTAATAATAAATATCCACCAAAATAACGGATGTAGCATAGATAGGTAACACTACTTGTATTTATTAATCCACTTTACAATTTACTCCTATTCATTCTCTATAAAAATAACCCACAAAGACAGTCTTGTAAAAGCTACATATTAGATTACTTCGTCCACATATAGTGTTTTTGTGAAATTTTATATTATTTTGAATATGGCAGCAAAGAACTTCGCATTGAGTAGGGGTAATAATATAAAAAACGGTGCACTTGCGAAAAAGACATCTTTTCCTTCGCTTCGCTTATCACGATGTATAAGGGAATAGTTCATTAATCACTATTACCAGCAACAACCAAAGGGTAAACAGCTTTTAATACTATAGAAATTGTTTTACAATTTTTTTTCCTTTCGGAAAGAATGCAAAAATGTTGTTTTGGAAAATGCTATACAATGTGCCATGTTTCGAGAACTATAAGTGAAAAAACAAATATTTGTAATACACCTAATAATTTGTGTTATCTTACAAATACTATATGAATAATTATAAAATTATTGTAGCGTTACAAAAGAATTTTAAAAATAAAAAAACAAGATCGCGATGTAGTCTAATTAGAGCGTTTACATGACAATAGGAAAGAGGTTGCACTGTCAGGCCAATGTATTATCTCGCACATTGACAGCAATCATAGCATAAGCTTGCTCAAATTACGTTTTAAACACTGCAATTACTTTTTTTTAACTTTAGCAAATGGGTTCGTAAAAATAGATACTTTAAATGCAACAGTAGTATTTTACAGGATTGGGGAATATTTTTGAACCTATAGATAGATACTACGCCATATGATAAATTTTATTTTTCAAATTTGTCTACATAAATTTTAGAAACTGCATATTTCTACACGGTAGTTTAAAATATTTACAAATCATAAATAACGTTACAAGAAATTTAAAGATACATGGAAATTACATTTTTTTCACAATAAATTACAATTTATAATACGCAAAATCTAATTATTGTTACATCATAAACTGTAATCGTCGAACGTTAGTTTGCTTATAAACAAAGATGAAAGTTTAATTTGATCACAAGTGTAAACGTTACATAATTTCATTAATGTTAATAGAAATTGTTAGCTACTAACTAGTAACATTGAAGGTGAAGGTCTGATATTTCGGAATTTCAACGTTACAGTTCATTACTGAATTTAAATAGACGTATCAGTTTAATTTTTGTGTCTGTATGCTTTGTCCAAGGAGAACGTGTAAATAAGCAGGCTTAATTTTAATCATAATATTATATCAAAAATTTTGACACTAATTTATTAGGAATTTTAGATCAACCTTGATTGGCAATTATCTTTGTTTTATATTTGATATTTATTGCTCATTAATAAACTACTAAATAATGTTATAACATATTTGTTTGAATTATTTCATATCTGTTTTACTTTATCTAATCATTTACACGTACTGTTTGAAACAACGTTGCATTTATTGCACTGTGCAATGATAAAATAGAAAGTTTTAATCGGATATGATAAGTACATAAATATTGTGATTTATATGCGTATCGGATCACGTTTAAATACGATGATAGTTAAAATTAATTAAAACCTAATTTCGTGTTTCAAACATTGATAAAAAATTAATATATTTATATTTCACTTCGTTGTAATTTACTTAAAAAGCCTAAGATACAAAATATGTAAACAAATACATAGACGCCCTCTTACAGTGCCCTCTTTCAAAAGTAATGTATATTTTCACATTTTTGTTTAGATTTTGGTGGTAACAAGTTTTCTATTGCTTCTTATACATTTTTTCAATATATTTGAACTATTCCTGCCGATTCGTTATGATTATAAAATCAATTTGACAATAAATAATTAAACGTCAAACTATTTATTATTCTAAACTACTAGATATACTTGTAATCAAAACTTAAGTTACTGTTCATTTTTGGTTTGTATTTTATATAAAGTGAAAAATAAACTCTTGTGTGCACCACTGCCGTTACTGGATGATTACGCCCATCGAGCAGCAACATCTCTTGGGCCAGAGGCCCTCGGGCTTCGTTAAGTTTCCGGGCTATACCTATGTTGTTACGACAGAACATACACAACAAAACTATTCTCGACAAAAGAAAACAATAATTTGTTATACATATGTACAAAAATAGTAATCTAAAAACTTCTCGCCAATACCAAATTTTTAAGACTGACAAAATGTCATAAAAAATCATATTGTTATTTTTATAGCTATAACTTTTGCATTATTACTTTATCAATTTTGTTTCAAACGGAAAATATCAGTAAACACTATTGTTGTTTTATTGTAAAAAAAAACATAGTTTTAACAAAAATCAAAGCGAGACGTATAAATAGATAATTACTTTCTGTATATTGAGTAGGTAAGATGAATGAATATCTGCTACTTTGATGACGGCTCTTATTCTGTCATTTCTTGCTCTATCTCTTCTTGTTATCCCCATCATAGATCAAGCCAGCTTGATCTTATTCTTCTTCTATTTTTTTTCTGGTTTGCTCTTCCTAGTTCTATTCTCTGTTACGTTCACTACCGCTGTCACTCGCGTTGCTTGTTCTGTGTGCGTCCCTGTATAAGTCATTAAGCAACTGTTGTAAGTCATTTTTGTTTTGCGTTAATAGTCAATAGCTTATGTAGGTGTGATAATAAGCTAAATGGTCGGAAATTTTCTAGTTTTGTTTTTTCTCCCTTTTTGAATAGTATGTAACATTAGCATTCTTTTATTCCTTTGGTATCTCAATGTGTTTTAGGCAGTTATTGAGTAAATCTGTATGTTCAATGATTAAGTTTTTTCGTCTTTCTCTAAGAATATCTATCGATATGTCGTTCTCTTCTGTGGCTTTGTTAGATTTCATATCTATTACTGCGTTCTTTACTTCTTCTATGTTTATGTTCATTTATTAGTTTTGTTTGTTTTTATTCTATTTTTTCTCATACTTTTTTTAGTTTCTTTGTTTATACGTGAATATTCTTCTGTTGCTATTGTTTTCTTTTATGGTTTGTCTTTTTTTATTGTTCCTTTATATACTTCTTTTTAAATTTTTATTGCTTTATATACTTTTCTTCTCTCTCTCTCTTATTTCTTCTACTATTATTTTCTTTTTGTGGTTTTTAAACATGCCTTGTTTTATTTTTTGTTAATGGCCATTTTTGCTCTTCGATTCTATGGTCGCTACGTATGTTAAATGTATTCAGTACTGTCACGTCTTGTATTACATGTTTTCTATCTGTAAGAATGTAATTTATTTCATTTCTGGTGTTTCCATTTGGTGATATCCATGTTCACTTTTGCTTCAATCTTTTTTCGAAGAAAGTATTCATTACCCATAGTCTATGTTAACACATAAAATTCATCAGCATCCATAATGATATTCGATTCAGTATGGTGTTCCTCTATGGCTTTGTTTAATTGTTTATAAAAAACTTCTTCCTCTGGATACGTCAATGTAGGTGCATTTGTATTATTTTTATTTTTACTGATGGTTTTAAAACAATGTATGTTATTCTATCAGACACAGGTTTAAACTTGTTTATGTACGGTGTTAATTTTTTATTTATAGTAAACCTGATACCCGCTGTTGTTTCATCGCTTTCTTCATTTAATTCTTTAGTTTTGTCATCGTCTCCAAGTGTGCGGATATTGTATGTTGCTATACATATTTTAGTTTTTTGCGCAAGTATATTTTTACGTTGTAGTTGTGAATATTTGTCTCCTCCCCTCCTCCACAGAATACGTAAGACGGCCTAATAACTTGTTAGGGTGAGATTGTGAGTATCTTACTCTACTCACCTAGGGTAATTTTTTCAGAGAATTTGAAATCATATCTACATTAGTATTAGGAAGTATTTGACTTATGTATTCTAAGCTGCGCTTGTCAGACGTTTTGACTTGTTTATATTCAGCCGCCCGCTCTGGGTCAGACGCTGTTTTGAGTCGATACTCTGGAGGCAGGCGCTATTTTCTTATGCTAGTTTTAGTTTACCTTGAGTATGTTATTTTCTTGGTGTTGCCATATCTGACGAGCATTCCCTTATCCGCCACTTGGGAAAAGCGCCCGATAGAGCACTAGCAACCCCAACTAATTATTCTCACTTCTTATTATAACATTAAAAATACTTAAACGATTATTTAATATTACAAAAGCATGAATTACTAAGACGATTAATGTAATTTAATGTTATATAATGTCAGTCAATCTATGGTAATGATCACATTATCATTTATCTTGCATAGAAATAATAATTAAAAATTGTTGCATAAAAATATTTTTTTAAAACACAAATGAGGTTGTGTTTGTATGTCACTAATTCTGTTGATTAAAAACGCCACCAGATAGCTTAATTCTTAAGAACTATTGCCTATAGTAATTTAAACTAACGTAAAATTTTAATTTGATTGTCAAAATTACCCGGTTTTGTTAGTAATAAATGTAGTATCAACATCAAATTTGTCATATTTGCTGATTCTTTCTTAACTTGAAAAAAGATTTAATTTTACAGGCAATAGTACAAGAAAACAAAAGTCAAAGTCTCGCAGCATAATTCACTCTCATGCAATGATTGTTATGCTATGCTTTACTTGTAACGCTAAATTGTAAAAAATACTGGTAAATGCTAAAGAAATCTACTAAAGATTAAGAATATTACTGTAAACTGAATAGTAAATATACAAAATTTAAAGAAGTTATAATTCAATTTTCCATTCTGGATAATTTGCGTGTTGTCGTTATCACACAAGCTGAGCTTTCGTCACACGTCGCAGTGAGCATCTTCAGAGACCGGAACAAACTGTTTGATTGTGCCGTAAAATCTTGTTTTTGTAGACCGGCCTCCGATCGATAAAACTGCTTTCCAAATCTCCGGTAAAGGAATACTATAATTTCAATTAGCATTTTAATGGACTCTAATTAATTCTACGCTTAACGAGTTTCTATGTCATTTAAACTCAATTCATGAAAATATTCGTTTAACTAGGGAATTAGAAAAAAACTTCTCTTTACCACTTTAAACGCTTTAGTTAATTGAAAAAAAGATGGTTCATTATCACATTTAGTTTATGTGAAGCCTACCCATACAAATAAATATTTATTTGGCTTTTTTTATCATCATCCTTCTAGGAAATTATCAGTAGTAAATTCTATATTCTACAGAGCTCAAAATCTTTAGAAGGAGTTGAATTATTGAACCAAGGTGTTAGTCGCAGACAATTACAATAGAAAATGTATTAAACAATCTATTACAAAGTTTACGTCTGCAAAACTAAGAATAACAGTGGAACCTAGGTCTCTACCAGTGTCTATCGCTTATCTACCGGTCAAGGTCAAAAGTACCACAGACCGTGTAGGAAAAACGTTATCTAAACACAACAATGCTACTCTTCTTAAAATTGGGCCAACTCTTAAATTCGGTGAAGGACGTTATTCCTTTTCAATCTGACGGCGTATATAGCATTCCTTGCTCTTATAATCGTGCATACATAGGAGAAACGGGTAGAAACGTGAAAATTCGTATTAAGAAGCATCAAAGATGTCTTAAACATTCTTCGAAGTTAGCGGTAGCGGAACACGTGCTAGAAACGGGTTATCAAATTATGTTTAAAAACACTAAAATTTTGGCGAATCATTCTAATTACTTTCAGCGAAAAGTTAGGAAATCTATTAAAATAATTAGAAGCACTTTTAACATTAACTGAGATTCTACTTTTGGGTTACCAAAGATTTGAAAACCAGTTTTATCAATAGGAGGTCGGTCTATAAAAGCGAGACTCTACGGCACAATCAATCAGTTCGTTCCTTTCTCTGAAGATGTTCACTGCGACGTGTGACAACGATAACACAGAAATTATCCATAATGGAAAATTGTTTTATTTTCTTAGTAAATTTTTAGCATTTAGCATTGAATAATCGCCTGACACACAATATTATTAACTACTTAGGAAACTTTTACTATAGGTTTATTACTAAATACAAAATTTTAAGCTTTTGCGGTTGTTTTGTTTATGATTATAAGCGACTTTTGGCTTAAACCGCGTCGTAGTTAAACACCCAGACTTTTTATGCTTGGTCCTAGTCTCTCTTTGAGAGCCAAAACAAGAAGTAGAACTTGGCGGTATTGTCGTTCGTGAACTCAAACAAATTGACGTTTCGCAAGACATTGCAGTTTGCATCTTCAGAGTGGTAAATGTCACTGTGCATGTTTTGCGAAACGTCAGTCAGTTTGGGTTTACCAACGACAATACGGCAAAGGTCAAGTTTTACTTCTTGTTTTGGTTCTCAAAGAGAGACTAGGATCAAAAAGTCTGGCTGCTTAACTACGACGCAGTCTAAGCCGAAAGTCGCTTATAATTTATTACTAAATACAAACTTTGTTAAAAAAATGGTAAACATTTAAAAAACTGGCACTGAATATCCTGAGCTTATAATTTGTAGCGTCTATCACCAGAATTGCTACTCAAAGTTTTTTCTTGCTCATACAAAAAAGTGCCAAAACCAAAGTTGAATTGTTGAAATATTGATGAAGAAGCCGAAACGACAGCCACGATTGAATAAATCGATATAGAGTTAATGGCTTCACACTTTTTTTAATTTAGCATTATGTCAAGCTCAACCACTTTGCTGACACCAGATATGGAGATGTTTTTATTACAATTGAACAGAGAGATGATGTAGAACATAAAGTATTTTAACAAAATTTAAAGCATTATAATTAATTGAACACTCAGATATAAGCGGTCTTAGAACACCAATTTTTGTTTTAGACATAAAAGTTTTACTATGTTAAGCCGCTGATTTATTAAATTTTAATCATACATGCAATATGCGCAAGTTGGGGCGATGAGCACTCCTCAAGCGGCGACGCAGCACGGCTTATCACTGCTTTTGCTTGCCGGTAAAACTTGTAAAATGTATTCACTTTTCTATACATATGTTTATTATGGGTTAATGTAAATAAACTAAAGGAAGATTTGCTTGCTTCGTTGCTTACGTGTATTTATTTAATACAATTTAGCAAGCTTTTGAACTTGAGCTAAGTTCTTCGTCAGGCAGTATAAATTAAATTAATTTAACAATTGTAAAACTAAGTTAACTACAAGCAATAAATCGTAAGAGCACTAGATAATTGACGCAAGTTTATTTAGCTACAGCATTTGCGCAAAAGTCTAAAAGAAAACCAATACTAGAAGTAAACTTTATGAAACTGATAAACAAGTTCATGACTTGGAAACCCTCTTATGTCATCAATTATCAAATGATCACTGGAAATTTCTTGAAGATCTTTTGTACCGCAGATTACAAAATCCCGAAAATGGTACCAGATCTATACAAATAAATAAATTTAATAATTTATTGAAAAACAGGTTACAAAATCTTATAAAAACATTGGTTATAAAAATGATAAACTGGTTGTTAATTTAAGCTCTTATAAACTCTCCGATACTGCTCGTTCTGTTTTGTCCAAAGGTTTTGATTTTGCTGTTGCTGTTTCACGATTTCCTTTTAAAAAAATTATTTTTAACATTGAATCGTAAAACAGTCGAAAATACCAAGCATTAAAAGATCTAAGATATAACAGTAATCTTATAATTGTACTAGCAGACAAAGGAAAAGCTACTGTTTTAATAGATAATACAAAATACATTAACAAAGCTAACAACTTACTTAATGATCCCACATCTTACATAAAACGACTTTTAAATCCCAATAACAAGTTGAAATTATTAACTATAAAATTATTCAAAGAAAGTAAACTGAAACCATTAAGAAACTAACACTACAAGATCCTCTTATTACAAGGTTTTATGGATTACATAAAATACATAAGCCAAATGCACCTCTTCGACCAATTGTTAGCTGTATTGGATCGACAACTATGTAACTATTTAAATGCTATACTGAAACCTTATATTGGCTTGAGTAGTTCATTTATCAAGAATACAAAACATTTTATTGAAGTAGTTATTAAACAGAAATTTTCTTCAAATAATTTACTGGTTAGTTTTGATGTTTCCTCGTTGTTCACTCAAGTACCAATAGTTGATACTGGACGTCTTTTGCAACGACAGTTTGATAATAATACCATCAAGTTATTTAAACATTGTTTGACATCTTTTTTTTGTTTAATGATCAATACTATAAACAGATAGATGGTAGCATTGGGATCGCCAATTTTTCTATCTATTGCTAATTATTTTATGGAACATTTGGAAGAAGAAACTTTAAAATCTGCATCTTAAAAAATAAAATTATGGTTTAGATATGTAGATGATATTTTTGCGATTTGGAGTCATGGTAAAGATGAACTACAAATACCTTAACAATCAACATCCATACATAAAACATAAGATTATTGATTAAGAAATTAATGGTACCTTGCCTTTTAATGACGTAAAGATAGAAAAAAAGCCAGATGGTACTTTAATACATTCAGTTTATCAAAAACCAACATATTCAGATCAATACATAAACGCAAATTTTCACCATCACCCAGCTCAGAAACTTGGAACGATTCGTACATTATATAATCGTGCAACAATAATTTGTCACAAAGATAAAATACAAGACGAGTTAGAACACCTTAAATAAGTTTTTACCAGAAATTGTTTTGATAAAGTACAAATTAAAAAGTTTCTTCGACCAAAAACAAGACCTACTTAAACAGAGGATTCAACTATTAACCAATACTTTGTTATTCTACCGTTTCTTTCCAACATAAGTGACAAAATTGGAAGAATATCAAGAAAACATAAGATAAAAATTGTTTATAACACTACAACTAAAATTAAAAATTTGTTAAATGGAGTGGAGTGGAGTGTACTAAGTTCAATGCACCTGTGACAAGGTATATATTGGCGAAACTGGTAGAACTATAGATAAAAGATTAAAAGAACATAAAGCATCTTTATTTACTCCAGCCTACTAAGTCTGCCATTGCTGAACATGCACTTGACACTCTTCTTGATATAAACTTTGAGAAAACTAGAAATCAAGAAAGATTAGAGAAGTTATTGAAATTATTAAATATCCTAATAATTTCAATAGAGACAGTAGTTACGAACTATCTGACACCTGGTTACCTGTTATTTCTTAATCTTAATTAGTTCACCGATTACACTTAAGCTACGTCTAAAATTTTTATGGTGGTTTTTACTTTAGATCTTCGAGCAAATGCTGTAGCTAAATAAACTTGCGCCAATTATTTAGTTCCCTTACGAGTTATTGTTTTTAGTTACCTTAGTTTTACAATTGTCAAATTAATTTCATTTATACTGTCTGACGAAGAACTTAGCTCAAGTTCGAAAACTTGCATGTAAATTGTATTAAATAAATACATAATGTAATAATGTAACTCTTAGATCTGCAAAAAACAGCTTATGAAATAAGACAGTTTGAATTTTTTTTTAAATTCAAAATATTTTTATTCTATAACAAGTTACAGAATGAATATTTTCACACCGATCAAACAAAAGTGGATCTATGGACATCAAATCGTATACCACGTCCTAATTTTGACGTTTTTGTTTAATTTATATTTGAATAAAACTAGAATAAATAAAGATTTATTTAAAAAATCTAATTTATCACTTCAATTTTAATAATTGTACAAACTCTATAAATGTTAATACAACTCAAATTTGTTTGAAACTATTCTTTGCACTCAATTCATACTTTCTGGTCGCAGAGACAGTACAGTCCAGTCGTTTCTCACGCTCGCGTACGCTCGCGTATTAAACTTTTCGCTAGTATCGAACCCTTTATTCCAACCTTGTTACAAAATATACTATTTTATAATAAATTCTTATTTCTGGACACTCAATAGTGAATAGATAAAGTATAACCAATACTTTCACATCTTACGTTACTGAAATTTATACATGAAATAAAATTTTAGAATGTCTAAAGTTTCTCAACTTTTATTTCATTGATTTCTTATTTTTGATGATCTGTGCTAATTTTTATTATCCCTATCATAAAAAGAACTGCTGCTTACACAAAAGATTGTTTATACTTTACATTTCTTGTATCTATATCCTATTTTGGAACAAAAGTATTTGTTTTCTTCGCGTACTTCTTCATTATCCTACATTGTAATTGATGTTTTTTACGTACTATGCATCCAAATGTTTAACATTTAATGGTAATGAAGTTTTCTTTTTAAAAAAAGATTATGGAACGTAAAGATGATAAAACTATTTTTATGTATCATTACATTTTAATGTCAAGGCTGAGATTGTCCAAAGACAATTATTTAAATTGCTTAAAACAATTTAGGTTAATATTTACTCATTGTGTTTTTTAATTAACAATAAAAATCTTCGAAGTTACGGAGTATAAACTATTTTGAAATTTGTTATACATTTTTTTTAAATTTACTTTTATACATTGCATATTTTTTTTGTATACAATGTAGATAAAAAAAAAATTTTAAAAATGTAAATTGCAGACAATATTTGACGTATTATTGTTTTAATATAAACTATTTAATATATGTATTTTTTTTACATTTACAAGTTTATTTTTTGAATTATTTTTTCTATACTATATTTAAACGCTCATTCAAAAATGTATTTTAAATTTATTTAATTTTTGTTAAATCACTATATACTATGAATATACAGCGAGTTTCTATACACTCTTTTTCCTACGGCTCTTCCTACAGAACTAAGAGTTCACCACGGACGCCCCTAGAAATCGCTTGCTTTAAAATAATTCATAAAATACTAGGTGTAATTTAATATTTTTTTAATATGATGGTGACTAGAACACGTCTTATGCCAAATTAGGAACGTCAATAATTTTTCGGGCAGCTAATGTAATACCAACAACTTATTAGCTAAAATATAAATGATTAACCTATCCCAACTTTAAGTTTTTTCCCCTAATGTGTCGAGAGAACGTAAATGTTTTTTAATGTTATCTAATAAACTTCTTAATTGAATATGACACTCTTTAGTAATACGTGGTAGCTCAAAAATAGAATGAATGTGGTTATGTATTATTAATTCTTTATTTTCATATCTATCAATGAGTAATTGGCAAGCAGTTTTATAATTTTCACTTGATACCTCTACAGACTGAATGATTTGTGAAGGTTCTTTTTCTAAAGAAGATCGCAAATAATAAAATTTTTGAATGTTAGACAACGTATTATTTGTCTCAACTAAAGCATTAAATGAGTCCCGAAATTCCAACGAATTTGAATACTGCCCGTCAAAGGTAACCAGTTTAATTGCAGGTAATTTTACTTAAACTTGATTATTGCTAGACGAGGGTGTTATTGATGATGCGCTACTATTTGATTTTTCTGTATAATCTGAACATAAATTTTAAATTTTTGCTATTAAACTAAAATAATCTCAGATGAAATCGTTGTTTCTAATTGTGATTGTATAGTATCAAACTCATCCCATGAAGAATTATCAAATTTTTCTAATCTACATGATAATTGCGTAATTACTTCCCTATTTCGTTATCTAATAATATTTTATCCATACCAAAAATTACCAATTCTTTTGTAATGCAAGAATATTCAGACACACAAGTTTTTCTTATCATGCTTTATATTTACTGAGAAATTCAAAAATCGTTTGAAAAAATGAAGTTGAGTCCGGCCCAGCAGATTTGGGACACCCTGTATAACCGATTATAATTTTAGAAGATGAAGAATTTGATTTGATAAAATTTATTTTAAGATAATTTTTCGATATTTTTGTTAATAAGGAAGCTATCGAGGAAGTACGCTTAAATGGAACACCCTGTATAAAAGTATAATATAAATATTTGACAAACGTCATTAATTTTGAACAATAAAAGTATACTACACGTCGAACAAATAAAAACTTAAAGGCGATGTACCCAGACAGTATAAATTAGCATTGCAAAATCTTTCTGTTCCATTTTTTTTATGTGAGTGTACTTACTGTGCAATATTTAAAATGTACGCAGTACTTATTGTTAAATAATTTGAAAAATCTAGAACGATTTAATCAAAATAATTTGGCAAGTAACCAGTAAATATTTCTTAAATATAGTAATACATAAAACTTTACTTACATAAATCAACATTAAATAACATAGTGTCAAAAACATATATATTTGTAAAAAAAACACTTAGAATATTATTTTATCGATTAACAGTTACTAGGCAGCACACAAGTTTCATTTCAAGAGATTCATACGTAAAGAATGGTTTCTTTATACATTAATTGTTATTTTATCTTATCGATGTGTGTATTAATTGCAACTTACAGTAATAAAAATCTAGATAGCTGCGTATCAAAAACAATAGATGAAATAATTAAAGAAAACGATACATTAGCGTTTATTTACGACCAGTATGTAGAAGTTGAAGTTCCTGAAATAATGAGCCATCCATATACCATTGCTCGTTGTACAAATCCAATACATTTTAAACTTAAAAGAAATAATGCATACATAATACACGTGGAAAAACAAGAATATATACAACGCACAATTCAATTTTTATATTATGGTACTCTTTGGATCCGTAAGCAATCTCCGAGCAATCGATTCTTAATTATAATAAAAGAAGAAAATGTTCAAAATCTACAACAAATATTTACATTCTTTTGGAGCATCAGTTTCAATAACATTATGGTTTTAACTCACAACAAAAATCAAACTTTGGTTACTTTGCACACCAGCCATCCGTTTTATAAAGAAAAAAGCAAAACTGTCCAAAAATTTTAGAAAAATGGAAGAAAAGTTCCACGAAAATTCGCAAAAAATGAAAGAAAATTCTCAGAAAATTTTAGACGATTAAAAGAAGAAATACAAACGAGCATAGAAAATCAAATCACAATTGTGCAAGAAGAAACCCAAGCAGATATGTTAAATTTAAAAGAAGAAATTTGCGAATCTGTGAATGACAAAATAGAAGAAGTAGAAGACGAATTAGAACAAAAGCTAGAAAAAAAATCGGGAGAAAGAATACAACTGCTTAAAAAAAGAATGACCCAAATGATTTACCATGGTGAAGGAAGCGTTACGACCGAAGATTTAATAATGGACCATCAGGAAGAAACCAGTCACAAGTTTAAAGTTGTACCTCCAAATTTTGATGGTAAAGTTCCATGGTCCACCTACTACAAGCAGTTTGAAGCCGCAGCTACAGCTAATGGTTGGAGCAACAAACAGAAAGCGACATCTTTAATTGTGTCCTTACGTGAAGAAGCACTTGGACTTTTACAAACTGTTCTTGACCACCTGCAAGAAAATAACGAACTCTTAATTTCACGATTAGAAAAGAGATATAGAGATGCGCATCTTCAACAAGTGTATCAAGCTCAAATTAAAAGTCGGGTTCAGAAAGCTGCCGAAAGTTTTCAAGAGTTTGAGACTTTTTTTTGTAAGCTTATTGAAATAATATGTATTGAAAACTACAAGGTTGATAATCATAGTGAACCTCATAGTAAAAGAAGTGTTAAATGATATGAAACTGAAATTGCAATAGTTAACTTTTATCTCCAAAGGAGATTAGTTAGGTTGCAACTTAAAATATAGCGGTGTGTATCATAATTCTAAGACATTTAAAAACTAAATACATACATATAAATAATTCGGTTATTATGATTTTTTTTTGCCGCGACTTTAAGGAAACGTGACAACCTTATATATATCCCACGAATATAATAGAGATGAGAAAAGGGAGCCGTTATTTGTTAGTTTTAGTATGTCACGTAACGTTTTTTGTTGTTTTTTATAACACAATTCTTGGTGGTATTAAGATTTAATAATAAACAAATCAGTGAATATAGTGTTTAATCTGTATTATAAAAGAACCCAACATAACATGGTACCAACAGCAGTGCGTTTTTAAAAAGATTAAAAAAGTGTGCGCATGTGTTTCTAAACCCCGGATCTATTCCGGCAATTTCTTAATCGCAAAATGTGTACTCCAGAAGATACGTCGACGACCTCGACCGTCGTAACTTCACTGTCTCAAGCAATGTCTGTGCCAGTGTCTCTACCAGAGAAATTTGATTTTTCCTCAATATCGAAAACGCTTCGAGCGATACATGTCAGTATCAATTTAAAATCAGGCGACAAAAAAATAAATATTTTGATGTATGTCGTTGGCGAGGAAGTCGAAGAAGTAATGCTACAGTTTGTGCCGGTTCCTGTAATGTACACAGCCACAATGCAAGCTTTTAAAAACCACTTCATTTTTCGTAGAAATTTAATCGTTACAAATTTAACTGTCGTGTCCAGCAGCCTGGTGACTGTAGATGTATTCATAACTTACTTGCATGCTCTGGCAGAGCATTGTCCATATAGTTCTTTAAAAGACGAACTAATACGTGATCGTATTATTGTGGACATGCTAAATGGCAAAACCAGTTAAAGATTGCAATTACAAACGAATCTAAGCATTGCCGATTGCATTATTGCCGTAAAACAAGCTAAACTCCCAGAAAAACAAAACCGAGCATTATGTTCATTAGTTGCGACGGGTACAGACGACCAATCGACCCACAAATCGAATTTCTCTTCCAATCGAGTGCGAAGAAAAGACGCAAAGCATTATGGCGCCAGAAGCCCAGTTCAAGCAGTACATGGAAGTACTTTTCGAGACGCGGTTGCCAGATTTCGTTTTGTCGATAAAAAGAGAACAGTTGAATATAAGACGAATGCTTCCAGAAAATGCCAATTTTGTAGGTTAACGGACTACTCCAGTGATAAGAGTCTTGTCAATCAATCGACGTGTCGTTCTTGTAATAAGCAAGGACATTAGGCGACTATATTTCGAAGCAAATAAGTTAGATCTATCTAATGTGAGTCTATAGATAATAATGACTGTAACACTAACCCTGGACTAAGTTGTACAAATTGTTCTCACAATGATAGTACTAGTTTAAATCAGTTTTTAGGGTCAATCGAAATGAATTTGATTTCTCATAGAGAATAGTCAATTCTCAATTTCTTTAAAAATTCCTGAATTAAACAGAGAAATCGAATTTAGACACAGGTACCGATATAACTTGTATACCTGTATCCGTTTTGGATGAAAATGTCATTCAAGGCTTACATATTACTAACCGAGTAGTCACAAGACCTTCAGGCAAGTGATTAAATAATTTAGTTATCTTGCATGGTACATTAAGTAACTCTAAAAATAAATCCTTTACTGACACATATTGAGCAAAGATTTTCTAAAATTTTGGATCAGCTGGGTACTTTTAAAACCAAATTTAATGAAATTAATAAAAATGTTCAGCCATTTATACAATCAATTCCACAAGTTGTGCCCATTCCTTTACTTAAACTTTTAAAAGATGAACATAAACGTCTACGAAAGATAAATATTCTAGAACTCTTTGAATATCATACTCCATGGGTCAGTTCAATTATTATAGTTTGAAAAGATAACAATAAAGTTTGTCTTTGTGTTGACTACACCAAATTAAATAAAACCGTGACGCACACGCATTTTCTTATAGGTAAAGTCGAAAAAAATCTCGCTCAAGTTCAGTAATCTAAGTATTTTAGTCGTATATATACAACCTCTGGGTTCTATCAAATTAAATTAGTCAAAGAATGTCAGGATTTACCGTGTTTTATAACACCATTTCGCCGTCAAATTTAAAATATTACCAGTCGGTATAACCTGTGCACCCGAGTATTTTTCTATGTTGTTAAATTAAATCGTAAAGGGACTTGATAAAGTAATTTTCCATATTGATGATATACTTATCCGTGTACCAACAATTGAACAACACTATAAAATTTTAAATGAAGTTTTAACACACATTTATAAAGAGGATATGATATAACTTTAAATAAAGAAAAATGTTTTTTCGGTGTACAATCTTTAGAATTTTTGGGTCACTCCATTATCAGGTAATAGGATTTTTGTGTACCCTAACCGAATAAGCGTTGTCAAATTTTTCAAACTTAAAAAACAAAAAATTAGATGCGAGTTGCAAAAAAATCAAAAAAATAGCAAGTGATTATTTCTGAAATCGATTGTTACATTACCAATAAACTTGGTTTCATTAGCTAAGTAGCAATTGTTTTGAGAAATAATCAGTTGTTACATTTTTGATTTGCTTTGTGCAACCCGCCTTCTGACACTGACATTGATTTTCAACTGACACTGGAATAAATATCTGTTTAAATAGGTACATGTCAGATGTAGTATTTTTTCTATAATTTGTTTAACTGGACGCATTTATAATTTTTAACAATAAAACGACTTTTTTCTTATCGTTTTTACATGAATGGAAATGCTTTTTTAGTGTTTCATACTAAGCTCAATAATTAATTATGAATAATCCCTGGTTTAAGCGTTTTTTACGATTCTCATTAAAAAGTTTCTACAAAATACTATAAATTAATAAATGGAAAGATGATATATAGTATTTCCAAGAAAAAAATTGAACTGATATCAAATAAACGAAATAAACGTCACATCTTATTGTGGTTACCTATAAAAAATGAAACAAAATACAAAGGTTAAATATTATTATTATTCATCTATTATATACTAAGAATTAAAGAAAGTAAAGCATATTCTAAATAAAGTCACAAACTATAATCTTCTGCAACATTTAAATTTTTTGGAAAGTACAATTTAGAGAAATTATGTGAATTATATAATCAAAAGTTAGTCATAAATGTTTTTGGATTATAAGTCAGCAACCGGAAGACAGATCATATAAGAACCGTGCAGTTTATAGCTGTAAATTATTCATTCATTTTCACTAACGTTATTTATAAAGGATGTCAAGTTATAAGAGTATAAATTCCATTTCTTTATATTTTTAAGCGGAAGTCGAATGAGAACAATAACTTGACTTTGATTCACGCCATTATGCTTCAATCACAAATTATATCTTTAAGTTTATGAACATAATCGTTCTATTTAATCATTTGAAAAACAGGAGTTTAATGAATAAATACGTCACGCATTTTGAGTTAAATTACGTGTGAATTTTTTTATGGTTTTATAAAAATAGAAACAATGAAAAAGAAAATGCATCGCAATTCACAGGCTTAAACGAAGTCAACAAAAATAAAAATAGATGAATTTGATGCATTCTATTAAAATGTAGGTACCTATGCATTGTAACGAATTTTAAGTCTAATTTATTCATACGAAATATTTACAAGTTTATAACTACACGTAACTAATTAAACCTAACAATAATTAAGAATAACACACTAATTTATATATTACTATCGCTAGTCCGCACTTTTTAATTTTATTTAAAACTGATACTTTGTTTATGTTAACATCACGGACGCGATGTATTTATGTTTTAGCGGCACTTTTTCTTTACACGCGGTAATCACATATTTATTGAAATAGTCTTCTTAATACTTTCGACTTCGAAAAACTGACCTATTCTTCTTTTGAAATGTTTTTAAATATTTTTGTTATCTATGTCGAGAATTTTGTACATCCTTTGATAAACGTTATGGAAGGAAATTAATGAACGTTCTCAAAGTTGAGAATAACTTCGCAAACGTTTCATTGCCCCCTTCTTTAAATTGTTCTGTCCCAGAACAGGAAACTAGATGCGAGACTGGTAAAAAAGATCGTGGCGATAGCGGCAGCTCTCTTCATTTCGGCAACTTCCTTGAGCATAAAAGTAGCAGTCAATGGACTTTTCTTGACCCAATATTGTACTTGGTTGGTATTAGCAGACACTTGAACGCTTTTTCCTCGGAAGACGACCTCCAACATATTTCGAACTGTCCATCAATTTAGCTGATCTAAGCCACAACCAAGCTTGGGAACTGCCAATTTTTTAACTCCATTTCTCTCTTGAAATTCCATAATGTTTGCCACAGATTTTCGTATAACAGCTTTGTACGTGATTACTGCTTGGGAACTAGATAGAAAACAAAGCGTTGTTTACCACGTAGTTTTAAAACCTTTCCCACCGCTGGACATGTAAACATCTTTGCGCACGTAATATGCAATGGCGTTATCTTTTTGTGTTTGGAACAAGTCTTGCCGTTCCTCGGTTGTAAATCCGAATCTAGCTTTTCCAGAACTTTCATATATGCTTATGAACTTATCGAAGTTCATTCCTTTAACTTGAGTTTTCGTTCTGCTAGTTATTACTCTAGTTCGGAACTGAACTTGCGTAACGTGGTTATCGCCAGCAAACGGAACTAAACGATCGATGTGGACCACTTTTGGCTTTACTATGGGGTGGTTTTTGGATGCAATATATGACGTTATTAATACGCTGCATGACTTCATAAAAGCCTCTGCAGCTTCGGCGACAAACCACGTCTTCTTTGGGGATTATACAACCACACCATGTCGCCAGGTTGAAACCCACCGTTTTGTGCCTTGAAGTAATATCTTGTCTTCATTCAGTCGCTGGCAATCTGTGTCTTTTTACAGATTGTTTCAGTTACTTTGTCTAGCTTATTAGTCATCTTGCTCACATAGTCTTTCCCAGCAACTTCTTTTTCCGGTCTTTGTTCAAATTGGAGGTTGCATGGCAGTCGTATTTTGCAACCGAGCATGACACAGGATTGTGTTTGGTTTGTGAACGGATGATTGGTATGCCATTAGGAAAAAGTGTAAGCACTTATACCAGTCTTTTTAGTGTTCGGACTCTACTTTTTCTAAGTATTTTCCCATTGTTTAATTCATCCGCTTCATGCCATCAGATTGAGGATGGAGAGACGTCGCCCCAGTTTTCTTAATTTTCAACAGTTGGCAAACATTTTGAAACAGCCCTAACTCAACGTTTCGGCCTTGGTCGGATTGTAATTCCAACGAAACTCTAACCCGGCAGAAAAACTCTTTCATTAATAACTCTGCAACAATAACTACTTGTTGATTGGGTATGGCGTACGCTTTAGCCCATTTTGTGAAATAATCCATCGCCACCAGCATGTATTTGTTTCTTGAATCAGATTCTGGGAACGGCTTCGGCTACTCTTTCTATAAGATTACCCACATTATACTGCTTCAACAATGCTTTGCGCTTTCTTGCTGAACCATTTTTTAATACGCGGACCGTGCACTTACGGCACAATTTTATGACATCCTATTTGCAGTTTATCCAGTAAAATCTCTCTCGAACTTTCCCCAAAGTCTTCATTACGCCAAAGTGTCAGGTATCGTATCGTTAATTCTCGGTAAAGGAAGCTGTCTTTTTTTGTCACGCCGTTGTCTGTAGTCTACGCAAAACCTTGTTGATCCATTCTTTTTTTTTATGAGTACTACTGATAACGCTCATGGGCTATTTGAAGGTTCAATCACACCTTCTCTCTTCATATCCGTAATTATTTGTTCGGCTTCTTTTCTTCTCCGGTATTAATTTTATGATTCACTACGTTGGTTCTTCTTTTGGAACCACTTTCTAGCGCGAAGACATCTTGATACTGTTGGATCAACACTTTAACTTTAGCCAGCTGGTCTTGATTGAGGTTTTGACATTTGGAGGTAGGCACTTCTTCGGTGACATATCTTCATTAGAATTCACGCAACTCACAATTCCTTTTTTAACGTTACTAGATCTGAGTTGGCATTCAAGATCTTTACTGGCATCGTGTTTTTTACTTGTACTAAAGTTCTACCAACGAGTAGTCCTTTTTAAACTAAGTCTCCCTCCATTGGCTCAATCGCACAAACGTAGCTTTTTCCGAAATTTCCATCTAGGCGTACTATCACCACACTTTCAGTCCTTTCAGGCAGAGTCACGTCTTCACTTAATAAGACTCGCACGGTTGCTTTCTCTGACGAGTGAAAAGGAATTTCTTTACTGTAGATCTTCAGGACATCGTTTTTCATATCCAAATGGAACTCATATTTCTATATCAGATTCATTCCCAGGATAACTTCTGCCGTGTTTTCTGCTACCAGTACGTAATGGTAGAGTACTCCATTATCCAAACTAACGGTTACTTTGACTTGTCCGTGAGTAGGCATTTCTTCGCCCGCCGCCGTTCGAAGTCGTACTGTTACTGGTGATGTTTCCTCATTTTCCTGTAATACGTCCGGACAAATGATGGTTTTCGTCGCTCCGTGTCAACCAGTAAGTGAACACTTCTTCGATAGATCTTGCCATCGAGATAAATGCTATGCAATTGCTCAATAGCCAATGCCACTTGAATGGTATTCTCCGGGGCATGGCTCGTTGAGGTCGACTTTCGTCCTATTCGGTAGATTTGTTCTAGTTTTCCCGACGCTTTTCTGTTTTTTTGGGACAGCGTCGTCGTATGTGGCCCACTTTCCCGCAGTTCCAACTTTTCTTCCTCGAGCTACTTATTCCCAAAATACACGTCGCATTATTTCTTTAATGCTTTTTTGTGTCTGCGCGAGTATTTCTGCAGCATAGCGGATCCTATTGCTGCCTCGGTGCGACGCCTGTTTTGATGCTTCAAACCCCAAAGCATGGGTTAAAGGGTCTTTCAACGTCTTTGGTGGAGCTAACCGGAGAGCTTGCTGCGTTTTGCTGTCTCGGAGACCGTCTACAAAGATTTGAATAACCCACTGCTCCAAGAAGGTATCTGGTGCTGTAGGATACGCAAGCCGTGTTAATCTGGCAATATTAGCTTTAAACGTTTGAAGACTTTCCGCAGATTCACCACGTAAAGCTACTATTAAAGACGTCGCTTTCTGCTTGTTGTTCTAACTAATACCTGTAGCTGCGGCTTCAAACTGCTTTTAGTACGTTAACTAAGGAGAATCAAAACTGCCACTTTCTTTATACAGAATTACGAAAACCGACAACTTGCGACAGATCACGAGGTAAATGAGATTTTTATTAATTAGGCAGTGTACGAGGTGCCGGTGGCGATATGTGCTTTCAGTTTGTGTTTTACTTGTTTCTACAAGATTTTTTTTTTGTTTAAATGCAGATTATAATTCATTAATAGGCATTCTCTTAATTGTACCTCTATAATTCGTTTGATATCTTTAACATAATTTAAATAAGCTTGGCGGCTTTTCTATTAGGTCATTTGGTCAATCACCCTCTGAAAAAATGAATAAGAAAGGTATTTTATTTACTTTGAAATTAGGAAAAAAATCCCGTTTAAATCAAATTAGCAAAGTTTGAATTTCATGCGTTTAAATTGAGAATTGAGATACGAAAACTTGCGAATCTACCGGTGGCTCACATTTACGTGCGCCCGCGTGCATAATATTGAAGCCAAATCGTAATTGATATAGTTATAGTAGTCAATAGTGAAACACACATAATACAATTTTATGCGAGTTAGAAAAAAAGATAAATAAACGCTTAAATACTTGTTTGCGATCTTGGGAGGTCAATCCACCTACTCAGTGACAGTGCAATGCTTACGTGACTTACGTCATTTATCATTATCTTTGCAGCACGTGTGTATAAAACACAGATGCTAGAATGCACATTTCTTATCACATATGACAAACTTTACATTCAATTTTTTTAGTTGATCTATTATATACATTTGTAATAGACTACTTAATCTTTTTGTTTCATAATGATGGTAGTAGAAGACATTAAAAAATTAATAGTTAATGTTAATTTAAACATTTAGAATTTAAATTTAATGCTCGTCTTCAGCTTTTACTTCAAATTCGTAAGCCCAATAAACATAAAAATAAAGAAGTAATTTTTAAGAATCTATGTAGAATTCGTCAGATTTGTGAATTTGAAGTAAGTAATAGCTTTTACTGTTTTGTAGGTTTACTGTTTTTACAGGATTCATTATGGTGTAAAAACAACGTTACCGATTTATAGCATTTAAAAGAAAAAGTGAAAAAGCACTCGTTATCGGCGAATCACATGAAAAGTTTTATTAATTATGCTACTTTGGTCGCGTTAATATTTGCTTACAAATACAATTGGACAGAGCTTGCCAAAAGTCAATCAAATAGCACAATGAAAATGTTTGTAAAAATACTATAAATATATTAAATAAAATAACTGATTGACTTTACTTGCGACTATATTGCAAAGTGAGCGATGTTCTACGTAAAAAAAATAATCATTTCTACGCAATCGGAAATACTATGAAACAAGGAAGTCGTGCGTATTTCTATGTTAAGCATTGAAAACTCTTTTATTAAAAGCTATAAATTTTTATCGATCATTTTGCTAATTGTACCTTCTTGTAAGATTGGCCACCAGCCGCCATTGATTAAATTTCTAAATTATAATGAGAGATTTGAAATGTTGATTGTGCAATTCCTTCGAGGCGCCTTTCGGCGCCCCTTCAGACCTTGGGCCGCACACATTGCACACATGGACGCCGCAGTCCTGGGTATAAAGCAAAATAAGTAAAAAATAAGTACCTTTTTATAAGCGTAGTTTGTCTCTTTACAGATACTGAAAAATACCTTAGTGAAAACAAATTAAAACCGCACGCGGCAGACCTACTTTTTGCGCATTCATTTTAATTGTTTTCTACGTCAAGTCTCAGCTATTCTATTAAACACAATTCAAAGAAAAATTAGTTTGTAGTTTAAACTTCTATTATAATTGTAGTCATATATTACAGTCATCATAACTACAATAAGTTATCGTTCTTAATAATAAAAAAATTATTTATGTTACAATAAAACAGATTGAAGGTTAGAGCCACATTAAATATTTAGTTTTACTGTTCTGGCGCAATTAGAAGCTCTCTGTGTTGATAAATCAATGGATGCTAGCAACAAAATGACAACTAAAGACGCATTATAATTGCTAATGTGTCAATACAAAATATATGCAGATCGTAACTTAATTTCTTAGAATATTATGCAACAAAATTGTGGCAAAAAGAAATAAAATACGACGTAAATTTCAATTTTATCCAAATTTTACTTAATATGAATTTATTTCAGTAAGATCATGTTAATTAACAGTATTAGTGTTTGGTAAATTTGTTTTGTCGCGCAACTTTTTCGTATAAATTAATAGATTACAGTGTTTCAAGCGCACAGTTTTTTAATATAAAGAAATTAAAAATGCATAGTTAATTAAAGCGAGTTGGTCTTACCACAGACCTTACTAAGAATTTAGTGTAACCGTTCTACTGTTTTTTTTTAATAAAAAAGTTATGATGACAAAAATATAAATAAATGTGATAATAGTACAGAGAAATACAATATAAGAAATAAAATACCTAAATATGTTTTTAAAACAGAACTAAACTGTACTGTACTTTTACAATCACCATTAATACATAAGGTAAAAACAAAATAATAAAATAAATAGAAATAGTCGAGTAAGCAGTAAAAATTTTAATCAGTTAAATCTAGAAATTTTTTAGCGTTTTATGTTCCATAACTGCTTAACGACAACAAATAACTGTTAAAAACGCTACCATTTAAAACACCAGCAACAGTAGTTGAAATTCACTTATCGTTGATATTGATATGTTAGTAAATTAAGTTAAAATAGTTTTTTTATAAATTAACCAAACTAAACATATTTTGGTATAAAAATTGATCGTGATTCTATTGCGAAATAATTAGAAATGCACATATATTTATTGTAAATAATAAACATAGTTATAAAACATTTTCTGTGCAATTGACATTTTTAATTATACCTTTTTATGTTTAAGTTAAGGAAATAATTAACACGTAACAAGTTTTGAAAGATGCAATCTTAAATAATAAATTACATATATAGTATATTAGGTTGTACCTCTTAATCTTTCTATGTCTTGGTTATTTCTATTTTATTTTCTTTCAAAAAATATTCAACTTATTTTTCTTTAAATGATCTTAATCGGTGTTCTATATATTTTTTAATACTTTAGATTCTAGCATATCAAAAACCATATAAGAAAAAAATTATATATCCTTATGGTCACTTCTGACCACGAAACGTCACCTAAACACACCTTTGTTAAGGCTCTACAAAGAGAAAATTACAAGTACATAAAGATAGGTGTTTTAGTAATTGTTGTAGTATGTTTTTTTGTAACTGAATTATTGTCATACTATCGGCGAACGCTAAAGTTTGTACTACACAAAATATAATATTTTTTAGCTTACATTTACTATTTTTGTAGATAGTTGGTAATATGGTCAAGAACAAGTGCTTAAACTTCAATTTAAAGAATAATCGCTATTGCATTTTTGCAGTTTTTTTTACTGACTACGAAACCTAAACTCATATTACATGACCTTGAGCGTAAATACCTATAATACGAGATATAAATAAAAACACAAATCACATTATTCATACAGTGAAGTTAATTGCTACTAATTGCTTAAAAGTTGATTAAAATTTGATTAATGCAAGGCAAAATTATAATCAAATTCCAATGTTTCAACAAAAAAATTTTTTGGGCAGTTGAAACTCAACACAAGAGATTTGGAGTATGTTTGAACAGTATTTAAAAATCATTGAGCTTGTACTTTACTCCTTGGATCAGTGGTTCTTAAATTATTTTAACCTACGGACACCTTTTCACAGTCAAAACTTGCCCACGGACCCATGAGTACAAAAACTACATAAATTCATAATAGAAAAGTTACAAATTTAACTTTGAGGTCTTGAATGGTAAATGGTGACGTAAAAATAAAATATAAATAAAACATTTTGTTGAAGAAGTATTTATTGAAATTATAACTTTTGTTTTAAAATACAAAAAAAAATTTTAATGACTTGGATGAACCTGATGGGATGTTATGAGTGTATTTATGTCCGGCTCAATGTTTGTGAGTAGCAACCGCAAATCCCCACGAGTACTAATTTCTAGTCGGTTTCTTTTTTTTTGTGATGAGGCTCATATCGACACTGAATCCACGTTTTACCAAATAGAAACACAGCAAATAATATTTCATTTGAGACATCTATATATATAAAAATGTTATGTTGGTTTGTGTACGCTTTAAAAACTCAAAAAGTTCTGCACCGATTGAGTTGAAATTTTAACATGATATAAAATCCGCATCAAGGATTGTTTTTATCTATTTTTTGCATCAGTCACATATCTGCGACCGCGAGAAAAAAAAATTTTTTAACGATCAGCTGTGTACCAGTGCCGCGCCATCTGCCATAAGCGATGAAAACACTCGCTGACAACCGCAATAATAATAACACAGTCACATGAGAAACAATTTCGTTCTCAATTACATTGTTTATTTACAAAAAAATTTGCATCTGATTCTGATTATTATACAATCTGAATTAATATTCACTTAAATCAAGAATTTTTGGTGTGATAGTGTTGTGATCGAACTGCGCCTTTCACCGAATCGTAAGTAGAAGTTATATTTTATATCAAAGATGGACAGTAAAAATATTATTAACTGACAGGCAAAATAAAAGGACTTATTATAATTCAAGTGAATTTCTAACAGAAGTGAGTGGTTATATCTTTTTTATTACATCTAACACGTGAACGTAATTATATTATTTAGTAATTATATTATTTGTTTTGGATTAACCTCACTTTTAATGTATATTAATATAATTACATTAAATGTCAACCATTCAATCACAATGTGCCACTGCGAAGCGTGGCAGGGTACAGCTAGTTTCTTATGATTTTATTAACTGCTCTAATGACATAATGTAATGATTGATGCAAATGTTCACTAAAGTTTTTTGCGACCAAATGATGTTGATGAATGACACAATCTACTGATAATACATTCGGTATAACTTGTTTTAAGTATGCCAGAAAGCCTCGGTGTCGTCCTACCATTGTCGGAGCACCGTCAGTAGCAACGGAGATGATATTAGTCAAAGGTATGTCATCAAAAAATCGTTTCCATTCAGTAACGTTTTACCTTTCGTATCAGTTTCCAAACATTTAGCAAACAACAATTCTTGAAAAAAATTTTCTTCTTTTACAAATCTCACATAAGCTAAAAGTAAAGTTTTGTTTCCTGGTAATGTTGACTTGTCTAGCTGTATAGAAAATTCAGATGTTTTTAGGTAGTCACATAAAGTTTTCTACACACTGAGCCATTTCGTCGATCCTTCTTCTACAGTATTATTACTCAGTGGAATACGTTTTATAATATCGAAAGCTGGTTTGTGCAACACGGTGCGTATTCCTCACTTACAGCTAGTAGAATAAGTTCTTCACTAATATGATAGCGTCGTTAGATACTTTGTGGGATGGTTTGCGCTCCCTCAATATGATTTTGCGCCCCCTCAGAGTAAATTAACAAAAACTCGTAAAACATTATGCGCATAGATCAATTTATAACTTTGTATTAATACGAAAACAGATAAATAATAAACTTAATTTCCATTTTGGGAAAAGAGTAAAACAAATAGAGTTAAGCTCTTCTCTCAATTTTGTATGATAATTTAAACCAATGTATGAAGAGACAAGTTCACACAGCTCAAATTAGTAAAAGCACAAAAATTTAAAAATTATGTAATGTATAATCTCATAGGCATTAAAGATTAAAGAACATGAAAAACGTATATATAATTTTCAATAAATTTACAAAACTAAAAATTTTTACTTATAACGAATAAATGCGATTACAACTTTATTTACTAATTTAGTTACACGATTTATTTTAAATATGTATAAAATAACATTTGGAGGGAACCAGTAAACATTTAAAACTTGTATAAACAATTACTTCATTAATTTTTTGCATATTAACAAATTTGACAAACTAAAATTATGACATATTTTATGAGAATTTAAATAACATTTCGTATAAAAAATGACATTTAGGATGATTCGGATGAAGAAGAGTCATCCTCCATACGAATTATCAACGGTTTAACTATAATCTCCGTTGCGATGTCAGTTTGTCACATTCTTTCTTCTTCAGTTTGTGTATGATGAATAGCAATCGACTTGCTTTTCAACCAAGCTTGTATGTCTGCTTCTTTTGTTCCTGAATTTAGAATCTTCTTTGTTTTCCTGCGATGATAAGAAGCAGTATACATCACAATCACAGAATCTGCAGCCAGAATTTGTTAAAACCAATATTTGAAAACTTCTTTAGTCATTTCTTTATGATAATCTCCGGTTTTCTTTGATTTGAAACATAACAAACCATTCTCAACAAAACCGTCTTCAAATCCTATGTGAAAGGGTCTTTTAAACGTCTCTTTAATCCTTCGATGAAAGCCAGCCTTGGAGTTACCTTTGTTGTGTCTTTGCATACTTTGCTTACAGTGTGACCAGCGTTCGCCCAGATTTCTTCTAAGAAATACAATTTCTTGCCTTTTTCCTTGTACTTTTGGATTTTTCGCAGAAAACATTGTCTCCAGACAATCATCATGCTTTTTTCTTTAAGAATAGTATTGCGTTATCTTTTTGAAAATCTATAACGCAAAACTACAATCACATTAAAAGATGTATAAATAAACAATTTGTTTACTTTCCGAAATCGAACTTCTTTAATTAGCAAACTCATCGTAGTCCTTTTCAATTGAGGTAGATTTTCATTTTCCTGCAATCCCGCTAACATTTTATTCAAAGTTGGCGGTTCATTTCTTTTAAAAAAACTGTATTAAATGTCAAATAGCACTTTTAGCTGCATCATCGATGTTGTCTAAAATTGATCGTGGTCTGTGATACACTTTTGGTGCCTGAAAGTTATGTATTTCTTGATATCCACGCATAATATTGAAAACACTAGAGAACTTAATTAAAATTACCTGCGGCTTTTGCAGTAAACTCGATAATTTGTATTTTAGCTCTATCGGACTGTTTCTCAGTACTAGCTTTAAATATATTGACAATGCGTTCCTTGTCATCAATCGAAAAACACCGGACACACCTGAATAGACGCAAGTGTACACCAAAGTATTGAAAAGTACTATTTAGTTAATTGAATGGAAATAACATAAACTTAAAGCTGCGAATAAATTAATTAAAATATCAAACATTATACTGAAGTATGACATTAAAATACAGGTGTTTGTTGTGATAGTGACTTGAAAATTTTAACCAATAAAAAAAATAGCGCGGATTTGTTGGGACAGAATTCTAACTGTGTGCCATACAGAGAATAATAATATAACTCAAAGCAAGTAGTTTTTTTTTAATTTTTTATTTTTAACTGCAAGGGTACGAATATTACAGATAAATCAATTAATCGATATCTGATTATACTTTTATTGTATCTACATACCATTATGTGCCTACAGTAGAAAAATACGAAATTGGTACGATAATTACGGCATCCATTCAACGGCAATCAAATTGTTACCCTAGCACTAGCGAAGAAAAAGACAAACGTTCATTGCAGTTTTCCTGGTATAAAAATTTTCCTCATTTTGAATATTATTCAAAAAGAAACGCAACTTTATGTTTCTTCTGCAGAGTTTTTGGAACCATTTCGAAAAACATGAAAAACACTTATACGAACAGTAAGTTTTCGAATTGGAAAAAGGCGCTGCAAAAGTTTCGCGAACATCAGGTTACGCTAGTTCACTTAAATTGTTTTATATACTATATTTCATATAGTCAATACTGTATTGTCTGCATTTTTTCTTTGGCCCAAAAGATATAGGAAACTATATATATCAAACATTTTATTTGCAACAAACCAATGTTAATTATGTTTTTTTTTTAAATGGAATGCTGCAATGTAACACTCTCTTGAGTTGATTATTTGAGATATAAAGATACAATTTTATGTAAATGTCACATATTGTGTAGGTACTCATCATGTACAAATTGATTTTTCAAAAAAAATAAATCATTCAAAAATTAATTAACAACAGAGTACAATAATACAGTAATTCTAAACATTTGCGGATTTGGTTATTCGCGGAAGTAAACAAAATAAACAAAAATATAAAATAGTAAGCTACAACTTTTAGGGCGCATTATATTAAATTATAGAATTTTTTACAGTATCATTAATAACATATTCTTTAGAAACACATCTGTGTTAATTGCGGCAGGTATCGACTCTATTGCGTTCCTGTATAAACTTGTATAGATAGACCTCACTCACCGCGATTCCTATTATTACTTGTATTTTATGCACCTATCTATACTTGTATTTTACTTAAGACGTAAAAATTGCTAATAATTTATTCATTATTATTTGTTTTAACTTCCATATTAATAAAAATGTGTCACAATTTTTTTATTTTACATTAAACTTTGCGCGGGCCTCCTGGCGTTGTTCAAATCATTTTCAAATTTTCCACGGACCCTCTGAATAATCTCGGGGAGTTGTTCCTCCGTTTTGATAAACTTGAGAAACAATACTAACACTAAAATACAGTCGCAATAAAATAGTAATCTAAATGTAAAGAAAGCTTTTATACTGTGGGGCTCGTAGCACGTGCTAAATGTGCTACTATGATAAACTTCTACTGTAGTTCATTTTTATCATTTGTGACGTTTCTTATGTCTACCTTCAATCTCAATTGAATTAGTTACTGGCGTTGAGACATCTATATGCATTAGTTGTAATGCATTATTTATTGATTTTAATTGCCATTTCTTTAAATTATTGGTACGTTTGCTTTTGCTAATTATTTTTAAACATTTGAACCTTACTACTGTACCAGATGAAAACTGCTGCCGTAGCGCAAATGCTAATGTATCGAATTCACGAACTTTCTTTGTATGTAAATATTACATTAGAGAACTTTTAAATGTTAAAATTATTATATTGTGTAAAATGCAGAGAAGTTTATCGAACTAGCAGTTACAACAAATTAAAATAGTTTTTCACACCGAATTTATTTAAACTACTTATTTATCAAAAAGAAAAAGTTCGTAGAAATTCAGTAAACATGATTTTCTTTTATTGTTGGTGCATTGCCACACGAACAAGTTGCAATCACATAAATTTAAAAACTATTGTAAATTGCTACAAGTTATTTTGGTACGAACGTTTTAACACGACGGTTAGTGCAAACTGTCAAAAAAATTTAAAATTTACGTTAAGTGAGCAAATTTAATCTATTCAAGAGAATATTGGACATATAAATTATTAAAATTAAACCTTACGTACGTTTCACATACGGTTCTTCAAAGGTACAATAATATTACATTTTAATATCTAAAAATGAAATACACAATAATTATATAAGTTAGTGAGAAGATAATATTTTTTTAAACTTAGCAACAATTTTTCATTTATAATTAAACATTTTTATATCAAAATTAAATAGTTTACAATAATAATAAATTTACAAATTCATTATGAAGTGATGGTTATACGAATGATTACCTATAAATAAAATTTTTACTAATGCGCAAACGTTCAATAACTAGATAAATAAAACTATGAAATTTAAAAATGTTTTTTAATGAAATATAAATCTAATAAATATCTAAAAAAAATTTTTTAATATGAGAAAAGAAATAAGAAAAACAAAAATTAATAAAAACAAAGAGTTTTTTATTATTAAATTAAAATTAAATGTTTATGAAATGATTGAATAATTAATTGAATTAAGATTTTCTATGTCAGTTCTACTGCATTAGGATTTCTATCATCTCATAAATTACTCTTTTTTAAATTTTTTTCCTTATGTAAGATTTTAGATGAGTTAAAGTTAAAATTATGATTGTTTTCTATGGAATGATCAGAGAGAGCAGTTTTAGATGTTGTGTACCTTTTTTATTTTTTATTAAATTTTTATGTTGGTTTATTTTATTTTTTAAGTATTGCTTAGTTTTCCCAATATAACTACAATTGCAATTTAGGCAATTCAATTGATATACAACATTAGAATCATAAAAAATGTTAGTTTTGTCTTTTAGGTTTTTAAACAAAATTTTTCCAAGAGTAGAATAATTTTTTAAAGCAATAATAAAATTGGATTTTTTAAATTATTTTTCTACAGTATAAGGTAAATTAGGTATAAATGGTAATGATACAAATTTGTTTTTTTCTTCATTATTATTAATAAGGTTTTCTTTTTTTATATTTAGAATAATAGTAGGTGATAAATTAGCTGAATTTGAGCATGTATTATTTTTGTTTTTATGTTTTAAAATTTTTATTCTTTTTTTAATATCAGTAGGTATTTATGAAATATTGACGATAGCTATTTTGGATTAAAATATTTTTAATTATATTAATATTTTCAGAATGAAATTTAGGTTAAGATAAAATGATTCCTCTGTCAATTAAATTAATTATACTTTTTTTGTATTTAATGGAAGTAAATGAATTAAAATTTATGTATCTACTAGTTTTTACATTTTTTCTATATCAATTTGTGTCAATTTTATTATTTAAATTTCTAATAAGTGTCATATCTAAAAAACTTATTGACTTGTAATTTTCTAAATTTTGTTATTAGCTATTGTACTAAACAAAGGTTTTCTCATTGCAATTCCAAATTGTTGTTTATAAATTTTATTGTTAAATGTAAAGAAAGTTGAATTATGGATGAATTTAATAAATTCATTTAAAAGTAAATTTGTAAAAAGTTTGATTTCGTTCCAACAATTTTTAATAATATTTATTGCTAAATCTGTAGGTAGGTTAGTATAAAGTGAAACTACATCTAGCGAAAACAAAACATGGTTGTGAGGAATAGTTACATTATCAATAATTCTTTTAAAAGACCAAGAATCTTTTACGTTGTATTTATTTGCTTATGTAATGTTAATTAAAATATTAGATAAAAATTTTGAAAGTTTGTAAATTGGGCTCATTTATATGAAGCGATAATAGGTCTAAGTGGTTTATTTTGGTTATGTAATTTAGGTAATCTATATAATTATTTGCTGTTCTTATAATGTTCCATTAATTACAAGTTTTATACGTTTTTAAAATCTTATTTAATTAAATTATTAAAGTTTATTATTATCTTATATTATTATTATTTTGTATATAGTTTATACAACGTAACCCTTTTATGTAGTAAAATTCATGTTAGAATCACTAAGATAGAATATGCTTCAGTTGCGTAGAGAATATGCTTACAATACGACCTCAAATGCGTGAATGATTTACTAATAATCATATTTTTCAAATCAATAAAATAAAATAAGTGAATTAACTGCTGTTTTTCATATAACTGTTATGTTTGTTTGTCTCTATTACTTGATGTAATACGAGTAAATTTAAAGCAATTAATATCTATACTTGGTTGGTTTCTTTCAATGTCGGTGTCATTACCTTTAATTTCATTGGTTATATCTGATAGTTTGCAATATATACTTTTTTTAAATTTTACTACAATAATACTTTTGACAAGGAAAAGTCCTTCTAATTCTTAATTAATAGTAGATGATATTTACTAAAACAAATTATATTATATTACACTAAATATCGTCAGTAGGTACGCTAGCAGAAAAGTAATACAGTTTTGTAAACACTTTTTTTATATTTGTTGTTAAGTTATTTGTCAATAACTATTTAATGACCGTGAACAATTGGAATTTTTTTTATAATTTTTTTTTATATTTTTATTATTTATAACATACATGAATACATTAAAACTCAACGTTTTATCAAAGGATCTAGTACAGTTAAATATTAGTACTAATTGTTAGATTTGTATTTGTTATAAAAGTTACTGTATATTTTTTTATGTTTGCGATGTTTAGCATAACAAACAAATTAGTTGATAATCAATTTTATTTTTATTATTATGCAACATTTTTTAAAGATTTGTGTTACTTTATATACAGATAATCAATAACGTGTTATTTGTTAAGTACAATTTTTTAAATCGCAAACGATCGACATAACTGTTTTTGTCGTCTTTGAAAATAATTTTTTTGAATTGATTCTAAACAACTTTTTTTAATTGATTTGACCTGCTTTTTTGTTTTACTAATTAAATAAATTATGTATTTTATTTTTGAGTTTGTTTGATTTTCTTTAACAACTTTATAAAATAGTCATGATTTCTCATGTATAATGCTGGTCCTAAAATGATTTTTAGCATATTACTACATTGTCTACCATCTTGTCCATCATCTTTGAAAAAGTCAATTTTACACGAGGTAAATTTCTTTGAAATACCTGCTTAAATTAGAAAGTGAGGATAATTCTCTTGCACACTAATGTGCAATTGGCAAGTCAATTTCCTATGAGAATTTTTTGAGCTATTGGTAAACGTAAAAAGTTTTGTCTCTTAACGAGGCGATAATTACCCGCAGTTAACCAACACACGTTTATTGAATTTATCATACTTGACAAACTTTAGCTCATAACTAAATGATAGATTTCAAAATGTTACTAAGATAATATTAAAATGTTTTTCAAATATTTGTTTAAAAAACTTAATGACAGTAGACATTTTTGCTATATTTGAGTCAAATCATACTAAAATAAATTTAGAAATAATTAAAGTCCAAAATGATTTATACCTAACATTGGTAGATTGTATTTGATAATTATGCTAAAAATAAATAGCCAATAGGACATATTTGTAGTTTGGGGGTTCATTGTTTTATTTATTAACACGGAAAAGAACAGAAAATTGTATTACGAATGCTTAATGATGGCCAAACGCAAGACCAAGACAAGACCACATAGGTTTTGGTCTTGGTTTTGGTCTTGCATCACTTTGTCTTGCTCTTGGTCTTGCATTAATATCCTTAATCTCGGTCTTGTCCTTGGTCTTGAAGCTAAAGTTTTGGTCTTGTTTTTGGTCTTGCACGCAAGACTCTTGCATTCTTGCATTTTTACACCGTACTATGAATGAAACTTTACAATGAAAGCCAATGTTGTTAAAAAAAAGTTATTTTAATAAAAAGTAAGAAATTATGTCTAACCCACATAAATTATAATAGACATGACATATTTCGGCTTTTTTAATACTTAAACCATCTACAAGTACAACTGCATGTGTAAATGGCTTAAGTATTAAAAAAGTGAAAACACGTATTGCTTATAATTTTTGTTATTAAAAATGAATGTAGATTAGACATAATTTTTTACTTTTTATTAATCTACTAAACTTGCAATAATTTAATTTTATACTCAACAAACTATCAAAATACAAATACATAAATACATGAGCCAATGTTAATTAATTTCAATTCTTAATTTTGAAGGACCTTAAAATTGTATATACCTACATTTTATTAAACGGCTAAATTTAAATTGCCATAAACTGATAATATATACACCAATAATTCTTCAAAATTTTAAACAATAGAAAGATAGATATAATAAAATGGATCGACATTTTTTTTCTCGCAAATATTAAATAATAACCACTGCGTCCGTTGTATTTTATAATAGATGTATTTTTAAATTTTGAGAATTTAGTTGTTTTGAAAAACGAACAACGCCTCGGCATGTTTGAGAGATTTGCATGAGTATTACAAGCGTCGTACCAGTTTAAAATCTTTTGTAGGTGCCTTTAGTGCAAACTAAGTAAAACGTGCATTTTAGTACACATTTAGAATTAAGAATTTGGGACTTTTCCTCAAGTTGTTATTTTACGAGTTATTTTATTACTTGTATATACTTTTATTAGAAATGTGAAAAGTTTATAATCGTTGAACTCAAAAAAATATTAAATTAATTCAAATAAGCTAATGTTGCTAAAATTCGTAACAGCGTCTTTCACACTTTAGGAATCGATTTAAATTAATATTTTATTGGTACCTATCTACCTATATGGTTCTATTCATATGTGACAGAAAAATATGGTTTATTTAAAATTTAAAATATCGTTTTGTTGAAATACAAATTTATTGCAAACTTTCTTTTTCTTGAAAACTAAATTTGTTTTATTGAACACCCTAATTATAAAATGCTTTCTTGACATAGTTCATTTCAATTAAATTACATTTTAGCCGAATTTAAAATAGTTTTATTTGGTTTAAGTAAATATTTCATTTAAGATGTTTATAGTAGTTACTTATTAGTTGTAATTTTATTTTTCAAACCAACATCATTTTACTAAAATCGAAACAAACTTTTTTTAGAAAATTTTTGACTTTCACGTTTGAGAAAACAAATGTTTTTTTTTGTATGTGGGATAATTGAAAAAAGATAAATAATAGTTCGTAATAAGAAAAAAACTGCAAGAGTCTTGCAAGTTACTCTTGATCTTGCCGATTTCTTGCAGAGCTAGTCATGCATCCAGTCTTGATCTTGCAACCTTGAGTCTTGGTCTTGGTTTTGCAACCTTGAGTCTTGGTCTTGGTTTTGCTAACAGCGTTGTTATCTTGGTTTTGGTCCTGCAAGTCTTGCGAGACCAAGACAAGACCAAGACCGATTTTAGCCATCACTAATATGCAACCCGTGGAAACCTTAATTCTGCTATAACTTTGCATATATTTATTGATAGACCTTATCAATAAAGTTTCTAAAGTGTCATTAATACTACTAGCACTACTTTCAAATAATTTATCTGTCTATTTTTTCTGCGCATGTCTGCAATATAATTATTTATTGTTATTATTTATTAAGATTTGATTGTATTCTATTACTTTATTACTTTTAACTGTAAATAGCTATAAACGACGGTAAACACGTTGAATTAGTTTAACACCCGCGAAATTCAAAATCTGCTTTGAATAATTCGTCGGAATAAAACCACAACGTAAAAGGACATTGGGGGTAAGCAATGTCAATGCAATTGTGCAAACGCCACTAGAGTGAACTACTGGACGGCCGTTTCGCCTTTTTGGGGCTCATCAGCAGTAGGAGATACACTCTAATGTAGTTCCTACAATTGCATTGACGCCCCTTGTAGCTTATATTTAACTATGACGAAGTTACAATTCAAAAATTCAATGCAATTGTGGGAACTACATTAGAGTGTATCTCAATTAGTTTACTTTTATACTGAGTCAGTATAAATTATAAACATATTCGTATCTGATATCTAACTTAAAACTGCTTCATAGTCACGTACCTACTTTATGAAATTTGTAACAATGCTACAATTATTTATACTAATAAGTATAGGATATCATATTTTTGGAAATTTCTTTATTATAAATTCGAGATCATCTCATAATCTCTTACTACTTTGTATTACATAACTGATTTAATTTAAATTAGATTTATTTTTATTTAATATTGCAATTATTTATCATTTATAACACTTTCTTATTTGGTTTGGTAAAGGAGCGTGGAAATATTTGAGCTTATGCACATTAATGCAAATTAATTTAAATGTTCTGATTACTTTAAAAAAATTTTGCATAAAAAACACATAATTGACGCTACCGTTACTTAACTATATTTAGGCGTGTTTAACGTAATTGAATTCGTACACAAATTTGTACTCATGCCTTTAGATTACGTTAATACTCAAGTATATTTGTACTCATTCGTTTTGAGTACTTTTGTAATCGAGTAAGTTTGTAATCGACTACAATTATACATACTCATGCGTTTTGAGTAAATTTGTCATCAAGTACATTTCTACTCATCTGTTTTAAGCATATTTGTAATCAAGTATATTCCTACTCATACTTTTTTGAGTACAATTGTACTCAATTACTTTTTGTACTCAGTAATTATGTAGTCAACACTTAAATATATGAAATATACTCAAGTACTGTCCAAAACTGGTACCTATTAGCGAAAAATGTTTGACTACATTTTTTACTTTTCGAGAAAAGTTTTACAAACATCAGGAACCGCCATGAGTTCTTAGCTTTCATCAGTTGTTGCTAATATATTTATGGAAGATTTTGAAAAAAAAGCTGTACCTACATTTTATCTAAAACCTAAGTGCTAGTACAGATACGTTGATTACACGTTTGTCATTTGAAAACATGGTCCTTTTACGTTAAACGAGTTACTATGTCATTTAAACTCAATTCATCAAACTATTCATTTTACTATGGAATTAAAAAGGAACTCCTCTTTGCCATTTTTAGACGATTCAGTTAATCAAAATAAAGATGGTTCATTATCACATTCAATTTATCAAAAACCTACCTATACATCATTACCTTTTTCAAAAATTATTAGAAGTTAATTCATTAGTCTACAAAGCTGTTTCCTTAAGTTAACCCCAAAATCTTCAAAAAGAGTTAAATTATCTAACCAAGGTGTTAGTCGCAAACAATTACAATAGAAAAAGTATTATACAATCTATTACAAAAAATCAATCTGACAGCGTTTATAGCATTTCTTGCTCTTGTGGTCGTGCATACATAGGAGAAACGGATAGGAGCGTGGGAATTTGTATTAAGGGGCATCAAAGATGTAGTCGTCTTGAACAATCTTTGAAATCAGCGGTGAGGGAACACGTGCTAGAAACGGGTCATCAAATTATGTTTAAAGACACTAAAATTTTGGCGAATGTTTCTAATTATTATCAGCGAAAAATTAGGGATTCTATTGAAATAATTAAAAATCATTTAAATATTAACCTAGATTCTAGTTTTCTTTTACCGAAGATTTGAAAACTAGTTTTATCGATTGGAGACTGGTCTATAAAGGCGAGACTTTATGGCGCAAACAATCAGTTTGTTCCGGGCTTTGAAAATGTTCACTGCGACGTGTGACAGAAGCTCAGCTTGTATTATAACGACAACACGGAAATTAACCTGAATAAAAAATTGCATTATGAGATTTTCTTATTTAAAATTTTATAATCTTTAATAATTGCTCTGGCTATTATTTTTAATTAATAAGTGAAACCTCTTTTACTCAAGACTTTTGGGTCAACCTTTTGATTTCTTGCTACAGCTCACTCTCACTAACTTCGACTGTTGACTTTTCTACATTAGTGTTTCCTTCCGTAAAAACTTTCAACATCGACTCCTTGGCGTATTTTAAATAAGGTTATCCTGCATCTTTACAGAATTCAATTAACACAACAATTGAAGCACAGATCATAATGCACACAGACATTTTGTTGTTGGATGCTAGTTTTTCACGCTAAATCATCTTTGGTAATAAAGCGCATTTTTCATTGGATGAATTTGTCAACAAACAAAATTTTCACATCTATAGAGATAAAAACCGTTGAATAATTTTAGAAAAAGTATTACATTTACAAAAATGTACTGTTTAATGCAGTTTTTAGGCCGGTGGAATTATCGGTCTATTTTTCTTCGAAAAGCTGTTACTATCAACAAAAAGCGCTATAAACAAATGATTGAAATGTAAGCATTTACATGCTTTATTTTAAAAAACCATCTAGACGCGACTTTTGAAAGAAAACTTATTACTTTAGTTCGTTAAATAAAGCATACATAAAAATACAAACAAGGTGTATTGTGTTGATATGATTGTAATTGTACAATATTTTTTATGCAGGGTATCTATAAATTGACGAAAAAGCTACACGCTGCGACATTCTTCGTATGTTTTCAGGAACTACTTAAAAAAACATACATTTGGCAACACTGTAAACTAGCATACAACTGTAATACTTGCTCATGCCATTTTCTTTATTTCAATCTTTGAAAACATTTTTACTCGTTATTGGTAGCACGTTTTAAATCCTACACGTTACGCAAGATACGCACCTAATCATTTAAAATTCATTTTTAACAGGATTTTTTTATTTTATCTGATAGTAAGTCAATGAGTAACTTCTACAAAATTGTTCGAATTCTTTCTGTAACTTGGTCATTTTTTTGAAGAGGCGTTGCATACACTCTCTCTTTAATGAAACTCCAAACAAAAAAATTTAAAAGATTAATATCAGAAGATCTCGCAGGTTATAGGGTGGGACCACCGCGGCCAATCCATCTATTCGGAAAGTGTTCACCCAACCACTCTCTTACATTACACGCAAAGTGAGCAGAAGATCCATTGTGCATGTGAATTATGTTAAGACGTACGTTCAACGGCATCTCGTCAATGACTTGATTTAATACATTAAGACGATTTGGTAGATAAATTGGCCCAACGACTCTGTGATTTATTATGCCTAGCCAAACGTTCATGGAAAAGCCTTTTTTAGTAATCATGTGTTATCAATTCATACGGATCTTCATCTGTCTAATGGTGAAGGTTATGAACATTAAATACACTATCTCTGGTAGACATAGATTCATCGCTCCAAAAAGTAAGTCTGAGAAAGTTGCCATTTGCTTGAATCGAATTTAAGATGGTTTTTAAAAAAATTAATCGTAATGTGTTGTCGTTATCATAGAAAGGCTGAACTTTAGAAACGCAATATGGATGCAGCAAGTTTTCTTGTAGACCCAAGTGAACGGTCTTGTTACTGGGGATATTTAATGTTGAAGCTAACTAACTAACTAAACAAAGGATCTGCGCCTACAGCGTCTAAGATTTGTTTTTCTAGTTGTTATAACACGTTTTTGTCTTGGTCGACCAACATTAGCGTTTCTTGTTATAAGCGAACCAGTTTCTCGAATTTGTTGATCCAACTTTCGAAATGTATTTCTTCTAGGTTGACTTCGGTTTAGAAAACGTATGCCATACTCATTTGCGGCCGCGTTAGCATTTCCATTACAGAAACCGTACATCAGGCACAATACGAAAGAACGCAAAAAACAGAACCACAATAACTAATCAGAAGTACACAAAACATCACAAAGAAAGCAAATGCTTGATTATATATAATTGTGGAAATCGGCAGCTCTCTTTTAGGAACTCATCAACGTTTCATTGGTCAAAAATTGATAATGACGTAAATAATAACAATACACACTACTAGAATACTACCGTATTATAAGCTCTAGAGCTGTTTGCGTTACAGTTTCAACTTTCAATAGTTTTGGTTGCAACACAGTATAATTTTAGCACATTTAAAAACATACAATTGTAACATTTTTTTTTATTTGCAGAAATTTTTATTTAGTGTGATCTAGTAACTAGTAATCGGCGACAAAAAGCAATAGAATATTTGACAATTTAAACATCAAATTACGGGCTAAATTCTCTCAAGGATACGATTAAAAGTTAATAAAAGTGACACGTATTTGTTTAAAAGTACTTACGTGTAATAGTAAATAAAAGCAATAACTTTTTTAACATTCCGGTCATATCCTCATGTAACGTAGTGTTTTTAAACGATAGAACAATATTTTGTTAAAAGCTTTTCTTGGTTTTTGTAATTACGAAGTTTAAACATTGTAAATTTAAATTGTTTGTTGTATGGAATTGTTATATTTTACCAACAAACATTAAGATATTTGTAATACTAAAAATGGTCTTTATCAAACTAGTTGGTAATCACAGCAAAAGTAATTTATCTCCTATGGTTGGTTTGGGTTAATGCTTTTGACTGCACTACGGACTATTAACTTCAATCGCTAAGTTTTCTCTTTAGTTAAACAAATAGTACCTATTCGGAAAATTTTCTTTTACGATTTACATTATTAATTATAACGTCTTATGTGATTTTATAATTTGGTGTAATACAATAAACAACCTTATAATATCAATAACACGATTAAAAATAAAACATCAAACAGAAATAATAAATACTGCAAACATCTATCATTTTATTACAGGTGCCAAATTTATTAGGTGACAATTAATAATGATTTATAACGTTGCTAATAAAATAATTCATACGTAGTGATAATAAGAAAAATCAATATTTCTTAGAAATTTAGTGTTAGTCTTTTATTAGAAATTTAATTAATTATTAAGTAATGTTTTAGTTTGAGATTTGAATTATCAATGTTCTGTAAACACTTTTATTTTGCATTAAAACCTGTAATAGGATTTATTAAAATAATGTTCCCAAGCGGTTTTATTTTACTTTTTTAACATATATTTTATTTTTTAATTATGTAGAATGTATATTTGTTTAATTTTTTATAGGATATCGAATGTTCTTGAAGGAAAAAAGTAGTTCTTATTGTTTAAAGAATTGAGATGCGCCTTTTTAACTTGTAATTAATATCTGTATTGTATATAAATATATTTTAGTGTGTATATCCCAATGACTAATATATGTATTTATTAAACGCGTGTTTTCCATAAACTGTAAATGGTTCTAAAAATTGCTAATCGATATTGTTCTATATGTGTACATACTGATATTATGAGCTATTAGAAGAAACCAATATTTTTATTACAGTATTCAGCTACAAAGATGATTGTTATTTCAAAAATTGTTTTGCTGTGAATTTCAGTTTAAGTTGCTTTTGCTCATAGTTTCATTCGTAATCACTACGAGCGTTACTAATTAAACATTTAGAAATAAAAATGTAGTTGCAGATGCTTTACTTTCGTTGTGTGTTATATTCTTATCTTTTATCAAAGTAAGTATATTTTTTAGAATAATTAAAAGTACAATACGTATATTCTATCTTTCATATTTTTTATCTACGACTCATTAGCTCTCAGCTACAATGTTTAATTGATCAAAATTTGAAACTAATTTATAAATTTTAACTATATTTGATAAACTTATTTATCTGTTCCTTTTTGACGGTTTTTACTGTTTATTAATATTTATCTACTATTTGCTCGTTGCAAATTTGTGGTTCAACAACATGCCTAAAAATTCTAGATATTTTTTACTATTTACTTAATTTTATTATCAATTATTAATGCAGCTATTTATGTATAAGTATCAATTATATAATTTAGCAAGTTCGTAAATAATTTCTGTCACTTTTAACTTTGCATTTGTAATATAATGGCAAATATTTGTAGTATTCATTTTTTAATATTTGACATTCAATGTTTGACATGTGTTGCTATATTCAATTTGTGGTATATTCAGCTTATATCTTTGTATTTTAATGTATCAAATAATAAAATTGAAACATCTAAAATGGTGGGTTATTACCCTAAGTACCAGTAGTCTTAGTATTTGAACTACTTATTACGAGAAACCACAAATCTTCATTTTTAATTTTAACTGTTACTAACTGTTCAATATTAATTTGAACAACATACCTAATACAAAATAGACCTGAAAATGCTAAAATAGAAGAATACAGATAATCAAAAACTACACACGCTTGTATTCACTAACAACAAAACATGTTTTACAAATATCGAAAAAATATAGAGTACATAATTAATGTATTAACAAAAAACACAATACTTATGTATAAGAGAAAATTGAACCAATAACCAATATTTATATAAGAATTATACATATATAACCGATTTTATTGTTTTTGTTCTAAACAAAACATTATTTGTTTCTAAAAAATTTATAGTGAGCTAAGCGTTTATGTTAAGTATCTAAGTTTGGGTTTGCAATACACTTCAAACTATTTATTACAGAGTACTTAAACTACATTACAAACATATTTCCATTTCTATATGCAATAGCTCTAACCACTACACTTTTGATTAACTTAGAAATTTATTTTTTTGAATTCAGCTTAAATTATTTAATTAATGCACTGTTTCTGAAGGTATCGAATGTATCCACTTTGCGCTATCGTGAATTTGTAAAACTATTTTTCTATTCCGTAGTCTTTATAGTAGATCTGTTCCTTATTACAACACATTTTTTTTTAAATCTATTAGTTGATAACTTTTAAAACAGTTTTTATTTTGCGCTTTCGTCCGCTTTGATGTTTTTTGCAGGCAGTAGGTATATAAGATCGAAAATTTTACTTGGCCGACTTAAGCCGGTAAAGTGTAGTAGAATTTGTTACGTTATCTGTCATTTTCACAGATTTATTAACATACATCATTTTTTTTGTTTTATTCAAAACTAATTTGAAATACGCGGGTGAAAAATCGAGTTACAACATTTACCACCTTTATAGCAGTTTTTTGTGTTATTGTTTATAATAACACTAACAATTTTTTTTTGGCTTATATCTTACAATTACAAACAATAATAGCTTTATTTTCATTTAAATTAAATTGTAATAAAATTATGTAATTGTCAATAGTAATGTACCAAAGACAGTGGTAATTGCGAAATAATTTTATCACTAATCCGAAAGCGCGTTGTCTGAAAACAGCACAACGTCGAAGTAAATGTACTATTATTAAAATGTACGTTAGTATTTCTAGATGTATTTGCTTTGATTGAAAACGTATTTCTACGCATATTATTATTAATAACTTTACTGTGGTATTCCTGGTTAATTTTTAGGTAAGGTTTGAGAGAATTAGCGTTGTTGCCCTGTAATTTTAATCAACTTTTGCTTCGCTTCTAGCCAATTGACTCACTGCTGTAGAACTATTAGAACGATTTGTAATCTTCTTGATTTTTATATCTAAACCTATTGCTTTGCGCAATTTTTTGTCTACAAATGTATTAAAAATTTCTCCTCACAGATATATTCTTGTACCAATTGTCAATTTCATTTTTCTAATGGCAATTAAGCCTCATCTTTGTAGTAATATTTTTTCAATATTTTGAAAGCAATGTTTTTAATAACCTTACTGAACATGCATTTTTATCCGGATTTGTAGTCAACTATTTGCTTCTTGCACAGCTCTGAGCAAAAAATTTTAACACCACTTTAATATACAGAGATTTAGATAATTTTTTTGGATATTTAACTTAAGGCTGTTCCGTATAAATTGTAAACTTTAATTCTTGCAAATATATCCTAAAAAGTTGAATAGTATACACAATTGACAAAATCTCTAATTCTAAGCTGTGATATTTAGATTCTACTTTGGTGGTTCTCTTACTAAAGTATAACACTGGATAAAACTTTTTATCTTCTTGTTTTTGGAGGAGAATAGCACCAAATTCCAAACCACCAGCATCACTGTTGAGTTTCGGCCTTTGGGAAATACAAACACAATACATTCTTTCAATTTCTCATATGCACACAATTGCTCTTCACCAAACATAAACACTTGCGTCTTTTCTAAACAAATCGTTTTAGGTTTAACTATAAATGCAAATGACTAAATAAATCTCTTAAAATACGACAGTAATTCCAAAAAACTTTGTCGCTTTTTAAATCCTTTTGGTAGAGGAAATTCACTAACCGCCCAAAGATTTTCAGGATTTGGCCGAATGACTTTGCAATCTACCACATACCCCAAATACTCTATAGATCTGCACATTATAACAAGAAAAATATTGCAAAACCCAAATGGAATCGGGTATACTCATACTATTGTCTCTACACCTGAACGAAAATCCGCACACATTCTCAAGCTACTATTTTTACCATTTTCCAAAACTATCGGATAACTATAGTGCTATAAACTTTTCCTAATTACACTTTCTGCTAAAATTCTTTAATTATTCGATTAACTTTTCCCTTTTTAAAATATGATAACTTTCTAGGATGAAATATGAACGGTGTATGATTAGATTGGACAATATTTGTTTCAAACTTTGTTAAAGATTCTGGTGTTTTGGGTTTCACATATAAATTATCATACAAATTAATAACAGCCATTATTGTATCATTACCTACACTTTCACAAATATGTAAGGTGTTCTTACTCAAATTGTCATTGTTGCTGCATTCAACCAAAAGAACATCATTATTTTTGAATTCAGGATATTCGCTAACATCAACCCTTGCACACTACATCTTTGTTTAACTAAAAATTTTTGAGATCCACGATAAAATCTTGACCTAATAAACATTCATACTTTATCGTATTCGCATGGACTATATAAAACTTAATATTGACAGACTCGACATCATCTACTCTAGCATTAATTTCAACATGTGGGAAAGGTTTGTATACTCTTTTAATGTTGCTTGAGTTTGCAACATCACATTATTAAAGCCTTGGATCACATAAGTTATTAGATCCTGTGTCTCTAATTATAAGTTACTCATTAACAACACTTTCTCGTGGAAGTAAGATGAAAAATTCTCGCTTTTCTTTTAGCGCCTTGCTTCAAATTTACGCATCATCCATATACGGTGCTCACGACAAGAGAATATTCTAGTAAGCTCACCTTGTAAGTCGTCTAACGATAATGCTACGTATTTCGGTCGGGAATGAAACAATTTTTTTGCATTGGCGTAGCAATTAAGTGATCAACAGTGAGGTTGAAAGAACTGGAACCACTTGCTTGTTCACCTTCCATTGTTAGAATCCAATACGCAAATTATTTTATTAAACGCGCAATAATAGTCACTTGCGAATAGGGTCACCACTTTTATAAATATAAACCAAACTACTGCAGCATGTTTTTCGTCTATTATACAATTTCTGCACGTGACTCAATCCGACTTCTGAATTTGTAAAGGGTGATTTACTTTTAAATAATAAACACTCTACTTTATAAAGACTATGACGGTTTAATAAGAAAATAAAAGTTATATAAAGAAAACATACACATACATACACAGTTTTAGTACGCCAAGGCAATCACGACCTACGTCGACCACAGCTGAAAAAAAAATGCGTTGACTGCGTGAGTTTCCGTTGTTAGACACAAAATTAAAAAATATATAAATACGACCTTATATGTTTAGCAAATTTATACTACAGACCTTCAAAAGTATTTTTCGAGTATTAGCGTATTTGTAGGCCTAGGTGAAGTCGATGCCTACAAAATGTTCTTTCTGGACTAGTGATACAAATAACTATTACTTACATATTATGTTGACTTGCATCAGAATTTATAATCTATTTTTGTTTTCCACGTTACTATATCGTGCAGAAACTACAAACGCATTACTTTTATTGGATAAATACCTACAATTCTTTTTTTATGTTACCCGGATGGCCACAATAAAAACACTTGATTTTGTTTTTTGTTTTTGTGAATAATCGGTTTTCTTACTTTGCTTTTCGTGCTTTTTTCTACTAATAGCTTAGCGGTTAATTTATTTAACGTTTTGCTACATTTTTAAACCGAATTTCATGCAAATATAAATGAGTACTGATTTGGTAATACCATATTATTTTTGTAATAATTATTTGAAACTGACTGTCCAAACTGCTTTGTTCGATTTAACATTGCTTCTAGTTTTGACAGACTCGTACTTCTACTCTCAAATTTGTATAAAAAATACTTTTTTGTTCTTCCGTTCGTTTTGATGTATTTTACAGGCATCATATTAATTGCTCGGAAATTTTACTTTTCCAACCTAGGCTGGTAAAGTGTAGTAGAATTTTATGAATAGAAGTTGGCACTAATAATCATTTATCAAATAAACGTCATCTGTCAATCTGTCAGTTTTATTAACATACACCATTATGTGTGTTTATAATAACACTAACAAAAATGTTTTAAACAATTATAACAAAATTGCTTATATCTTACAATTGCTAAAAACAATAATAGCTTTATTTTCATATAAGTTAAATTGTAATAATACTATGTAACTGTCAAATTAATTTGAAAAATAATTAAATTTCGTCATTACAGGTTTCAGTTTGATCAACATATATTATTAAATTTTATAAAAAATCTATAACTGTTTTTAACAAGTTTATACCATAAAGGTTAGCACAAAAAATTTTATGTATCACACTTCCTAAAAGTATTTTGCGAATATTCATATTTTGTAGCCCTCGGCTTCACTTCGGCTAACAAATGCTCATGCTCGCAAAAAAAAACTTTCTGGACTGGTAATAACAAATAACTATTGTTGTATTTGTTGTAGAGCTATCACACAATCATCAGTTACTTTGTCGTATATACAACTTTTGTTTTTTTTCCATTTTTTCTTAATTTTACTTTAATTACACTCATTTAACAAAACAGATGTTTTATAACCTATTTTAGATCTACAAACACTGCTTACATTTGCTATAGTTATAACATTAAAGACAGCGTAGATACAATTATTTATTATTTAATATGAAAGTAATAAATGTTAATATAGCATAGTGTTTTCGTATCTTATATGTGTTATCAACTTTATGTTTTATTGATTTACCAACACTTTTCTAGTTCCTGCTAGTTGTCATCTAAGGTCAGAACATTGACGTTTTCTGATCAACACTCCGGTACTTTGCTTTTCATATTACTTACATTGAAACTATAAGTTTTAATATCAGTTTAACCAGTCAAAAGAAGACAATTTTGGACAAATGCGACTGTTAGCAGGCACAAACCTATCAATTTTTACCCTAGGGTAAAAACCGTCTTGTTTCTGTCCGCTGGATGAATTTGAAATTATTTTAACCTTGTCAGAGTAGCTTTCATGTATTGTACACCTCTAGATAATTGTCATTCTAACCAGTAATTAGTCTGACAGATGTTGTATTTGCAATAAATATTAATTGCAAAAAATAAAAGTACGACGAGTTTTAATTAAAAAAATAAAAGTACGACAATTTCAAGTAGACCACAATTCTTTTAATTCAAATTTTATAAGATAATTTTTGCGCTATTACTCTGAAATTATCTCGTTTTTGACTGCCTCTAGACACTAAAGCTACCAGTTTAATTATAGGTAATATCAAATGTATAGTATCTGGCACAGGATAAAATACGATTTCAGACCGCCGGGGCGGTCAACACTCAGCCTCGTATAAAATCGTCTTGTTCATCCCATGTCACACAATATACTATTTCAAATAATGCTAATAGAAAAATACAGAAAATACTATTTTACTTGTTTAAAGTTATTCATAGAGTTGCAGAACAAAAAAATATCTTATGTAATCCGAGCGTCCATCTGTCACTAGAGTTTGTAGTATTCCGTGTCTTCCGAAGATCGACTTTAGTTTTTTAATTGTGTTATAATTTGTAGTGTTTATTTCATTTTTCAAATTTAGCTAAAATTGATCTTTTTGGTAATTTCAAAGATTTTTCAATCTTAAGCGACTGTAATAGTAGCAGTTATATATCCTAATGTTTTTACTTTTTTTTGCTTAAGTTTGATCATCCTTTGTTGATTGTGTTTTTCAATCCGAATTTTTGTTTTGTTTTATGCATTATTCGGTTGCATTAATTTATGACTATTGGACTGATATATACCCAATTAATGTAAAAATTATCATTTTTTTAAGTGTAAATACAATCTTTATAAAGTATCTGCTAGTATGAGATTTTGACCTTTTTTGTATATTAACGTAAATTATTGTAGTTGTATTAGCATTCTCTATAGTTTCACCAAAAATTAAGTTTCTTCATCACTCTCGTCAATGGTAAGTGATCGGTTTTTTCTAATAAACATAGTCGTGAAATTTTTTTTATTTGAAAATACCTAATTTGAGCATCTGTTAATGCTTTTAGAACTTTGATTATTTTGTGTTTAGATTGCATCTGTGCCTGTTGATAGACTATTGACTGAGATTGTTCTTTAGCGAATTTTCTTTTAATTATTTGTAATACTGTTTCTTGCTTTGTTTACTATTTGACTACGTTTTTTCTAATAATTACATTTTATTTTGTATCTGTAGCAAAATTTGGGTTAAACTTGTATACATAATTTATAAAACTTAATATTCTCTGTAAGTTCTGTTTTGGTTAAGCATTTTAAGTATTGCTTTTACTAAGTTGTGGTTTCAAATTACACTTTTATTTGTTATTGTCTGATCAATAAATATTAATTACGTTCTTAGAATTTTGCATTTATTTAAATTTAAATTGATTCTTGCAATTTGAGTAGTGTTAAGTACTCGTACTTTTGTGATCGTTATGGCGATGTTGCCATGTCGCATATAGATTATTAGATACCAGACGTTGCATTACGTAGTACAGTAAAACTTGCTAAAACGGAAACTACGGGAACCACGTAAATTTTCTGCTTTGTGAAGCTTTAATTGAATTACGTAAAATACAAATATTTCTTAAAATGAAACGATAAGTCGCAAAAATTTATTTAAAAATGTATACCTATATATGCGTTTTGATGTGCTTAAGAATTGGTAATTTTATGGTATTTTGTAGTTTGGGGTCACAATTTACTTTCCGCTTTAATAGGTTTAAGTTTATGTAAGTACAAGTACATATACTCGTTTGGAACCAAAAAAATTCATGTTTCCGTTTTATAGAGGGATCGCATTGGCAGGTTTCACTGTATATGTATATACAGATAAACCACCATAAATGTGTTTTTAGAAAGAGGCGGAATTGAACAACTTATAAAAATTTGTTTTACTTATAAATACTGTGAGCTTTTAATTAAAAAAAAATTGACATTTATTATGGGAAGAAGGGGTAATATCGCACATCTACGCAGAAACAATCTAGAAATTTACAGTTCACGCTATATACAGTTGACAAATTGGTAAACTCTGCACAAATATGTTTGGTTTGATGTTATAAGAATTGTTTAAAAAAGAAAATGTATCACTAAAATATTTTACAAATACGTAATATGTGATTTTTGCAGTATTGCCTCAATATAGCTCAGCTAGTGAAGCAATATCGTGCATGTTATTTGAACTTGTAAAATAATAAAAAAATAATAATAATAAAAAGAAACAAAAAAGCAAGTTTAAACGTTATCAATGTAATACGTTTTTCAAATATATTAAAATAAACGGCGTTTTGATACTTCTGTTTTGTTAATTTTTGCTTTGCGTTCATCACATTGATAACCTACAGCTGACACCCAACCACTACAAGCTGCATGCCACACATCCAACACAGCGATACCAAAATTCTTTGTTTCTTCCAAATTTGTGATATTGTGCGATTTCACTGAGCTCCGAATCGCTCTCTTCTGACAAATGACAAATAGATGTTGATGGTGTCTGTTCTGCAGTAGTTCATGATGTTGATAGTGTTGATTGTTAACGATACTTGAGGAGATGCCATGTTGAAGTTGTTTCCATTATCTCCTTATGCAATCTATAAAAGAAAATCACTAAATTGTTCAGCTGGGTTTTCTTCTTCCGTAAACCGTAAAAGTGCGGTTGAAAGGAAATATTCCGGTAGTTCTGAATCCTGATATTTCTTTGTTCACAGTTGCTACCTCTATGTATGCTTGATTGAACAAGCGAGTCAAGTCATACACCGTGATCTTCTCATGTGCAGTGGAAATCGTATGAAAATCGTAAACCGCAAAGAGAGCTTTTTTAAGAAAACCAAAAAATTTTAAATCCAGTGGCTGAAGGTAATTTGATGTACGATGAGGTGGTATTGTGAAAAGCACAATGTAATTCTCTTTCCAAAAATTATAAATATCTAGTAATATATGACTGGAATTATTGTCTAATAACAGCAAAACCGGATCGGTCTCAGTTGAGTTTATATAGTTCCGGAAATGCTTGAGCCATTTCAAGAACAAAAAATCGTTTGATCATCCGTTATCTGAACATGCATATATACATTTCATTAGACTATTTTTCCGTAACTATGGAGATAACCGTTTCCTAGGATAAACACATAAAATAGTAATTGTTTGTTCAGGTGACAGTGACAACACCTACTTGTATTTGTCCTTTTTTGGCATAAACTTCTCTTGACTTTTTCTGAACGGTTGCTATACCAAACTCGTCCACATTGAAGATCATGTCACCTTTAGATTTGAAGTGGTTCAAAACGTCTTCAATTTTGTAAAAAAAATTCAACAGCTTCAGCATTGAAGGATGATACGGTTTATGCTAGTACTTTCTGGCTGACAAAGACTTAGTTAAGGATTCCGTTTCAAAAATCCTCTTAACCAGTCTTTGCCAGCTAGTGTCTTGTCTGTATTAAATTTGTGTTTCAAGTGATTACTTTCAAAAGCTATTCGTCTCAACTTCCACGACGTAACTACGTAAAACAAATTTCCAAATTTTCTTACGTGATCTGCTAACTCTACTTTTTGTTGAACTGGTTTCTTTCCCATGTAGTCAGTTACAGCTGAAGCTTGATTTTCAATACATCTCGCTTTTAAATGAACACGTAGTGTTGACTACAGATTATTAAAATTTCTAACGGCTGCACGTTTGATTTTTTAATCATTACTTCAATAATTAAAAAGTAAATTAAAAACCAGAAATGGACAAATATCACACAAGAATTGACAAAAATATTTGTACTTAGTTTGTTTTAAAATCACCACTTACCTTTTTTTTTGTTTTAGAATAAAATTATAAGCAAAAATAACACTTTCATCTACCAAGCGCCACTAAAAATGCTTTGAACGGACACCAGAAGTTTTCTGCATAGTTGTTAGGTTTCTCCAACACCGTACACATAATTACATGTCTTATTGCGCAATCCGTTGTCTGTTTTTTTGGCTTGCGCGGTATTACTCACGGCGCGGTATTACTCCGCATTCCCCTACACCGTTCTGATTACAGAACGAATATTTTAGTTAACCATAATCACATTTAATTGCTGATTTCTTTAATTTAATAGTATGTATAAAGTAAGTTACCGACACGAGTAATGGAGAAAGTGGTTATTATCAAATGGTCACAGTACAAGCAGAAAGAAAAGCAATAGTTGAAATTATGTAACCATAATTAGACAAAAACGTTGTAAACAAAGAAAACATTATTACTCAAAAAGTATATACAATATTTTGATTAACGAAATTATAGATATATCTCTACCCGTGAGCAAATTGCTATTGTGCCAAATTTAAAATTAAAAGCTTTGTTGATGTATATGAAATTACCAAAACTATTATTTATTTTAGTTTTGCCGCTCGCTACGCCATTTACTACTTTTTTCTGATTTATTGCTTCTTACCCAGAATAATTTAAAATATTTTTAAAAAACGCTAAGTTTTGTTACATGCAAAGTAGCAGTTATGTAGGATATTATGAATATGACGTTTATATATATAAATATGTAAAGTGATAGCATTCAAAGAAAAATATGGTAACAAACATCGAAAGTAAAGTATCGTTAATGCTGGGCAAAGCTGGTCTTTTACCTTTTGCAAAATTACATTCTTTTTTTAAAAAATTGAAGTTCCCGTAAATACATTGGTTGGTATTAAATTTATTACTAAATCTGTTCAATTTGACATTGACTTTAACAGTTATATTATAAGATTTTTTAAATTACTTTCCCACATACTCGTTCTAACATAGTTATTGACTTTAAACACTTAGTTTTATGTAGATTTGTACTTTTTGTTTTGCGGCTCTAAAGCTTTTTTTGCCTATTACGTAACTATACTAACAAACGAATATTGACGAATATGGTTTGTCAAAAGCCAATCATAAAGCAAAATTTAACTTGCTTTCTATGATTAAAAAACAGAGTATAGTAACATTGGGTGTACGCAAAATATATACAATGTTTTCCAATAATAGAATTATTCAAATCTGTTTATCTGTTACTAAATCAAATTTAAGATATTAATTTCAAACGAAGTAAGAGATTGTGACAGTTGTCATTAGTTTAATAGAGATGTTTAGGATACTGTCAAACTGCCCTTACATTTTTTTTCTTCTATACAATTTAGTAATAAGATAACCAAACGTACTGTTGTTTTTTGTCTTACAATTAGGTTTGACAGAGAACTGTATGACCGAATTGACACTACGCTGAATTACCTCAATACGAAACTGTAGTATAAAAAAAAGCATCGTAAGAGCAGTTTAACAGCATCCTAGACATCTCTATAGAATTAATTTTGACGTAATTTGTAATTGTGATTTACAACACAAAAATAAATAGTTTTTTTAGTTGCATACTAAATAAAATTGAAGTTACCAAAAAGGTTATTATTTTAAAAATTTTAAAAATATTCTGATAAAACGTATGAAAGAGAAAACACGATTAAAATCTGCATAGAAGTGACAAATATTTTAAAAAAGTCTGATTTGCTATCTTAAACAATATAATTGTTATTATGATCACAAAACACTTTTTAACAATATAATTTAACTTTGTTAAATTAACTTTAAAAAAATAAAATAACAAAAATAATAATTATTAAATAACTAATATGCATTAAACATACACAGGTTGATTGTTTAAATTTTATGTAACGTTTGTAAACATTATGATACGACAAAAAGCTATAAACTTTCTACGCAAAAGAAAATAAACGTTTTGTTTTATATAGTTGATAAATACGTTTTTAATTACAAATTTTATTACAAAATTAAATGGGTACACAAACTATCGACAATAGGAAACTATTTGGTTCTAACAATTAAGTATTAAATAGTTTAAAAACAATGTGATTAAAACAATGTAAAATTATAATTAGCAACAATTTTGCTTTGCCATTCAAAGTAATATTTAATTACAACTTTCATACCGTTCATAATAACTATACCAGCATAATATCGAATTCGAATTTTAATAGATGTTTATTATTAATGTATATCTGAAAATGTAGGAAATTAGATAAATTGACAAATTGGGTTAATGGAAAGGTTTTGGTAGAACATGGTAGAACTAAACATTTTTTTTTAAATTTTGAACAAAGATCTATCGTTGTGCAGCACTTAAATGGGTTAATCGATATAATTACTCAATTACCTTTTGTTTCAATTATAGAAATTACAAATTTTTTATAAAGGTTTGGTTAATTTGACCAGAAATTTATTTATCGCATTTAATGCGCATTAAATTAAATATTTTGTAATCGTTCAAAAAGTTTCTTGGCTTCTTTATTTTGATTATATTTATCAAATGGTCAAGACCTTTAACAAGTTGAAGAACATTTTTCTTTGCACTGAAATTCGTAATCTGGATAATTTTGTTGTGCTTATTTTTTGAGTACTTTGACTATGTTGTTCACCTAAGTGTTACAAATAATTACATTTACATTACATTACATTATATTTACATTCATTACATTTTTTTCTCCCCTCCTCTTAACTGTTTTCTCCTTCTCCATACTTTTTCCATCCAGTCCGCTTCTTTTCCATTTTCTCCTATAATTTCTTCTATTTTCTTAACCTTTTCTCTTAGCTCTCTGTACTCATTCCTCATGTGTTTAAGGTCTTCCGTCTCTCCTCCACATAGTCTGTATCGTGTAAGATGATTCCTAAATTCAAAATGATTGCGGTATATGACAAAAAAATTTCACTTTTTTGATAAGTCAACTTTACTACCTTTTGTTTTAGAGCTATATTACATTTTTTGCAACTATAACATTGATGTAGTAATCTTTAGAAGTTCTATCTTTAATATAACATATCAATTTTAACCAAATGGTTATTATCAATATATGATGCTAAACAATAACTACATTTAACAGTAAGATTAATAAAAAGAATGTTTCTCATATCTTTGCTAAGTTTAATTTTATCCAATATACAACAAAACGAATATGTTATACAAGGTTAATTTTTTTATAACTTTCAATTGCTTTAGATAACTTTTAAACAAATGCGAAAATAGAAAAATGCAAAAACAAGTGAATTTTAATATTGCGAGGAAAATTTTTTGATGTTCAAAAACTAGCGTTAATTTTTTTTAAATGGCACAACCGTATTTGTAATACGTCATTTTTTGAAAAATGTAATAAAGAATTCAGCACTATGCTTGGTTTATAAATTTGACATTTTTTTGACACAACAAAATCGAAATAATAAATTTAATCAAATATTGGGTTTGTTGTACGTTTTAATACTACTTATATATTAAAAGTTTGATAGAAACAAAAAGATAATGTTTTGTTATTGTATAATGGTATATAAGTGTTACTTTCATTAAGAGTTATCGTCCACATTAGAACATCTTAGGTTTCTAATCAAGCCAATCTGTCAACAGTTACAACCTTTAACAACGGACATCCTGGTCAAAATGTAAGTCACACATATGTAGGTTGGTCAATTGCTTGCCAAATTTGTAGCAACGGGATCTGTTGTTCATAGAAAAAAAGATAAATCAAGGATATTCAATGAAGCCGCCAATATTGAAGTACTTAGACAGTTTGCTATAAATCTAACAATGTCAACTTCTCAGGTAACGGAAGAACAAATATTGTCTCAAAAGACTATTTTAAAGGCATTGAAGCGTTACAAGTTTACAAGAATAATACACTTTTTCATTGTGGACAATCGATAAAACTGGATTCCAAATCTCCGGTAAAGGAAAACTAGAATCTCGGTTAATATTAAAAGGATTTTTAATTGTTTCAATGGATTTTTAATTTTTTTGCTGATAGTAATTAAATCATTTGCCAAAGTTTTGGTGTTTTTAAACATAATTTGATGACCCATAATCCAGTATCGATCGGGGACCAGCTAGACTTCACGGCGCTATTAATCAGTTTGTTCCGAGCTCTAAAGATGTCCATTTTCACATGTGACAAAAAAAGCTTGTGTGATAACGGCAACACGGGAACTATTTGGAATGCAAAAGGGTATTACAAATGCCACCCGTGGAAACCTGAATTCTTCTATAACAATCCTTTATGGAGAGGATATTAAAAAAAATAAAAAAGTTTTAACCCTCCGTATAGATTGCTGTGTAGTTTAACCTTTCTTATACATTGTCGTGATAATCTCGTGGTTCTTAAGTGTTTAAAACTAAGTGATCATATAAAATCTAAATCTGCTTTAAAAATATTAATTTGCGCAAGTCTTTCGTTAATTAGAGAACGTATTCATTCGATTAGAAGAAAAATTGATATTGTTAATAAATAGTTATTCAACTTTCATCTAGAACTCTTTGGGATTTTTTCGTCTTCGGATTGGAGTCTCGTTCATAAAATTTCTTTTGAAGAAACCCAACGAGTCAAAGAAGTGGTTACAAGTAATCATCTTAAAAAAACTTACAAATTAGTGCCTTCAAAACGTTCGTCGATGCAGAAGCAATACCCGAGACTGTGATTAATTTATCTTCACGCTCATTGTCCTCTACAGAAATAGCTATTTTGTCGAAAAGTTTTAACTTTATATTTACTCCAAAACAACTTCCTGAAAAAATTGTATCAGCTGTAAAAGCTTCTATCTAAGCAATTCCCAATTCTCTTGCAAAAGAAATCCCCTTTAAAACTACACAAATTCTTTGGAAAACAAGAATTCCCCAAAGAAAACATTCCAACATCGGAATTGTTTGCATTAAAATCTCTTAAACAAGATAAATCTATAGTTATTCTTAAAGCTGGCAAAGGGAACTCCACTGTTATTATGAATCAATCAGATTATCATAACAAAATCTACAATCTTCTCACAGACAGGTCGTATAAAGTAATTTCCAAAGATCTTTATTCATTTATTAAAAAAAGCATTTTCCAAGCTTATAAAAGAATCGTCAATTAATAATTCCGATAAAAAAGCTTTTAATACCGAAAGATTCTAAAACTTTTTGATTTTACGGATTACCTAAAATTCATAAATCTAATATTCCTCGTCGATCTATTGTCGACGCTATAAAATCACCTACTTATAAAATCTCTAAATATTTTGCAAGTTCATTAAAACCTTTAGTAAGGAAGACTGATTCATTTCTACTCAATTCGGGAGATTTTGTTCAGAAAATGCATAATTTTTGTTTGCAACCGACTGACATTCTAGTTAATTTTGATGCCGAGTCTTTGTTTGCTAACGTGACGGTTGCTGATTTAATTAACATAATAAGATTTTTACTCAGCCTCAGTCATCGCAAGACGAGGTACATATCTACCGGTAAAATTTAACAACACCCTGATCCCCCAATCTATAGAAGTTAAATATCTGAGAAAAGAAAACAACTCGAGATCAAATTAATGCACATTTACTGGCTGCTTGGCCGACAATCTTAACTGAAACTAGAAAGTAATTTCTATAAACTATAGAAATCTATCCTCCGACCTAGACGGACATACGGTGTACTATGGGGTACTGCCAGTACTTCTAACATTGAGATCCTGCAACGATTTCAAAGCAAAGTGCTTTGGAGTATCATTAATACTCCTTGGTATGAGCCAACTTTATTTTGAATTATTAGAAAATTTATCAAACTGTTAATAGTTAAAGACTTAGAAAATTGGAGAGGCATCTATAGAAGCAACAAGATGGAACTTCTCCTTATTACGTACGACCAAACAATGCTTAGATAACCATTATCCAAATCGGTCATTTGACAGAAGAGGATCAATTGAATGGCTTCCGACATCACCAAATTTAACGTCATTGGACATTTTTCTGTGGTTTCATTTAAAGACGGTCGTTTTTAAAACTGATCTGAATTTGATTTAGGAACTGCGGCGTAGAGTTACTAAAGAATGTCACACCCTCGTAGATGAAACTTTTGAAAATGTTTGACAAGGATTAAGAACATACTCTACCATTGTCTCGAGAAAAAAGGGAAATAATTTCCAACACTTCTAAAATATTTTTTTTTATTGAACTTATTTTGAATAGTTACTGTGAATCACATTTATTTTAATAATCGCAAATTTTTTTTTTAGATTAATTACTTGTGTTAAATTTTTATTTTTATTACATTTAAAAAAAAATTAATTCATTAATAAATTAAAAATAAATTTATTTGTCTCTCATTAATTTTTTTTCTTTATCAAAAAACTAGCTGACCCGGCGAATGCAGAAACAATTGCTTCAGCAATTGTCGTGTCCCAATGAGTATTGTTTTCAAGAAAATTGAGCTCTTGACATGCTGCACGAAATGTTGGGCACACTATATCAATAACAGTTCGTAGTGATTCAAATGATGTTGGACCACAAAAATTTACCAGTAACAACCGCAAATGGAAACATTCATCATTCTTTAGATAAACTGTGTAAATACGACCAAAAGCATCAGTAAAACGTATATCTGGATGATCAGGAACCGCATCGCCTTACCTCCGACGTAGAAATTTCTTCGATGAAGTATTCCAAGTGTAATAACGTGGCATCTCCGAGTAAAGCAACGTTCGTGCGGACAGATCGCTTTGGCAAGTCGTAAAGAAACTGGTTAATGTTGCCGGTAGAGGTGTTTCAGCACGTTGAGCAGCATTCGACGCTGTGAAATATACTCTTTGACCGTTCTCCAGATGCACCGCCAAATGTACAACAGTGGGATGACGTTCGTGAATATGGAATGAGAATATACGCCAAATTGCCTGATTGCAGTTCACATATCTACCAACTTGATAGCGCGTAATTTCATCGTTGGTATTGGGTGTTTGTATGCCAAAAACGGCCATATCGCTGCCTTTCGTGAAATATTTGCAAATGTATTTAATGGACTTCACCGAATTTCAAAACTCAACGTTACAATGTGCCTTGAATGATTTTGAAAGAAGTGGCGAATATGGAACGAACCCACTGTTGTCGACCACAAAATCGTTTCCTTTCACTTTTGCTGTAATAGTTCTACCGTTATTATCGGATGATCGACGCCGATACAGTGGATGCCCATCGTTGCCAGTGATGGTCTCCGCCGTCAATTTTCGTGGATAACGTTTGGAACACTTGCCGTCGACCATGCACGGTGATTGGCTGTTGATGGTGCCGTATGGTCCATCAATCATATTTGTAATAACAACATCATGTAGGTCTGAATCTGTTTCGGGATCATGAATCTCAGCACTTATGATATTATTTATTTAATCTGGTTGAATTCTTTCGACTAACCAAATAAGAATGTGTGCATGCGGCAAGCTTCGTTTTTGCCATTCGATTGAATACATCCAGCATCGAGTAATCCCAAAGACGTGTTGCTTAACAATGTAATTCATCAGCGAACAGATTTTTTACTTAAAAACACGTGCGGTGATGTGCCGATCACTTGTAGTTTGTCCGGGGAGCAGCATTTGAACAATTTCTATCCATTTAAGATTGCACGTAGATGTAATGAATAGGTCTGGCCGACCATAATGACGAACATATGTCATTGCATCTTGCGCATATTCATGCATGTGACGCGGGCTACCTATGTATGTTGCCGGTAAAATAGTCAATCGACCAACATCAGCTGAATCTTGTTCGGTGCTAATTGCATCCCGTAAATGGATATACTCTTCCAAACTCAATTTAGCTTGGTTCAACATAATGAAAGTTAGGCGCTCTGTTTCGATTTTGACGTACATGTTAACGCAATATTGTTAAAACAATCAACGAATCATCAAACGATATGCGTAATAATTCATCGAACTAACCTTCTTGTTAGTTTTCTCGCCTGAAATAAATATAGTAAAATTAGTATTTTTTAGAAGTAAGACTGACGTTCATATTCTTTGAAGAGGTAGACATAATTTGACCACTAAATCCCTAAAGTCACTTTCAGCATTCTATGGTATTGATACTCACCGTTTAATGGATTAATAATCTTGATATTGAAGTGATATCCAGCGTCTCCTTGCTTAAACATCAGTGAGTATTGCCCATTATTGCGACGTGTAAGCACAATATCGCGTGTTTGAAAGTTTTCACCAACAATCAGGATTGCAACTTCATCTATTGTTGGAGTGTTAAATGTACGTTCGTGTGTTTCAGCTGGTCGTTTATCCGCTCTGATCACGACTTTGTAATCATCGTTTAGCATGCGCTCCAACACAGTCTTGAACAGACCGACCAATGCATGATCTTCATGAAGCAGTTGCTGCAGATCTTGAAGAATTGATCTTTTCATCGCTGTGTTGATCTCATGACGCCGATCAAGTTGCTTCTCCATATTGCTCATGAAGTATATTTGTAAGAATTTATGTTGTGCATCTTTAGGAGGTTGCAATGATCCAATTCGATGGTGAATCTGGCCTTGAATCTGTAAGTCGAGAGCAAAGTCAGTAGTTATTATTGATTTAAAATCTCATGTTTTTAACAATACTATTACCCTTTTTTTAGAGACAAATACAGATACCTAACAAACTACATTTTAGCAATTTTTTTATTATAGTAGAAAATGAACATTTTCCTTTCAACGTAAATTACCTTGAATGTTAGATTAAATCTTTGTTCTTCTAGAATTTCCGTTCCAAATGAAGTTATTTGAAAACACCTATTGTATTTTTGAGTGTTCGCTAGAAAATGTCGTGATTCTGGTGTTTCGCCACAAAGCAAGAAATGCAATGGCTCTGGTGGCGGAACCAATAATGGCAATTTCACTTTGCAATTAAGGCAGCACAATCCAGGCGTTTCTCCAGCAAACTTCAATACCCCACAATGCTCGCAAACTACGTCTATTTGACTAATGCAAACGAAAGTATGCGAGCTGCAGTCAATTGTGCAATTGTATAGAAACGCTGCTTGATACACTTGAAGTATTACTTCTTGCACTTTGAAGAGTATCTCGCTGTTGATCTGTTCGATAAGCTCTACGATTTCTCGTTTCTAATGTAGCCGTTTCGCAGGCTGTCTCTCTTTGCTCTTGTGTTTGAGAAGCACGAAGTATGACCCTACTTTGTGTCCAGTGGCGAATTTACGCACAGGCAGACTAGGCACTTGCCTGGGGCGGCAAATTTATGGGGAGTGGCAAAAAAATAAAAATGACCGTAAAGGCCGCATTGATAAGCAACTTGTAGAACAATTTTAAGTTGAAGTTAATTATTGGAAAAGCGTCCTTCAACGTGTCGTTGTTGTTGTTAAAGCATTAGCATCCCGTGGTATGCCACTACGTGGACACGACGAAAAGTTTGGAATCAACAGAAATGGAAATTATATGATGCTGCTAGAAGTTATAGCTGAGTTTGACTCATTTTTAGCATGTCACATAGCTAAATATGGCCACCCAGGTAGTGGTAACACATCCTATTTATCGTCAACTATTGCAGAAGAATTTCTGATCATTATAGGTAATACTCATACAAACGAAATAGTTAATGAAGTAAAGAAAGCCAAATACTTCTCATGAATAGTTGACTCGACACCAGATCTTTCACATGTCGACCAACTGGCAACTGTAATAAGATATGTCAAAGAAAATGGTTCTCCCATTGAACGTTTTTTGACATTCCTTCCTAATACTGGCCACAAAGCTGAAGAAATGTTTAATGCTATTATCAAACTCTTTGAGTGCAATGGCTTGGACATTCGTAATTGTCGAGGACAGTCCTACGACAACGCGAGCAACATGTCTGGTGTATATTTCGGACTCCAAGCTCGAATCAAAGAACTAAATAGCCATGCTGATTTTATCCCCTGTTTTGCTCACTCGTTGAATCTCGTCGGAACTAATGCAGCTGATAGTTGCAATACAGCTTCCTACTTCTTTCATTATCTGCAACAGCTGTACAACTTTTATAGTTCATCAACCAGTAGGTGGAATTTACTTCAATGGTCAGTTTCTGACAAGAACGATCATTTACATATTATTCTGAAAAATTTTAGTTCTACTAGATGGTCTGCACGAGATGACGCCTGCAAAGCTCTTAGAAATAACTGGCAACAAATTCATCAAACTTTGCTGAACATTTCCGAAGATTTAACACAAAAGGCAGGTACACGTGCTGAAGCAAGTGGTTTTGCTAAAAAGATGGACTGTCTAGAGACTGCTTTTATGACTGAATTTTGGGGTTTTATACTTCAAAGACTGAACGACACCAATAAAAACTGCAGAGCACGGACATTGATCTTACATCCGTACTGCAGTTGTACGACTCATTAATTAACCTCACGAAATCAACACGCAATGAGTTCGATTACTTTGAAAAAAAGCCCAGGATCTATCGCAATTAAAAGTGCATGACGAGAAAAAACGTACCACCAAGAGAAAAAGACAACATGACGAGCTATGTGGAAGCGAAGAAGCAGTGTTCAGTCCTCGTGAAAACCTGAGGGTGAATGTTTTCAGTGTTATTGTCGATAACTTAAAAACACGACTTGAAATAAGAAGAAATGCTTACGATGAAGTAAACCGAAAGTTTCAAGTATGAACTCAAATTAAAGTTTTGAACAATCAAGAGCTAAGGAGAGCAGACGACAATCTTGTTCGAGAATATCCAAGTGATTTAGAAAACTCTTTCTTGGATGCAATTATCAATTTTAAATGCTTTTGGAAGAAGCTCCATTAGATCGTTTTAGTCCAGCAATGAAAATAAATAAAAGGGAAGGAAAAATGAAGAAAACAAGCGGCACTAAAATGCCAGATGTGCTGCAGCTGCAATCAACAATGGACTATAATAGGTTAACACCTCTCAGGCTTTGCCGCCTCATTCGTAAGAATGACCTTCAGTGGTCTACCTAAACATAGATATTGCTCTGAGAATGTTTGTGAGTACGGCTGCCTCGAATTGTTCAGCGGAAAGAGCATTTTCATGGCTTAGAAGGGTGAAAACGTATCTGCGCACTAACATCGGAGAGGATCGCTTAAATTCTCTTGCGGTACTGTCAATTGAAAGTGACATGTTAAAGTCAATGGATTTTTCTAAAATAATCGATGTTTTTGCCCAAAGAAAGTCTCGAAAAAAATTGTAAATTCTCCAGTATTTTTTTTATCGTCTAATAAATAATGTTTACACCAAAAATTGTTTGTGATTATGTTTCCCTTAATTAGGTTTAATAAAATATATTTTACTTTTACCTAAGGTCAAAGCAAACAAGATATACAATTAATCTAGGTGAAAAAATTATGTGAAATTGAAGAGTATAAAGGAAGAGGAAAGATATAGGAGAGGATGATAGGGCGGCATTGCCTGCCATGCCTGGGGGCGGCAGTACGCTAAATCCGCCACTGTTTGTGTCATATCAATGCAGCGCTCTTCTCTTGGAATTTTTCGTTCATCAGTTAATTGATTCGCAATGTTCCGGAGCCTAATTGCATTACGGCTCCGTTGGGACAAATTAGATCTTCTTGGTCGCGGCATATTAATTTATAAAAAACAAATTAATAATAATCTTTACAAACAAATTAATAATAATCCTCACAAACAAATTAATAATAATCCTCACAAACAACCTTATAATAATCCTCACAAAATTGATATGACAGTTTTTTTTTTAATTTAATCATTTATTCATTTATCATTTGCTCTGTATCTAAGGAAATTGTTATAAATTTCTAAACGCACGCATAAATATTTGACAACTAATAAATATCTCAATCCTTTTTCAACTGACACTATTCCATACTTTTATTTAAATTCTATACTTTATTTTGAAGGGCGAGTTTACCGTATCTACTGAATGAACATTAAATATTTGACAGATACGAAATCCACGACCATTTTGTATAGGAATTTTTTTTCTTTTATTTTATTTTATTCGTCAATTTTCCAATGTTTGTAATAGTTATTCTGCTATTCGAGACGGAGAGAAATCCAACAAATCAAAAACCATAAAAATCGGTCCAGCCTCCGAAAAAACCCGACTTTGTTTTATATATTAAGATTGTGAAAATTATAAACCAAGCATACTGCTGAATTCCATATTAAATTACCCAAAAAATGACAAATAAGGTCGTGCCACTTAAAATAAATTAGGCATAGTTGTTGGGGGTTGATTTTACAAATGTCGTTTAAACGTCAAAAATCGTCACTGTCAATATTGAAATTCACTTCACTTTGCATGTATCTAAAAAAATTAGTATCTGGAAAGATGATTTTGCTGCAAGCACAATAACTAATAAAAACATAGTTATTTAAGAGACCGCGCAAGAGATTAATGAACATATAAATACGCAATATGTTGATAAAAATAACGCATCGCATGGACAGTTTTTATTGGAGCAATTAATTTCTAAAGCTAGAATAATTACAAAATCAAGTTTCGTACAAAATCTAAAAGCAAATAAAAACGAAAAATCAATGGGGGGAAATTAAAATGCTACTTTACTCTTTAAAACCTATTATTTCTAATACTGATTTTTATCATTGTTCTAAAAATAAAATATAAAGCATTATTGCAGTTCAAAACCAAAAAAAAACGAAAAAAAGTTAGAATAATGTGTTTAAAGAAATCTACATTTGCAACTTTTTTTTCTAATTTTAGTATGTTTAATACAAATCAATTGAATCATATTTCTAATGCTACTGTTTTTTTAATTAACTTGACTTAAAACTACGTTTTTTTTGTTCACTCTATCTGCTTTATTTCCAAGTTTTAATTTATTAAAGTTAACTTTTACCGAAGTTTATATGTAGTAGGTATCATACTGGAACTCAGCGTTTGTCTAAATTATTTCTAACAAACAATTTTTAAAATTAAAATTTAAAATTTCTTGTTTCAACTAAAACTTAAAACACATATTTTTAGATCTTCTACAAAATCAAACAAAATTTTATAAGCAGTAAACATCTAAAAAATATTAATTTAGTATGGAATTAGTCTAAAAGTGGTAGACGCTTTAGGAAAAAATAAACATAATATTAATATTATATCATGTTTATTGCTACAAAATAAGGACTGATTTATGGTTGTTATTAAGCATAATTATAAACCTTCATTAAATACTAGATAATTGGCACTAACTTTCAAAAATTCTCTGAATTTTGCAGATTGCGCATTTATAAGGAAATGTCTGTAAGATGTGATAATATTTTTAAATTATAATATTACTGTTCATTATATTAATTAGAGAGTTTATAAATAGATTATTAAATTAAGTTAATTAGTAATAGTTGTAACTGCAACATTTTAAGTAAGCCATAATAATAAGTATATATATGCAGTGAAAATGCAGGTTAAACCAATAATAACACTTAAAATTTCAAAATAAAATAAACAAAATAATTGAAGTACATATAAAACAAATTTAAAGGAAAATAAAATTGTTCTTTTTAACAAACGAAGATATTGTATAAAAATATATACTACTGCCATAGTCTTTGAATCCAATACTTGTTGCAAAAAATGAAATAGTAATTTCGAGTAGTGCATACGTTTTTGAGCATCAGCAACTTTTAGTTATAAAAAAATTAATATATTGGACGTTTATAAAAAAACATTTAAAAATAAATCCAGTAATATAACTTTTCGATTAATTATTTCACAGCAAGTTGAAAAACAAGTTTATTTAATGACATAAACTTAATTGGAATATTTATTGACATTTAGTAGCTTATTTTTTAAATAATTAATTTTGAATCAGTAATTAACCTTTACTGGATATTATCTAAAACTTTTTATAACTTTTAGGTTATACAATAAACACGGTGGCTATAACTATATCTGTATAATTATAAACAGAAAAACCAGTAATTGTATTTTTAATGATTAAAGTTGCAGTTATACGTTATTTTTTTTTATTGCGATTTAATGGATTGCGGTTGATTATAATTCATGTATGCATATAAATATTTTTTACATGTTGTCAAGAACCGTATGGTGTTTTAACAGAGATGTTACATAGCTTGTAGGTGCTACTTCTGATACTTTAATTCAATTAAAAAGTCTTTTTGTAAGACAGTTTAACATGCCTGATAAAAAAATGAAAAATGCTGTTACAAAATATAACTAGTAATATAATATAGATAAAAATGTGTTTCAAAAATTTAGATTAATTAAGATTTTTCTGGCTTAATTTTTTTGCACAATATTAACGTATTAAACAAAAAACGAATGTTTTATATGTAAATTAAAAAATATACTAAAAAGGAAACAAATTAATCTAATATTGGGATTTTACATTACCGATGGCGGCTCCACTATCGCTTCTGTCAAGGCGACAAATAGTAATCATTTTCGTAAAGATAAAACACATCAGTGGCTACTGGTGGTCAATCATAAAAGAGAGTCATTTAAACAAAAACGCAATGATCGCAAAAAGACTAAAAAACATTCTTACGGTAACGTGATTTATATTTAAGATCAATCATAATTGATTAAGATTTAAGATATTCGTCTATAATTACAATTACCAAAATAATCAATAACAAGCTCATTAAAATTTAGAATGATTTTTCAATGCTTAGCATAGAGATGCACATCTTTCTTGTCTCATAGTTTTGCCAATTGCGTAGAAATCTTTGAATTCTTTTTAACACAGAGAAATATCGCTCTCTTTCCACTGTAGTCATATGTAAAGTCAATCAATTGTTTTATTTAATATATGTATCTATTTTTAGTTTTTACAAACGATTTTATTATAGTCTTTAATTGCCTTTACAATTGGTTTTTACTTTTTCTTTTAAATGGTGTAAATCCGTAACATTATTTTTACCAGTAAACAGTAAACATAAAACACTAAAATTTATTATTTATTTCAAATCTACAAATCCAATCTAACGAATCATACACAGATTCTTTAAAATTACTGTAAACTTATTTATTTTTATGTTTACTGGTTGGTCAAATTTAAAGAAAAGTCTGAGGACGAGCATTACATTTAAATTCTAGATGTGTAAACAATTATTAGCTATTCATTTTTTAACGTCTTGTACCACATTGATTATGAAACAAAAACGATAAGTCGTCTCTTACAATTGAATATTATCGATCAACTAAGAAAATCGACTGTAAAGTTTGTCATATGTGATAAGAAATCTGTATTTAACACACACGTGCGGCGAAGATAACGAAACATGACGTAAGTCACGTAACCAATGTAAGCATTGCACTCAAAGATAATTGCACTAAGTATTATCTTTGGCGTAAGCCGCTCGGCTGAAGACCCTGCGAAAGCATTTAAACATTTACTTATCTTCTTTTCTAACTCATATAACATTGTATTATGTGTGTCTCACTCTTGATTACAATAACTATCATCGTAATATAATGTAAATGCGGGCACAAGTACGTGTCAGCCTCGGGTAAATTCGCAAGCTTTTGTATCTGTTGCGTTTAAATCGACAATTATTTCAACGCATAAAATTTAAGCGCTGATAATTTGATTTAAACGCAAAATTCCTGTAATTTTAAAGCAAATAAAATACCTTTCTTATTCATTTTTAGAGGGTCATTGACCAAATGACCTAATAGAGAAACCGCTACTGGGTTACCTCAACTTCGAACTGAAGTGAAGGAACAACGCGACTGTACGGGGGAGTAATAAAAACATTAATTAATAAACCCAAATTTATAACTATGTTTAATCTAGTCAGTAATTTGATAAGAAATACACAATAGACATGGTTATAGCAATACTACATTTATTTACGTGTGGTAGGTACGGTAATAAGCACAAAATAATACCCTTACAGAGTATACACGATGCGAGGTTTGAATGTGTATACTAGATGACGCGTTCCCACTTGACTTTTGATTGAAACGAAGTTATGAGGTAACCTAGTATACAGCGTGTTTCTAATAAACGACTACAAACTTAAAGATTTTTTTTGTAACGTTAAATAAAAATGTTCAATATAGAGGTTTGTTCTAAAGTGACTATGTGAGATCCGTATTTTAAAAAGTCTTTACGTATTGCTTTAATTATTGTTCTCTTTAATTTTTCGTCATCTATAAAATAAATTATTAGTAAAATAATTACAGCAGATACCAATCTTTATGTCTTCGTATTGACACTGACTCAACTTAGTGTTAGCGTAATTTGTAATGGACCTGTGGGTGGAGCTTTTTTAGAACACTACTTGTATTACATTCGTAAGAATGGATTCGTCGTGTAAATTTTGTCTACTACGCTTATCACGTGACAGATCCTGTACAAATTACGTGAACTATAACAAAACGTACTTTGTATACTCAATTACGTTTATCTGCGGTTGTAACCAAAACAAGACTCAGCTAAATAAACAAAAAACCTTGCAATGTAAGAAATATAAATTCTATATTTAACTTTCTTAGAACTCAATTTGACAACTTGACGCTGTTTGTTAAAGTGATTTGTGTAAATTGCCTGTAATAAACTTTATTTTGGTGTATAAATTTTATTTTCAAGAGTTTTAAAGCTTGGTAAAAACTTGAAAGCTTAACCTGTAAACGCTTGGCTTGGCTAATCTTGAACTTTGCTTGATTATTAAAAAGCTTGTCTTGATATTTCAAAAGTTTGGCATGATTTTTCGAAAACTTGGCTTGATTTCAAGTCAAGCCTGTGAATTCCTAATTCTGACGATCTGAATATTAAACAAATGTTTCTCAGATTATATTCGTAATCATATTTATAAATTAATACAAAGGAAATGAGATTATTGTAAATTTAGAATGTTAAATAGATTACTTACATACCAATGACAGAAAAACAATAAAATATCAAGGAAAACATATGACACAAATAGACGAAAGCAATTACTATTACTACCATTAATGCTTACATTTACGTCCGCAAGGTGGCATTCTTATCGGTTAATGTAGAATTTTATTACAAAAGTAGAAAATCGAAATCAACGTCAACAATGCCTTAAAGGTCAATTGTTCTTTAAGTGAAAGTGTATGTCTGATAGAAAATTTAATAATTGTAAAGTTTATTTAAAATTAGAAGAAAAACCTTTTAAACATTTCATAAATTCATATATTAGATTGTTATATGTTTATTTAGAAGTTCGTACATTTAAAACATTTGAATATAGAGCTTGGCAGATTTAGTTAGTTATAAATGTACCATCAACATTATATTAGTGATGTTTTCAATATAGTTCTTTTTTAAATCTTTTTATAAATTATACAAAAACATGACAAAAAATAACCTATGTTACTCACGTTGAAAGTCTTATACCATAACTCACTTTCGACGGTTGTTACATTAATTGCTATTTGAGTGTTTGAGTTACAATCTGTTTCTGAATTATTAATTTTGGTTTTACGACTGTATTAAGTTTAATTAGTTAAAGATGACCTAACTTAGGAGCTTATCAACTATGTACTAATTTGTTAAAAAGGTTTACTTCTAATTTTTTAAATTTTACTGTTTATTATTTTTTTAGGTTACACTACAGTGGTTCCCAAATTGTGCGGTGCGGTGCGGTGCTCTGGGGCGCTGCAAAAAGTAAGAAGGGACATCGCGATAGGGTCCTCTTTACCCTTTTTTAGCAACAAAACTTAAGTATTTCACTTTTTTTTGGAAAAAAATTAAGTATATGGGTACAAAATAACAGTTGTAATAGCACGCACTGCATGCATAGCTCACTTGCCGATAGGGATGAGTGCTTATATGCTTCTCGATACCCCTCTCCTCTTACGCATTTAATTTTCCAATAGCCTGTCGTTGTAGCTAGCAGTAAGTAACAATATAAAAGCGAGACGAGAGAACATCGATTGTTTTGTTTTAGTTTTGTCGCCTTGTGTTTTTATTGTTACGATTACGACCTAGAAAATAATAATGGATTACTAACTAAAACAAACAACCGTAGTAAACATTTCACGCAACACCAGTCTGCAATTGCAAGAAGTATGAGAATGAGTGGTGTCGCTGTAAACAATGAATTAGATCATTACATCACCTGAGTGTTCGCTTAAGGACACGCTCAAGATTATTCTAGCACGTGCACCTACGTCATCGGTTTCGAGAATAATCCAGAACCAGATCAAAAGGACGGTACCATAAAAGCGTGTCGAAGAGCCGAGCGGCAAGTTAGTACAGTCAGAACACCATAAGAGCAGCAAACGTGATAGACAAAAACCGGCGCATGGTTGTGGACGTATCGTGATTTAATTATAATAGAAGCAGCCAGAACCGTACGTGCAGTTTTTTTACGTAACAACATAAATAAAACTCTTATAACGTAATTATTTGTAATACTGTAGTCTTGGGACATTATTAAAGACAGTCATTCTGACAAATAAACTTAATGTATACTTGATTGCCTACGACGAACCAGTAATTTTGTAACATTATCAATAGTTAGACAAAGGCGTAGTTTAAGAGACTATGACAAAGCATCTACAAGTGGACGAGAAGCAAAAAAGCGGAAATATCGTGTATACGATAAAAGTTATGTAGAAAGTATGCTTTCAAGTAAACTAAAACGACATTTCAAAACTATTCACCTTACTATAGATAAAAATTTGCGTGACTATTTTAATAGAAAATTGCAAACTTTTTTACAAGAAGATCATGCAAATTCCAGATACTTTGCCAACTAGACTTTTTACTAAAACTAGCATGTTTGTACAATATATTTGGCAAACTACATATTTTGAATATGTCTCTGCAACGCAATAAAATGCACATTTTGAATCTATTGGAGAAAATTGCGACGTTTAAGAAAAAATGCGGTTATGAATAAAAAACTTAACAAAAGTGGCGGTCAAGATTGTTTTCCGCAGTTGCATAAATTTGAGGCCTCTAATGAGCTTGTTGTATCACAAAACTTGATGTCCCTTTTTTTCAAAGCTCATCGAATGGTTTTCAAAATACTTTTGGGAAAACGATGTTGCAAGAAGAAAAGAGTCTCATTGAACTCTCTTGCAATAGCAGCCTTAATATAAGATTTACGTGTTTCGATTTGGTAGTGTTTTAGATATCGGTCCAAAATTAATATTCAACTTTAATTTTAAAAGCTCAAGAATTCTAATTCTCTTTCCAACATACTTATTTATGTGAAGCCGGATTTTCAGCAGTAATAGTAATAAAGAGCAAATATCGCTCAAAGATTAATGTGGAGCAAAAAATGAGAGC